>CM042241.1:62980786-63580786 GCA_023566225.1 Romanogobio albipinnatus | reverse complement strand
GTATAAAACCCGCCCTGACAATTTCATTGGTCCGAACAGCTCTGGTTCCAGCATAGTTGCTCCACAACGGATGAAGTCCAGACCAAACTTCCTGACCTCAAATGTTGTGGGCGGGGCTAAGTTCGGCTGGCATCCAGGCTACACAATAGTACTAATTACTCGCTCTAAAAAGTATTGGATTATTTATTACTAATTACTTTCTAAATCCCATATCAACCTCAACCAGTTGAACAATACAAGGATAGACATGGAATGGCTCTTTTAGTTCATTTAAATACATCGTATACATTTGCATAAATTATTCTGACCAAAGTATTTCAAGGGAGAAGGTTACATTAAAAACATCAATTTAAAAATTAGACGTCACATTTTAATGATAAATCCACTATTTATCTAAAGTCTAAGTATTTAAAGCAATTACATCAGAACTAATTAAATTACAGTAATGCATTACACCCAATACGTATTAAGTACAACAAAAACTACTATGCATAATTACTTTACAATTTAAACAAACAATTATCCAAAAATAAAAAAATAAATACAATTTTGGCTTAAATTGTCAAGAAAATAACTGGTCTTAAAACAGGCTTCTTGATAATAGGCTTTCATTTGATTTGATGCAAAACTTTAACCATAATGAAGAACATATTAAGTTATGTATATAATTTATATTATCAATGGTGATTCTCATTACTGCTATACGTTATTTATCTGTATTACGAAAATACTACAAATACTACTATGCATAAGCACTTTACAATTGAAAAATAAATAAGTAAATAAATAAATACATACATACATACATACATTGGGGGAAACTGTAGTGAAAATAATGACACACAAGGCAAAACTTTGTGATGGTCTTAAATAGGCTTCATTTTGACAACAGCCTTTCATTGATGCAAAACAAACAATAACGGTAACACTTTAGGGTCCAATTTTCACTATTAACTAGTTGCTTATTAGCATGCCTATTAGAATATTGGCTGTTTATTAGCACTTACAAAGCACATTATTACCTTATTCTGCATGACCATATTGTACATCCCTTAATAAAATACTGAAATGTTTTTAATTGAAATAAGTGCTGCAAATACTATGTATTGTAAACACATTACAATTTAAAATAAATAAATAAATTGGACTAAACTGTCATGAAAATAATGATAACACAGTGCAAAGAATTTGTGATGGTCTTAAAATAAGCCTTTCATTTTATTTCATGCAAGATTTATTATGGGTGAAATATGATCAGGGATTCACCCATATAGTGTGTGAGCACTTTAACATGTAACGGCACATTATCAATCGACACCAAAAGCACAAATTGCCTCTTGAAAAAGTGAAGTACGGTGATAATTACGTGTGATCTCAAAGACTCAAAGGCTCTGTGCTTTAAAAACATGTGAACATCAATGAAAGGTTATACACCCCCACCACAGCCCACTGAACAGCTTCCCATCTCAGCTGAGCCACAACCACAGCTCAGATACGGCTCAATAACACTCAAATATACATTAGACCTGCCACTGCTTCAACAAAACGCCCTTTTTATTTATAACAAAACATCCTGTGGAAGGAAAATAAAGAGTAGCATCCACACTGAAACATGGCCTTTGCCCTAACATTTTATCATTGCTGTAAGTTTGACCCATGTTAAGTTGAAAATGTACACGGTGAAACTTTTAACAAGGCATACATTTTAACAAAGCACCTCCACGGCATTATGTTGGGTGGGAAGAAACGGCAGTCAGAAGGGCGGAAAAAATCTGTCCTGAAAAAATACATCATAAACCGAATTAATGTTTTCTATATATACAGTACAGTATATAGGCTATATATATATATACACTGTATATATATATATATACACCGATCAAGCATAACATTATGATGATTTCATTCTGTTTATTCTTTGCGCTTTAAATGCTCGAGCTCGTTATTGCAAGATGGATTCTGATGTGGATTCCGGTGTAAACTCAGCTATTCTTCAATATTGAGAAAGAGTTTTATAACTATATCTCCATCGTTATCTTTATAGTTATCATCCTTGGTGTGAACAGGCTTTAAGATCCAAGAAACAGTCAATTCCTCATTATACGATCCCTTCAAATCAGTATATGCAGGGACTAAAAGCCTCAAAACTCTTTCATGGGGTCTTTCAAAAGGGATCGGAGTATTTTTGCACCATTGTGCAATTCAACAGGTGGAATTCAGTCTCATGTCGTGCTGACAGGTTCTTTTGCTCGACTTACTGTGTGTTGGAGTAATTGTTGTGTAAAACTTTTTCTAATGATGACAATGAGTGCCTCTTTAAGCTTATGGAAAGTTTAGTGTTATTTCCGTGAATGATCTGTGCAAGCTCTGAGCATGAGTCATGAGACGGTGCTGTCAGTGGGACAGATGTGCTCTCTCCTGGGACACGGGCTAATGGAGGCGGGCCAGCCAGGCATGGTGGGGGAATTAGCCCTGTCACACACACCATCTGCCCGTGCAGGTGCTGTCGAGGGAAACCCCAGGAAAACTGACCACCCGTCCACTTGGTTTAGGAGTGGATGCCATGACTAAAACCTTATTACACTCTTAAAAATAAAGGCTCTTTATTGGCATTAAAGGTTTCTTTCAAAAACCTTTAAAATCCTTAGAACCTTTCCATTCCACAAAAGGGTCTTTATAGTGGAAAAGGTTCTTTAGTTTGTTAAAAAATGGTTCTTTAAAGAACCGTTCATTGAAAGGTTCTTTGGGGAACCAAAAATGGGTCTTAATTTTTAAGAATGTTGCTAAAATAAAATATATTTTTTTGGTATTACATTTTATTTCAAGTAAAGAAAATGTAATTTTTTAATGGTATTAGCTAACCCTGGTTTCCTTGCTTCCATCTCAGAAAGTACTGAGAAAACGTCTCCCGGCCGGCACACAGTGGTGCACAGCTTGCTGCCAGCACAAAAGCCTCTTACTGATTCAGATGTTCTACTGCTTGGCGGTAGGTCTCTTATGCCAAGCATTTTCAGGGTTTCCTTCTCGTCAAACAGGCACCAAAGTCCCAGGGCAACAGCAGCAGGAGTGACTTGTGGTGTCTGTGGCCTGGAGGCTTGTATGGCGCAGACGGTCTGTGGTTTTGCAACGGTTCTGGGAAGCAAATCAGCATCTGAGGCTTGATCAACTGTTTTACGCCTAGGCAAGGAAGCTTAAGTCATGTAGTTATGAAAAAGTTACATTTCTGTCATAATTTATGAAGGTATTTTTGGTGCAAAACAACTGAACAGGCGTGAGAGTGGGATTTGTAGCTGTAGATCATATCCACACGTGTACCAATACATTTGAAGTCACAGAGAAAAATATTTTAGGAGTTGTAAACTTGTAGATTTTTCTCACATACAAACACAACGCAACAGTTACACCTTCACACATTCTTCACTGCAGGTGCACAAATCCTGTTCTACGAATCACACGTGAAGTAACTCATACGCTCACATTTTTGCTACAGTTGCTGCAGTAAATATGGAGCAAAACGCATTCACACACCGGTATCAAAAATGTGAAGTCACAGACAAATTTTGCACATCCGCAAATTAATGTGTGAATCCATGCAATGAGAGTTGCACACTTGTAGAATATTTGGTCACAAATGCATTTCTTTTCTTGGATATTTTTCTAACACAATCACAATTCCAATCACTACAACTGCTGGAATCTGCTGCTACGAGTCTCAAACGCAGTTTTTTCGCCTTCAAATTACAAGTTCCGCGCGCTCTCACTTTTGCATCATATATGTAAAGGTCACCAGCTGGAGTGCCCTTGAGAGCCATCAGAGGGCACTCCACATAAGACTATTATCACTCACAAACTACATTTCCCATAACTCACTGCCCGGACTCATCATCACTTATCACTGATCACATTCACCTGTACCTCATTCACTGATTGCATTCACCTGTGTTTCATCATCCTGTTAGTCTTAGTCTATTTATACCATGTTCATTCACTCACTCACGGCATATTTACTACATCATTTATGCATTTGGCAGACACTTTTATCCGAAGCGACTTACAAAAGAAGATATTTGCTAAAAATTAAGATAAAAAACCACCATAAAAGTATGATAAAAAACAGTCCAAATGACACATGCACTATATTTTGAGTCTTCTGAAGTCATACGACAGCTTTGAGTTCAGAAAGACTGAAATTTAGCTTGTAATTGACAGAAAATTTTACCTTCCTTTAGCATCAATAAGATTAAACCTGCCCTGATGTGCCATTTTTTAATCTGAATGCATTATAGGAAGAATATTAATGAATAATATAATATGAATAATAAATGTATGTCTGTTCCTCACATAAAGCTGTCATATGAATTCAGAAGTGTGAGATTTAGTTTGGTCTCTTCTACTCATCAAGGTTGAATTCATTTGATCAACACTACAGTGAAAACAGTAATACTGTGAGATATTATTACTATTTAAAATAACTTTTCTATTTGAATATGCTTTGAAATGTAATGTATTCCTGTGACGCAACAAATTAACATCTCAACTGTAGTGTATATACAGTATATCTATTTTAATTATATTTTATGGTGGTTTTAGAACCTGATTAGCTAATTCACGTTAATGTCATTATATGGAAAACAGATGTTTAAAAATTATTCAAAAATGTCTCCTTTTGTGATCCACAGAAAAACAGTTTGCTCTGACATGAGGTTGAGTAAGGGTATGTTCAGACTTGTAGTTTGGTTCGCTTTGGTCCGGACCAAAAAAACGTCTTGGTTACGTATGTAACCCTCGTTCCCTGAAGGAGGGAACAGAGACGTACGTCGGAACTGACCGACGAATTGGGATCTGATCTCAGAGACCAATCTCCTTCGAGTGTGTTAAAAACGAGCCAATGGAGATTGGCATGCGATCCACGCATTCCACGCTCCGCCCCGCGGTGCGGGTATAAATAAGGAAGTGGAATGCTAGATCATTGCTTTTTTCTGCTGAGGAGCCGAACTAGTGACTCGGCCCCCTAGCGGAAGCGCAGCACCTGGTGACTGGACGTACGTCTCCGTTCCCTCCTTCAGGGAACGAGGGTTACATACGTAACCGAGACGTTCCCTTTCAGTCGGTCACGTTCGACGTACGTCGGAACTGACCGACGAATTGGGATCCCTACCAAAACGTCAGGGCGCTGGCCCTTCCAGCGTCCTGCTTGAGCGCACTGGACCGTCTTAGATGGTACGGAAGTCAGGGCTCCAAGCAGGGAGGTCAGTCACTGCTGTTTTTGCAAGACCCACCCAGTGTGACTATTGGATAAGGCTGGGAAGCGTGCCCGTCTCAGGAGATGGCACTGCAGGGGTGACGGAGGAGCTCGACAGGGTTAGCCACTTCCGGGGAACACAACTGGAGACAATAGACGCACGTATCTGGCCCAGAGGGTGGGAGCGGAGTTGCAAGCCGACACTTAGAACGGGCACTTAGGGCTACTGGCCCCTGGGGGCGAGGATGCGGGAAGATACCGGCTCTACACGGAGGCTAAAGAATCTAGGGAATGTGTTAGGTGTCGCCCAGCCCGCAGCTCTACAAATATCTGTCAGCGAGGCGCCTTGAGCCAGCACCCAGGAGGAAGAAACACTCCTTGTTGAGTGTGTTTGCAACCCGAACGGGCAAGGCATGTCTTGGGACTGGTAAGCCAAGACGATAGCATCCACTATACAGTGGGCTAACCTCTGCTTGGAGACAGCATTTCCCTTCTGCTGGCCTCCGTAACAGACGAAGAGTTGCTCTGAGGTCCAAAAGCTTTGAGTCCGGTCAACGTATGCGCAAAGAGCGCGGACGGGACATAAAGCCAGGGCTGGGTCTGCCTCCTCCGAAGGCAGCGCTTGCAAGTTCACTACCTGGTCCCGGAAGGGAGTGATAGGAACCTTGGGCACGTATCCAGGCTGGGGTCTCAGGACAAAGTGAGAGTTGTCCGGCCTGAATTCTAGGCACGATTCGTTGACCGAAAGTGCATGCAGGTCCCCTACCCTCTTGATGGAGGCCAATGCCGTCAGAAGCACTGTCTTCATTGACAGGATTTTAAGCTCCACAGACTGCAAAGGCTCAAAGGGAGGGCTCTGAAGTGCTCTGAGCACTAGAGCCAAGTCCCAAGAGGGTAACGAGTTTGGATGAGGAGGATTTAGCCTCCTCGCACCACTGAGGAACCTGGCGATTAGGTCGTGCTTCCCCAAGGACTTACCTTCTACTGCGTCGTGATACGCCGCTATTGCTGCGATGTACACTTTGAGGGTGGAGGGAGACAGCCTTCGCTCCAGCCCATCTTGCAGGAAAGAAAGCACGACACTAACCGGACACCTTTGGTGGTCTTCCCTGTGGGAAGAGCACCATTCAACGAACAGGTTCCACTTCAAAAGCGTAGAGGTGCCTCATAGAGGGGGCTCTAGCAGAAGAGATGGTGTCCACCACTGCCTGTGGTAGACCACCTAGAACCTCCGCGTCCCGTCCAGGGACCAGACATAGAGTTTCCAGAGGTCTGGACGCGGGTGCCATAGAGTGCCCCGTCCCTGAGAAAGAAGGTCCCTCCTCAGAGGAATCGGCCAAGGAGGGGCTATCGCGAGGAGAGTTAGTTCTGGGAACCAGGTCTGGTTGGGCCAGTAGGGCGCAACTAACAAGACCTGCTTCTCGTCCTCCCTGACCTTGCACAGGGTCTGTGCAAGAAGGCTCACTGGGGGAAACACATATTTGCGCAGGTCCCAGGGCCAGCTGTGCGCCAGTGCATCCGTGCCGAGAGTACCCCCGGTCAGGGAATAGTATCACTTTGGGTCGAGTCCGGAGAGAAAAACAGGTCTACCTGTGCGGCTCTGAAGAGGTCCCATATCAGCTGGACCGCCTGGGGATGGAGTCGCCACTCTCCCGGCGGTGTCGGCTGCCATGATAGCTCGTTGACTGTCCGGTTGAGTGCACCTGGGATATAAATGGCACGAAGCGACCTCAGATGCTTCTGACTCCAAAGGAGGAGGTGGCGGGCGAGTTGGAACATGCAACGGGAGCGTAGACCACCCTGGCGGTTGATGTACGCAACGGCCGCAGTGTTGTCCGTACGGACCAGTACATGCTTGTCACATAGCGGCCCCTTGAGGCGGCGCAGTGCCAAGTGTACTGCTAAAAACACGAGGAAATTGATATGCCAATGCAATTGAGGTCCCTTCCACAGACCTGAAACTGCATGCCCGTTGTACGTGTCCCCCTAGCCTGTGGAGGAGGCATCCGTGAAGAGCACAGCATGCCTGGACACTTGTTCTAAGGGCACCCGGCCCGGAGAAAAGAAACATGGAGTCTGGCCTGTCGCTGAGAAACATGGAGTTTGAGCTCCCTGGCAGTGCGCTTCGGGTCATTGTCATGTTGGAAGACCCAGCCTCGACCCATCTTCAATGCTCTAACTTTTGTTGTTCCCCAAAATCTCGCAATACATGGCCCCGGTCATCCTCTCCTTAATACAGTGCAGCTGCCCTGTCCCATGTGCAGAAAAACACCCCCAAAGCATGATGCTGCCACCCCCATGCTTCACAGTAGGGATGGTGTTCTTGTGATGGATTCATCATTCTTCTTCCTCCAAACACGTTTAGTGGAATTATGACCAAAAAGTTATATTTTGGTCTCATCTGATCACATGACTTTCTCCCATGACTCCTCTGGATCATCCAAATGGTCATTGGCAAACTTAAGACGGGCCTTGACATGTGCTGGTTTAAGCAGGGGAACCTTCCGTGCCATGCATGATTTCAAACCATGACGTCTTAGTGTATTACCGACAGTAACCTTGGAAACGGTGGTCCCAGCTCTTTTCAGGTCATTGACCAGCTCCTCCCGTGTAGTTCTGGGCTGATTTCGCACCTTTCTTAGGATCATTGAGACCCCACGAGATGAGATCTTGCATGGAGCCCCAGTCCGAGGGAGATTGACAGTCATGTTTAGCTTCTTCCATTTTCTAATGATTGCTCCAACAGTGGACCTTTTTTCACCAAGCTGCTTGGCAATTTCCCCGTAGCCCTTTCCAGCCTTGTGGAGGTGTACAATTTTGTCTCTAGTGTCTTTGGACAGCTCTTTGGTCTTGGCCATGTTAGTAGTTGGATTCTTACTGATTGTATGGGGTGGACAGGTGTCTTTATGCAGCTAACGACTTCAAACAGGTGCATCTAATTTAGGATAATAAATGGTGTGGAGGTGGACATTTTAAAGGCAGACTAACAGGTCTTTGAGGGTCAGAATTCTAGCTGATAGACAGGTGTTCAAATACTTATTTGCAGCTGTATCATACAAATAAATAGTTAAAAAATCATACATTGTGATTTCTGGATTTTTTTTTAGATTATGTCTCTCACAGTGGACATGCACCTAAAATGACAATTTCAGACCCCTCCATGATTTCTATGTGGGAGAACTTGCAAAATAGCAGGGTGTTCAAATACTTATTTTCCTCACTGTATATTTCGTGACAGAACTTACTGGACATCCAAAACAATGCTGTGTACTGGACTAAATGTGCTCGCTGTATAGAGACAAAGCGATACACATCATAATCTGAAAACCACGCCCACTGTCTCCATTGACTTTGTATTGCGTGGGTGGCCTCCGTGTCGTTTCTGACTTATAACAAAAAACAGAACAATGTCTAAAAGCTGATATGTGACAAGGTGTACAGCAAACAAGTTAAAAAACACAGAACTAAGTTTTCATAAGCTGTTGACCCAAAAACGAGCGTTTAAGGACACAAAAGTGGATACAGGCAATTAAGACAGAGCGCAACATGTTATATTACACTGAGAACTACACCCGCTGGAGGGGAACGTAATCAGCGACAGGAAATATAATCTATAAAACTGACATTTGGATATTTGACTTAACAGTGACAAAATGTTTATGGCACACGTAGGCATACTGAGTTCTTCCTGCTGTGCTTCAGCTCTTATTACCTTATCCTCTTTTGTCTCCTTAAACGCTCATTCTTCGGGTAGACAGCTTATAAAAACTTAATTCTGTGTTTTTTAGCTTGTTTGCTGTACACCCTATCACATAGCAGCTTTTAGACATTGTTCTGTTTTTTGTTATAAGTCAGAAATGACAAGGAGGCAGCCTCACGCAATACAAAGTTAATGGAGAGTGTTGTATTGCCCCACCCCCGTGTGGGCGTGGCCTAAATGCGCTCTGTCTCTATGTCCGTAACTACATATGATGGTTTTTTGATCAGCTGAGAACTTGTGGAGAGCTTATAAAGTGAAAGGAGTCAAAACAACGACAGGAATTAATACATAAGACATAACCGACTGTGTTTACGAGAATATTTTGACCTTTTTGTGTGTATTTGTCCATTTGTGTGCTGTGCAAAAAGACGAGGAAGAGAACTAAGTTCATTATTGTGCACCATTCACTAAAGTCATTCACTAAAGTCTTCTTTGTGCTCGAATGGTTTAAAATCACATTTTCTGTGCGCACGTGTTGGATGTGTGCAGAGCACAGAAAACAGCGCACAAGTTTAAAATCACATTAAAATGCACACACAGACACCGATAAGCATAATAGAAATGCATGTTTTTTATCGACTCACCGGTTCTGGGACATTTGGAACCGATTCTAAAATAGAACCAGTTCGCGATACACATCCTACCAGGGTTCGGATGGCAGCGTTCACACTTATTCAAATGAACTGCACTAACAGAGCAATCACACCAGGGCTCGTTTTAATCAAACCAAACCTGCCAAGTGTGAAATCGTCCTAAATGATGACTGGATTTTCCTTCTTTGCTAATGGTTTGAATCACCCTTAACTCATTCCGTGGCTCAGTGAGGTCTTTGCTGGGATTTGTCTTATTTTGCTCTCTCTGACGGGGCGAGTGAGTATGTGGGTTTCACAATCCCGCTGGAGGACTGACAAACAACAGGATTAGCTCCCAGTGCCTCTAATTCCACCAGCTGCAAACAATGCTAACACAAAATGATTAATTCATTAGTTAACACACTCTGAAGTACCCCGAGCCAGCCTTGTCTAATTAAAAATGAATTAAATGAAAGGGAAAAAAACACCACAGAGGTTTTTATTTTTTAATTTAGACCAGTGCCGCAATACCCGCCCCGAGGTGAAGAGGGCGGCGGGAGAACGGATCTGCCCTTTTGAGAAACGACTGCTGAAAACCAAACATGCTCTCAAGCCACAAGTTGCCAACCTTGTTAGAACTGATAACATTAGATATTAATAATTAATACTCTGCAGTGGCACTGCGGTGTGCAAATTATGACAACATCCCACAGGACAGAAAGAACATACTCAGATCCTATCAAGATGCTCCATTAATAACGTTGACTAGTGTTTCTAGCTTAGTTAACAGCTTTCATTTGAAAGATTTCATATATTTTAGCTGCAGTTTAACTGTGCGTTCACACCGCTGCCGGAGAGAGCGTCAAACTTCGCTCTGGCCACCCTGCCATCGACGCTGTAGAAAGATTTGCGGATGTGCTGCAGCTCTGACGTAGATCGAATGCTTGGTCTTTTTTAAGATTGTATTTAAAGGAGCTGCAATGCAAACAATCATGTTGATCGGCGTTTGTGCAGACTGACCACAGGTAGGGTATAACCGTATAATATAATCTCATGAAATCAGTTAAATGTGAAAGCAGAAAAAAAAGCAGATCGATGGAAAGAACTTAACAATTATAGTTACATGTTTGCTAACGAAATAAAGCAATTAAAAGCCATTTGTGTGGTGTATAAATAATGTTGCGCGTCTTCTTATCAAACCCACTGCACCAGCAATGATCAACCGCTCCTCTATTTTGCTTGGGAACTAAAGTGGTCGGAACCAAAGTTTACAGCAGTGAGTTCTCTGGAATCCTCTCAAGCGGAGCACTACTACATTCCCATTGGTTGCCGCCGAACTGTGTCATAGCTCATTACCATAAAGTTGACCTGATTTCAACTCTCCTCAACGCCCAAATCACCCAAGACACGCCGCGCCGCTCTCGCCGGAGCTCGCCGCCGGGCTCCCATTGAAAATGAATGACTTCCAGCCACTTTGACGGTGTGAACGCACAGTAAGGGGATGCAGAGGTTTGGCATGATCCAATCAGGGCCATTTTTAGGCATAGGTGAACTAGGCGGTCACCTAGGGCGCCATCAGCTGAATGGGCGCCAATGAACGCATATCAGGGGTGTGTGTAAAGGGTGTCAAGGCCACCCTGAAATATGATTGCTGCCCCCACTGGTTCCCCTAACACTATTGGATCAGAGTACTGTCAATTTCTGTCTGAATGTTGCATGTAAAATTTGCATTTGGAGCGCTCAACACCATTAGGTCAAAGCTTTGGCAAGGTAACACTTTTTTTAACTACACAATAAAGCTAAATTCAAAGGCCAATTAAAAAAACAGGTACAATAAAAAGTGCACAAATCTGTATTTTTGTCAGGACCGTATTTGTGGCAGTCAAGAAATCACGCTGTGAAATGGGCAGAGTGTAATATTGCTCGGTGTGTATTATAGAGGCAAGATATAGGCTAACCACACTCACTTTAGCATTTCATGATATCATTATATTTAGACTCTATTAAGCTTTCTTCTCTTACTTGCACCTCCAAAAGGTGTGTTTTTGCGATAATGCATTGTTAAAGGATCAGTGTGTAATTGTCCCATATAAAACTTCAACGGCCAATTTAAAAATAGTATAATAAAATGTCCTAATTCACAATATTTATTATCCTTTATTAAACCGCTTTGTCGAATTGAATGCATCTTTACGGGTGGTGTTGAAAGCTGAATCGATTCATTCAGTTCTAATAGTGTCGTACAGGGCATAGCGTTGCGTTATTTAAAGGGGAAGTTCAAGCGTCAATGAGAAACAAAGACCGCACTGAATCAATATTTTTTCTTGTTACTTTCATGTGGAACAGCTTTTATACGTAGTTTCCAAATTGTATTCGTATATATTTGTTAATAAGGATTACAGTTCCAAAATGGTATGTATGTATGTATGTATGTATGTATGTATTTGTTAATAAGGATTAAAAATAATACCAGTAATACCATGTTGCTTTTTAAGATTTGGATGGGGGGTGCTAATAAGGATTTCGCCTAGGGCGTCAAAATGGCTAGAAACGGCCCTGGATCCAATCATAGACTCTTAAGCATTTTCCTATTTATATCCAAACAGCAACTTTTATTTTGGCCGGGCAGTGTATAATAACCCTGTAGCCGATCAGCACGTAGCAAATCATGGTTCACGTCTGCAACATAACAAAATCCTATTAAAAAAGATGATACATGATATGATGCTACATCCCTCCCAAACTTTCAAGAGGAAACAAGTCAAGAAATTCCTTTTCATGGATTTCATGGGGCGTTAGCATTAGCATTAGACACTACAGCTATCAAAACATTGCTTTTGCAACAAATTCGCAGCCTTCAATGAATTTCAAGACAACAACTGACAGCTCAATTGACTGTTCGCAAAGACCCGCCCGCTTTAGTTACTGTTGCTATGTCCGACAAGCCATGACGCTCTCACAGCACACACATGTTCTCACGTAGAGAAAATACATTGCGGAGCAAAAAGGACACTGACAACACGTCGACAGACTGGACAGAGCAAGTTACTTTTGATATGAAACAAAGTCTCAACTTTGAAATTGTAATTTTTTAAAAAGAAATTGAAACAATAAATACCGTTTTGTGGCTCTTTAATGTGTCGTGATCGCTGTAACGCCTCGTGAACCGATTATCTCTTCCTTCTAGTTAATTGATAAGCATGAAATAAACATGAATGAACACTAAAAGAAATGTTGTTTCAACCACAGAAAGACGTCAGTACACACCGTTTTTTCAAGTTCAAGTCCACCGACGTTAATCTACTAACTCTCCTGACTGCTTTGTCGGACAAAGCGGCAGATTCGGCGATATGATTGGTCAGATCGCCTGTCAATCAAACTTGCGGCAAGGCAGGCACTTGCCTGAGGCCCCGCATTTTGAGGGGCCCACGAGGGCTGATTATATAAACAATCATAAATGGTAATATAAACATGCAGCGACATCTCTGCATCCCCCTTAGTGGGGCCCCCTCTCTAGTAACGCTGGCAATGCTTTAGCCACCTCGACCTCGACCACCTTCTTCAAACTGTAGAAAATGCATGATTTGATTTGTTAAGCATGAAGAGAACTTATCCATTTGGCTTGGCCGCTCGCTCTAACAAATAGTTAAAAATAGATAAAATAAAGAAAGCAAACAGGACGCACGCTTTCTTTCGTCTGCAGCGCATCTCATAAATGAACCGAAACTAAGCGTATCAGGCTTCTTGCCTCACATATATATGAGAAATATATCTAGCCTGAAAGCTTGAAATGTCTACTTTTAAACGAACAAATTCAAATCGAAAACAAATATTCTCTGGTTATGTAATCCGTATGAAAAGTGCATTTCTCTCTAAAGGTGCGTCCACAAAGCGCTGCGGAGAGGCGGCATCGTCAACTTTATCTCTCCAGCCGACACTGACTCAGAAAATACTAGTTTAATAATAAACAAATAAAATGGCTCCTTGTTATACTTTTTCGGACAAATTTATAATCATTACTTTTGCCAGTGTTTATTTATCAAGCTTTAAGCGTGCGAGCCGCTTCCATGCACCCATTTAAGCAGCCTAATTAAATTAGCCTAATATAAATGTGCACTATTTAATTAGTAGGCTAATAAGTATATCCAGCTCTTCTACATTAAATTAGTTTGAGTTAACATAGGCTAGTTGATAAACTAATAAAATAAAGTGATTAAAATGATAACCATATTTCTATATGTCGGGGAATTTCTTGTTCCTGTCACCACCATACAAAGCACCGTTTTTAAGGTGACAATTGGTTATAAATATGAAGGTTGTACTGTATTTTGAAGATATTGTATTATCTTCTCTTATGAAGATTGACATTTTGTTAATGAAACAAAAAACACTTTATTTAGTAATTTTTTTTATTTTTGTTATAAAAATTAAACACTTTTTTTTGGTTTTATGTGTCTTGACTACTTTTTGTATGTTGTAAAATTAGAGAATGAAGATAATGAAGAGAATGAAGATAATGAAGGCTATATTTAAAAAAAATATATTAATCAGTATTAATCAGTGAAGCTGAGACACAATGAATCTCTTATTTACATGATGTCTACACTTAGAGAGGATTAGCACATGTGCAGAACTCAGCACTGGACAAACACTCGAGCGGTGAGTGGATTCTAACTTCAACACCTGTGATTGGCCATTGCGTTCAAGAAATCAACAAACATGTCTGTGATTGGCTACATTATGCACCGATGCAAAAACACGTTGGAAATTGACTTATTTGACGAGCGCAAATACAGATATGCACGGGATCTTTTGCCAACTCAATATTCTATTATTACGAAGAAATCTCCTAGACCAGCAGCCTCTAATTCCACCAGCTGCAAACACACTCTGAAGTACCCGAGGCTAGTCTTGTCTATTTAAAAATGAATTAAATAAAAGAAGAAGAAAAAACACCAGAGGATTTTTTTTTTTAAATTTAGACCAGAACCAAACGACTGCAATACCCGCCCGAGGTGAAGAGGGCGGCGGGAGAACGGATCTGCCCTTTTGAGAAACGACTGCTAAAAACCAAACATGCTCTCAAGCCACAAGTTGCCAACCTTGTTAGAACTGATAACATTAGATATCAATAATTAATACTCTGCAGTGGCACTGCAATGTCTACACTTAGAGAGCTTTAGCACACGTGCAGAACTCAGCACTGGACAAACACTCGAGCGGTGAGTGGATTCTAACTTCAACACCTGTGATTGGCCATTGCGTTCAAGTAATCAACAAACATGTCTGTGATTGGCTACATTACGCACCGATGCGAAAACACGTTGGGAATTGAATTATTTGACGAGCGCAAATACAGATACGCACTGGATCTTTTGCCAACTCTTTTTTGCTAATAATATGCTATTATTACGAAGAAAACAGATCCTAGACCAGCAGTGTGGGCCAGCAGAAGCAGCAGAGGCAGTGGTTTAAGTGAGAAATTTAAACGCTATTATCAAGTCCGTCTCCCACGAAATCCATCTGGCGCCAGGCCTGGATTTTTGCGTTTTTCGCTGAAAACCAATGCTGCTGCTCAGTCTTTTTGCCACTGAATGGGCTTAAACGCAGTCATTCCGGCTGACGGTAACATCACATGTATACCCTCTATAGTTAAAAATGCTGCAAAAACATGATATGAGACCCCGGAAAACAATTCTGGGAAGGTTATTTTATGGTTATTAAAATGCAACCAAAAAATAACCATTAAAGAATGTGTATATTTATTAGTTCATATTATTTTTAAATGTTAGTTTATGGTTGTAGTAAAATTAAACATTGTGCGACACTTTTCAGGAGAACCAATCTAAAAATAGCTTACTTGCATATTTCAATTGCATATTAAGATGGAATAGAAAAACATTAACATAAAAAAAAAAAACATTTCCCCTTTTTAAACTGGATTTTAAAAAATACATGTTTCTGCATTTGCCTCGTATCATGGGGAAACGTGAAGATGGGAATGGCTGAGAGGGAACAGGGCGTCTGCTACACAGCAAACAAGATTACAGGCCGATGTAGCAGCTGAGCACTCGCGGCCTGTCGAGAGGAAGAAACACCTGAGATCTTGCCGTCTCTCCTCTCCTCCTTCACGTCAACAACGCTCAGCTGGCAAAACACAAGCCTTCATAATTTCATCCCTGAATATTAGCCTCGGTAATGGGCCGATCGATCAGGCAGATCAGTTTTTTTTCGGCCTGTCATGACTGATTAGAAGGGCAAGATCATCAATGACTGTTTTTGCTTGGTGCGAGGCTGACAAATACTGGCATTTTGTGCTCCGTTTTATTTTTTCTCCAATGATATAGATCATGTTTTCTGGCTAGAGCCGGGCGGGATATACCGTGCGACAGTGGCAATGTGTCAACTGGTGGAGACATATAATGTTTATATGGCGACTGCTATTGCAAAACACACTGCGGCAATGTCTTATTTGTCATTTTGGCTTATGCGCTGTGCGCTGAAAAGCAATCCATTTGTCCATTTTGTCATTTCTTTAGTCAATTCAAACTTTCTATGGCTGCATTACTCCTGTGCAAAAAGTAAGGCATTGCACGCAATCGCACAACACTACAGTACATCTTATTGTTGAAAATTGACAAATGTGTTTACTGTAAACAAGCTTTATACATTGTTATAAAAGCGTACTTTCTGCGCCTGCTTGTTCCTTTACAACACGTGCAACCATGTGAGTTTAACATTGCGTTGAATGTGACAGCAAACTGAGAGCTACATATAAAAATTTGAAATTCTGCATGAATGAGGCTGGATAAAAAAATATATATATCCATGCTTCTACATGACGGCACTGCTGATCAATTTTGTGTGATGTTGCATGCAAATTGCGTAAACATTGGGAAAAAATGATCATGCATGCAAAATGAGAAAGGCAGAATATTATGTGTATGTGTGTGTGCGCGACTGCATCGCGACTGCCTTTACCAGTATGTTTCTCGAGCTCCGCCAGCGTGTCCTGGTATTCTTTGATGATCTGGTCGTAGCGAGAGATCACATCCTTCCGTAGGTTGTCCCAGTGTGGAGAGAGCTCTCCCAGATCTTTCAGCTCCTGTATCCTGTAGGACACAACAAAAATCAATCAACACTTTGTTGGCTTGACTTACAGCATTCCCATAGACTTTCATTGAGGGGGTGAAAACTTTCATACAAAGCAACAACTAGCCTAGGACAATATGCTAGAAACATGTAAGCAACATGCTAAAACATGTTGGCCATGTGCATAAGAAAATTATAGCAATGTGTTAGCAATATGTTAAACATGATAACAGTGTGCTAAAACATGTTAGAATATGTTAAACATGTTAGAAACATGCTATCGACATGCTCAAACCTGCAAGTAATGTTAATCATGCTAGTAACATGCTATCGACATGCTCAAACATGCTACAAACCTGCAAGTAATGTGTTAAACATGCTAGTAGCATGTTAGTAATGTGTTAGTAACATGTTAAAACAAGCTGAACATGATAACAATGCGCTAAAACATGTTAGAAACATGTAAGAAACATGTTAAAACATTCACCGTGTTAACACACACTAGAGGAATGTTATCAAAATTTTAAAACACGCTGTTTAAGAGCTGAACATGCTATCGGTGCTCTCAAATATGCTAAAAACCTGCTAGTAATGTCTTAAACATGCTAGTAAAATGCTAGCCATGTGTTAACAATTTAAAATAAGCTAAATGTGATAATAGTGTGCTAACATGTTAGAAACATGTTAAAATATATGAACTGTGTTATAACATGCTAGAGGAATGCTAATGTGTTAAACATGCTATCAAAATGCTAAAACATGCTGTTTAAGAGCTGAACATGCTATTGGTGTGCTCAAACATGCTACAAACCTGCTAGTAATGTGTTAAACATGCTAGTAACATGCCAGCAATTATGATAACTAAGGTTAGATGTTAGATTCATGTTAAGACAACTGTGTTAAAACATAGTAAATGAATGCTATCAATGTGCTAGAAACATACCAGTAATGTACTAAACATGCTAGCAACATGTTAAAACAAGATAGAAACATTTTAACAATGAGCTAAACATGCTAGCAACATAGTGTTGACTTTCTCTGACTTCTAAAACCTTCAAGCTTCTAAAACTTTCAGACGGCATTGTCAAGCCAATATCAAGTTTGTGTTTGAGCTATGCTCATACAGTCATTACTGTTCCTGTTCAACATCCAAAAGTCTGAGAGCACTAGTGAACCTCTACTTTGCATCAAAATGCTAATTTTTGCTGTAATGACGGAAGCACTGGAGCTGACATGATCAAAACCTGCTCGAGTGTGAGATGCTGAGCATCTTGAGCTCCAACAGAAGCAAGAACTTCTGAATTAGGCTACTGGCATATTTTAATTATGAATTGTACACTCTCTTTGAACATTTTTTTTTTTTTTTTTTTTTGCTGTTAATAATGCTTCTATGAAAACGTGAAACTTCACTGCGCTAAATCATGATCTGCATGTTCGCTGTTGGAGCTGATATAGTTTTATCTGCTCCATCCTTCAATAAAAACATATATGCTGCCAAAAACCTACGTTAGATTAATCAGACACCCCTTGCTCTCAAATGTACCACTCAAACTGCTAAGATCAGACTAAAACGATCAGGGATATTGTTAAAAATAAGCTCAACTTTACTAGCATTTCTGACATCAAAAAGTAGCCAGAGCTGCTTAGTATCAATACAAGTATGAGCTCTGAATGCTACAGTACGCTTTCTCAAAGAACCAAGAAACAGTCAATTCCTCATCATACGATCCCTTCAAATCTGTATATGCAGGGACTAAAAGCCTCAAAACTCATTCATGGGGTCTTTCAAAAGGGATCGGAGTATTTTTGCACCCTTGTGCAATTCAACAGGTAGAATTCAGTCTCATTCAGCAGCAGTTATACACAGACGTCTCTCATGTCCTGCTGACAGGTTCTTTTGCTTGACCTACTGTGTGTTGGAGTAATTGTTGTGTCTGTCATGTTGTCATGTGAGGTCTTCAGCTATTTGCTGCGTAACACTACGGTAGATTTGAATACGTTACAGGCTCTTATCTCTCCACGCAGACTGACAGAGCGAGGTCTCATTAATAAAAGGCTCAGGAATCTTTAATTGTGGAGGGAATTTCCAAAGGGAACAATGATTCATTTTCATGTAAATTTAAAGTCTCCTTGGCACTTTAATAATAATTTCAGCAATGTGATTAGCATCTTCAGAAGGAGGAAAAGGTGACAAGAGCTGCAGAAATGAGCGGAAAATAGAGATTATAGTTTCTGTTGAACTCTATTTAAGGTGAGAGCAGGTTCCAAGATGTTTTATCTTATCCTTCACATTTTAAAGCCTAAAAGTGGGTTTATGTGCAACTAATATCAAACAGAAAATTATTGTTTTTGCCATTTTATCCCAGTTCTCTATAATTTGTTTAAATCATAGTCAATAGTCTATATTCGTCATTCAAAAAGAGAAAGCGAAACTAGAGCTACAGCTGTACAAACCCGTAAATATGGCAACTCTTGCTTAACATTTTGAATATCAATCACACTGATCACTTTCTTCATTCTAGACTCATGTTGTTGTAAAGTCAGGAGTAAGGCAAGTTCGGTTCTAGAGAGCTGATGTCCTGCAGAGTTTAGCGCCAACCCTACTAAGCCACCACAGTATAAAACTCACGGCTCCCAGCATGCACTGCAGCATTAAGAATGTCAACATTTTTGAGATTCATATGCTGATTCTAGACATCTGTGTGCATCTAAACTTTTTAAAACCGTATTTAAAAATCAAAATTCAGAATGTCTGATCTGTGGCAAGAAAGTATTGTTGGTGAATATTATTTATTAATATTTTTAGTCAGTGATGAGTTTAGTCAAACATTTTTCTTCATGATAATTTTTGTTTATGGCTTCTTTTGCTTTGAACAGATTATGTGTTTTGTTAACACTGTAACAAAAAACACAAACTCACATAAAAAGCCAAGAGTCAAACTGCCCAACTAAAGGAAACACTGATAACCATAATGGTGAACATACATTTTCAATAAAACATCAACATCTAAACCTCTGTTAATTCTTAATAAGAGCTTCTATAGATGTCTTTCAGGGCTGGAGCCAAACTCTGCAGAACAGCGGCTCACTAGGACCAAACTTGTCTACCCCTGCTCTAAGTAGAGGAAAACAATGGTATAATTGTGCCCTAAGGACCAATTGTCAAATCAAAACAAATCAAATCACTTTATTGTCACAAAACCATATACACAAGTGCAACAGTTGGTGAAATTCTTAGGTGCAGTTCCGAGCAACATAACAGTCATGACATGACATGTACAACATTTAAAGCAGCATCAGATTACACATCTGATGCGCACACAATTACTCACAGCACAGTATACACTACAATAAACAATAAATAATTTACACAATGTGAGTGTAGTTCTCACAGCTTTAAACAATATACACATACTTACAATATACATATACTTTAAACAATATACACTAAACATACATTAAACAATATACATTAAGCTATAATAATAATAATAATAATATACAGTGTACAGTATACAATATTATTCACAGTAGAGATCCAATGTACAATAGGTGCTATATGATAAATAAATGTGTATATAATGTGTGTGTATCTACAGTGGGTTGTGCTGAGTGATATTCTGTCAGTGTGTGTTATGATCCTGATTGAACAGTAGTTAATTAGTCTAATTGCTTGTGTGAAGAAGCTGTTCTGGAGTCGGCTGGTGCGTGATCTGATGCTACGGTACCGCCTGCCTGATGGCAGCAGTGAGAGCAGCCCATGGTTCAGGTGGCTAGAGTCTCTGATGATCCTCTGAGCTCTCTTCACACACCACCTGGCATATTTTTGCGGTATGCAAACTGCAGTGGGTCCAGTGAGGGAGGGAGAACAGAGCAGATGTGGTTTCTGATTATTCTCTCAAAGCATTTGCTGATGATGGTGGTCAGAGCAACAGGACGCCAGTCGTTTAAGCAGGTGGTTTTTGATTGCTTCGGTACAGGCACAATGGTGGACGTTTTGAAGCATGTGGGGACCACGGACAGGGAGAGGGACAGGTTAAAGATGTCCGCAAAAACTCCAGCCAGTTGGTTCGCGCACGCTCTGATGACGCGGCCTGGAATGCCGTCTGGACCCGCGACTTTACGGATGTTCACCCGCCGGAAGGATCGGGTTACATCCGCTACAGTTACAGAGAGTGAACTAACCTCTGCATCTACAGCCACGAGCTCTCTCTCCGCGAGGGCGGTGTTAGTTCCCTCAAAGCGAGCATAGAAGGTGTTGAGCTCGTCCGGGAGAGAGGCAGCGGTATTCACGGTGGAGTTTGTGTTTCCTTTATAGTCCGTGATGGTGTTAATTCCCCGCCACATGCTTCTGGAGTCGGTGGTGTTGAACTGTCCTTCAATCTTGTCCCTGTACTGGCGTTTTGTTGCTCTGATGGTTTTCCGGAGGGCATAACTTGCTTGTTTATGCTCCTCCGCATTACCGGAGTTAAAAGTGGAGGTCCGCGCATTGAGTGCCGCGCGAACATCCCCATTTAGCCACGGCTTCTGATTAGGGTACAGCCGAATTGTTTTGGTCGGAACAACGTCTTCTACGCACTTCCTGATGAAACGCGTTACGCTATCAGCGTAGACCTCGATGTCGTCATCAGAGGCCGACCGGAACATCTCCCAGTCCGCGTGATCAAAACAGTCCTGTAGCATAGAGTCCGATTGGTCCGACCAGCACTGGATGTTCTGAGGGCGGGTGCTTCCTGTTTCAGCCTCTGCCTATATGCGGGCAGAAGGAGAATGGAAGAGTGATCCGATTTGCCAAATGGTGGGCGCGGGAGGGACTTGTAACCATCCCGGAAGGGAGAGTAACAGTGGTCCAAGACACGGTTCCCTCGCGTGTTGAAGTTAACATGTTGGTGGTATTTAGGTGCAATGCGTTTGAAGTTGGCTTTGTTAAAGTCTCCGGTCACAATAAACGCAGCCTCAGGATGTGCGGTTTCCTGCTCACTCACTGTCCTATACAGTTCCTTTAGTGCCCGGT
Source organism: Romanogobio albipinnatus (assembly GCA_023566225.1). Lineage (NCBI taxonomy): Eukaryota > Metazoa > Chordata > Actinopteri > Cypriniformes > Gobionidae > Romanogobio > Romanogobio albipinnatus. Next base: position 63,559,106 of record CM042241.1, on the reverse strand, counting down.
CTGTGTCGGCTTGTGGGGGAATATACACAGCTGTGATGATGACCGCTGTGAATTCCCAGAATTCCCAGAATAGCCAGAATGGTCGGCACAGAACCATGAGAAGTTCCAGATCAGGAGAACAGAAAGACTTGATAGAATGTACGTTCCTCTGATCACACCAGGATCTGTTGATCATAAAACATACACCCCCGCCTTTGCTTTTCCCTGAGAGATCTTTTTCTCTGTCCATTCGATGCACGGAGAACCCCGTGGTTTCGATGGCCGAATCTGGAATCTCAGTGGACATCCAAGTTTCTGTAAGGCAGATAATGCAGCAGTCCCTCGTCTCTCGTTGGAAAGAGATCCGTGCTCTCAGCTCGCAGAGTTTGTTGTCCAGAGACTGAACATTAGCCAGTAAAATACTGGGAAGCGGGGGTCGGTTTGCGCGGCGTCTTACTCTGATGAGCACGCCGGCTCTGCTTCCCCGTCTCCAGCTGCGTTTCCGCGGTCGGACTGCGCAGACTAAGGGCTCCGCTGCCGTGTTTGTAAGCAGCGGGTCGTCGTTGAAGAATTTAAAGTCCGGTTTTCGGTGTCCGATTGCCGAACCAATGTCCAAAAGTGTCTGTCTGTCGTACGTAGTAAGGCAGACAACATCCAAGACAAAAAACACAAAAACTGTAAACAGAACAAACAAAAAACTACAGTGTTTCAGCGGAGCTCGCAACGTAGCAGCCATCCTCGGCGCCATCTTGAGTCACTTCAATTGTGTACCTTTTAAAGATACAGTTATCCGTTTTGTTCCCCAAGGAACAAAATTGTACCTCCACTGTACCTTTTTTTCAGAGATCGTGTGCACAGATTGTTTCGCCAAACTAAACAACCAATAAGAGCGCTCTCTCTCTCAATGACAGCCATGATGCCGAATCAACAGATGCTTACCGACGTTGGCCAATGGTCATCTTGGAGTGTCACGGCCCTTATGTTCCACAGAAGAAACAGTCACACAAGTTTGGAAGACTATTTTGCAGTTTTCATTTTTGGGTGGACTTTAAAGAGTAAAAGAACTGATGTCTGAAGTGCATGTAGACCAAAGGTGGGCGTACACTGTGCGAGTTCAGACACTCTGAGGTTGAGAGGCATTGCACACGTTACGAGTCAGTTAACCTGATAATGGCGTCGAAGCAGCTGGAACACGGCACGACTGTACTGCACGGCGAGCCGGCGGCGATCACATGCACTTTCGTGCTAAACATGGAGACTGGAGCTTTCAATGTTGCTGCTACAGGTTCAGACAGACAAAAGAAAGAAAATTAAAAGACTAGTGTGCAAATGACTTGGTGAAAAGCAGAGAACAGCACAGCCATTCCCTTCAACAAAAACAACAGTGTATTTGAGAGTGTGTGTCAGTGTGTACTCGGCTCGTTTCGTAATTCCTACCTGCGACTATACAAGCATCAATGAAATGTAAAATATTTGCTCAGGCTCTTTAAAATTATTTTGTTTCGTTTGTTGTTTTCATCTGTTGACATTATACAAGCAGAATGTGGCGGTTGGCCTGTGTTGTATTTGTCTCGCCCCTTCTCCACTCTGATTGGACGGCTGGGTGAAAAGTGACAGTGATGAGCACTGCGTTTTGTTCAAAGTTGAACATTCTTCAACTCACAGCGACCGGTAAAAAAACAGCGCTTGAGCGTGAAATACTTGCTCAGTGCCTCGTTACACTCATGCCGTTCTAAAAACACGGCCCTCCCATTGAAAACAACTGGATACGCCAGCTAGCCGAGTGAAAAAACACTTTGGTGGACACACGGCCTAAGATTTTGTTTGGTCGCAGTACCAAACGCTTCCACTAGATGGAATTAGTCTCCCATTAATTTCCAATGCCGCCATTTTTAACTGCGAACAATACAAATGTTACAATTTTATTCAGGACCATTTAAGTGTTTTGAATCACCTCCATGATTTTGTGTGCGTGTGTGTTCACATAGCAAGTGCCAAAACCTTCACCAAGTTTCGTACCATTCAGATGTATTAAAAAAAACAACATCAACAAAAAAACCATAGAGATGTGCAGTACAGTTTCATCTGAGGTTTGACAGGATAAACGGCTATTAAAAGTACAAATTAATGCAGGTTATTTCAAGATTTCTGCGTCAGCATTCAGTCAGTGTCTTTCAAAAGACATGGAGGCCTTCAGAACAATCTATTCTGGTCTCGTTCTCATTGTCAAACAATGGTTATCTAAGGAATATAGGTGAAAAGGAATTGTTATTACTTCATGCCGAGCCAAAGCTGTTAAAAGTCTGAAAAGATCTTGTGCCGAAGTTGTCGAGCCACTTAAAAAAAGCCTCATATCTCCCATCTTGTTTTGTTCAAAAGCTCCGACTTGAATTGTAATGCCGCTTTATCAGAATGTGCTTTGGGTGGAGCGGCGGCGATAATAAAAAAGAGATTTGTAGCGGAAAGAACGCACGCGGAGAGGAAGCGGAGGAAACTTCTGTTTCATATTTTATTGGGGTTTTGGTGGAAGAAAGACACACTGATAAAGAGGAGAGCTGAAACAATAGATCTGAGTGGTACTGGAGTTAAAAAAAAACACCATGTTTTGGCAGACGAGAGAGGAGAACACTGGAATTATGTCTATATGTTTTTGTACGGCGGGCCGTCGAGGAGGAAGCCACTCCGAAGCCTTCATTTCATGGTGCATTATGGCCACCATTCACTTTAAAATCACCGGAGGCTTTGTGTCTGCAATTCCAGAAATGTGAAGGGAATAATAATTAACAACAGTACCTTCAAATGACAGACACTAGTGCTAAAAGCGGACGAGCACTCTCTCTCTCTCTATATATATATATATATATATATTAGTTTTATTTCTTCAGAATACGTGGCTACTTTTGCATTTCTGAACTTTTTGAATGGAGAAAATGTTTTTGGTCCTAAAATTGTGTAGTTGTGTTATTTTCCAGCAGGGGGCTACCTGAACCTAACCTCTGTAACCATGACCTCTTGGTTTCCAAACGGTCACAATCAGATGTCATTGGAAGTTAAACAGAGACTCAATGAGGAAAAACTTCTGTCAGGACCTCAATAGTTTATTTGTTTTTGATAAAAATCTATGAAGATTGTGAACTTTTTTTTTATGAGGTGTATCAATGAATCATACAAAATAAATAAGCACAGTAATGTGCATTAAAGGGGTCATGATCTGAATGAATTATTTAATTATTTTATAATGTTTCCTGGGCTGCACTTATAATGTTAGTATGATTTTACATCAAAAATGGTCATAATTTTGAAATTAAAGGCCATTTTCTACCCTGTTTTGAACGTTCTTTTTGAAGGGGCGTGTCTGCTTTGAGACGTCAGTGTAAATGCCCACTGCTGTGATTGGCTGACCGCCATTGAGATATGTTACATAAATCTCACTGTCATCTCAACATGTCAGTGGGCAGGGCCTAAGACGCAATGATGTAAAAGTAGGCGTTGACTATGATGTCATCATTACATGACAAACGAGACGTTTTCTGAGCTTGGATTCAATAAAAGCTGTTTTCAGACTAATAAGGAAGTTTTGAGATCTATTTTCATAGTACAATGACCTTGCATGTCAAAAAAAATCAAAGAAAATTTTGATATCTCAGTGCATGACCCCTTTAAGCATTTGGATTCCATGTTGACTGGTGAAGGACACATGAGTCCTGAATGACACCAGATTCCACAGTGAACCCTAACCCAGCGCAAATAAATACTGATAAACGAATGCAGACAAAGGTTTCTGTCATTCATAATAAACAAACACTAACTTTTTACAACTGCTGAAAGAACGCTGTGTCTGTGCAAAAGGATGTTGTGGGCAGATTCCAGTTACAAACCCTGAGTATGACGAACAGTAATGGTGATGCTTAGCAAACACCACTAATGATACAATAGCAGCATCGCATTGTGTTCAATACCTTCATTTTTCAAAACATGCCGAGACATGAAGCTCTTTAAAGTGAATCATATGCAATTGTGGTTAAATCAGAGCCAACAAAAGCAGCTGAAACGGGCTTAAAGGTGAATGTGTTGCCCGGGCTGATAATTAGATGTCTAGGGATGGAAATGGCTGCTTAAGTTACCTGTCTATAGCAGGGAGAGCAGGTGTTGAGGCCAAATAGCCTCCCTGAATAATGCACACATGATGATAATTGCTTAGCAGGGTCTGATCTATGGGAGCTCCAGTCTGGGAATGTGTGTCTCGCTGAGTTAATGATCTCAGATTCTTCAATGGCCAAACACACACGTCCTGGTCTGGCTTACAATGATTTGTTGTAGATGAAAACTATGTGTCTATGGTAATATCTGTCGACTTTGGGGAAGTTGCTGCAGATAATGGTGCGTGCTGAGAAGTGTTTTGCGTGTGCATAAAGCCAGAAACTCTGGGGAAAGTGTGAGAGCGGGAAACAAAAATCAAACTAAGCAGTGAGATGTTTCAGCGTGTTGCTCTTCCGTGAGAAACAGGCTCACGAATGGTTAGGATTTAGTGCTAATATTGGGCAAAGAAACTACATTTAAGAACTGACTCCATTTCATGAACAACTGTGAATTTGATTTGAATTGGCTACGTATACAACAGGATGTTCAACATTTGTTGAAATTCAATTCTTGAGCATATATGTATGTGTGTGTATATATGTGTGTATACAGTATGTATATGTGTGTATATAAGTATGTGTGTATATATTAGTGTTGTTTTCGTCAACGAAAAGTATGACTAAATATCTTCGTCAATGAACCTTAATAACGTGACGAAAACGAGACGAGACGCAACGTAAATGCTGGTCATGTGACGATGACGAATAAAAACGAGACTAAATGTGGTTCACAAAATAAAAACTATGCTAAAATGTCTCTTCATTTTCGTTGACGAAAATGAGACGAGACGAAAAGTCGTGTTTTTATTTTGCAGTATTTCTGTGCGTCTCATTCAGGGGCTGCATCAGGTCTCACTGCGCAGACGCAGGTGACATCACTCTCTTCAAAGCCCACTCGCGCGGCGTCTCCGGTGAGTGAACGGGTCCTATGGCCGGCCAGTCGGGGTTCGTAAGCCCTATTCGGACGGTAATTGTTTGTCCTGCGGTCGTAAGGTGTCTTCATCATTTACAGGGGCTAGTCAGTGATTTTATTGTCGTTTTAATGCAGAATATCAGTGTTTTTCTCCCACCACCCGTGTAAAAATCTCCGGCCGAATTACCTAACTGAATTACTGTTTGACAAACACCAAGGTCGTGGAATCCACATCTCTGAGTTTTCAATCACTTCAGAATTCACGGTTTATATCCTTTTTGGCCACTGCAGAGCACCGTGCGGTTGTGCTTCGCTGTTATCTGGATGCATTTTAAAGATCTAGACTTGTATTACTGAAATATTGGTAAGTATTTACAAGAGCAAGATATTTCATCACCGCTCAAAAAAAGAAAGAAAGAAAAGTACGTAAACATTTGAAATGTGCCGTTATAACGGCAGCAATTATATATGTTAAAATAACCGCAGCATTATGAATACCTCATAAGCGAATAAGAGGCTGTATTCACTTATTTCCACTCATTTCCATGTGGAATAAAATTACATCCTTTATTTTGAGATAAAATACAAGATCTGGTGACTGTGGGGGCCATTTTAGTACAGTGAACTCATGGTCATGTTCAAGAAACCAATTTGAAATGATTTGAGCTTTGTGACATGGTGCATTATCCTGCTGGAAGTAGCCATCAGAGGATGGGTACATGGGGGTCATAAAGGGATGGACATGGTCAGAAACAATGCTCAGGTAGGCCGTGGCATTTAAACGATGCCCAATTGGCACTAAGGGGCCTAAAGTGTGCCAAAAAACATCCCCCACACCATTACACCACCACCACCACCAGCCTGCACAGTGGTAACAAGGCATGATGGATCCATGTTCTCATTCTGTTTACGCCAAATTCTGACTCTACCATCTGAATGTCTCAACAGAAATCGAGACTCATCAGACCAGGCAACATTTTTCCAGTCTTCAACTGACCAATTTTGGTGAGCTTGTGCAAATTGTAGCCTCTTTTTCCTATTTGTAGTGGAGATGAGTGGTACCCGGTGGGGTCTTCTGCTGGTGTAGCCCATCCGCCTCAAGGTTGTGCGTGTTGTGGCTTCACAAATGCTTTGCTGCATACCTCGGTTGTAACGAGTGGTTATTTCAGTCAAAGTTGCTCTTCTATCAGCTTGAATCAGTCGGCCCATTCTCCTCTGACCTCTAGCATCAACAAGGCATTTTCACCCACAGGACTGCCGCATACTGGATGTTTTTCCCTTTTCACACCATTCTTTGTAAACCCTAGAAATGGTTGTGGGTGAAAATCCCAGTAACTGAGCAGATTGTGAAATACTCAGACCGGCTCGTCTGGCACCAACAACCATGCCCACACACACACACACACCCTATGTATAGCTACATTAATAAAATATAATTAAACAGTAAATAAAACATACATGTATTATAATATACTGCATTGCAAAATATAGAAAAATGCTACATAAAATATTACAAATATATGCTTATTGTGCATATATGATCATAAACACAATACTATACTTATAGACGTTGTATGAATTTTCCTACTTTTAAATTACAATTTTGCATCCTGATGGCTAACTTACAGTCTTGAAATGAAATAAAAGGGCCTTCTTGATTGAGTTGCGATTACACATCTGAGTGCACATGGACAATGAGCTGTGGTGGTCACGTCACTTCCTAACACACTCCGTCGATCCTCGACTGTCAATAAAATCATCATAGATGGCAAAACATCTCCCGCTGCACCATCTGAAGACATGCTAGTTCTACTGCAGCATGCAACAACACTGTGTCCACTTTCTTTTACAGATTTTCACCGGAGTGTGTGATCACACATTCATCTGATTGAACGGCATAGGAACTGTTCTTAAAAACATCTATGCGTTGTGTCGGAGTGTATCATTGACTGCTGTGCTTTAGAAACCTTTCCACTGAAGGTTTCCTGCGACGCGCCCTTGTTCTTTTCACCTCACGATTCCACACGTGGCTCAATTCTCTTTTAGATTTCCTAGTTAACGCTCAGGTAACAACGCTCCCACAACGAGATGGAGGGAGGAGAGAAAGCAAAGGTAAAATGAAAGAAAAGCAAGAGAGGGAGAGGTGGTTGAGTTTCCGAGAGAGAGGACAGGCGCTCTCCTTTGAAGTGTTAAACATCCTTGAATAATTTAGTGCAGGCTAAGTATAGCTCTAAAACAGCCATTTCCATCTCTGAAATAAACCCTCGCTCGACAAGCACACCGTGTATCTCGCTCCTGCTGCCTTTTGTGTCGCACTCGTTCTTCCAAACAATCCCAGCTTCGCCCAATCTTCACTTGAACCTGTGCTTCTAGGAGTGGGAATCGAGACGATGCAGTCCCGACACTTCAGCCGCCATGTTGTTTGCAGTAGGACATTCAAATGATCTACACATGCACTGCAAATGCTAAAAATGCCACTATTAAAATGCAAGTTGTTCCTGTAGTTCAACTGCTCAAATATGATGCTAGAAACACAAGGTCATACAGTAGGTTTGATTCTTACTGAGCAAACAATCTTGAACACACAGTTGCTTTAGTTAAATACATCTGCCACGTGAATAAATCTATTTTTTTAATATAATAATTTTACAGTAATACTACCCTGTCATCTTTACAGTGAAGGCATTAAACATCTAAACTCCTGATATATCACTCAAGCTTTTAAAACTTTTGGTGGCGCTTTATAATGATCTTGCCTCCTCCACTACTTTCTCCTGTCCTGTTTCACAGCCGTCCTCTCATCGGTCTGAATCTTACCTGCAGGTGTCCTCCTGGATGTAGAGGGCGATGAGCTGCTTCGGGACGCTGAAGGACAGTGTGCACTCCGCCATCTGTTCCCGAACCAACATCCATTTGCTGTCCACCGTCTGAAACCTGTACACCTTACACACCGCGTTCTTAAACACTGATGGACAAAGAGAGAGAAACATTAAGTGAGAGATGGGTTTATTTTGGCAAAATACAGTGAATAATGACTTCAATTTCAGCCTGTTCCTTACACAAAGCCACTGTATGACTTCAGAAGACCTTGGAATATATAGCAGACGTGTGCACACTTTCATGCTGCTTTTTTGTCGTCTGAAACATGTTTGTACTATATATGTTATACAGTATGCAGAACAAATAATAGTATTCACGTGAGCTTCAAAATATAGGGTGATATCAACCAGACTTTTAACCTGCGTGGATGAAAAAAATATTGACTGGTCAATAGTCACAGAGAAGCCATTCGATTTTGCCAGAGTAGATTTTATACCTACCAGGAGAATTTAAGTTGTACTACTATTGAGTTTAAGGAAATTTGATGAAAACCAGTTTTTAATATCAGCTAAGCAGCTGGACAGAGAAAGTGGAAGAAAAACAGAAGTAGGCATGGAAGACGAGTAAAGCTGGGTGTCGTCAGTATAGCAGCTGAAACGAATACTGTACTTCCTAAAAATGTGTAATGATAAATAAAGACTGAGCCTTGGGGAACACCAGTGGTAACTTGCGATGGCTTAGATCTTAAGTTTTTGAGTTGTACAAACTGATAATGCTCTTATAAGAGGTGATGCGGCGGCAGAAGTTATTTCCTCTACAGCATGAAATCGTGTTTCTCGTCAAGGCTTCGCTCCACAAGTGAGTTGACGGAGCAGGCCGCCCACCTGAATCTGTGCCTGAGTGGAAAGAGATAACCGAGCATTTATTCTACACTTTTCCTTATGCTAGAGGTGCTTAAATAGGGGATGTTTTCACCATTTTTGATCGTTGTGGTTCTAACTCCAGTAAGAGCTCACATAAAGAGTCTTTAAAAAATAAACAATAATAAAAAATAAACGATAACATAAAATGAACCAGGCATGAAGGGTAGCTCATTTTAAATGTCTGTACTGTTGCCCCTGTATGTATCTATTACAATTATAAGTTATAATTGGTATAATAACCTATTTTTGTATCACTTTACAACAAGGTCTAATTCGTTGATGCATTAGCTAACATGAATTAACAAAGAACAATGTATTTTTAAAGCATTTATTATTCTTTGTTAACAATAGTTCTTAAAATCTGATTGTTCATGTAAGATCACAATGCATTATTTGCATTAAAGGTCCCATGGCATGAAATTTTCATTTTATGAGGTTTTTCAACATTAATATGAGTTCCCCTAGCCTCAATATTGTCCCCAAGTGGATAGAAATGTTGATCGGTGTAAACCCGAGTTCTGGCTGTCTCTCTCTGCCTTTGAGAAAATGACAGGCCAGACGAGCCAATCCTGAAGCCTCCTGTTTTGACGTCCAAGCAGGAACGGTTACCTCCCTTTCCTCCGCCCAGAGAATCTGGCACGCCCATGCAAACGCTCGAGAGATCATTCCTTGTGAACGAGTGAATGCTGGCAGTTTCTCAGTGTTTGGATGTACAAATGAAAACAGAAGTCTTTTTTCAGTTCCTTCTGATCTGTGATCAGTAATTTCTGATGTGTAGCTAATTATTTATTATTCGTGCACACGCAGCGGCTTCTCTCTCTCCCGACAGAACGGTGTTTTCTATCTTGTGAGTCAGTGTTTTTGTACGTCCTCGTCGCGTCTACCGGTTCTAAAATGTGCATACAGTCATGAGTTTCTGCTCAACATCGGCCTCACACACGCCGAAGCTCGGGCTGCACTGGCCGTTGGCCTTCAATATCCCCGACCCCCAGTACTGCATCTGGCCCACAGCGGAGGCACCAAACGCGGCGTGAGATTAAGCAGAAGGGGGGTAAGTTAAGCGTGAGCATATTCGGGCTAGCCAGCCTAGCCCCACAATAAACTGGATTACATTCGATTACTGCTGTTGTGTCTTTGTTTGCTCTGTGTACTCAACGCGCGTCACTGACGCTTTTATTTTATTTTATAAAATAATGCTATTATCAACACTTACTTTTAACTCGTTCATCTCGACAGCTGTAATGGTACTTTGCATGTGTTACAAAGTTGGTAATGATGAAGACAGGGTCGGTGTGACTGGGACTCGTGTTTATTCAGAACTCTCAGATACAAACACAATAAACTGACTGACAGCGCTCTCATAACTCAGAAGGTACTATAAATAACTTTGTTAGCGATCGCTGAGCTCCGTCTCTGGTAGTGATGTCCGGTTCGCGAACGAATCGTTCTTTTGAACCGGTTCTTTTTAGTGAACCGGTCGAACCAGTTCACCAAATCGGACTGAATCGTTCTAAACAGTTCGCATCTCTAGTAAGCACTAATCCACAAATTTATAAAATTAATCACTTTTTGACGTGTCTGACTGTCCCTCTGACTCGAAATAAACCAACATCCTGGAGTTATTCAGTTACTCCAACAGTACACTAACCTATTATAAGAGAGAACTGATGATGATTGATGTCAGCGAGCAGCAGCTGATGATACTGAGCATGCGCAGCGCACACGAACGAGCGTCACAGTTCTCGTTCTCGAGTTAAAGGGGCTATATGCGTTTTTCTGAAATTTAAACTCGCGACTGACACCTGTGGCCAAAAAACAGAACTGATCTTCATTTCTGCTCGCTCTCGCAGCGCGCGCTCGTACGTGTACACTTCACAAGTCATCTGCTGCAAGGAGGTCAACATTATGTTTACAGAGGTAAGAACAGTCAAATACATATAATGTTTGAGATAAGTGTTCTCTTATCAAAACGTCAAACGTGTAGCTGACAAACTACACAAAAAATTAATACATTAAATAAATAAATAAACCCATTTCGCCATTGGCATACACGCTGATGAAGGGCGCACAGACCGAAACTTTCGTAGAATATTAAAAACACAAATCTGAGCACTGTCCTTGACGACTGAGCACTGTCCTTGACCACTTATTATACACAAGTAGCTTACTATCACCAAGTATGAAAGACACATATACATAATACTATTTAGCAATATTTATTGACTACATGTCTTATGTGAAATAAAATGCATCACACTTTACATCTTCATTTACCTCTTATTTTTTGTTAAGATATACATGGCTATATAATAAATAATCCATCAGTTTTATATAGCGCTTTTCTAGACACCCAAAAAGACTTTACATTACTGATGCACTATTCATATTTATTTTTGTTTATATATATATATATATATATATATATATATATATATATATATATATATATATATATATATATATATGCATGCGAAGTCAAATGCGAAGCCGATGTTCACTCTAGTCCTTGCAATGCGCCGGTCTCTCTCAATCTTCGACCTTTTTTGGCCACTTGTCAGGGGTTTAACTTTTTTAGTCTTCTGTGGAGTTACTGTTGGTGTCCGAGTTGTCCTGGGTCTCTTCTGTGTATTCGTTAAATCCATTGCACTGCTTGCGAGTGTAGGCTACTCGCTGACTAGCGGTGGTGGCAGGCAGAGTGATCTGAAACGTTTAACATGAACGCGCTTGACGTCACATCCGCAGACAGCGCGGGAAAAGACGACCCGTCAGAAAATATGAAAAATAGTATACAGGCTTATAGGTGCACCCACTGTGAGCGGACAAGGTGTCAGTATGCTCATCAGGAGATGTTTGAGTCATAAATGGTAAAATAAAAAGGCTATAGTTACGTTTATTTTGGGGAAAAAGTTGCATATAGCCCCTTTAAGAATCGGTTGCAGCGGTTTTCGGATCAGCAGTACACTGAATCGAGAACGTACGCAGACCGGTCTGTCACAGTTCTCGTTCTCGAGTCAAGAATCGGTTGCAACCGGTTGCAGCGGTTTTCGGATCACCAGTACACTGAATCGAGAACGTACGCAGACCGGTCTGTCACAGTTCTCGTTCTCGAGTCAAGAATCGGTTGCAGCGGTTTTCGGATCAGCAGTACACTGAATCGAGAACTGTTTATTTCGGACATGTCCGATTTGAGAACCCATGAACTGATACTGACTGAGCATGCGTGTGATTCTTCAAGAGAACGAAAAGCAAGTTTTGTTGAACATCGAGACGTGTTATAATATAAAACATTGTGGAAATATGTTTTCATCATTTCAAGTTCATTACTGTCTTATCACTGTATGAGCATGTGATTGACTATTTATGATTGAAGTATTTATTTATTTAAAAGATTAATGTTTACGTGTAATTACAGTTTATGAGGACACATTCACAAATTGGGTTAGTATTAAATAAACAATGTTTTAATAAAAAATATTAACGTGTTCAAATAATACACACATTTTAAAAAGAACAATTGCTGGAAAAGTGCACTTACACACTGTAATTGTCTTACACACTATATTTAACAGGTATTGCCTGTTTTTAAAAAACTTTTAAAAAAGTTATTGTGCTTTATCAAAAATTATAAATAATAATAATAGCAAAAACAAAATGCAAAGGCAGTTTTAAACAGAGGTTAAGTTACCATATGCAGCTTGACTGTCTCTTATAATAGGTTTGAATTCAGAAAAACAATCTGCCTAACTTTGTTCTAACTCCATTGTATTTAATTTGTAAACAAGGTGATATAAAGATAAAAATGACGACCCTAATCAAACTACAGCGAAGGTGAAGCAAGCGACTCCTTTTGAATCGCTCTGGCGGTTCTCGAATCTCAATTTCGTTCTCGTTCTCGAGTCAAGAATCGGTTGCAGCGGTTTTCGGATCAGCAGTACACTGAATCGAGAACTGTTTATTTCGGACATGTCCGATTGAGAACCGATGAGATGATGATCCTGAGCATGCGTCGAGCGACTGACTGACTGCACGGCGAGTCTCTCTGAGTCTGAACCGAACGAACATCAGCTGATATGAGCGTGTCTGTGAAACGACTCCGACATGAATGAGGTGAACATTTGGCGAACCGTATTTATTTAATTACAAAAACATAGTAAGTGGATCATGGTTTCTGCACTGATGAAGACTGATTTATTGATTTTATAAATGTAAAGATTGTTTGCATCACTGCATGTGTTTGGATGCTTTAGATGTAAAACTTTGGATTATGATGATTATCAGATTATGATGATATTTTTATCTGACTGATGTTATAATTACTGACTTTATATATTTTAATGTGTAAAGTGTGTTTATCCAACCCGCAATAGACTTGACGTAATGACGTCATCGCGAAATGACGTCATTACGTTTGAGCGTAAAAGAACTGGTGAACCGGTTTTTTGATCCGGTTCATTGAAACGAACTGTCCGAAAGAACCGGTTCGCGGAAAAGAACCGAACTTCCCATCACTAGTCTCTGGTACGTTAGTGATGTCCGGTTCGCAAACGATCTTTCTTTTGAACCGGTTCTTTTTAGTGAACCGAATCAGTTCACCAAATCGGACTGAATCGTTCTAGATGTCAGCCAATCACAACAGTGGGCGTTTTTACTGAAGTCTCACAGCAGACACGCCTCTTGAAGCACGGCATTCAGCCACAGGGCAAACAGCAGTATTGAAAAAATGCCTTTTATTTCTAAATTATGACATTTTATGATGTAAAAGTCATACTAACAATATAAGTACACCTCAGGAAACATTATAAAATAATAGAAAAATGCCATGCCATGGGACCTTTAACAAATACAACTTTGGATTTAAATGTTGAAATTAGGCTCCATCTGCATTGCAATTCTGTAAGACCTTTCCTCTGCATTTGACACAATCTCTAAGTGCACTACTGATCTTGGGCCTTTTCTCTTCATCATCTTTATGTTTCGAATAGGTAACATTATCCATCATGCATGGCTTTAACATCCATTGCTATGCAGATGGCACCCAACTCTCCATCCGTTCTCACCGCAATTCTCCTTTCCCCACCAACTCCACATCGACTTGTATTGATGATATAAATGCATGAATGACCAGTCATTTTCTCAAATTCAACACTGATAGATCTACTTCTTGTTGGTTCACCGCAAACTACACCCCGTTTCTGTGTTAGCTTGACAATGTTAATATTGCTAGAGTCTTGGTTCGACCTTCCGCCACTGTTAAAAACCATGGCATAATCTTTGATTCTTCTCTCTCCTTCCTCACATGTCCTCGCTCAAAAAGTCTGCCTTCTTTCACCTCTGTAAATATTGCTCATTTAGGTCTGTTTTTACATGTCAGTGACGCTAGTTCATGCTTTCATTACTTCTCGGCTTGACTTCTGTAATTGTCTTTTCTCTGGCTAACCCAACACAACAATAAATGAGCTCCAATATATGCAGCTGGGTTCCTCACATATAGAAAGAAATCTTCCCGGATTACTCCTATCCTATGCAGACTCAATTGGCTTACCCGATCTCTGCAATTCATCCAAAAGGGAGCAGAATCTAATTTTTCAGCAGAAATAAACATGTTTACAGCCTGGTACAAATTGTGGTTTTGGTCTATACGGCTAATTTTGCCCTTCATGACAACTGTGAGGGGGGTGAATTTTTTTTATAACTCATTCATTTACATTATATAAAGCCTTAAAGTTCTGCATAATTAAGGGCGTGGCCACTTTGAGTGGCAGGTGGATAGCCATTTATCTGCTGTCTGTTAGTCATCTCGTCACCTCAGCTCCAGCCACGTCCCGCCTCTTTGCCCACTTTCTGTTATCAGGGAGTGATGCGCGGTGACGTGTTGCCAAGATGGCAACGGCCAACTTTAGGTTTCAAAACTGCTCTTCAGAATTCTATGGGTGACGTTACGGACACTACATCCATATTTTTTTACAGTCTATGGTTCTAATATTGTACCTACATTGTATAATAAGCGACCTTGAGTTTGTATAAAGGCGTAATATAAAATAAACTTATAGTTATAGCTAATTTTAACCAGTTTTTCCTCATTATAAAAGACACCCAGTAAGTGACATCATATGAACCTACAACAAAATAATCTCGCACCATTTTATAAATTTTTGCACAAATTGTAATTCATCAAGCTCACCCATTCAACCGTTACCCAAGTCTGCATAAGAAATATGATTTCTTTCATTTATGTAAAAAAACAAGTATTGTTATTCTTTTCACTAATGTAACTTAAAGAAAATGTATGTAAGACTGTGGCCAAAACTGGTACTGCAATCACTTTCAAATTACTGTAGAGCGGTGTATCCCCTCTCCCCCTCCCCCCTGACTCGAGGTTGCCAGATAGGCTGCAGGATCCAAGCAGGAACGTCTTCCAATGACAAGTGGAGAGTCCTACACAGCAAGTTTTTTTTTCATTGTCACAATGTTTTTCTGATTCATAACGAGGTCTGTTAGGTTTCGTAAAGTTTTATTTTTTATCCAAAAAGTTTGTAGCTGCAGCTGTGGTAACTAGAGCAGAGCAGGCAACCCGGATGCCGAAACACTACTGACTTCGTGATTGGTAGACAGGTGGAGGGTGGCACTTCAGGCCAAAACACAACATGTCAACATCAACATCAGTTGAGGGCTGCAACTTCACTTTTAAATGACAATATCCTGTCCGGACTACTGTTGTCAGTGATATAAGTATTTGAAATGAACATGATTTCTTAAAGGGCATATTGCAGGTTAAATTTTTTTCTAGATTAATTTATAACCTTGTATGAAAATACCATATGAAAAGGTAGTGCAGGATTTAAAATGTTTTAAAAAGACATAAGAGTACAAATTTAGTAGATAAAGTGGCAATTTCGTTGGCCGCTTGGAAAAAGCGCTTTTTTTTCAACATCGCGTCATATTACGTCACGAGAGGGAGTGGTTCGCCGAGCTCTGCGTTGGCTCAGTGCAGAATAGGTTGGTATTCAGTAGAGTCTGTGTATTTTCGGTAGTTTTTTTATTCCAATTTATCATTGTCATGGTAAATTGGTAAATTATTATCCAGGCTGTCAGGGCATCGAGTCCACAGGTTTCCTAAAAAAAAAAGTTAGGAATTCTGCATGGTGGCGTTTTGTGCAGGTGAAGAAACGGGACTTCCCTTCATGCATCTGCTTGGAAACACGCGATGGTGTGTATAGTGCTTTAGACCGGAGGATTATCATCCCAGCGATATGATGGAGTCAAACATTGTTATACTCATGTAAGGCCGGCTACACACTGGCTGCGTGACGTGAGCGTGGCGTTTTCTATCTGTAGACCGGCTACACACTGCAAGCGTGGCGTTTCTATTGCGTTTCAGCTGCGTGCCGTTTTCTGTGTCTTTGCACCGCTTTGCACACCCGAAGCGTGTCTGACGCGGCGCTGCTGCTGCTAGGTGACGTAGTGGAAGGCCTATACTTCATGTTAAACATAAAATATATAAATAAATATTTATATAAATATATAGCCTACTGATACAGCAAAGACAACGTCAGCACTCGGCAGTATTGACGGCCGAATAGGCAACAAAATATTTTGCTCTGCATTGGCAGGTGCAATATTTGAAAATCGATATTATATATATATTTTTAATTACAATTATATCTGCATTTATGTCAAAACCTAGAGACTTTCACACATAAAAATGTCATTTATTAATATGTATTCGTGTCAAAATGACAAACAGCTTTTCCTATTCTATTTTGCTTGGAAACGCTTCCAACACACTTGCGTTTCGCATCGGTTCTATTTCTAGCATGTGCTTTTGGCATGGCTCGAGCCGCACGTGTCACGCAGCCAGTGTGTAGCTTGCCTAAAGGATGAATAAACATCCACACGCGATGCTTCTTTGCCGTCGTGTTTACAGTAATGAATACAAAGTATGTACATTAACACAAATGAATACAGTCTCACACTTTTTCGAAAAAAAGTTCTGTGATATTTTATTCATGCCATGTATGCACATTCAAGTTCACTCAAATACATAACGTCATATACATCCTCACACTAGCGGTGAATCGGCACGAAATAAACCCATAATACAGAATTAATGAATAAAGGATAAACACAATAACACAACGTTACTGTCTGTGGCTCGGCGGCCGGCGGGAGATGTGACGGTCCCGGATCCGTCAAAGATGCAGCTCGGAGAAAACGTGAACTGTGCACCGTGGCGTGAGTCTTGTAAGTTACCAAATCAGTCGTGATGAGAAACCGCTAACGTTTTATCACATAACGTTTAGTGTGGACGGATATTAACGAGTGTGACTTTTCCTGATGGTCAAAGCCTATAAGTTTCTGTTATTGGTAAGTAAATCAATAACTTACTAGATGACAATAACGTTACCAGCTTTGCTATTGCCTGATACATGATAATAATCAGTACAGTGTTGTGATCTGAGCACAGTGTTCATATCATTAGCTAGCTTTATAGCTAACACTGGTCTCTCTCCGAGACACCTGCCGCTGTTCTCCACTGTTTCTCCTCACATAAATACTCAATTTGTCTCCTGTAATCGTTGTTCTGTCTAATCCTGGTCTGTCCCTAATTGTGTGTCATAATTGTATGGCTGTGGTCTGCCATATGAGTATTAATAAACATTTATAATGTCCTCAGCGTCCGAGCTGTCATTGCGATCCATTGTTTTCCTATCGTTGAAATTCACCGCACTCCCTCTCGTTATGTCACGTCCGGTTTTGGCATTTTTAGATGCGGAAGTAAAATTTTCTCACAAAAACGACTCAAAAAGCCTTATTAGTGTATTTTAAAGTATATTTTAAAGAAAATCTAGTTCCTACATTATTTTTCAATACATTGACTCACTGGAGTCTCTAACCTGCAATATGCCCTTTAATGTCTAGTGACATATCAGGGCGATTTTATGATTCATTGAAATACATTTCTTACATACAGTTAATTTAAGCTTACTATACTATGTATTATTATACATAACGGAATACATTACATATAATATAAATGCACACATGCATACAAAAAATGTGAAAATGTGCATGCATTTTTCCTTTGGACGTATAACATGTTCATGACCATTATAACAGTGTGTTAGCTGTCCTTAATGGAAGCAGAAAGTACAGAAGGGTAGTTCGCTGAGGATGTCGAGTGAAGACGGAGACAGATGGACGCGTGACCTCCAGAGAAGGAGAACTGGATGCAAACTCCCTCGTCCAGCGCTGTGGAGGATTAACCTCTGACTCCGCCCTCTCGTCTGCCCTCTAATCCGACGGCCAATCGGAACACAGTATCTCTGCCTGCTCAAGCTCTTAGGGAAATCATTTTTCGCTGCGTTAGTGTTGAAGCGCAGCGGATGTCCAGGGGTTGGGGTGACGGGGACAAATTTCATTAATCAGTCTTACAAAAGCAGCAGAGACTAACACATTTTGACAAGCAGCGGCATGACTAAAACAACAGCCATCCACAACGGCGCAATGACATTCAATACGGCTACAGCACCAGCAAATAAACACTGCGAAACACCAACAAAGATAACACACAGAACACCCTGGACTTCTGGAGAGATCTGTCTGCCGTTCCCGACTTCGCCTCCATCCATCACATCACAGCAGCTCATAAATAAAGAAATGACCTTCTACAGAGATTGTCTCTCAGGGAACTTTCAGAGACTTCGGGTCTATTCACTCGCTAATAAAGTGCCAAAACACACTTTTCCTCACGGTGCAAAACAAATTTACACTGACTAAATTGAAATGGCATAAAATGTGTAGTCTTTGGCGATTCCCCCAATACTGTTTATCCTGCTGCGTTACCTGAGGTAATTTAGCTTAATGAGCCACACTTCACGCCACTGCTGGCAGTGATTTAAGCACAGAAATCACACTGTTCAGCAATCAGACGCCGCAGAATCCACTTCATGATCTCAACAATATGGACGGGAACCGAACGGAATTGAACAAATCTGCTTCCGATTCGACTTAACAATTCCTAAATGATTCCATGACTGATTATTTCATTGCTCGCCCACGTAATTAGACCCAAGAATACACTAAACAAAAATGCTAAATTAAAACAACATTATTTTGATTACATATTTAGTCTATTAAAGTGCCATTTATTCCAACAAAACTTCCCTAGAGTAGGAAATTGGCCTGAAAAATGAAGTCAACAAAGTGAAAAAAAAAGGTGCTTCAGAGAATGCTAATTATTGAAAATGTTGTTTTTTTCTATTAGGCTACACAAATAAGCGCTTTTCGGCACCGTCTATTTGCACAAAGTGTAAATAGCAATATATTCCATATAGTAATAGTAATTCAAAATAGCAATATATTAATAATATATTTTTGGCTCAACCTCGATAAAGCACTGCTGCTTAATTCTCGGGACTCTCTAGGTCAATAATAATCAAAACATTTTGAACTTTGGCCTTTGGATAGCTATAGCTGGATGGCTCGATACCACAATTTTGGCTTCGGTTCGGTACCACAATCTAATACCGAAGTACCGATATTAAATCGATACCACTCAGGGTCTGAATTTTGGTGCGGGTATTGAGCTTAATTTTACTCACTCTCGCAAGTTTGAGGTTTATAAAGCGGGAAATTAACGCAAATGTGTATTATTAAATGAATCAACAAAGATTATCACATCAAATCAGTCATTTGGAAACTTTCTTGTGAGAAGTAATTTCAGCAATACTCCCTTCTCTAGCTCTCAAAATGAGCAAATTGCTTCTAGCTTCAAAAGACATCACACATGCACTATAAAAGCAATCTGCGTGCTCAGATTCAACACTTTCGCTGTCATTTCGGGAGAGCTGATGGAAATCACTTGCCCGTGTCTTTTTAAACCTTGCCAATTTGAACATGCAAGAGATTTTATAGCATTTCGTAATACACGGGAGCTCTCTTGAGTTTTCTTTGCGCTCATAGCAACAACACACTCAAGCCTAAAGAGCTCACGCATTCCAAATTAAGTTGTTTTTCCTTAGTCAAATACACACAAAATTATGTCAAAAATGTCCATCTTTAGTGAGTAGTCACATAAACACAGTCGGTAATGTCTTACGCGAATGTAAATAGTGCAATAGTAGCCTATGCAAGCAAATGAAATCTAAACGTCATTGGTTGAAATCGAACACTGGAGATTTCATTATATTTAAACGATACGATCTTATGCATGTGCGTTGATCAGTGTTAAAAGAAAATAAATGTCTAAATTAAATTCTTTGATTTATGCACTCACCTGTCGATCTCGTAATGTCTTGCACAAGGTTTGATGGTTCTTCAGAAGTTTTATAAGCAAAGTAATTCCAAATTTCACGTCTACTCTTCTCTTTATTAATTGGCTTTATGCACAGCTGCACTACTTCCTGAACTTCAGCCAGCTCCTTTGTTTCCTGTTTGCCATTATTGCCTGGATTAATCAGTTTGTCCAATAATGGCAAACAGGAAACAAAGGAGCTGGCTGAAGTTCAGGAAGTAGTGCAGCTGTGCATAAAGCCAATTAGTTTTGGGGCGTGTTGAGTGAGATTCAACTGCTGTATTAATTTTGTTCCTCAATGGCGCCACATTTGCCGGTTTTGCGTCAGTTTTGGTAGCGCACTGCCACCTAGCGGAGAACTTTCGAAACAGCAGCATATACCGAAATGAGCAAAATCATGACATCGTACCGTTTGAAATCAAATATATACCGGTATTTTCCGCGCATCCCTAAGCTGGGTCATTTAGAAAATGGGCGTGTCCCAGTCCACCCAAAAGACTATCATTCCTAAACAAAAACTTGAAACGTCACAAAAATAGGTGAGAACATGCAACATATGATTCTAAACGAGCATGTACACTTTTATGGAGATTGGACCATAGATGGCACTATAACTGTTAAAAAGTTTTAAAAACGATATATTTCCTATGGTAAATTCTAGGGCTGGGTAAAAAAATATTGATTTCTCGATTTTAATCGATTCTCACTTTAACAAAACAATATCGATTCTTAAATCCCAAGAATCAATCCCCTAGTCATCCTGTTTTCAGTTAATGAATGAAGTAAATATTGTAGCACGCCTCCCATCCAATCAATCGCAATAATCGTTGTGCTTTATTACTATTGATATGAAAAAAGTGTCAAATTTCAAATTACTTCAATTTTTTTACGAAATTCAAAAACATAAATACCGTTTTGGAGCTGTGGTGCGAGATCACTCTGCCGCAGCTCAGCTCAAGAGAACCGGCAGCGCGGACCAAACATGAACAGATCTTCTCTTCCGCCTTATACCAGTAACAGTGCGAAATAAACATGAAGGAGCTTCTGAAAGTGTGTTAAAAGATACAGGACAACTTACCGAAATCTGTATCATGTCACATAGAATAGCTCAATCAGTGTTTCAACCGCAGAAAGATGTATGTAAAACGGCTAGCAAATGTCATGTAACGTCACATTTTCCTCAGAAAATCCAGTGTCCATAAACTCGTTAGTCAGCTAGAAAAATTAACTCTAGAGTGGAGCATTTTGCTAATTATATGCACCACATTACATAGGCTATTCATTGTGAATGTTCTTCAAAATTGAATGCATGTATGTACAGGTGCTGATCATATAATTAGAATATCATCAAAAAGTTGATTTATTTCACTAATTCTATCAAAAAGTGAAACTTGTATATTATATTCATTCATTACACACAGACTGATATATTTCAAATGTTTATTTCTTTTCATTTTGATGATTATAACAGACAACTAAGGAAAATCCCAAATTCAGTATCTCAGAAAATTAGAATATTGTGAAAAGATTCAATATTGAAGACACCTGGTGCCACACTCTAATCAGCTAATTAACTCAAAACACCTGCAAAGGCCTTTAATGGTCTCTCAGTCTAGTTCTGTAGGCTCAATCATGGGGAAGACTGCTGTCATGGGGAATTGACAGTTGTCCAAAAGATGACAAGTGACACCTTGTACAAGGAGGGCAAGACACAAAAGGTCATTGCAAAAGAGGCTGGCTGTTCACAGAGTTCTGTCCAAGCACATTAATAGAGAGGGGAAGGGAAGCAAAAGATGTGGTAGAAAAAAGTGTACAAGCAATAGGGATAACCGCACCCTGGAGAGGATTGTGAAACAAAACCCATTCAAAAATGTGGGGGAGATTCACAAAGAGTGGACTGCAGCTGGAGTCAGTGCTTCAAGAACCACTACGCACAGATGTATGCAAGACATGGGTTTCAGCTGTCGCATTCCTTGTGTCAAGCCACTCTTGAACAACAGACAACGTCAGAAGCGTCTCGCCTATGCTAAAGACAAAAATGAAAAGAAAAGTGGTCCAAAGTTATGTTCTCTGATGAAAGTAAATTTTTTCTGAGGTCCAAGGTCAACACAGGCGCATACCAGGAAGTTTTAGAGCACTTCATACTTCCTGCTGCTGACCAACTTTATGGAGATGCAGATTTCATTTTCCAACAGGACTTGGCACCTGCACACAGTGCCAAAGCAACCAGTACCTGGTTTGAGGACCATGGTATCCCTGTTCTTAATTGGCCAGCAAACTCGCCTGACCGTAACTCCATAGAAAATCTATTGGGTATTGTGAAGAGGAAGATGCGATATGCCAGACCCAACAATGCAGAAGAGCTGAAGGCCACTATCAGAGCAACCTGGGCTCTCATAACACCTGAGCAGTGCCACAGACTGATCGACTCCATGCCACGCCGCATTGCTGCAGTAATTCAGGCAAAAGGAGCCCCAACTAAGTATTGAGTGCTGTACATGCTCATACTTTTCATGTTCATACTTTTCAATTGGCCAAGATTTCTAAAAATCCTTTCTTTGTATTGGTCTTAAGTAATATTCAAATTTTCTGAGATACTGAATTTGGGATTTTCCTTAGTTGTCAGTTATAATCATCAAAATTAAAAGAAATAAACATTTAATATATCAGTCTGTGTGTAATGAATTAATATAATATAATTTTTTTTAATAGAATTAGTGAAATAAATCAACTTTTTGATGATATTCTAATTATATGACCAGCACCTGTATGTGTGAATAAATCAGGCAAGTTTTTATGCAGCCACCATTTAAATGTTTATATTTCAAAAAGCTAATTTGAGTAGAATTATGATTATGTAATTGTAAAGTTATTATAACTTTATTATTATACATATAAAAAACATAATTTAATGTCATTTAAGTCAGGGGTCGGGAACCTTTTTTGACCAAAGAGCCATTTTTTCATTTTTGGTTAATGCATTTTTCCAAAAGAGCCACAGTAAAAAATAATATTAAATTATTATTAAAAAACATGCTTTTTTTTCCCAATAAAATTTGAACAATAGTAATTATTAGGTCCATAACTAAAAACAAACACATATGCAGCAAACAATAAATAAGTTGCTATATGGAATTAATTGTGCAGGGCTTTGTGAGGTTGAGTTATAAATCCTCTTAGTGTTTGTGAATGCACACAGTGCTTACATCTACTGTGTTTACGTGAATACTCGGCTTGGCATTTTGATATATTTTTGTAGCCTATTAATTTGACGTGCAGCCGAGGACAAAGCTGTGCTTGTCCGTGTTGCACTCGGAGCATGTGCACAGCATCCTGTCAGTAACTTATCACGCTTTCGCGACTTATCACGCTTTTATAATTTATTTCCGTCAACTGAAATCTGCGTGGATTATCATAAATACACATTTATTTATCACAAGGGTCTCTACGGCAAAAGCGAAAGTACCTGCGAGTGAAATGTTTCGAAATGTCTCTTTTCACAGCAGACCACCAGTTTCAATAAAAGGATATATTAAAGTTTATATAGCTTTTACATTATATGACTTTTACATTTGCGCTGCTGTTCTAAAAATTGTTTTCGGTTACCTTTAACAAGCCACAGCTGCTTGAATCCCAGAGCAGAAGCTGTTACCACAGAAACGTAAGTGGGTATTGATTGCTGTCGCGACTCGTGACACTCGCGAACAGCACTGAACACGCGCGGCCGGTACAACTTGAATATTAACTATTATCATACGTTTCATTAACGGTAGGCTGTACAACAAGGGAATTGTAACTGGCTGCTTTTTTCTGCAGAGAGCGGATCTCTGTTGATGTGTCTCATTTTTTTTCTATCGATCATTTGTTGGTAAAGGGTGAGAGACCTGAGCCACATTATTTTTGTCAAAGAGCCAGGTGTGGCTCGCGAGCCATAGGTTGCCGACCACTGATTTAAGTGTTTGTATACAATCAGTTAATTTTTACCTTCAATATTAGTAGGCTAATGTAGCATCAACTGACTCCCATAGTTTACAACATTAGTTCAGAAATTTGTTTTCCTTGAGAAGATTTTCCATGTATTATACCTGATACATATCACAAATAATCGATATTGAATTGAAAAGAATCGAAAATCGAATCAAATCGAAAGCTTGTGAATCGAAATCGAATTGTGAAATTGGTGTCAATACCCAGCCCTAGTAAATGCTATGCATATGTGCTTAAAAGCCCTAAAACGTTTGAACCCCTGTATTGCTGCTTGCAGCTATATTTATTCAAATTGTTAGCTTTATTGGGACAATCAATCCCTCCCTACACCTACCCCTAACCCTCAACACTTTATTTTGAGAATAAATGCCTTTACGATCTGATATGTGATGGGAAAAGGGAGTAGAGCAAGTTCGGCAGAAGGCGGATTCAAACTCGGGTCGATTTGCATCTTTCTGCCACGCTCCTCAGCCCTACACTATTGCTGCTGTTGACAATCAAGCATCTTCTGAAATTTTTGTCTGGCCCAATCAGAAGTCAGTGGGCGGAGTTAGTGTAAATAGCCTTTGTCAACTAGGCAAGCTATTTGCACTTACAAATGTACTTTCTAGGAATAAGCACTGAAGAATAATATAAGGTGAACTGACACTACAACTTGTGTTAACCACAATTATTTACTCGTCCTCTCATCACGCTTTAGAAGGAGTCACTTCTCGGGTGTCATAACCAAACTGAACAATAAGAATCTTTCTAGACTGCAACAAGATGAAATGGGGAGCAACGGGAGAGGTGTTTACTCCTGCCTCATGCATCATCTCTCAAGTTGCAGAAGAGATCATAAACTGCTCAAATCTGCCCAGACACAAAAGCCTACGAACTCAATATGAACTCATAAATTTCTCATCAGATTCTCTGAAGCCTGAATGATCCGAGCTGCTATCCACATTCATTTATAGCTCTATACTTTGACTGTATTTCAACAATTGCCTCATTTTGTATTTCTAAAGAATTCTAGAAGAAATGCCTCAGACAAAGTTCTTTGAAAGAAAGTGAAGAACTAGTCCTGAGCGATAAAATATTCCTATAGGAAATTACATCATATGTATCAGTGAATTCTGTGTGAATCATGGGATCAAGGCTGGTTAGCATGACCCAGTTAACTGCTGATGGTAGATGGTTGCAAAAAGCATCTCCGTTCACCATTGATGGCCATCTTGAAATACATTTTAATGACATAAATTGAAAAGATTCCATTAAGGGTGCTTTCACATCTGTAGTTCGGTTCATTTGGTCCACACCCAGGGCAAAAAAAAAGATAATTTTTTAGCTGTTTTGGTTCCTTTTTGGTTCCTTTTCACACCACACTTTCCCCGGGCGCCGCAGCAATATGGCTGCCCACTGCTCCGGGTGTGTGTTCACGGTGTGTGTGTGTTCACTACTGTGTGTGTGCACTTGGATGGGTTAAATGCAGAGCACAAATTCCAAGTATGGGTCACCACTTGGCCACACGTCACTTCACTTCACACTGATTGCTCTGGTCTGAATCAGTTGACGAGTTGGTGAAACGGACCAAAATGCATTCATGTGACAACATCCACATCACTCGTTGGCCATATGTGTCTTTGAACGCATTTCCTAAACTGCTCTTCGACTGGTTAGAATTAATGTGCTGGAAAATTCCAACGGAACTCCCGGAAGTAAACAAAGAGAGGAGGAAAAGCCAGCAGACAATAGGCCGCTTTTGTAAGTCATACCATGGAGAGACGACTGCGTGGGCTGATTGTACCCCATGTCCAGGGTACAGGTAATTTTTCTATGACTTATGTACAAGCATATCAATATTTACTTATTTAATTGCCCATATTTTAATTGAAGATATGTCATAATTAAAAAACATAATGGATTTTGTCATAATAGAAATCACTCAATTAACCTATAGGTTTTAATGAAAGTGAAGATGCCTGAAATGTACATCTAATTCATGAAAATATTAAATAATCGCCCCGTTATTACAATAAGTATTAAATAAATAAAAAAACTAACACCAGTAACAACATGCCACTTGGGGCCTTCTGTGCCAAATATAGCTGTGTCATCTTACCCCAAGAGTCTAATTTTATATTTTTTCTTTAAAATAAAAGCTATAACATTTACTCCACAAAGCCAAAAACATTGTGTCCACAAATAGATACACAAACTTTGATATTCAAAAACAATGTCATGTATCACTATTTTCGATTGGAAACAGAATTAGATCAAAACTGTTTTGACTGACTAAGAGTAAGATGGATAATTTGTATGGACAAGCCCCCAATGCCACCCCACCCCGGTGCCCCTTTTTTTGGGGTTTGGGCCACTGCCCCTCAAAATGTCTGTGCACGGCCCTGATTTGAATTATGCTCATTGATCACGCCCCTTGTGCAGTAGAAACTACAGAGCAGACTCCCCAGACCAATGTTCAATCGCTTGGTCTGGTGATAGCCAGACAAGTTCTTTAGGGTACCCAAAATGGTTCTTCTATGGCATTGCTGTGAAAACACCCTTTATTTTTAAGAATGAAAGTTCTAAAGTTTTGGGGTCTATAAAATGTTTTTATGTTCACTGAGTCAGCATTTTTTTAAATAATAAATACATAAAAAAACTGTAAAATAGTGAAATATTATTACAATTTAAAATAACTGTTTTCTATGTGAATATATTATAAAATGTAATTTATGTGATCAAAGCTGTATTTTCAGCATCATTACTCCAGTCTTCAGTGTCACATGATCCTTCAGAAATCATTCTGATATGATGAATTGATGCTCATTTCTGATTATTATCAATGTTGTAAACAATTGCTTCATATGGAAACTGTTAAATTTTTTCTTTGATGAAAATAAAGTTCAACATTTATTTTAAATATACTATACTAATGTTAATAATAATTAACATTATAAAGGTCTTTACTGTCACTTTTTAACAATTCAATGCATCCTTGCTGAATAAAATTATTCATTTCTTTAAAATAATCATTTTAATACATACATACACCAGAGACTCTGAAAAGTTGCTAGCAAAGAGTCTGGGATTATGTGTGATTCTGTGATGCCAAACAATCTGGCAGCGAAACTTGCCATGAGCAAATATGGCGGATT
The DNA here is from genome assembly GCA_023566225.1 of Romanogobio albipinnatus. Taxonomy (NCBI): domain Eukaryota; kingdom Metazoa; phylum Chordata; class Actinopteri; order Cypriniformes; family Gobionidae; genus Romanogobio; species Romanogobio albipinnatus. Next base: position 63,531,915 of record CM042241.1, on the reverse strand, counting down.
TCACATCACATGCTTCCACTGAGTTGAGTGGGAACGCTAACAGATTACTCTCTAGTCTCTCTCTTCAGGCGTTATAACCCTTAAAGCACAACAAGCCAAAACCACAAAATATAAAGTATTCTTTAACTCACCAGTATTCATTATTGGTCCGTTATCTTTGTCGTTAATGGTTCCATGCGACGACTCATACACCAGCGTGCACTGTGGGGAAAAACCAAGAATGTGCATTAGAGATTGAAGATCATTTGTCACTGATTATTAGATGTCACCATAATGACTACTACTCTAAATACGGCCAACGACATCAGAGAGTTGGCGACAGCATCCCGGGACTCTCTCTCTCCGTCTCATGAGCTGAGCGAACGGTGACAAGCTGTCACCTGCACCACTGCTCAGATAATAGAGGAGTTCTCCAAGTATCCCAGAGCGCCAATGTAAGCAATACAGGAGAGAAGAGACCCTCACGGCAGCTCAGGACAAACAGCATTCTCCATCAACACCACCCGCAGCGCTTATGGCCTAATCACTTGAAATGCATACCCCGCATCAGGGTTTAGTGCGATGACGGATGAGTCTTCACGTCTCATTAGGTCTCATGACCTTGGATGGGTCTGTGAGAGTTTCCAGACTGTTCCTGGCATACTGCTCACAAAAACAAAACCAAAGAAACAAGAGTCGCGATCAGTCCATGTTTTATGAACGGTCTTGTTCTGTGGCGGATCCTACTCAAACATGCATCAGCCCTGACCCACATTCCCTCATGAAGAACAAAGTGAATCACTTCTGAAGCCCACAGATCAAATAAAACCACAACGGCTATGAGCCAATAAACAGACACACAATTGTTACAGTAAAACACAAAATGTCTGTCTGTCTGTCTGTCTGTCTGTCTGTCTGTCTGTCTGTCTGTCTGTCTGTCTGTCTGTCTGTCTGTCTGTCTGTCTGTCTATCTATCTATCTATCTATCTATCTATCTATCTATCTATCTATCTATCTATATCTATCTATATCTATCTGTCTGTCTGTCTGTATGAGATGGTGGTCCAGTGGGTTAAACCATGGAACTCATACGCAGAAGGTTGCTGGTTCAATCCCAGTGGTCACCACCAGTGTGTCCTTGAGCAAGGCACTTTACTCCATGTTGCTCCAGGGGGATTGTCCCTGTAAGTCGCTTTGGATAAAAGCATCTGCCAAATGTATAAAAATAAATATATATATTTATCTATCTTGGGGGATTGTCCCTGTAATAAGGGCACTGTAAGTTGCTTTGGATAAAAGTGTCTGCCAAATGCAGACATAAATTAAAAATATAAAAATATAAAATATAAATATCTATCTATCTATCTATCTATCTATCTATCTATCTATCTATCTATCTATCTATCTATCTATCTATCTATCTATCTATCTATCTATCTATCTGTCTATCTGTCTGTCTGTCTGTCTCTTTCTATCTATCTATCTATCTATCTATCTATCTATCTATCTATCTATCTATCTATCTATCTATCTATCTATCTATCTATCTATCTATCTATCTATCTATCTATCTATCTATCTATCTGTCTGTCTGTCTGTCTGTCTGTCTGTCTGTCTCTTTCTATCTATCTATCTATCTATCTATCTATCTATCTATCTATCTATCTATCTATCTATCTATCTATCTATCTATCTATCTATCTATCTATCTGTCTATCTGTCTATCTATCTGTCTGTCTGTCTGTCTGTCTGTCTGTCTATCTGTCTCTATCTATCTATCTATCTATCTATCTATCTATCTATCTATCTATCTATCTATCTATCTATCTATCTATCTATCTATCTATCTGTCTATCTATCTGTCTGTCTATCTGTCTGTCTGTCTGTCTGTCTGTCTGTCTGTCTGTCTGTCTGTCTAAGATAAAAATGACCAGTTACATTAATTTAATTCAATTTATCTGTACTTCCCTATATTCAAATATTCAAATATAAATTCTGAATCTCGTTTGCTACCCCAATTCAAATTCAGGAACAGGACTGTAATTTATGAGGCATTATCTATTTAAATCTTAATTTAAATCTAAATACCCTCAATTTCCTTTCTCATGTCCTACATCCATCTCCATAATTCTCACTCCCTTCTGCTTTTCTTCCCTATATTCTGTCTGTCTCTTTCATGCTGATCAATGAAGGTTAAAAGGTTCTGCTGATGGTCGTGTCAGGGTAAGTTATGGAGTTTAGGGGACATGAAGGGTGTCATGCTGTCTGTCAGCGTAGTGATGCTCAATTCTCCCTGACACACAGGACAGCAGAAGCTGCAGACACACATATGGCTCATTTCCACATCATATTCGTCTAAATATACTGGATAAAATATACAACCAACAAGTTTAGAGAATGTGAATTGTTGTTGTTTTTTTATCATCATTGGTTTTTTTTTTCTCACAATAGTACAATTAAGCAAACTTGAAATCATACTTAGGTTTAAGAGATATTGCAGAACTGAAATGTGTGTGTGTGTATAAACAAACTCTCATAAATGCACTGTAAACTTTCTCTAAATGGATGCTTTACTTCTTCATTCATCTGTGCAATTGAATTTCAGGGATGCCACACTCAATATTCATTCTGCTTTCTCTCTTTGACTGGAGACATGTCCTGAGAGGTTATTTTCTATTACCACCCCTTACAAACTGCATACACACAAAAAAAGACAACTTCCCAAGACACAAGCCAATTTTAATTTACTGTAGTTCAACTACACTCAAGTGAATCTCTTGACAACATAGTTAACATAGTAACAAAAATTGAAACATTGCATTTAACTAAATATTTAGATTAATGGGGTATTTCACTGAAAAATGATTTACTCACCCTCAAATCATCCTAGTTGTAAATGACTTTCTTCTTTCAGCCGAACACAATTGGAGTGTTATTAAAAACAAATATCCAGGCTCTTCAAAGCTTTATAATGGCAGTGAATAGTGGCTGAGTTTTTGAAGCTCCAAAAAAAACACATGCATCCATCCATCATAAAAGTACTCCATACGGCTCCAGGGGGTTAATAAAGGCAGAAGGTCACTCTTACCCTGGAACTAGGACTGCCTATGGCCATTACCGGAAGCCAGTGATTATAGTTTATAAAGTTATAAATATGGATATTTTTCTTACAAAAAAAACGCATGGCTTTAGAACACCTTTATTAAACCCCTGGAGACGTATGGATTACTTTGTTTTATGATGGATGGATACACTTTTTGGACACTATTCACTCCCATAATAAAGCTGGGAAGAGCCAGGATAATTTTTAATACAACTTGGATTGTGTTTGGCTGAAAGAAGAAAGTCATATACACCTAGGATGACTTGAGGATAAGTAAATTATGGGATCATTTTCAGTTTTTGGGTGAACTATCCCTTTAAAGAACGACTAAATTAAATCATTAATCATTATTTGATATATGAATAGTGCGACCACAGTAAAATGGTCACTCTTTAAAAGCTAAACTGTGTTTTGTTAGCAGTTGAACTACCAGTGTTGTTGAGTTAGCAGCTAGTTTTAGAGATGTACTGCTCAACTCAGCTTACCTTCTGGTGCATGTCGGCGGTAATGTGGTCCACCTCGCCATCTTCAATCTCACCCATCTTCAGCCGGCTCACCACCACTGTGCCCACTGTCGCTGAATCATCTGCTGTCCTGAAACACAGCAACACAATGAGAAATGAGTCTCAGTACATGTGTGTCAAGGGCTCCAAGCTAATATGAACATAAATCACAGCGTCCAGGTGTTTTCATGTTAAAGTCCCCTTGCATTTTATCCCTTAAAACGCATCTTTGAGAACCAAAATGACATTCAAACGTTTTGTCCTGTGAAAATAATTTCTTTATACATTAAAATAGCTTGTATAGAATGTAACTACACCCTTGCTTCAGTTAGTATTATGCAGAAATTGAATATGCAAATTAGCCCCACCTCCAATCACTCACAACAGCTCATAATACCTGATCCACTCGGTCAACTTTACTGTAGTAAATAATACAATAGCAAGTGGAAATTTTGGTTTAATTCAGCCATATATGTTTGATTCATTATTCAATGGTCGATGGTAATGCGGACACATAACGATTATTGACACAATTAGCTTTCGGCTTGACTACGTTATCAAACAGCTAATAATGTGTTGCTAATATTACACAAACCATGTTCCCGGTCACCATCTCAGAGTCAGTGGAGAAAAGCCCCGCCCCCACGTTGACGGGATTGGTTACATGTTCGTGATGTTAGGAAACGGGCGATTTCAAACATTGTCTTTGGTTCACTGCAGTTTTAATGAGAAAATACTCAGAGATGGTGTTGACTTGTGAATTTGCGCATGGTTTGTCTTAAAAACATATTAAAAACACCACATAGACATATAAACAACATTAAACACTTGATTTGCACCACAGGTAAATTTAAATGACACCCATCCATCATCTTTAAAATAAAACATTTTAGAGCAAGATGTTAGTTCATTCCCATTCCTTTACTAGTATATTTGCCAGCTAACAGGGAACGTTCTGGAAAGGTTCTCTCAAAGTTATGAACAAACGTTCTTCTAGGAACGTTAATAGAACGTTCAAAAGTAATCTGGTCTTTAAAAATGTACTCAAAAAACATTATTTATCCAGTACATCCTTCATTTCTGTTGGATGTTCATCTTTTTTTTTTAATGTTACTACATGTTTTAGACCGTTCAGAGAACATTCAAATGTAACGTTCCCATAATATTTAAAAAACGAATAATTGGAATTTGATCACATAACCAAGAAACAAAAATGCTTTTAAACTGGACTTTTTGAACGTCCAAAGAACATTTACAAATAAAATTTTCATGGGAACGTAAGCAAAACAAAACATTTTGTTAATTAGGGGTCAGATTTACTAAACAGGGCAAATTAGCGTGAGAGCGCAATCCCATAAAAGTGCCGATGGGAGTGGAAAGTTCTGCGTGTGATCTACTGACGACGCACAAATGAAAGAACACAGACGCAGCCGGATCATTTCCATAGTGAGAAACACAATCCACCAGTTAGCGTCTGGTTTAAGACATTGGGCCTCATTCATGAAACCTTCGTAAATATATGAGCAAATTCGCAATTTGAGTAATTTGCATGTAAAATGGACCTTTACGACATTCCCAAACGCTTCATATAAACAACGGATTCAGTAGTTGAACGTGTGTATATTAATGAATTCCAAACATTCGCAAATACGCTGCAGGTGCACGCTCATTCATAATTAGCATAATCCCCGCCCATGTGTTACGACTGCAAATGACGTGTCCAGGAACGCTGTGGAATCTTCTGGACTTCTTCCTCAGGTTTGGCTCCAGTATTATGCATAAATGCTAAAGAGACTTATTGGCCATATGCCTAACAATAAATATTAAATTATTGGCTGCGTCCGAAACCTGGAAAATGATGCCTTCGGAGGACACATTTCACGATAGGAAGGCACCAAGGCACGTCCAAATCTAATGTTATCTTCACTTCCTGTCTCCAGAGTTTTGAAGGCAGCATATTTGTATCCTTCGCTGCCTTTGATATCCCACAATCCTGTGCGTTCCATTCTGTGACTGTTGAGCTAGAAAAAAAGATGGCGTCCGAAAGTTGCGTTTGCTGGTCAGTTAGTGTGTAAATGTATGTTTTTGTTATGTCATTTCTAGGGAAAAATTACAACAGAAGCAATTAAATATTTGTTTAGTTCTCACCAAAGCTCTCTCTATTTTCCTGTAGATCATTAAACGGTTACACTGCCTAAGAAGTCTGTCCGAAATCAGTTTTGTGAGGTGCCTTCATGCACAAATGCTGTCAACGAGTCAGCTTCCTAGGTTTTCGGACGCAGCCATTGTGTGTCCAGGAAAGCATTTTTACCCAGCTTAAAAAGGTCTGGTGCTCTTCTGAAATGGCCAGCTGGTGGCGCTTGAAAGCACTTTTTCCAGTGGAGATACTTTGATTGCTATGATACAGAATATCCATGGCAGTAATGTGTTACTAGTATCTCATTTTGATGAATATTACTGAATATAAAGTTGAACAGTAAAAAAGACAGGTAAATCAAGGCAAGGCAAATCAACTCGTGAAATATTATTAGAGAGAAGCATCGAACATCAGGGAGAACAACTAGTTTGTGAGTACTGTTTTCATTTTCCTCATCTGATCTGTAGTTCAGCTGTTATTTAGAACGTTGTCTGTTTGGTGTAGTTGGCTGTTTGTTGTAGTCTCGTTTGTTATCGCTTGACCTCGTGCAAGCTAACGCGTTTCACTGGGAGTGGCCAGCTGTATTCACTAATGACACTTAATGTGAGTATAAATTGAGCAGTACTACGCGGCAGCGGAAGCGGCAGCCCTCACCACAAACTGACACGCACATCTCAACAACCATCACACATACTCTCCCCTCTTTCTCTCTTCTCTCTGAAGCTGAAGTCTCCAAACTCATCCTTTCCAACCACCCCACTACCTGTCCGCTTGACCCTATCCCCACTCATCTCCTTCAGGCCATTTCTTCTTCTGTTACTCCTGCACTCACTCACATTGTCAACACCTCTCTTCACACCGGGACCTTCCCCACAACATTTAAGCAGGCTCGGGTAACCCCACTGCTTAAGAAACCCTCTATGAACCCAGCACTTTTAGAAAACTACAGACCGGTATCCCTTCTGCCTTTCATTGCAAAGACACTTGAGCGAGTTGTTTTTAACCAGCTCTCCACGTTTCTTGAACAGAACAACCTCCTGGATATCAACCAATCAGGCTTCAAAAGTGGCCACTCAACTGAGACTGCCCTGCTCTCGGTTACGGAGGCACTGAGACAGGCAAAAGCGGCTTCCAAATCCACAGTACTTATCTTACTGGATTTGTCTGCTGCTTTTGACACAGTTAACCACCAGATCCTCCTGGCAACTCTCATGAAGATGGGCATCTCAGGAACTGCTCTCCAGTGGCTCAAGTCTTACCTCTCAGGTAGGTCCTTTAGGGTATCATGGAGAGGTGAAGTGTCTAAGTCACATCATCTAGCCACTGGAGTTCCCCAGGGCTCAGTGCTTGGACCACTTCTCTTCTCCATCTACATGTCATCACTGGGATCTGTCATTCAGAAACATGGCTTTTCCTATCACTGCTATGCCGACGACACTCAACTCTACTGCTCATTTCAACCAGATGATCCCACGGTTGGTGTTCGTATTGCTGCCTGCCTAACAGACATTTCTGCCTGGATGAAGGAGCATCACCTGCAACTCAACCTTGCAAAGACTGAACTGCTTGTGGTCTCAGCCAACCCAACACTTCATCACAATCTCTCCATTCAGCTAGGATCATCAACCATTACTCCGTCCAGGACAGCCAGGAACCTTGGAGTTGTGATTGATGATCAGCTAAAATTCACTGACCACATTACCGCAACAACCCGGTCCTGCAGATTTGCACTATACAACATTAGGAAGATTAGACCCTTCCTGTCAGACCAGACCACACAACTCCTGGTACAAGCTATTGGTCTCTCCAGACTGGACTACTGTAATGCTCTTCTAGCGGGTCTTCCGGCATGCACTATCAAACCCTTGCAACTGATCCAGAACGCAGCGGCGAGGGTGGTCTTTAACGAGCCGAAGAGAGCACACGTCGCGCCTCTCTTCATCAGTCTCCACTGGCTGCCAATAGCCGCTCGCATCAAATTCAAGGCACTGGTGCTCGCCTTCAAAGCAACCACTGGCTCTGCACCAATACACCTAAACTCGCTTGTTCAGACTTACACACCCTCCAGGAGCTTACGTTCTGCCAGTGAACGACGCCTTGTGGTGCCATACCAAAGAGGCATGAAATCACTCTCACGGACCTTTTCCTGGACTGCCCCCACCTGGTGGAATGACCTGCCTATCTCAATTCGAGCAGCCGACTCTGTAGCCATTTTCAAAAAACAGCTAAAGACACGTCTCTTCCAGCAGCACCTGACCAATCAAGAATAGCACTTAACATTCTATTAATTTTCTGTCTGTCTAATTTATTAAAAAAAAAAAAAAAAATTGTCCTGTGTGTTCTGTGCTAGATTAACTGAGACTTGTTACAGCACTTGCATACTGTAGATTTTGACTGTTCTAGTTGCTTCTATTGCTCTCATTTGTAAGTCGCTTTGGATAAAAGCGTCTGCTAAATGACTAAATGTAAATGTAAAATTATGGTAAATAGTGCATCAAAATGCAATGTCATCAGTTTGCCTAAATTAGAACACCGAACGGTCAAATGTTTCACGCACCATTTACACGTGATAGGGAGAAGGTGTACATTTCTTTCGTAGCAACTAACATTTTGAAAATACGAACATTTTCATGAATCCGCAAATTTACGTCAGAGCGGCTTTACAAATGATTTACACAAAAAATTGGTTCTGCTTGTGTTTCATGAATGAGGCCCAATGTTTTTTTGGGTGGTAAATAATGCAGCAAACAGTAAATCACCTTGCGTGATTCATTTAAATGCTCTCCTCCCATAAATTTTGCATCTAAAAGGGAAACTCCAATAAATGCATATGCAATAAGGTGGAAAAATAACCCTGTCCACACCTTTTCAGTGCTAATTTCTCACTGTGTGACTATAATAAATCCTGACAGCTGTTAGTAAATCTGGCCATATGTGTATCATTTCTAGACTGGTCAGAAAAAAATCTCATGTAAACGACTCAAGTAGGGACACTGGTCTCACTAAGGCACCTAAACCCATAGTTGATATCCTGTAGACATTAGCATTGATTAAGGAAGATTACTCGGTTTCTCAGTAGTAACCAGCCACAACTTTGGCATGAGCAGATCAAGCCCCAGCTGTGGCTGTTCGCGTGCCAGCACACTTGGAGCAAGTATGATATCTGAGGATATGATTGACCTCAAATTAACTTTGAAGCTCGACTGAGGAGAGAAAAAGACATCAAGTCAGCCTTTAGAGGTGCATTGGCAAATGACCCATCCATGAACATGACCTAGGCAAATCTAATTGGCACTGGGTCTCTTTATGACAACAGTAAATCAGAGAGCATTGTTATGAGAAGAGCTAGCGCAGTATGCTAATAGATATGAATGAGACGCCGATAGCAACACATTTTACTTCTGTAATGTGACATTTCTGAGTGAAACGGGATATTTAATGATCGAAAGAAATGCAGGGACTTGTTATCCATTGGTGATTAATTGGAGAGCGACAAGTACTGATTAATATAAAGCAAAAATGGAGCTTGACGGTTTGAAGGGTTAATTAAGAGGTAAGAGGCATTCATGATGTTTGTTGAAAAGGAAAGTCGTTTCAAAGGCAGTGCAAGTTATTACTTTGTGATACTATTTTTTACTAGCTTGTATCTCAAAGTCAGTGTCACTACATATGCTGTCATGCAAGAACATATTTTTGAAGTTTATGCACTTAACACATGCCACCCAATGTGAGCAATATATATAATTACTAGATTATACACACACACACACACACACACACACACACACACACACACACACACACACACACACACACACACACACACACACACACACACACACACACACACACACACACACACACACACACACACACACTGTTCAATATTATACTTTTACTCAGCAAGGATGCCTTAAAAGTGACAGTAAAGACATTTAAAATGTTACAAAAGATTTATATTTTTTAAAAAGCTGTCACATTGTTACACCAGGAAGGTGCCATTTGGGACAGGGCCACACTCTAACGGCTCATATTGCCCACAGCACCATTGCGCTTTGGAGTAGGATTCAGTTCAGAACTACAAACACAAATGAAAAGCGGACATGTGAGTTCGACGGTTAAGTAGAGAGGTTTAGATAAAGGGGTTTGAGGTAGGGCCGTAACGACCACAGACATTGAGGGGGACAAGTCCCAACCAATAATTAGAAATTTCCCAATTGTCCCCCCAATATTTGAAATTCTTGCACTGCTCTATGTTGTTAAGATGACAAAAAGGTTTAAAAGTCACATTTTTAGTCTGGTCTGCGCTCGTCAATGTCAAAATGATTGCGATGGCCAATCAAATCAAAGTAGGCGGAGTTTACCAGTCAAAGAATCAAATTTGTCAGTTTAACGGTGAAAGAAAGTGAGGCAAGCAAAACATTTAATACATGTGAACTGTTTTGTGACAGAAATGTCAAACGACCGACAGTAACATCCAGTGATGCAAACTACTCAACTTTTTTTCCTCAAAAAAAGGCGAACATTTTCAATTGCAAATATGCATTTATGTGATTCATGTCATTCCTAACCGAGTGTGAATAGACAAGAAACGTTTCACGGTTTCGCCATTTTAGGCATACAAATAAAAGTACATAAATTTGAATGCAAATTAATAAAATTATTATTTCCCAACTAGAATTAGATGTACGAATTTTGTTCTGTTTCTATGGGCTGTATAAAAAATTGGTCCCCCCCAATGTTCAAGACATGGTTACAGCCTTGGTACTATGAGTGACTAGTAACAACACCCCTCTACAATGCGAGTAAATCACTCGCATATGCGGGTAAATCTTCACTCTGGGAGACTAAATAATATCTATTATTAGCCATTGACTAATAAATGCTTCGATTTTACTCACCAGTGTGTGTTAGAGGCTAAGAATAAGTTGAGCATAGATATATTTTCACATTTGCTGAACACTCAGAGAAACAGTTTCTCTCTCCATCAAGTGATCTGTGTATTTCAGTTCAGCTCAATGGATGTACAGTGTACCTGTATCTGTACCCGTAAACTCTAGTGTGAAGGCGCACAACTTGCCTTAGCTTTGCCGAGAACGCGGTTTCTCACACACGCGCAAAGAGAGAGTCTTAAATACCAAGCGGAATGGACGCGCTACATGTAAACCATATTTTTTGCTGTATTTTCCTGTCAAAACAACGGAGTTCATTTGGAATTATTCAGCTTTTAAGAACAAGCAGAAGATATGCGGTATATCCCATTATCCCATTGGCTGGCGCTCATCTATTACAGTAAATCAGTTCGAGCGAATGCAGACAACGTGATTAATATTCATGAACCCAGCAGCTCATCAATCCTTAGTGTGTTGTGTATTGTTATTAGTAGTAGAATCAGTAATAGTATTATTATTTTATTAATAATTACTATTATCTATTACTATTATCATTTTTTTACAGAAACACTGAATGACCAACAATATCTTAAGCACCACCACCAGCCCCAAGTTCAGTAAAAATTACAAATATTAATTCATACATGTGTATACACATAATAATTATACACACACATATATTATGTAAACACAAACTTTTATTTTGGATGCGGTTAATCGCGATTAATCGATTTGACAGCACTAATATAAATAAAAAAGTATATCAGTTTGGTGAGTAAACAAAAAAATGTACTCGCCAAAGGTGATTCTAGTGCCAAAGTGTGTATACCAAACATTTAACCTGATAAAAAATATTTAGTTCATGTTATCCATGTTATATTTCATCTGCAACAACAATGTGAACTTTTATAAAGATATGTTTGGCCATTAACCTTTAAAGACATAATTTTGCGCGACTAGCAGATCAACGTGGTACTGCATTTCTCTCCAATGAAATGAAGTGTGAAGGATGTTAACTGTGACAAGATGATTGACAGGCCAGTTTATGGTGATGCATGCGCGTACAGATGCAATTGTATGATGTGATTGTATGTCCAAAAGCTTGCCTACTCTTCTGCTACACACTCAAAATTATGTACAAACAAACAAAAAAGCATCTGGAAATATTGTAGCCAATCTAAATGTTTTCTGCATGTTTTGAGGCTTGAGCATCTTTTAAGTTATGGTTATATAAATGTATCATGTACCAAAGTCCTGTATAGTGTTAAAAAGGGCAAAGAAAAGCAGCAGTGGTGAGGAGGATCATAAATCTTTTCACACGGCTTGATGATTTATGATGCCTTTAAACTCACAGCTGACTGAGACACTATTTCCCACTGTGACTAACAGCACAGTCAATTAAGAGAGGTAGAATTAATATGTATCTCGCAAAAATACATAGATGTCTTTATTTTGAGCTAGAGGGCATCTCAAGTACACACAGAGAGGATCTGATAGTGTTGCCTCTCACAAAAGGACTGAAGAAGGTTGAATTTGTACATGATCCTCAAGAGTCGTGAAAAGCAAAATGAATAGTGACATTGAAAAGGAACGCATGAACACAACCTTTACTTCTTTACCAGCCGACACTCTGTGTCAACCAAATCCGTTAGCTTTCCTATTCAGTTTCTTAAATTAAGTGTCATTGGCAATCTGCTGTCTTTGCTCAAGGGCATGGAGTTCCACCGTTATAAAATAAAATAGAATAGATAAAAAATAATGCAATAAAATACAATAAAAAATAAATAAATAATGAAATAAAATACAAAAAAGAAATAAGATAAAATAAAAAACAAAAAATTTAAAAATGAAATAAAATACAAAGCTAAATAAAAAATAAAGTACAAAACTAAATTAAATTAAACAAAATAAATGAAATACAAAAATAAATAAATTAAATAAATTAAATTAAATTAAATGTATGAACATGTATGAGCTGTTCCAATTTTTTTTAATAAAAAATGAAATTTAATATATAGTTATAGTACATAAAACAATACTGACATTCATTTAATAGTAAATACAAAACTAAATAAAATAAATCTAATAAAACACAAAACAAAATTTTAAATAAAATAAAAAAATACAAAGCTTAATAAATAAAATACAAAACTAAAACAAAAAATGAAATACAAAACTAAATAAAAATAAATAAAACAAAATAAAATGAATTAAAAAAATTAATAAAACAATACTGAACATAAAATATAAAATAAAACATAGTAAGCTGCTTTAATATTAAATTAATATATATTTAAATATATATAAATATATACCTAATATACATACTGTATACAGTATTTAAAACAATACTGACATCCATTAAAAGTAAATACAAAACTAAATTTAACAATAAAATAAATACAATATAAAACTAAATAAAAAATATAATTAAATACAAAATTACATTTAAAATTAAATAATAAAATATTAAATTAAATAAAAAATAAATATACTATTTATTTATATATACAGGTGCTGGTCATATAATTAGAATATCATCAAAAAGTTGATTTATTTCACTAATTCCATTCAAAAAGTGAAACTTGTAGATTATATTCATTCATTACACACAGACTGATATATTTCAAATGTTTATTTCTTTTAATTTTGATGATTATAACTAATAACTAAGGAAAATCTCAAATTCAGTATCTCAGAAAATTTGAATATTGTGAAAAGGTTCAATATCGAAGACACCTGATGCCACACTCTAATCAGCTAATTAACTCAAAACACCTGCAAAGGCCTTTAATGGTCTCTCAGTCTAGTTCTGTAGGCTCAATCATGGGGAAGACTGCTGACTTGACAGTTGTCCAAAAGATGACCAGTGACACCTTGCACAAGGAGGGCAAGACACAAAAGGTCATTGCAAAAGAGGCTGGCTGTTCACAGTGTTCTGTCCAAGCACATTAATAGAGAGGCGAAGGGAAGCAAAAGATGTGGTAGAAAAAAGTGTACAAGCAATAGGGATAACCGCACCCTGGAGAGGATTGTGAAACAAAACCCATTCAAAAATGTGGGGGAGATTCACAAAGAGTGGACTGCAGCTGGAGTCAGTGCTTCAAGAACCACTACGCACAGACGTATGCAAGACATGGGTTTCAGCTGTCACATTCCTTGTGTCAAGCCACTCTTGAACTACAGACAGCGTCAGAAGCGTCTCGCCTGGGCTAAAGACAAAAAGGAAAAGAAAAGTGGTCCAAAGTTATGTTCTCTGATGAAAGTACATTTAGCATTTCCTTTGGAAATCAGGGTCCCAGAGTCTAGAGGAAGAGAGGAGAGGCACACAATCCACGTTGCTTGAGGTCCAGTGTAAAGTTTCCACAGTCAGTGATGGTTTGGGGTGCCATGTCATCTGCTGGTGTTGGTCTACTGTGTTTTCTGAGGTCCAAGGTCAACGCAGCCGTATACCAGGAAGTTTTAGAGCACTTCATGCTTCCTGCTGCTGACCAACTTTATGGAGGTGCAGATTTCATTTTCCAACAGGACTTGGCACTTGCACACAGTGCCAAAGCAACCTGTACCTGATTTAAGGACCATGGTATCCCTGTTCTTAATTGGCCAGCAAACTCGCCTGACCTTAACTCCATAGAAAATCTATTGGGTGTTGTGAAGAGGAAGATGCGATATGCCAGACCCAACAATGCAGAAGAGCTGAAGGCCACTATCAGAGCAACCTGGGCTCTCATAACACCTGAGCAGTGCCACAGACTGATCGACTCCATGCCACGCCGCATTGCTGCAGTAATTCAGGCAAAAGGAGCCCCAACTAAGTATTGAGTGCTGTACATGCTCATACTTTTCATGTTCATACTTTTCAGTTGGCCAAGATTTCTAAAAATCCTTTCTTTGTATTGGTCTTAAGTAATCTAATTTTCTGAGATTCTGAATTTGGGATTTTCCTTAGTTGTCAGTTATAATCATCCAAATTAAAAGAAATAAACATTTAAAATATATCAGTCTGTGTGTAATGAATTAATATAATATACAAGTTTCACTTTTTTTTTGGAATTAGTGAAATAAATCAACTTTTTGATGATATTCTAAATATATGACCAGCACCTGTATATATAAATACACTATTAAAACCAACTCTGTTTCGTACACGTGTTGATAAAGCTGTGATACAATCAATTCTTGTAATTGTTTCTTTGACTTTGAGTTTTGTAAGAGACTGTTGTTCTCACTTTTTCCCCTCGCAAGTTCACTCAAAAACTTATTGAGCTCTTCACTGCTCAGAAGACCGAAACGATCCGACTCAAAGGAACGATTCATTCATGAACCGGCCATTGCTAGTCGACTCATTTTGTGGATGATTAGTCAAAATGGAGCAGTTGTTCTGCATTTATTTGTCTGAAGTCCAGCCCTGATGAGATGCCACATGCGTCTCACCCCACCTGTGGAGAAATCCTCCAATTTCTGACCTACATAAAACACTGGACGGCGCTAAAAATAGCTCGGCAGTTTTATGATTGTCTCCATGAGTAATGCTGGCACAATTCTGCAGAGCAAATGAGCGAGAGCTGCTCTGGAGCCTCGTAAAAGAAGGAGCCCGTTCTTCCCTCTGTTTTTCCCGTGACTCAGCAGTAACTGCGTCTCAATCAGCGAGTCGACACACTGAGCTGATCAACAGATCCACCGAGCAGATGCTTGCTTTGGAGCATTTCCAGTCTTTTCTAAACAGGCGCTATGCAAAGGCAATTGATGAATATGAACAACCAACCCCTTGCTATTTTTACAGCGGAACATATATAATTAATTTAATTCATTCAAAAATCATGCAGCATTTGCACGCTCTGGCGAGAGGACGGAGGCTGCCCGGCGCTTTATCTGTGCGCTCAGTATTATTCTGATGGATGCTGCAGCGCGCTGGGAAAGGTCATTCGTCACTTGATTTCCAAGGGCTGTTAAAATCTCAGCCTCAAACGAGGTCATGTTATGAACACTCAGCGCTATAACCGTGCATTACAGACTCCATGTTTCATTCTGGAGAGATGGTGATCTTTAAAAAGGGCACCTGTCAAGAACACGTCTGGGTCATATTTAACCGTAGAATCAAAAGAGGGAATATGAAATGATGTGCTGCATTGTTACATTTAGGTGTTGTGTACATCATAAATAATTACATTTCGCTAAAACCCATGCACTCTCATAAGAAAAAAAACATTAATGTGGTGGAAAAATTTTCAATTGTAATGTATTTATACATGACCACCACCTTTAATGTATAAAAAAACGGGCATTAGAAAAAATGATCTAAAACAAACATTATAAAATGAAATGCCAGAATGTGTTATGAGGAAAGGTTATTTAACCATAAAGTGAATAAGAAATTATATTTTGCAAAGAATATTTAGTCTATTTTTTACATTTAGATGTTTTGAATTATGATATTTTTACATGATAGATTACCACAAAACCCACTCTCATAATAGCTTAAAAAATACGGGGGGGATTAAAAAAAATTATAAATAAGAAATAAAATAAAATAAAAAAATATGTTAAATAAATAAGTACATAAACAAATACATTATTTAATGAATTAATAAATAACAAAATAAACAAAAAAACTAAATAAACAAATATATGATTTAATAAGTAAACAATACAAAATGTAAAATAAATAACACACAATTTAATAAATAAATAAACAATAAACAATGCAATAAATAAATAAACAATTTAATAAATAAATAAACAATACACAATTTAATAAATAAATAAATACACAATTTAATAAACAAACAAACAACTAACTAAACAAACAAACAATAACTAAATAAACAAATATGCGGTATAATAAATAAATAAAAGCATGATTTAATAAATAAACAAATGACTAACTAAATAAACAAACAAATTCATAATTTAATAAATAAACAAATATATGGTTTAATAAATAAACAATACACGATTTAATAAATAAATGACTTAATAAACAAACAAATACATGATTTAATAAATAAATAAATGACTTAATAAACAAACAAAAAACACATGATTTAATAAATAAATAAATGACTTAATAAACAAACAAATAAATGACTTAATAAACAAACAAATAAATACACGATTCAATAAACAAACAAATACATGATTTAATAAATAAACAAACAAATACATTATTTAATAAACAAACAAATAAATAACTTAATAAACAAACAAATGATTTAATAAACAAATACATGATTTAATAAATAAACAAACAAATACATTATTTAATAAACAAACAAATAAATAACTTAATAAACAAACAAATACATGATTTAATAAACAAATACATGATTTAATAAATAAACAAATACATGATTTAATAAACAAACAAATACATGATTTAATAAACAAACAAATACATGATTTAATAAACAAACAAATACATGATTTAATAAACAAACAAATACATGATTTAATAAATAAAGAAATACATGATTTAATAAAAAAAATATAAAAATGTAAAGTATTTATACCTAATGATTCAAATTAATAGTAAAGTATTATTTTTTCATTTATGGTACTACAGTAACGAGATTGAGAATATGGTCAGATGGATAATATTTGTAATGGTCTCTAAAACAGACTTTTCTGTATACGATATAGAGTTCCTTTCTTTCTGTGTTTAATTGTGAGGTGAAATGTGACCTGGACGTGTTTTCATGAGATTTGCGTGACCACTGCATGGTTAAATGAAATGTATAAGCTTGTGACTTCAGGTAAACATCTACAGATGAAACTCCTCCAGCAGTACAAGCCGCTCTCTTTGAGGATCTTATGTGGCACAGCTTCCACTGAGGCTTATGAATCGGGGCACTGTGTTTGGTGCAGTCTTTCATTTCCATAAAGGTTCATTATGTACGCCCTGCTTGTGGTTGTGAGTCAATTTGCGAAGGCATTTTGTGAGGCAAGCTCCAATCAATGACAATCGAATGAGAGAGCCAGTCACTGATGCAGAAAACAGGAAGCCAGTCATTGACCTCATCACAATCCAGCGCAGTAATTGTGCTCTATTATCAACTAGATTTGCACGTTTCCTGTACCTGGTAATTTTGTGTTATTTAGTTATTTCGTTATGCGATAATACGTTCAAAAGCGAGCTGTGAATTGGCTCATGAGGAGGCGCAGATGGAATCTGATGTTGGCTTTCTCACATTTTCTACATTTTTTTGGGCCCAATCTGTGGAAAAATCAGTCGAATCCAAGCAGAGAGCACTTCAGTCTTGTTGATGAACGCACAATTAAATTAGCTAAAATACTTATTTTAAATCTTTTAACATATTTAATAAACAGTCATGGGTCGGGTACTTTTAGAGATGTGAAATCTGTCTCGCTGATAAGCCCCAACAAAACAATTAAAATAATAATTGGTTTGACTCATATTTTTACTCATATTCTTACTTTTCTGATTGAGCAGTTATTTAAACATTTATTGAAGGAAAAAAAAAACATTTTACTGATAAATGCTAAAATCGAAACTTCCAAAACCAAAAATAAACATTAAGATTTTGTAATTATATATATATATAATATTAACTGTATATTTTAAAAATATTAACTGTAATATTTAATTTAACTTAATATTTATTTATTTTAAATATTCAATATTTAATTTACAGTTAATTTATGTTTAATTCTAAATTAAATATAAATTCAATGTAATATTAAAAATATCAGTTGATAACCTTAAAATAGTAATATTAATGTAACTGGTGTGATAAAATAATAAAAATATAGAATCAAATATAAAAATAAAAAAAGTCTATAACCTTAAAAAATAGAAACATAAAAATGGTAATATAAAACATTTCAGTTAATAACCTTAAAATAATAATATTTATATAAATGGTGTGATACATTAAAAAACATAATAATATATCAAATAAAATGTAAAAAATTATTATAAAAAAACAGTGAATAACATTAAAATATGAATAGTAAAATAATTTGTGTTATATAATAAAATAATTAGCTATATAAAAATATAATATTTAAAAATATTGGTTGTTTATTAACCATTTTCATACACACAGTTGTAAGACTGTCCCGTAGTTTGCTGGCTTTAGGAATTATACGTTTGCCGGAAAAGTTTTGCCACTATATGTGAACAAAGCGATCAAAAATGTAATAGCGTTTCAGTGATGGTGTGAAAACAATAACAGAATAAAACGCCTATTCATCACTTGCTCATTTGCATAACGTGTAAGTGATAAACAGGTGTCGCCCACCTCCCCAACAGTGTCTGTGGATCACGGCTGAACTCTCACTGACAATCAGCGACCCGTCAGGGCATGTTTCAGCAGCTCCCCTTGAGAAAAGACGCCTTGCATGTTTCTCTTCACAGTTTGTCAACGCTGTGGAAAATGTGTTTTCACAAGTTACTTGTTCTATCAGCTCAGCAAATTCACAATAGGCTCAGTAAACAGAACACAGCGGTGGCAGACCACACTCCACGGCGTCTCTATTCTCTACCGCTTCATTGTCGAAAACATCTAAAAAAGACCAACACGCGTGGAGCTAAAAAATGTCAGCATTTCTCCCGAACCCTCTGAGACCACAAGCACCCTTATTTATCTGAGCTGCTCGCCTCTTGAAGATGCAAATAACAAGCTCACCTTCACAGCTGAAGGTCCTGCCCTGTGGTTGTGAATGTGAAAGTATCTCCAGCCAGTCAAAATGTCAAGCTTCCTGCAGAGCAATGTGAGCAAAAGGTACCAGAGACTATAAATATCCTGTTTTGTGGGGCTGGACGGAAACCGCTTAAAGGTAAGCTCTCAGTCTTAAAAATAAGGCTCGAGACGCTCGGGTCGGGGACATTTTTTAGAAACTCTAAAAGCCTTTAGTGTCTGTGAAGAATGCCTCAAACCAAAGTATTAATATTTTACACCTCACCCACACATACATAATGAAGCATTCAAAACACTCTGTGAAGGAAGGTACAAGACTCCTACAATAGAAATGTTTGTCACTCATTATATTGTTTATGTACAATAGTGTAGTACCGTTGTTAAAACCATAAGAAATTAATATGGGATCTGCTTCAAACTGTGTAAGAATTTAGATAGATTTGTAAACAATATTTGAGAGAAATAGGCCTTTTGTGTACATAGAAGAAGTCTTAAGGCCTGTTCACACCGTTAGCGACACGCAGTGACAAAGCGACACGATCCCATTCATTTCAATGGAGTACTGGAGACTTCCGGCGACACGAGCGACAGTGACCGTTGGCGACAGAATGTGGGCGTGTCAAGCGATGCGAGACATACAAGAAAAGTTCAGAAATGTCAACTTTATGCAAATGAGAAGCGATTTTCGCGAGCGACAACCAATAGGAGTGAAGTCAGTGGAGTGCACGTGATCCGTTTGCTCACTACTACTGTGTTGTCGTGTCAAGATGGAGGAGAAGTTGATTTTAGCTGTTAGCAATTTTATATGTTAGCAATGCACCAGCCGGTGGTACTCGCCGTGCTGACTCCGAGCCCGAATGGTTCCGTGAACCCAGACAGACTGGCGTTTGCGTTTTCGCCGCAGATATGTAGCCGCGATGGCAAAAAGCAGGCGTTGTTCATCGTTCATTGTTATCAATTAAATTCCCTCCAAAATGTTTGTTTTCAGCGGCAAACGGAGGAGGGTGATCTGCTAATGATGTTTATAGGCAACCCGTAGTGGGAACGCCCACTAGCGACATGAATCTCTGGCGCTGGCGACATGCAGCAACAAAATCGCTGGCGGTGTGAACGGGGCTTCAGATCTTTGAGTTCAGCTCATGAAAAATGGAGGCAAAAAGTGTTGCATTTATAAAAAAATATGCCAACACTCCCATTAAGTTGTGAAAATGTTATTAAATGTGTGTGGCAAAAATTACATAATCGCGGAGTGGGCGGTATTTGAGTGCGACAAAAATGACATCATCGCGGAGTGGGCGGTGGTTGAGTGCAACAAAAATGACATCATCGCGGAGTGGGCGGAAGTTGAGTGCGACAAAAATGACGTCATCGCGGAGTGGGCGGAAGTTGAGTGCACGCTGTACAAATGACGGCATCGCGGAGTGGGCGGTAGTTGAGTGCACGCTGTACAAATGACGGCATCGCGGAGTGGGCGGTAGTTGAGTGCGACAAAAATGAGGTCATCGCGGAGTGGGCAGTGGCTGAGTGTGACAAAAATGACGTCATCGCGGAGTGGGCGGTTGTTGAGTGCACGCGGCAAAAATTATGTCATCGCGGAGTGGGCGGTAGTTGAGTGTGCGCGGAAAAAATGACGTCATCGCGGAGTGGGCGGTAGTTGAGTGCGCGCTGTAAAAATGACGTCATCGCGGAGTGGGCGGTAGTTGAGTGCACGCAGTAAAAATGACGTCATCGCGGAGTGGGCGGTAGTTGAGTGCACGCAGTAAAAATGACGTCATCACGGAGTGGGCGGTAGTTGAGTGTGCCCGGCAAAAATGACGTCAACGCGGAGTGGGCGGAAGTTGAGTGCGCGCTGCAAAAATGACGTCATCGCGGGGTGGCCGGTAGTTGAGTGTGAGCGGCAAAAATGATGTCATCGCGGAGTGGGCAGAAGTTGAGTGTGCGCGGCAAAAATGACGTCATCGCGGAGGGGGCGGTAGTTGAGTGGGCGGTAGTTGAGTGCACGCGGCAAAAATTACGTCATCGCGGAGTGAGAGTAGTTGAGTGCACGCGACAAAAATGAGGTCATCGCGGAGTGGGCGGTAGTTGAGTGTGCATAGTAGTTGCTTATATTTACAAAATGAGCCTACAAAAGCAGAAATAAGCCCTTTTATTGAAAATAAAGATCCATGTTAAATTTTTTTTAAAAATCACAAAACTAAATGAAAATGTTTAGTGAAATTAGGAAATATTTAAAGGTCCCGTTCTTCGTGATCTCATTGTTCAAACTTTAGTTAGTGTGTAATGTTGCTGTTAGAGCATAAATAATACCTGTAAAATTATAAAGCTCAAAGTTCAATGCCAAGCGAGATATTTTATTTAACAGAAGTTCCCTTTCAAAGCCTACAGCGAACGGCTGGCTTGGACTACATCCTGGTACAGCCTGCTTTAATGACGTCAGTAGAACAGTAGAACAGACTAACCTCCGCCCACAAGAATACGCGAAAAAGGGGGCGTGGTCTTGTTGCTCTCCCACGTGGAGAAGAGGACGTGTCGCGTGGAGAAGAGGAAGTGCTGCGTTTGATTGTGTTTGACGCCATGTCGTCGAGACGCTGTTATTTTCATCCCGGAGTCAAATCACCTTTGTTCGGCTTTCACAGGGACGCTGTAGAGATCATTGAACGCATATATCTCCCCGTTAAGAGGTGTGACCTTTCCGTGCAACGTGCGCTAAGCAGCGGTCAAATCACAACACGGGAACCGCTGGCACAATCAGAACTCGTTACGTATTTCTGAAGGAGGGACTTGGAGAACAAGGAACTCATCAGCCTGTTTTTAGGACAGTGAAAACAGCGGTATACAGATAAGTAAATTGTGTGAAAAATACTGGTTTTTTTGCATGCGAAACATGAACACGTTATATTGCACACTGTAAACACAATCAAAGCTTCAAAAAAACACGAAGAACGGGACCTTTAAGAGATTGTTAATTTAGTTGTATACATGTGTACATACATTTTGATCTAATGTCACAAGAAATAATATTAAGGTTTACTGAGTTTTAACACAATTCTTTTGTAATGTGGTTTTTGATATACTAAAATAAATATTGTCACCTGTGTACATTACTTCTTTTCACCGCTGTTTCCTGATGGTTTATAGCAGTGTTTCCCAACCTTTTTTCGGTCATGGCACCCTTTGAAAATTTTCTCCATTTTGTGGCACCCCCTTTGTCCTCTGTCGTTTCAAAGAAAAGTACAACGGTGAGCGCATTAAGTATAAACTGCGGAGCCAGGCCAAAGTATAAACAAAGCTTTAGAATGTAATGTTAGAAGATGGCGAGCCCAAAAAGACTAACAGTCAAAGAAAATCTTACCGCGGTCCTAAGAGCGACTGCTTCGAAGAAACTGACAAGCAAGTTTGTCAGTACATAGCCAGGATAAAACAGAGAGTCTGCCCATAACCAGAGCCGTCAACGAGCTGAAGGCACTGGATATCACCAATGAGCTGAACATACCCACCAGCGAGGCAACTTATTTATTTTAGCTACTTACTGACACACTTGCCTGTCAATTTCTTCGAAGCGGCCGCTTTGATGTGGCATAATGGAGTGGCATAACACCGCAGAACAAGTTTTGTCCAGCACTTGCGCTCCGACTTCAGGGAGAAACTGCTGTCTTTTCAGCACAATGTGATCGGCCTAAAAAAATTCAGATGCGGATCAAACATCTGCACGGAAAAAAGTCATTGTGAAATCTACTGGAAATAAGGACAGTGGGTTATTTTTATGGTATGCCATTTAAACGTGAGTACATTTTACCAATACAACTTTCAATACAAAATTTTTAATATGAAAAATATGCAATATGAAAATGATTTTCAAATAAAATAATTTTCTTTATAAAAGACCAGATTTGGTCTTTACCAAAAAGGTAAATCGTTTTATATTCTGAACAACACGGTAGTATAAGACATTTATTTATTTTCACTCCAAAAGAGACAAGTTTTATGCGATTTGTCCTTTTGCTAGTACATGTCACCTACTTTAGCTTGTACTGAGTCTGTCATGGGCTCAGTCAAACAGAAAACACTTGAGCTCTGAGTGTCATCTGTGTGGATATGGTGTGCTGTGGGCCGGGAAGGATTCGAGATGTATACGCGATTCATTGATATTGACAGTCTGGGCTGTTAGCATTCCGCCCGCTCGCTCCTGTAAGTCACCAGGATTAGATTCATCAGAGCTGATGCAATCCCAGCACTGCAACAGGGATGTCCTCCGACAACTGCCACTAATCCGCAGGCCACTCTCATTAGAACACACACTACTGAAACAAAACACCAGCTACGGATCTGTACGTGACTGAAACGAGAATGCATGGGCGTTTACACTGCAGAAACAACAACTGCTGAAAATGATGCATCCTGATGAAAATGCGCTCTAGTTCTTCAGACAAACATCTCAAGAATACCCACCTCCATCCGAATTGCAGAATCACTGACAGCATTCAAACAACAGCTGAAAACTCACCTCTTCCGCGAGAACTTAACCTTATCTTAAAAAAAAAAAACCTTTCCTTTTCCTTCTATTTTCCTCTACTTCTTCCTTGCCCTAGTGTGTGATGCTCTGTGTGATGTCCAAAACTTAGTACTTCAGGCACTTTCTGTGTTTTGCTGTATCCTCTCATGATGGATCGCTTCCTGTACTCCTCAGTTGTAAGTCGCTTTGGATAAAAGCGTCTGCTAAATGCATAAATGTAAATGTAAGAATACACTGATACAGCTAGAGGATATGGTGAATACTCCAAATATATTTGCAACAATTTAATTGCGTTGTAAAATATTAAAATACATTATTTAAAAGTTGAAAAAATTCTAAATAATACGTTATTTAGTTATAAATAAATATAATTTATTTTATTTAGATTTTATTTACTATAAAATTAAGCAATATTATGATTTTAATGTGCTTATTAAATTGCCTATGGATTGCATCAAATGGATAAATATTTAAAAAAAATATTTAATGCACACACAAACACACTAAAAAATGAATGGTATTTGTGTTGTCACAGTTCTGTTTGTGTTTTGGACTTTCAGTTTGTATTTTGATTCTTTCCTGTGTTCCTTTGTTCATTTTCCCGTCAATCCTTTGTTCCCATGGTTACCCTCATTAGTTCATTTGCCCCAGCTGTGTCTAGTTTATCTTGTTTCTGTTCACTACTTGAGTTGCACCCTTACCTTCAGTCTTTGGCTGAATCCGAAATCGCCCCCTATTCCCTACGTTAGTCCACTAATACAGTTCACTTGAAGGAGTGAATGAAAACGAGTGAGTGAATTCGGACAGACGCTTTGTGTACATCGGCTGTACACTCGTTATTGCAGTGCAATGTGGGATTGAATGAGTGCACTCAATAACGTCCAATAAGGGTTCGGACACTACTACAAATGGCTGTCCCTTCAAATAGTGCCCTATTTAAAGCTACACTGTGTGATATTTTCCCCCATCTAGCGGTGAAAAGGTATATGACCATCCATTAAATATTAGTTTCTGTTCCTCCCAATTCCGATTTTGTTTTAACTCCTACGGTGGCCGATTTAGTCCAAGATTAACATGGCTTCCAGTTCAATCCAGCAATCACCCTCTTCACATTCGACACGGTGCCATCGAGTGTTAAAATGCGAAAGGCGAAGCTTGAATTTACGGGTATGTCCCTCTTTGGCTAATGTACTTTCAAGATGGAGGGGCAACATGGCGACCCCCATTCGAACCCCTTACCCGTATGTATTTTCAATGGCATATTATAAACTTATGAGAATACTTTATTAATTGAAAGAAGTAAATATACATTAATGAACACATATATTTTTGAAAGAACTAAGTGTTTTTAGCTAAGAATAAACAAAAAAAGTTACACAGTGTAGCTTTAAGGGTATAGGGGGCGATTGTGTCTTAGAGTGTGTTTCCCTGGTCGTCTGTCTGTTCCTGAGCAACATTATTAAAGTTTCAGTTTGGATTTTCATCTTCTTCAGTGGTTCCTGGTTCCCGATACCGTTACATGTTTATTTGAAATATTTTCATTATATATAATAATACAATATAAATATATTTAAATAAAAAATAGTGAGGTTTTTTTGTGCCCCAAAACGTATTTGGACACTTGGATAATAATGTATGAATATTATTTCAATAGACAAAAACACCCCTTTTAACCGTCTGGTGCTCTTTTGTCATTTTTTAGACCGGAAAATTTTACTTTTTTCCATATCGTATATGATACAAAACTTGGTAAATGTTTTGGCACTTGCTATGCAAGATGGCGATGTACACACACACACACACACACACACACACACACACACACACACACACACACACACACACAAATCATGGACATTATTCGAAAAGCTTAAATGGTCCTGAAAAAAATTGTCACACTATTATAATGTATGGAAATAAATGGGAGAAGAATTTCATCTAGTGGAAGCGTTTGGTACTGCGTCCAAACAAAGTCTTACTGAAAGCTAATTTTTTGAGATATCAACCTCAAATTCGGAACTCAGCTTGTTTAGACTGAAAATATTTAAAAATATATATTTCATATAAAAATCGAAAATAGTATTTTTGCGCACTTTTCATAACAATAAGCAACATTCTTTTAAAAAGTTTTTATTTTTTATTAATTTATTTTTTCACTTTAGCAATAAACTTCCGTGTCATCTTTAAAAAGACCAAACTTAAAAGTGCTGTATGTAAGTTTTTGACTAACGCATAAAAATACAATAATGTTTGCAGATATTTAGGAAACATGCTGAGTTCACAAACTCAGTTCTCAAGAAAGCAATGCTACAGCCAGTTTTGAAATGTGCGTTCCGTGTGGGAATGTCTGTTTTTGTTTTTGTCTGTGTGAAACCGCACAGTGCCAGTTTACCCAATAGTATTTCCACACCACAGGTTGCCAGTTGGTGGAAAACACAGGGTATTGCTGCCAAGGAAGCCAGCAAACAAACTGGTCAGAGATTGCAGATTCGACCCGACCTAAAAAGCCATATCATCCTAGGGTTGTGCCGATAGACGATATCATCGTCCATCGTGATGGCTGACCGACATCACGATGGAGCGCCACCATCGTGATGCCATGCCCCCATTGC
Organism: Romanogobio albipinnatus; assembly: GCA_023566225.1. Lineage (NCBI taxonomy): Eukaryota > Metazoa > Chordata > Actinopteri > Cypriniformes > Gobionidae > Romanogobio > Romanogobio albipinnatus. Next base: position 63,505,516 of record CM042241.1, on the reverse strand, counting down.
GAGTCTGTTGTGAGTGCGACACACTAATCCTCTTCTATAGTATTAGTAAAACTAAAAACTTAGCAGGGATTGCTCTGTAAATTAAATTGAAAAGGTAACTAATGCATATATGTTATTTTAAATACTGTAGTCTATGCCAGATATATATAGCCTACATTTCGAAATCATTTGAGGCTGAAACACCCATAAGCATGCGTGTTTATTTTAGCACTTCTGTCAGTGAAACAACACACTACAGCCTATAAAACATTTAAACGTTTTTCATTAAATAACGGTAACATCAAGAATATAAGAAAATTATATATTAGTTAGAAAAATATTTGATTCATACTATTTCCCCGCAAAGATGCGTCATATACCGCTCTTCGCTTTAAGAGGAATGTGTGACACGAGCTGGATACCTTCTCAAATATCTTCATCTTCATGTTTTCTCCTGATGTAGCAAAGCAACACTTGTTGTAAAAGGTCTGAAGAGCGGATTTTATCTTCCACAGGGTCAAGACATTTAGGCAATGTTTGATTATTCACTGCCAGAGAAAACGAAACTAAAATCACCGGTGTGTGTGTGTGTGTGTATGTGGAATGCGCTATTCAAATAAACCAAACTTGAGGCGCCTTACCAAGTTTAATAACAAGAACAAACTGTGTTACATAAAATTTAAAAGTAAAAAGGTATTCGTCCTACAGTGTTTTTTATACTTTACCACAGTAAAGGATATGAATAGTTATAATAAACTTTATTATAAGCAAACGAAAGGAAGAAACGTTTATAATACCCTGCGAACATGGATGCGACGTGAGTGAAGATCTGGGAAAAGAAACCAGATGTCGATGTCCATTGGGATAAAATGGACTAGGCCTATTGTTAAAATTCACGGAAAATCGAGTGACCCGATCGCAAAACAGAATGAAAAAGTGCTCTCTGACCATTATTTCCTTTCTAGGCTAAACAAAGCTGTGCTTCACTCCTGTGGTAATATTCTCGTGAAACAGCATTCACATACAAAACACTGGGTTAGTAAAATAACGAAGTTATTTTTTTAAAAGTAGAAAATAGTATTTATGTAAAGAGATATATTCAAATAAAAAGAGCTCAACTCTTAAGTGGAAGGAACCAATTTTTTCCCCCTCAAGTGCAACCTAGCGGACGAGTCATTATTTGGGTTAGTAAAAATAACGAAATTATAGTTTTAAGTAGAAAATAGTATTTATGTAAAGAGATATAGTATATTATCTACCTATTTACCTAATTGCCGACCCCACCCCACCCCCCCCAAACGACGATATCATTGACCATCACAATGTTCTACTGTAAACATCGTCAACTGCCAATTTAGGGGACATCGCCCAACCCTATATCATCCACCTAAAAATCTCTATTAAAACGTGGATAAATTAACTCATCAACTTACAGTGCAAGTCTCCTCGGCTTCCATTGTCAATTGCATCATTTTTAGAGCGACTTAAGTGTCAAAAAGCATCCAAATACTTTCATTGCTTTAGCACATTTTTTTTTTAATTCCCTAATATTTCCAGGTTTTCCATAAACGTGGGAACACCTATGAAAAATCTTTATTTTTAGTAGTGTAACATGCAATCAAGCGTCTAATGGTTGTTCCTGTAAACATTGCTGCTTCTAAAATGATCATTAGAGGCCTGATTGCCTGTTCACTTCCATTATAATCCGCTCTCCACGCGTCGCATCCCTGTCAGAGATGAAACAGCCTATTTCTTTCCCAAAAACACTGCAGACATGAATGCGCGTGCAACACTGTGGACCAAAGGCTTCTCATTTGGTGGCCATTAAAACAGTAAGCAGCTCCTCCAACTCAGCCCACGTGTCAGACAGTGACAAGCCGAGCTTATCCCTGTCCCTCCGGTGTCAGAGCCCACTTCCTCCACACAATCTCCTCTGTCAGCCATTTTAACTCGGCGTGGAGGAGCTCTGTCTAATACCTCCAGACTAACAATGAGAAAAATGTCAGAGCAATGAAAAATGGAGCCGCTGCTCTGACAGTGCGCTCGCCGTGGGCTAAATGTCAGAGCGGGGTCGGCGGCTGCCTGCTCTCTCACCTCAATAAACAGGTCGCTGTTTGTTTACCGTGTAATCTATGCGGGCGGCCTGCGTTTTGAAACTGTTATGAACAGAGACTCATTAAGCATAACAACTGCGTATTGTGACTCCAAAACCGAGTTTGGCATTAGCTAACGACACTCCAATAACCATACAAATACACGGCATAGTTAAGTCATATTTCATGTATATTAATGATTCAATGAATAATCAATACAAGTAGGTGTACAATCAACTGTTGATTGTCATAATATAAACCCTTAATTGGTCTTAAGCAGAAAACAATCAGCCATGTTGCTATGAGCAAAAGTAAAAAATATGCAATTAAGCAGTCCATATACAGACATTTCTGAATGCTCAGATTCAAGAGTGGTGTAAAAAAAAAAATAATAATATTATCATGCTCAATTTTCTATATACTCTAATCACATGTATTCTTACTTCACTGAGCCCATTATTACATTGATTAATAATACATTGTTAGCTAACTGTGTGCTTTGTACATGTACATTTCTGAAATACATAACTTGGACACAGTCACCTCATGCTTTATAGTTTCAGCTCCATCACAATCGATGCAGCATGAAAACCAGCACTAAATGACACTGAGGTCAAGTCAAGCAGCCTAATGCAATCCTTCCAGTGAGTAACATATGCCAGAGTCAGATAACACACTGCAAGCCTCAACACTTCAGCTACGGGCTGGAATCAGCCGCTTCTGTCTGCACGCTGCATGAAACCCCGCAACATCAAACCCAACCAGAGCAACGGCCCTCTGCTCGCATCCAAGCATGGATATTACTTCCTCAGTGAATGCTTGTGCACTTGCGGTGTGTAACAAGTGGTGACTAGCAGCAGATAAACCAGGGAGGGAGATGAGACAGCCACACACACACACACACACACACACACACACACACACACACACACACACACACACACTGCAGCATTAGAAGTAAAGTGCGACGTGTCAGTATTTCTCCAGCACAGCAGCACCTATCCCTTTTTCTGCTGGGTTCTGTATTTCACTGGATCAGATATTTGATGGCTTTTCCATCACCGTGGCAATAAGCCTGGCCTTAAGTGTGTGTGTGATTGTGTGTGTGTGTGTGTGTGTGTGCGTGCTGCAGTGCTGTGATAGGCAGACTAGTAGAAGCCAAGGCAAAGAGTTGTCGTTCTCAGATTAATCTCAGTAAACAGAGCACAAATATACATACACTTGCTTGCTGCAGTGTACAGACCTTTTACAAATCCTACATTCAGTTCTTTCTGAAGATTGAAACAAGATGTGCATTTCCTGAAGGAAACAGCAGTGTTTGCAAAGGTTTAAAATAAGTTTAAAATAAGTTGGCAACACTTTCTAATTCATTAACGAATTAACTAACATTAACAGTGAGAAATACATTTTTACAACATTTATTTTTTGTTAATGTTAGTTAATAAAAATACAATTGTTCATGTTAGCTCACAGTGCATTATGTTCACAAATACAACTTTTCATTTAAAAAATGCAATAGTAAATGTTGTAATGAACATTAACAAAGATTATTAGTTCAGGTTAACTGATGTAGTTAACAAATGATGCCTCAAGTGTTACCAATAAGTGTAGGTTTCAGGCCCAAACATGTGCCTAACATTGCATGAGAATCCACACAGTGTGAGCATCTTCCCTTTTGCCAAATAGGTAGGAAATCTTCAACACCCATAATGCACTGGGCATGTTACGGTCCAAGGCCACTCCCACCCTCTGCTGTGGAAACGCTTCTCAGAGTCAAATGCCGCTTTAGTAGGAAATACTTCTTAGCAAACTTTTAGTTATAAAGGTGTTGACTTATATTGAATTTCAAAGAGTGAATGTTTATCGGGAGTGAGTTATTTTCAGTTAGCAGTAGGATCCAGAGCATTGTAGGCTAATGGATGCAAAGAATCGTAAATATGGAGAGAACGCCGTGATGGAAATCCTCCATGTTCATAGGCAACACTTTTTGACAACAAACAGTGTTTTAGTCCAAACAGAGGGGGAAAAAAATGAAATAAACTGCCGTTCTATCAGTTCCGCCAAAAGCAAAACACTTGCGTTCAGGTAAGAAAGCTGGTGCCACCATGTTCCATGTTTACCATTATGCTATTTAAAGAGTAGACAGAGTGTGATACAATTTTCAGTGATAAACCTACCCTTGCAATAACTGTTCTGTTAATAACCCTCAGCCGATCCGACTGTCCCTGCACGGGGATACAAAAACACGGAGGTACTACAATCTGTAGTTTTCACGAAAACCCTAGAGCTATCAAAAGTCCGCCGGATGATTGCTGAAAAATAAACATGAATTTCTCAGTCCAGTTAACAGAAAACAGGTTAAAAAAATCAGGTAAAAATCAGAAAACAGGTAAACATTGTTCATTTACCTACACTCTAAAAAATGCTGGGTTACAAATAACCCAAGTTGGGTTGAAAATGGACTAAACCAGCAATTGGGTTGTTTTAACCTAGCAATTGGGTTGTTTTAACCCAGTGGTTGGGTTAAATGTTTGCTTAAAACAACCCAATCGCTGGGTTAAAACAACCCAATTGCTGGGTTAGTCCATTTTCAACCCAACTTGGGTTATTTTTAACCCGGCATTTTTTAGAGTGTATTAGGGGTGTAACGGTACACGTATTCGTACCGAACCGTTTCAGTACAGGGCTTTCGGTTCGGTGCGCGGGTGAACGGTTTCCGAATACAGTCTTTAACGGTTAACAGTCGGCTTGTTTTAAGCGCGGAACACACTTCAATACGAGTTCCCACATGAACGTATTGAGTATTCAGTCCATTTTATCACGAAATTCTAACGATAAATGACGTTTTGATGCTCTTTAATGTGGCATGACTGATCAATGATCACTGAACACAGTTCAAGTGGCCGCTCGGCGCGTGCGCGTGAACGCGATCATCTGTGGACGCAATCGATCATCTGTGGACGCGATCGATCATCTCATCCTAAAGAATAAATATGAATGAACAACTGAAGATGTGTTGAGGATACATTACAACTTACTGTCACGTATCATATGTGGTGTAATCGCTCAGTCAGTGTTTCAACGGCGGAATGACCTCAATATAACTGCTTGTAAACTAAACAATGTCATGTAACGTTAGCATCACATTACCTCAGTCATTCAGTGTCCACAGATTTTATTCACTAGAAAAATCAACTCTTTCACTAAATATATGCACTATATTAGCCTATATATTCATTATATTCGCCTATATATTCATTATATTCTACTGAATCTGGTGTCTTGATTATTTCATGTATAGCCCCGTTTCCACCGAAATTACCCGGAACAATTCGTACCAGGAACTTTTTTTCCCCCAGACCTGCTGCTGTCTGCGTTTCCACTGCGGTCTAAAATACCATGAAGATTAGGCAAATTAGTCCGGTGATGTAGGGCTGCGCGCGACTGCTCCTCCCAGTCAGCGACGGACAGTAATAATTTTTGTGCAACACTGTCTGTAACAATAACAAGTGGAGGAGATGCAAGCAGCGCTGCTTTTGCTGGTTATGTATTGGTTTACTAAAGAGGTCATTAACAAAACGGCGGAAAAGAGATGAGCACTGATACTAAAGCGTATTCTGAAAGCTCGTAAAGCTAGATTTAAAATATGTTAAAGTATGTTATCATCAGCTATTACGGACATTGACCGTGCAATGGCTGAGACGAACGCGCACCATCGGACAGAAAGAGCAAGACTGATAGTGAACGCTGAACAATCCTCGCAAAAGACTTTTAAAAATGCCGGTTGAAATAAAATGCTGCGTGAGCTCAACCAATCAGCATGTTCAGCGCCCAAGTCCCACCCCCGAAAGTTCCCGAACTTTGAAAAAGTACCACCTCAGGAGCAGGGCCGCTCGGAGCGGGAAATATTTACCCGGAACTTCATTTAGACCCTGGTTCCTGCGGTCGAAACACACCGAGTACCACTCCAAAGTTCCTAGTTCCTGGAGAAAGTTCCTGCGGTGGAAACGCGGCTTAAGTTTAAATAAACCTGTCATGAAAATGACAGCCACTGTGTAGGCTATAAATTATTATATTTCAACAACGAATTAGAGAAAAAACTTTTTTTACCTTATGTGAAGTTTACATATTTGCGAACTATGTTATTTGAGTGTTGATTATTATACCTAAAAATAAATAGCAACTGAATTTAGGCTAATAGTTTGGGCTCTGTTGTTAACCTTTAATATTAATGTGCAAGTAAGGGCTCCCTATATGGTTTACAGCAATATCTTCAATACACTTTTAGTTATAATTTAATTAATTTAAGGACAGACACTTTTTTTTCTTCTTCAGTAAACCATTGTTTAATAAAAATAAATAAAAAGCAACTTTGTAAAACTGCTGTACCCAACCCGTACCGAGACTTCAAAACCGAGGTACGTACCGAACCGTCAGTTTTGTGTACCGTTACACCCCTAGAGTGTATACTTCCAACATTGTAACAATACAAAATGGGTTGAAAATCCTTGAAGCTACTAGACTGGGTAAACCCAGTCTGATCTGCCGGCGATTTGATTTCGCCCTGCAGCTCAGGCTGGAATCCTGTACATTAAGTTCTACTGCTTCTGTTACACTTTTGCGGGAACCAATCACAGACTGGCTTATCCACCTGGCACGCTACTGGCGGGTTTAACACAATGACGGTTTGAGAACGGATGGATCAATGCCCCATTGATCACGCCTCTTGTGATCTGATTGGTTGAAGGACTATCCAATTGAGTACAGAGTCACTTGAATTATGCTTGTTGATCACGCCTCTTGTGGTCTGATTGGTTGAAGGACTATCCAATTGCGTACAGAATCTTTTAATTTATGCTCGTTGATCATGCCTCTTGTGCAGTAGAAAATACAGAGCATACTCCCCAGACCAATGTTCAATCTTAAATTGAGCTTGGTCTGGTGATAGCCAGATAATGAAGCTACACTTTAAATAGAAAAAACGGCTGCTAACCAAAAATAGTCCAGCTAAGTCTGAAACTATCTACAAAACAAAATCTGAAGAAGCCTTAAAAGGTGGTGATACACGGGGCAACTTCTTTGAGCAATGTTGCTGGGCACTTCCCCATTGAAAATGGGCAACACATTTCTATCCGGATACTTTAGATCGGTCGTGGGCCCTGTGTCTCACCTGGTTGTCCGTTGATGGAAACACTGCCCAGCAACGTTGCTCAAAAAGTTGCCCTGTGTATTATCACCTTTAGATTCAGGCTGAACTAAGTGCAGAAGATTAATACTGGGTGTTAGAGAACATGTTTGAGTAATATGAGTACAGCGCCGTCTTGAAAGCACACATTTCAAACAGACTGTATTCTCTTAATGTTTCTCATTAAACAGCAGAGCTTGCTGAGAAAGAGCTGAGTGTGTCACCGAAGGCAGCAAAGAAAGAAAGAAACTTGGACGAGTATGCATCAACATACGTCCATCACAGACAAAACCAACAGGCTGATTTATTCAGGAAATGACATTCATTTTGACAATGTTGATGATCATTTAGTGTATATAAGGACTGAAAGCAACACATTAGCAGCAATCAAACTAAAATACAATTGCGTGCAGCATTTACAGTAAATAATTTGGTCTAATGTGTTTCTCAACTGGTGGGTTACACCCTAAAAATGGGTCCCAGTTCTGTTCTGATGGGGTCCTGAACAGCAGATAAAACTGTTCAATACAAATAATAAAACCTTAAGGTTTTTCAGAAGGAGGAAATTTAAGGGGGTTTATGTAAAATATAAAAGCTCTCGAAACCAAAACCACCATATCAACACTCACCCAAAGCCATCATGGGTTTTATGAGGGCTTAAAAATCTTATGGACTAATTCTGGCCAGTGTTGGCAAAGCCATGAAATTATACTGACCACGGCACATAACAAACCAAACGTCTTGTTTATACCCAGGTTATGGTCTATGGAAACAGGGAGTTTATTGAGGGTGGAAGAAAGAGAGCCACAGCTATAAAAATAACACTGAATGTGTGTGTATATATATATATATATATATTGGTATCATTAACTATCAATGAACAAAAATAGCATTTAATTTAATTTAAAAATCTGCTATTATTAAACTAGTATTATTAATAATTATTCTTAACATCTATTTATGCATTTAATTTTGTTTGTTGTTACTTCACATTTGTTCATTGTTAACATTGTTGAAATGTTAAAAAGAGTATTATCACATTTTTATTTCTATTGTAGGATTACACTTTACATTAACCAAGTATTTAAAAAGTATATAAATAAATTTAAAAAAACTGTTAATTGTTCAAATTCATGAGACCTAATGCAATGACTAATTTTGAACCTTATTGTAAAGCTTCCAATTAGACCAATTTGATTCCTACAAATAATTTTAAAAATATTTATTAATCACCAAAAAATGAAACTCCACCAATACAGAATGCAATATAAAATGCATGCATGCATGCAAAAAAAAGTGTAACTGTTAATCAGTGATTGAATTCACAATTTTCCAATTGCAGTCCATATTCCTGTTGAACATGTATTCCAAATATAGGTTTAGCTGTTGTAATATTCCTGTATACATGCAAATAAAGCCAGAACAAACTAAGACATCAATGTTTTCTTCCCTATACTGTGTTCTGTTTGCTCTTGGCATTTATTAAGTTGCATTTAGCGGACTAATTTAATCAAATCATTCATTTTCCATTTAATTTCAACAATAGCAGACGAGACTAAAGGATGAATGGGGAAATGTAGGCCAGGAACCCTTCTAAATACGAGACTGTTACGAGGCTCATTCATCTGCATGCTGATTTATGTTCATTTAATTTAAGGTAATAAATGATTCTCTCTCCTCCTTGTGCTTGACATATTCCAGCTGACGGTTATCTCGCAGATATGCATGAATATTCACCTACAGGAGAGACTCAAAACAGTGTGTTTATGTGACGCATGCATAATTGAAATACGACCGTATTAAATTGTTCTTGTCTTCTCAAGCTCCCTGTCAAAACGGATCATACATGCGTTTTATAAATGAGCCCCCAGATGTTTCTAAACACTTCTTTTCCTGAAATTCTCTGATGACCTGAATGAACTTCCAAAGACACTCCTTCCTGATAGTGTGTGAACAAAGCAATACGGAGTAATGGATGGTTAAGTGCTAATAAGATGAGGGTTACCCATTATTTACCTAATGACGATTTGGAACAAAAGGGTTGAATAGGGTCGTGTGAGGTGAGCAAATCATTGTGGGATTAGATTTGGTTTCATTATTAGGAGATGCGAGACTCCGTGGCTCTACAATTGGAAAAAGCCTTGACATCACTGAATTTCATTGTGTGACAGTCAATCACTTTTGTGGATACCACAGAAATTAATGAGAAGTGCCGTAAACTGAATTCTACCAGTTAAGCGATCGTCTGTGATTTCTTTTATAAAACACAGCATTTCTTTTGGAGTAAACTCTAAAAATAGATCAATACAAAGCATATGTTTAAGGGCAAACAGGTTGAAGATTAGCTGATAGGCTGTCGATTCATTAAAGGGGTCATGAACTGGCTTTTAAAAAAAATGTATACTGGTGTCTGAGGTCAATTTATGGCATTTGCATGGTGTTTACATTCAAAAACATCATAATGAATAAGTAATAGGCAGTTTTCTGCCCTGGTTTTGAGGCACTCTTCTGGAACGCTTGGTTTTTATGGGCGTGCCACACTGGAGACTTGGAAGTAAACACCCACGGCTAGGATTGGATAAGATTTGCATATTTAATGAGGTTCCCGTGTTGTGATTTGACCGCAGCTTAGTGCACGTTGCCCAGTTCCTGTGTTGTGATTCGACAGCAGCTTAGCGCACGTGGAAAGGTCACGCCTCTTAACGGGGAGATGTATGCGCTCAATGATCTCTACAGCGTCCCTGTGAAAGCCAAACAAAGGTGATTTGACTCCGGGATGAAAATTACAGCGTCTCGACGACATGGCAACAAACACACTCAAATGCAACACTTCCTCTTCTCCACGTGGGAGAGCAACAAGACCACGCCCCCTTTTTCGCGTATTCTTGTGGGCGGAGGTTAGTCAACAAACTGTTCTACTGACGTCATTAAAGCAGGCTGTACCAGGATGTAGTCCAAGCCGTCCGTTCGCTGTAGGCTTTGAAAGGGAACTTCTGTTAAATAAAATAGCTCGCTTGGCATTGAACTTTGAGCTTTATAATTTTACAGGTATTATTTATGCTCTAACAGCAACATTACACACTAACTAAAGTTTGAACAATGGGATCATGAAGAACGGGACCTTTAAATAATTCCCAAATAAAGGGGCGAGTCCTGGTTGAGTTGGTTAGTAGTGTGTTAAACTCTCGGTTATGATAAGGGGCGTGACATTTCCCAAACACGCAAGTGACCAATCACAACACTGCTCCAGCTGACCAATCAGAGCACTTTGTGCTTTTCAGAAGGAGGGGTTTCATAGAGACAGCAACTAAACAGAGTGTTACTGACAGACTAGGAAGAGAGAAGCTGCAACAATGGAGAATATGTGAAAAATAATGAGTTTCTGAACATTCAAGCATGAAACCCTATTCTAGTAAACAAAATCAAGACTTTGTAAAATAGCATAATCGGTCCTCTTTACTACTTGAGTAGCAGAAGCTTTTCTCTTCTAAATGCTTTCATTTACTTTTAATCTACCCCACACAGGGTCCAAAATTAAAGCTTTCTTTCATTAAAAAAAGTTTTATTCCTAAAAGAATGACTGGTACTTTTAAGAAATTATCCACTCTCACATGAAATTAAATGTCTCACATTTTTCTGCGATGCTAGTTGCAAGTGCCAAATGTTGTTGTTGTTGTTTTTTGTTGTTGTTGAAAAATTGGCTTTAGCATCTTGCTTTGAATTGTATATTTTATATAAGAAATAATAATATAAGAAATTAAAATTAAAATGAGAGAAAACAGCTGATGTTTTCCTCAGAAGGAGTTTGTCTAAGACGGCAACACATGTAGAAAATCCCTCACATTAAGCCATCAAAACATATTAGTACATATTAGTAACAAAAACACAATCCATCTTCTTCAGTTTTTGTGAAAGGAGTAGTTTACTCTTAGAAAAATGTTCAACTGTAGGGATCTATATAGAACCCTAGAGTTCTTGACTCAATTTAAAACAACTATTTATAGCAAAAAGGTTCTAAACAAGGAAAAATGTATTAAATGATTGCATAATACTTTCATGTTTAACAGGTTATTTCAATTTTTGTCTAGTGATAAAGTGTGTTTGAGCAACTTATGACGTTTGCGTGGTTTTTACATTCAAAAACATCATAATGAATAAGTAATAGGCTATTTTCTACCCTGGTTTTGAGTCTAGCTCCTGAAACGCACGTTTTTATGGTTGTGCCGAATTGAAGACTTGGAAGTAAATGTCTACTGCTATGATTGGATAACAGTTTTGCAAAATAATGAGTTTCGACTCCATCAGTACATGTTGGGAATTGTTTTGAAACCTTCCAATGTGGAAAAATGGCAACCGGAATGATTCACCCATACATGTTCGACCCAGAGTTGGATCCCGAAACGCAGGATAAAGAACCAACAACACCTCAAATACAAAGGATACTCCAGCCTAATTATGTTTAGTTAGACACGCACACATAATCAGTAGATATCAAACTATCTGTAACAATGCAATACTATCAGATCTAAAAACATTTTTTACTCACAAAAGTGTGTTGCACCGTTCCTGTCGGATCCAATATAGAAGGCACAGCATTGTGTTTTAATCTAATTCTCTCTGCAAATCCAGTCTCGACCTGAGTCTTGTTTACAAACGAATCCGAGGTGAAATGAAGCGAACAAATGCAATGTCTTCCCCACACGAGCTGGATCTTCATAAAAAATAAAGTTCAACCGCATTCCCATTATTGGAATCCGAAGGAAGCGTATGCAGCGACTGTGTTCTTCCACAAGATTTTGTAATCTTCAACCGCATATTATTGCTTGGTAGCTCGATCCGGTTTAGCACCACGTAGGCCTGTTATTTACCTATTACATGTCATGCGCGAAACGGGTGGGTGGGGCTACAGAATTAGGCATTGGTCTTCTTCTGTTGAGGCGCCGTTTCGCTGCTCTCTGACGTCACAGGCACATTAGCAGATCTCTCGCTTGATAAGCCAGCTGTCAATAAAACCTTTTATTTCACCCTTGGCCGCAAGTTTGATTGACAGGCGATCTGACCAACCACATCGCCGAATCTGCCGTTTTTTTTTCGACAAAGCAGTCAGGAGAGTTAGTAGATTAACGTTGGTGGACTTGAACTTGGAAAAACGGTGTGTACTGACGTCTTTCCGTGGTTGAAACAACATTTCTTTTAGTGTTTATTCATGTTTATTTCATGCTTATCAATTAACTAGAAGGAAGAGATAATCGGTTCACGAGGCGCTACAGTGATCACGACACAAAACGGTATTTAATGTTTCAATTTCTTTAAAAAAATGACAATTTCAAAGTTGAGACTTTGTTTCATATCAAAAGTAACTTGCTCTGTCCTGTCTGTCGGCGTGTTGTCAGTGTCCTCTTTGCTCCGCAATGTATTTTCTCTGCATGAGAACGTGTGTGGTGTGAGAGCGCCATGGCTTGTGTCGGACATAGTAACAGTAACTAAAGGGGGCGGGTCTTTGCGAACAGTCATCTGACTAACAAGAACGTTTTCAGTTCTGGAACTTACAAGATATTCTTGTATTACGATGACCTTTTATATATATCAAAAGGCTAAAAGGAAAAGTTGATTTCTCAATTCATGACCCCTTTAAAAGGTTCTATATACGATGCGCCTGGCATTAGCAGGTGTAGAAAATAATCTGTAACTTTGCACCCTAAACTCACACCTGATGGAACTTTCATTAAGTGCAGAAGAAATTTCATTTAGTGTAAGACCGACCTGCTAACATTTAGAGGACGCCAGATTTCATTCACCATGGGTACGGCACGTCTCAAAGAGAACCTACCCATAAACTTCTTCTCAATCAATACACCGACTGTAAAGTGATTGAATTCAAGACTCAAAGATCTCCACTGCAGACCGCTGTTTATTGCCCTACACTCCGAGCATCTAAGACTGCTTGGATAAGGATCTATAAATAACTGAATGTGTCATGATACAGAGAGAGGAAGAGATAAGGCAGAAATGAAAAGGTGACCTGCGAGGGGACGAACAGAGGAAAGACAAGACTTCCTGAAACAGCACAGCAAACCTGACAACTGTGTGAAAGGTCTCGGCCGGGCGAGCAATAGAGTCACAAACACACGCTACGGATGCATTGCTTTCCTATTATTTTCACAGCATAAACAACTCAAGTCGAAATTTTGCTGAAAAGCTTTTTCCATATAGACACTCAAAGAGAGTGCAGATTATGAACATTTGAAGAGAGAACCGCCCACTTTTTCAGCAGCTTTGTTTCTGAAAGTATTTTTCCTTTCCCATTGTTCTTCAAAGGCGTTTCAGAAAACCAGTTCTACAGCTTGACCCAAACAAAGCTCTGAGATAAATCACCATATTATAACATTTGATTCAAATCAATTAGAGTAGCAAAAATCTGGAAAAATGACAAAGGTAAATAGACCCGGTACTTAAAATTTTGAAGTAAGTAATTGTCTCATAAAGCACTGTGAATGACGCAATCGAATCAGAAATGATGGTGCTGTATACAAAATAAAATAAATGAAATAATAAAAATGTAACATATCTAGTAATTGAAAAATATATATATAAAAGTAATTGAAATATATATATATATATATATATAATATATAATACAAATGCAAAAAAATATAAATTATTGGCTATAATTACAAAAAATATTAATTGCATTTATGACAAAATATTGAAATGTGTTAATGACAAAATGTATTACCAATGCTTTTAAAAAACCTGTACGTGAACAAAACTTTAAACATAGTTGGGTTTTTTGTATTTAAATAGATTTCTGAAAATTTCACACACACACACACACACACACACACACACACACACACACACACACACACACACACACACACACACACACACACACACACACACACACACACACACACACACACACACACACACACACACACACACACACACACACACACAATTTCTAGGTCACTTATCAAATAAGTACAGAAATAGTGTATAATTTTTTGTGAATTTTTCAGAAAACTTTATTTCTATTTAAATACTAAAAGAAGAGACTCTCTTCTTCCATTGAAGCTCAAGATGTTCTTTGGGTAATCTAAAATCACGCTTGAGCTCAAGTGCTGCTGTCATTATTAAAGAGACACAAACCAAAGACAACAACAATCTGACATTTTTTCCAATCCAACTTTTTAACAATATGGAAAAAAATTACACTTTCACAAGCAGACTGAGACTTTTGGACCCCTAGAACTGTATGCCTTGCTGCATTACACAAGAGACACATTACACAGAGTGCTTTTGTACTTCTGCTGCTCCTCACCAAAGAGAAACGCTATTCTGAGCATCAAGGGAGACCGAAAGAGCGACAGAGAGCAAACAACCAGCCAAAAAAAGCGAAACAGAACAAACAACAAGAAGCAAGAGCCAGTGTCTACACTAGGGGTGGGCGATATAGCTTCAAAATTATATCACGATATTTCAAGAATATTTGCGATAACAATATTTATTTTTATGACTTTCTACTTCAACTGCGCCTGACAGAAGAATGTATTTTTCTGAGGTGTTTCTTACAGCAACACCAGATCGGTGTAGATAAAGTCTCGTGTAAACTGTCCACAGAATCGTTCAATCGGAATGATTTTAATCGGAATAACATAAAAGTGTGCATGTAAACAGGGCTATTGAAGCTCACACGCGTCACTCGCATTCAGAGAGCAGAGATCGCGCTGCACATTCATGAGCACAGAAACTTGTTATTAACGTCGCCCCGCAACTTTTAGCAATAAAATAGCTAAGTTACTGGATCACTACATTATATTTCTCAGCAACGATGGGGTTACATCACTATTTTTCAGTAATAAACGCACATCTTTGTTAAGAGAGACGCTGAACAGATGCAGTCACACAGGTACGAATCTCTCTCTCTCTCTCTCTCTCTCTCTCTCTCTCGCTCTCTCTCGATAATTAATCCAAATAAATGCTATAATCCATTCATTCAAATAAATGTAATCTTACGCACTACTTTATCTCTGTGTCTGATTCAAAGAAGGCAGAATGCTAGATCTAACGAGCCATAACTGACGAAAATAACTGTCAATGTTACCCAAGTAGCTCCCTTTTTAGGTACTAAGTCGTTATCGGAGGCTGACATGCTGCTCTTCGTGTATACTCTGACTGGTGTTTTTGTTGTGCGCGCTAGGGAACATAAATGCGCCATACTGCGTCGCTATATCATTGATATCACGATATGACACTTTTTTATCATGTAAAAATTTATACCGGTATTATCGTGGACGGTATGATATGGCACACCCCTAGTCTACACCGTAACATGACCAATATGACAATTAAAGGGGACCTATTATGCCCCTTTTTATAAGATATAATACAAGTCTCAGGTGTCCCCAGAATGTGTCTGAAGTTTCAGCTCAAAATACCCCACAGATCATTTATTATACCATGTTGTAGATGCCCATTTTTGAACAAGCATGTGCTATATCTTTAAATGCAAATGAGCTGCTGCTCCCCGCCCCTATAAAGAAGAGGGCGGAGCCTTTACAGCTCATACCTCGGATACTCTGGCAATAACATCTGTTTGGTTTTGATTAGCATCTCTATCGCGGTCACGCTCACGTGACATTACAGTTCTTCATCATTATAAAAGTTTATTATCTGCATGCGTTTTAAATCCATATCAGTCTAAACTTCTGATATGGTTTTCTGAGCGCACACACCCGCACAGAAAGCTGGATGTCAGACTAAGTTCTCCTTCACGTCTTATTGAGCTTAAACTGTCAAATACACAAAGTTCACATGAACACAGTGGGTTATGTCTGTGAACATAAACAGCTGGGAAAGAAATCACACGTGTACATTAGATCTGTGCATTAAAGTGAAATCAGCGTAATATACAGTACAGTGTTGCTGTTAATATGACCAAACAACAAAAGAAAAACAGAAAATCACTCACTGCTCTTGACTCAATAACTTTAGTAGCTTTAATAAGAATAATTTTTCACTTGAATGCTGCTGTTACATGCTGTGGCGAGGAGATAAACATGGCGGACAGTGTTCAGCTCACTCAGAGGAGGAGCTAAACTAATAGGGCAGATTCAGTGTCAGTCGTGGGCGGGACCTGTGCAATGTGACGTCCCATTGGAGCACATTCTTGAACGGCTCATTTTGAGACACTATTTTAGATTTATGTGGAAAATAACAAATGGGGTGGATGGATTTTTACCAACACAGGGTGGTACACACATTGTGTACACACACTGCAGACACATCATTTTGTTCAAAAACAATATAAAAGTGAATTTTGCCCTTTAAAGGGAAACAATCAATATTATATTATTGTATAATGGAATTCCACATTGTGCTGTGCAGGGATTCCGTCCGGCTGTCACTCACAAACAACATTATCAATTATGACTAAGCAGCAATCCTCGCTGATGTTGAGCCACACCGGCTCTGCTCCAAAACACAGCAAGCTTTCTGAGGGCCCTATCATACAGCCGGCGCGATGCGACACCAGGCTAGTGTTTTTTGCTAGTTTCAGCTCAACGCAGTTATCATTTTCACGTTCAGCGCCACGTTGTTTAAATTACAAATGCACTCACGCCCATCTGTTCGCCCATGGGCGTGCTGGTCTGAAAACAAGGTGTGTTCAGGCGCATTGTTGGCGTGTTGCTATTTTGAGGCAACTGAAAACGACTGTGCAGTATTTTTTGTGTTATTTAAAGGTGGGGTAAGTGCTTTCTGGTAACGATGTTGATTTAAAAATCACCAAAACAAACACGCCCCTATTTTGATAGCTCCACCCCCACACATATGTAACCCAGACAACGACTATGGCGGAATTTGTGCCAGCCGGCTGAGGGTAAGATGTCATCAATAAGTGAAAACAATGTGTTAATATGGTAATCCAGGTCGAATGTTCAGTGAAAAAGTATCCCTTCCATCCCAAAAACAAACACAGTTCTCATGAACAACTCGAGCACGAGCACGACAGTCCAACTAACCAACATATTACAATTATGACAAGATTAGAGGGTTATATCGATCATAAAAGAGGAACCAAAGGAAACAAACATATTAGGAGTTTATTATCTTACTTTTCAGACACACTTTGGGAACTGACATTTGAAACAGACAGCGAGGAGGTTTAGACACTCCAGGCTTATACGGTGTGGAAATGAATGGGTCTTTATCATCGCTGAAGTGAACGACGATACGATCGCAAATGGACAAGCAAGCGAACATGTCACACGAGCATATTCAAGCAAAAGCCAGCATATACTGTATTAGTTCTGTGAAACAAAACAAAACCAATGTTACTCGCCTATCAAGAAGAAATAAAGCAATCTCTGCCTTTGCTCCTTGAGCTCTCTCCAGCGTTGGAAAGCTGATCCGATATTTCCACGGGTCCCACTTCGTCCCTGGTCATAAGCCTTCTTTTGTTCCACAGACATCTTCCACATGTGTTTATATCTGCCATCTATCTCTCTTTCTGTCGTCGCTCGGCTGATGTCCGTCCTGTGTCGTGTCTTTTGAATAATGATGTGCACTAAGCGCTCTCTTCTCACCATCATTAGTAGACACGCCCCTTACTGCTGATTGGCTATAAGTTTATTTTGGTACTCAGCCCGAGACACTTTTCTAAAGCAGTTTTGAAATAACACTTACCCCACCTTTAAAAGGTTGTGTTAGTAATATGTTCCTATAGGCGGGTGCACAACGCGCGTACACTCTGCTTATTACACACACAGGGACGCACAGCAGCACACAAACATTTTTAAATATTCAAAATAAAAGGATTCCTCTCTGGAGAAGCGTTCAGTCTTTCCGCTCACAAATTCCATCATGTTAATAGCGGATCCGTCATGGCGCGAGCGCAACTGGCTTTTAAAGGGAATGGGAGATGAGACTCTGATTGTTTTATTGCGCATTTTTCGGACCATGTGCCTGGCGCGCGGACCGTTTTTCCCGTCGTTAAACTAGCAAAAAATGCAATCTAAGTGCACCTGCGCCATGCGCTTTAGACCATGCACTCAGATCGTTAAAATAAGGCCCTTAATGTGTACTGCCTACATAGCATCCTAACGGCCAAGAGACTTACGAGGCATTGCATAGGCAGCAATTAAGCAAACAGCCCTCTAATTTGCCCAAAACAAGGTATCTTTTAAAGTAGCCATTTGGTAGAGCTTTAAAATTGCTGTCAGCTCACTAAGTTTTGGAGCAAACCCAGTGTGTCCGTGTGCACAGGAAATAATAACTGCACTGGAGCAGCTGTTTGAATAGGAAATTGTGTAGTGGATGACAACAAGGCAACAAAACTGTTGGTTTAAAGTCCTGATGGCATGTTGCAGATGCTTCTGGATATGAATGTGTCCTGACCGCACCATCTGTACTAATTTAGTTCTGAATACCAATCTGTCATTTAATTGGTGCTTAAATATGATTTACAGAACAACCCCACTGGGAGGAGCACAATAGTGATCATCATTCACGATTTATTCAAACTTTGTGGGCTTTGAACCTACAGCTGTTTAGGTTGCATGACCATTACGCCACACAATGTCCTCTACCTGACTCTTTCTCCACAACACACTACCCAGTTTTCATATTTACCCCCTTTACCAGCCCTTACCTTCATCAAAACGATCCAAACTCGTATACAATAGGGATGCATTAATAACATATTAGCAGTCATTTTTGCTAGAAAATGCAACAAAACAATGGTTTATATATTAAATTAAAATGTGACAATTAAAATGACAGGTACTTTATCCCTTAAATTACTATCTCCTTATACCTGATGGATGAAAAACATAAATCTAATTATTCGTAACAAATTGATGAGTTCACAAAAACAGCTTCACGTCACTCGAGTTAACAACAAAATCCTCAAAACAGTAAAACTAATATCTTAAATCTGAAGATTTGATTTCAAAGTTTTTATTCAAATATACTACCCACCCAGTCAACTCAAGCTGTGCATTCATTGGACAGTCAGACTGAGATGTGTGGCAACTAAATATGTGCAAAATACAGGAGCAGATGGCCTGTCTTCTACTGGAGCCTCAGCCCTGTTTGATCAGCTGTGTGTGCCTGACATCATCTACCTCCAGAGAGTTCATCGCATGTGTACGAAACACGCCAAAGAGAAGTTTAACCATAGAACGACAGCAGAGCCTGAATGAAGTCAGCGCTGCAGAGAATGATAAAGCACACAATGCAACTCACCTCAGGCTGAGAGAAAGCTGCTGGTCTTTGGACTGGAGGAGATCGGCCACAGAGAAGCTGCTACTTCCCAAGAAGTTGCTCTAAAGAGGAAACACAGCAGAATGTGGTCATGAAATGAATGCAGACGACACCCGACCCCACAGATATCCTGTTGAATACATGTGCGGTTATACACGCATCTGGAGAGTTTCCTACTGTACACTTTTCATTCATGTTTAAAGACATCACTAAACTGTCTAAACTGTCATACAACCTTCAGTGTTATAGTTGCTTTTTTTTTAGATATGGATGGATGGATGGATGGATGGATGGATGGATGGATGGATGGATGGATGGATGGATGGATGGATGGATGGATGGATGGATGGATGGAATATAGAATGAAAGGGATGTATGGACAGAGCGATAGATAGATAGATAGATAGATAGATAGATAGATAGATAGATAGATAGATAGATAGATAGATAGATAGATAGATAGATAGATAGATAGATAGATAGATAGATAGATAGATAGATAGATAGATAGATAGATAGATAGATAGATAGATAGATAGATAGATAGATAGATAATGAAAGGGATGGATGGACATAAGATAGATAGAGAGAGAGAGAATGAAAGTGATGAATGGATGATGGATGGATGGATAGAACATTATAGAATGAAAGGGATGGATGGACAGGACGAAATAGTGAGAGATAGATAGATAGATAGATAGATAGATAGATAGATAGATAGATAGATAGATAGATAGATAGATAGATAGATAGATAGATAGATAGATAGATAGATAGATAGATAGATAGATAGATAGATAGATAGATAGATAGATAGATAGATAGATAGATAGATAGATGGACGGACCGACGGACGGACGAACGAGATGATAGATGGATGGATGAATTGATGGATGGATAGAATGATATAGAATGAAAGGGATGTATGAACGAGATGATAGATAGATGGATGGATGGATGGACAGAACGAGATGACAGACAGACAGAACGATATAGAATGAAGGGGATGGATGGAAAGAACAAGATAGAGAGAGAGAGAGAGAGAGAGAGAGAGAGAGAGAGAGAGAGAGAGAGAGAGAGAGAGAGAGAGAGAGAGAGAGAGAGAGAGAGAGAGAGAGAGAGAGAGAGAGAATGAAAGTGATGAATGGATGATGGATGGATGGATGGATGGATGGATGGATGGATGGATGGATGGATGGATGGATGGATGGATGGATGGATAGATGCTATCCAGATAGGTGTTGCTAGGGAGTTGTGAGATGGTTTCTAAAGTGTGCCAGTGCAGTAAGCGGTCTCCACACACAGACGGAGGCTGACACACAGATCCTGTGCTACAGTGAAAGCTCCAGGAGGAGTGAGGCTTCATAAATGCCTGCTCTCAGAAGGATACAGCAGCTTAAGCACAACTGCTTCGTCAAGCTACATAAGGAGAAAACAGAGACATAAATGTGGACCAGAAGCATCATCATCATCATCACTCTGGGTTTTTCCACTGAGAGAGATCTGTTCATACCAAGGACATGCAGCCCTCTACACTGCCTTAATTAGTAATTACAACACAGACATACACGTCACACACACACACACACACACACACACACACACACACACACACACACACACACACACACACACACACACACACACACACACACACACACACACACACACAGACACACAGAAATCCCTCGACATTTCTCAAAAATTAATTACCATGCAGTGTTCTTCACTGGAAATGCTCAAACAGGCCCAAACAGACTCTGATTTGCTGTAATGCTGTAAATATGACAAGAGAAACCAAATGAGAACCAAATTAAATAATAACTGATAATATTGTAGTCAGTGTATGCATCATATACAGTTGGAGCTGGAATCGTGGCACACTATACGTGTGTGTAACAGCCGTCACGTGACTTGCATAAACACATTTTGACACCCTTTTGGAAGGCTTTCACACTTCGGAAACGGTTAGTTTGGTCCACTTAGCGTTCACATTGGCACTCAAGTCCTGTTTCAGAACAAAGCAAACAATCGACGGGTCTGAACAGGTCACTCTTATTGGTAGCTGAAAGCATCATTACATTTTCTTTGTTTTGACACCCTAGTTGTGTCTGCGTTTCAAACAACATGTTCCTCAACTCTACAAATCCACCTCACTCACTACATGTTCCAATTTGCCTTTTTAAATAAAGATTTACTCTTAACGGCACGTATATGGTGTTTACCAAGCATCAAGACGGGATCTCACGGTTGTGCATGACAATGAAATACGTGGGAATACTGTGTACAGCTCCGCTCTGACAGCGATGTGGGATAATTGGGAACGAGAGTGTGTATTCCTGAGCAGGAATTGGTTTAGCATCATCATGGCTTTAATCTGGCTAAATAAGAAGGTCACTAGCCACTCTATGGGAGGTTAAAACAGAGCGGGTAGTGATTTATTGATGTTTGACATGCTGAAAAGGTTATGGCCCAATTCACAGCACTGACAAAGACTTGAGTGAACCAGCTCAATGTGAGTCGAGATAATAACTAAACACCCTGATCTCTACAAATACCTATTGTAACATTCAGTGTACAAGCTTGTCTTGGTCTGTCTCTTTTGAAACCTGACAAAATGGCAGTGCTCGAGGAACACAATCTCAGGCATCATTACTCCATAAAACATGCTGAACATTGTGTGAGAGAGAGATTGGCAGAATCAGTTTCAGTGAGCGAGTTAAAGTGATGTATCCGCTGAGGCTAGTTATCTTCATATAACTACGCCAATAAGTGCATAGGCAAAATTCATGCTTGTAAACACTTGCACTGATTGTAACTGTTCAAACAGTCATTTAGATAATCTGCCTTCAGTACGACAATGAGATTCATTTTTTAAAAATTGTTTTTATTGAATATTGATAGAGCAACACAATGGGTCTCATTCACTTTTGTAAATATATTAAGGAAATTCGGAGTAATTTGCGCATTAAACGGACTTTCCAGAAAACTGTCCTATAGATTCACAAAGGCTTGTGTATGTTAATTAATCATTCATAAATAGGGTGTGTGCACACACTCATTCACAATTAGCACAATCCCTGCCTGTGAATTACAACTGTAACCATTCCTACTGATCCGCTCTGAGCGGGATTTGAATCGGGGGCTCCGGCGTGGGAGGCGGGTGCTCTAATAAGGAAGCTAAAGACCACAGCTTCTAGTGTCAGTCGCTGGTGCACCTCTTGAGATCAGGGGAGTGAGGTTTACATGTACAGCTCTTACTGGCCAACGTTAGTTACACTCACCCCCCTAAACCACACTATCGTCCGAGTCATGGCACCAACTTTACTGTTCCTACAGATCCACTCCAAGCGGGATTCGAATCCTAGTCTCCGGCGTGGGAGGTGGGCCCTCTAGTAAGGAGGCTAAAGGCCGCAGTCTCTAGCATCAGTCGCTGGTGCACCTCTTGAGATCAGGGCAGTGAGGTTTACATGCACAGCTCTTACTGGCCTACGTCCATTACACTCAACCCCCCTAAACCTCACTCCTATCCAGGTCACAGCACCAAATGTAACCGGTCCTACTGACCTACTGATTAAGGCCGCAGCTCTAGCATCAGTCGCTAGATCAGGGGAGTGAGGTTTACATGCACAGCTCTTACTGGCCTACGACAGTTACACAACTACGCAAATTACCAGTCCAGGAACGCTGTGGAATCTTCGGACTCCCTTCTCAGGTTTGGCTCCAATATATTGCATAAATGCAAAAGAGACTAATAGGCCATATGCCTAACAATAAATATTCAAT
Source organism: Romanogobio albipinnatus (assembly GCA_023566225.1). Taxonomy (NCBI): domain Eukaryota; kingdom Metazoa; phylum Chordata; class Actinopteri; order Cypriniformes; family Gobionidae; genus Romanogobio; species Romanogobio albipinnatus. The sequence continues at coordinate 63,482,206 of CM042241.1, read as the reverse complement.
TGACGCATGTCCACTAAAGCGTTTTTAGCCAGCTGAAAAATGCCTGGGCCTGGTTGCATGAAAGCCCTTAAGTTAAGAAAACCCTTAGTTATAAGGTTAAGGGCACCCTTAGTGAAACATGGGTTGCAAGAAAAGGGACCACTTAAGGAACTTTAAGGCTGTCATTAAGTATTTCCCCATAATTACCCCATATTGAGAGTTCCTTTAAGTTTTGTTATGCATTGCAATAAAGTCATTAGTAACCATTTAGCCCTAAACAAATTAAGGGATCAAAACAGATCCTGAAGTCATCTGCTGAACTCAAGCGCGATGGATGATTTCATGATAATAGAAGAAGTTCTACAGATGCGCATTTTTAGCAATCAAATTAAGCCTGTTGAAAGTATGATGTGAAACAGTGTGTATTGTAAAAAATACAGTGCATCCGGAAAGTATTCACAGCGCTTCACTTTTTTTCCAGCGCTTTTTTGTTACAGTCTTATTCCAAAATGGATTATATTCATATTTGTTTCCCTCATTTCTAAAAACAATACCCCATAATGAAAAACGTGAAAGAAGTTTGTTTGAAATCTTTGCAAATTTATTTAAAAATAAAAAAAATAAAAATATCACACGTACATAAGTATTCACAGCCTTTGCTGAATACTTTGTTGAAGCACCTTTGGCACCAATTACAGCCTCAAGTTTTTTTGAGTATGAAGCTTGGCACACCAATTTTTGGGCAGTTTCTCCCATTCTTTGCAGGACCTCTCAAGCTCCATCAGGTTGGATGGGGAGTGTCGGTGCACAGCCATTTTCAGATCTTTCCAGAGATTGGGTTCAATCGGGTTCATGTCTGGGCTCTGGCTGGGCCACTCAAGGACATTCACAGAGTTGTCCCGTAGCCACTCCTTTTATTATATTGGCTGTGTGCTTAGGGTCGTTGTCCTGTTGGAAGATGAACCTTCACCCCAGTCTGAGGTCCAGAGCCCTCCGGAGCAGGTTTTCATCAAGGATGTCTCTGTACATTGCTGCATTCATCTTTCCCTCGATCCTGACTAGTCTCCCAGTACCTGCCGCCGAAAAAAATATCCCCACAGCATGATGCTGCCACCACCATGCTTCACTGTAGGGATGGTATTGGCCAGGTGATGAGCGGTGGCTGGTTTCCTCCAGACGTGACGCTTGCCATTCAGGCCAAAGAGTTCAATCTTTGTTTCATCAGACCAAAGAATTTTGTTTCTCATGGTCTGAGAGTCCTTCAGGTGCTTTTTGGCAAACTCTAGATGGTCTGTCATGTGCCGTCTGGCCACTCTACCATACAGGCCTGATTGTTGGAGTGCTGCAGAGATGGTTGTTCTTCTGGAAGGTTCTCCTCTCTCCACATAGAAACACTGGAGCTCTGTCAGTGTGACCATGAGGTTCTTGGTCACCTCCCTGACTAAGGCTCTTCTCCCCGATCGTTCAGTTTGGCTGGGTGGCCGGCTCTAGAGTCCTGGTGGTTCCACACTTCTTGCATTTACGTATGATGGAGGTCACTGTGCTCATTGGGACCTTCAATGCTGCAGAAATATTTCTGTACCCTTTACCCTAACCCGGCCTCGATACAATCCTGTCTCGGAGGTCTACAGACAATTCCTTGGACTTTATGGCTTGGTTTGTGCTCTGACATGCACTGTTAACTGTGGGACCTTATATAGACAGGTGTGTGCCTTTCCAAATCATGTCCAGTCAGCTGAATGTACCACAGGTGACTCCAATCATGTTGCATAAACATCTCAAGGAGGATCAGTGGAAACAGGATGCACCTGAGCTCAATTTTGAGTGTCATGGCAAAGACTGTGAATACTTATTTTTTATAAATTTGCAAAGATTTCAAACAAACTTCTTTCACGTTGTCATTATGGGGTATTGTTTGTAGAATTGAGGAAACAAATAAGAAATGTGATCTATTTTGAAATAAGGCTGTAACATAACAAAATATGGAAAAAGTGAAGTGCTGTGAATACATTCCGGATGCACTGTATGTACTCAGACTCAGAATGCAAAAGGCCTTAAATACATAATTATAGTGATATTTATTCTGGATACATGTGCATTAATGATATGACAACATATGCAAATAAAGTGATTGGAAAATAATAACCTCAGCAAGCTGTTAACTACTTTCAAGCTCTTATTTTATAAGACCATCTGTATTATTTTGCTGTAAGTATAGTATGGTTTACATCTCAGTCTTGAAAATGGCAGGAAACAATTGCACTTCAGGCGTTTTCGTCTTACTCCATTGCTTTTTTGGTGTCTTTCTACCCTATACATGTATTACTCAACATTTCCTGAAAAACTGTTGATTTATTATATCACCTTGAACAAAACTGAAAATCATAAACTATGCGATCAGGGATTCTTAACATGAATCAAACCAAAACTCAAAATTAGGCAGAGTGTTCATTTCATTGATATGGCCATATCTGTAACACATTGAGACAGACAGGTGTTTAAGGAAGTGCTGTGGTGGTTTTTAGTTTCTATTTAGTGTTTATAGAGCGAATAATAAAACCCAAACTGACCTTTTACCCCAGATGGCCTTTCACCCTGTTGTAGTTTTAACACTCTGCATGTTTTACCTTGCTTTTCTTCTATCTAACACGCTTGTATCCAGACCCAGTCGCACTTTCACGGTGTGAAACCTTGATAAACCACCTGCAGCATAATGGTTTTTTGTCACGCTGTATTGTTTTTCTTTCTTCCTTCTTTCCGTGCTGAAGCTCGCGAGGCGACTCATAAAGGACCAGACATCACCGCAGAAATAGTCTCAGTCTCAGGATGAGTCACATGCAAGAGCGTTTTTATGTTGTGTACTTTTTCAACTGTTGGTGGAGGATTTATCTGCTTTTAAAGGGCATCCTTTGCTCTGACCTCTTCTACACGAACACTTCCTTCCTCAGCGCTTTAACGCAACAGATCAGCTTCTCGGGTGCATTGTAAGATAACAACCACACACACACACACACACACACACACATATATATACCCGTGAACACAAAATGCATGAGCACAAACCAACTACAGCTCATAAAAAGCTATTAAAGCCATTTATACTAGAGACGAAACAGAATCTATGTAATACAGCACGTTAAGCAATAACTTAATCTGGACACAAACACATGCATCCCCTCAGCTTTGTAGCTTATAGCGAGATGGAGTAAGACAATCTGTTCGTCATTCATGTTCGCAGACGAAGAAAAAACCTTGATGAGCATTTCTTTCATTGAAAAAAAAAACAGCAGTATGATCAAGGCAGCAAAAGATGTTACGGTTAAGGTGAGTGTATGTGTTTGTCTTTGATTCGGAGTGAATGAACTGCTGCATCAGAGATGCTTTGTCACCGTCACGTCACACAGCACAGATCAGCTGCCCACAATAGACAGTTACATATATGCAAGGAAGACCAAACAAATGTGCCTATAGATATCGCGGTGACATCATTGCTGTTGGACACATTTTGAACACTGAACATTCTATCAATGTAAGTCACTGGGACATTTTCAAAATGTCATCTCAAATTTCTAAAGTTTACAAAAATACTTGAGAGATTACTTTTATCGATCAATATATTGTTCAGACCAATTCATTGGCCAATATTGAGCCAAAATATCAGTTCTAGCGATAATTCACCATGTTAATTTACCTTCAAAAGACAAACTATTTCAGTTTTTAATATTTATATATTGCATTAATAATAAAGTGTGTGTGTCAGGCATAACATTATGACCAGTGAAGTGAATAACACTGATGATTTCTTCATCACGGCACCTGTTAGTGGGTGGAATATATTAGGCAGCAAGTGAACATTTTGTCCTCAAAGTTGATGTGTTAGAAGCAGGAAAAATGGGCCAGTGTAAGGATTTGAGTGAATTTGACAAGGGCCAAATTGTGATGGCTAGACGACTGGGTCAGAGCATCTCCAAAACTGCAGCTCTTGTGGGGTGTTCCCGGTCTGCAGTGGTCAGTCTCTATCAAAAGTGCTCCAAGGAAGGAACAGTGGTGAACCGGCGACAGGGTCATGGGCGGCCAAGGCTCATTGATACACATGGGGAGTGAAGGCTGGCCCGTGTTTTCCGATTCAATCAAACAGACGAGCTACTGGAGCTCAAATTGCTTAAGAAGTTAATGCTGGTTCTGATAGAAAGGTGTCAGAATACATAACGCATCACAGTTTGTTGTGTATGGGGCGGCATAGCCGCAGACCAGTCAGGGTGCCCATCCTGACCCCTGTCCACCGTCGAAAGCACAAACAGTGGCATGTGAGCATCAGAACTGGACCACGGAGCAATGGAAGAAGGTGGTCTGGTCTGATGAATCACGTTTTCTTTTATATCACATGGAAGGCCGGGTGTGTGTGCGTGTCTTACCTAAGGAACACATGGCACCAGGATGCACTATGGGAAGAAGGCAAGCCGGCGAAGGCAGTGTGGGATCAACAAAGGGGGACCAACACCATATTAGGAATGTTATGCCTGATCACACACACATTGTTTTTATTAATGCAATTATTCTTGTTTAATTTAAATAAATACTTAAAGCAAACGTGTTAAAATAATATTGCCATCATAAAATCCATATCGGTCTGAAGTAAATCCAGTTGACCACTCATACTTAGCAAAGCCAACACTGAAATTACTGTCAAAATACATTTAAGGGTGTGTTCGCACAGTTCGGATCTCTTGGCTCTTTTGGTCCAGACCAAAAAAACATTTAGTCATGGTCCGCTTGGCGTTCAGATTGGCATTTTTATCACCGAACCTAAAGATATCAAACCTAAGGGCAAAGGGATACGTTCACAACCTGATTAGTTTAATGACGTATTGCCTTTGAGATGAAACTTACCGAACATCCAAAACAATGCTGTGTGCTGGACTATATGTGCTCGCTGTATGTGCTTAGCCTATGTATGATGGTATTTTGACCAGCTGAGTACTCGGCAGGAATCCCTCCCTCACACAAAGGAAGATCTGCTGCAAGGAGACACGGTTCTGACGGCTGTACCAAACTGTGATGGGCAACATCGCGACCATGACCAGAAAAAATAATGTCATGTCTTTGGTACGTGTTGCGTTCATATTTCAGTCGAACCACACCAGAGTTTGTTTGGAAGTAAACCGAGACCCATCTTTTCAGCGGTCTCGGTCCGCTTGTTTGGTGTGCACCAGGGTTCAGATGTCAGCGTTTACACTTACGCAAATGAACCGCACTAGCAGAGCCATCGCACCAGGGCTCGTTTTAATCCACCCAAACATACCAAGTGTGAACACACCCTTAAATAAAGAACATAAACAGTTCAAACATTTAAATCCAGTAGTTTAATACCAAGTGTTGAACAAACCCTCATCAGAACGTGTGTGGAAAATCAACATTGTGCTGCTTTGCAAGAGCAAACAGATCCACAAGTGAAAAGAGAGAGAAGAGAGAAAGAGAAAAGAGATAAGCAGTTTCCTGACATTCATAATGAGTTATGATCACCGGCTGCTGTCACTTTCTCTCTGTGTTAAAGGCTTAAAAACAAACTTCTGATCGTGCCCTCAGCTCATCACCGGAGGAAGTGTGCATGCAACATAAACACACACACACATAAACACACACACATACACACACACCTTGCTGTCTAAATGAAGACAGACTTCTGCTGTTTATATAAAACTAATTATGACTCCAGACTAACCCAACTCCCTCAAAGAAACTTTCTGCCTGTTAGGATTCAAAAAGGATTATGCACTTTATTTGACAGCATCCCCAAAGAGAGATATTGCCACATTTAGCTCATGCCTGAGGACAATTTTATCCCCAAACTATAACAAACACATGTGTGGCTCTTCAAAGATGACATGTCTTACACTCCAAATCCCCAAACGCAAGCCAAAGCACTTATTTCCCACACAATTCCCACACGGATCACACCAATGTGATCCCACCTGTGAGTTGGGGTCATTTTGCTTTGGGTGACAAAGCGCAGACCCCTTAAGACAATCTCATGCGCCTCCATACCTGCATAAGCACACTTAAACGCTGCGTGTTGACATCCTGAAAGCAGACTCACTTGTTAAGAGCAGCACTGGCACTGAGGTCCACAGAGGAAGTGTCCTAGCGAAGCTGTCGCGGGGCAGAACCGCCTCACAGGGCTGCTGTGCGACACCACATCTCCTCCTAATGAGCTGCGCACTGGTACATTTGCAGCCTCCTTCACGTCTATGCATACCAGCCGGAGCAAGCAAACACACACGCGCACGCACACAGAGTAGCGACACGACCCGACTGAACAACTGAATAAACCACTGCGGTTGTGAGCTGACGCCAGAAACACTGAGACAGAGAGAGCGAGAGAGAGAGAGAGAGAGAGAGAGAGAGAGAAAGGGGGAGGGAGTAAGACTGGGGAGGCGTGTAATACTGAGAGATTAAGGAAGGAACAGAAGAGAGAGAGAGAGAGAGAGAGAGAGAGAGAGAGAGAGAGAGAGAGAGAGAGAGAGAGAGAGAGAGAGTTCAACAGCCAAACTAGGTGAGACAGAACGTGACCTCACACGGGTTAAACAGTGACAGGGGTCAGTGACTGAACAGCTACTTAAATTAACACACAAACAGACGCTGATTGTGAGGTAACGCGTGTGTGTGTGTGAGAGAGCGGCATATGGTCCATATAGTCTGATATTTGAGTGTGTTTGCTCTGCAGTCGGAGGAATTAGAGTTTTACAGGCTTTACAGGCTTACAGCTAATCCACAAACACGCACATGCACTAGAGCCATGTTTTCTGAGAAAAACGAGACTGTGCCTCTCAGGGTTTCTGCAGGTTTCACCAAGTCAAATTTAAGACTTTTTAAGACCTTTTTAAGACCATTATGAATTAAATTTAAGACCTATATCAAGCAATAAAAAAACTTACAAAGGAAATGCAGAATCACAAAATTACTTGCAAAGCAAATTAATTTATTCTATATATATATATTAGGGGTGTAACGGTACACATATTCGTATTGAACCGTTTCGGAACAGGGCTTTCGGTACGGTGCACGCGTGTACCGAACGGTTATGAATGTAATCTTTAACAGTTAACAGTCGGCTTGTTGTAAGCGTGGAACACACTTCAATCCGAGTTCCCATACGAACATATTAAAGGTCCCGTTCTTCGTGATCCCACTGTTCAAACTTTAGTTAGTGTGTAATGTTGCTGTTAGAGCATAAATAATACCTGTAAAATGATAAAGCTCAAAGTTCAATGCCAAGCGAGATATTTTATTTAACAGAAGTTCCTTTTCAAAGCCTACAGCAAACGGCTGGCTTGGACTACATCCTGGTACTTCCTTCATAAATGACTAGTGGTGCAACGGATCACAAAACTCACGGTTCGGATCGAACTACGGATCATGAGTCACGGATCGGATCATTTTTCGGATCAGAATAAAAGGGGGAGGAGACTATTTTTATTTGCTTTCCATTTATTACATGAAAACTTTTGGTGTTAACATAACCTATATGGTTTATAGGTTAACAAGAAACTTTTGGTGTTAACATAACCTATATGGTTTATAGGTTAACAAGAAACTTTTGGTGTTAACATAACCTATATGGTTTATAGGTTAACAAGAAACTTTTGGTGTTAACAAAAATAAAATAAATATATAACCATCTGAATAAATCAAATTTGACTAAAAACAACCTGACGTGAAAATGGGCCTGAGCTTCTTCTTCTTTTTTTTTTTTTTAAAGAGATTATGATGTCAACATTCTCTGGGGAGAGAGTAGACCTCTCACACTTGTCAGCATTGCAATTCTCTTTGTAGGCCTATACACTATTTTATAGATATCATGTTTAAACGCACTACACTTAAACAACGTTTTATTGAATTCATTACTTTGTATTTATATAGCCTAATACCTACTTTAGATGTATATATTACGTTGCTCATGCAAATTGCAAAACAGACAATAGACTATGTTAAAATAACAAACATTTTAAATTAACTTACGCTTTTCTTTCGTTTTTAAATCTTTTTACAAGAAATCCTGCAGGTCATAAAGAACTTTGTTTTTGCACCTCCAAGAAAGGACAGGTGCTCTCCATTATTTCTCCTTGTTTACTTAAAGGCCGTTTTCCTTGCTTTACTCGAGGCAAAAAGCCATGTGTTGACTTTAAAACCAAGTAGACGTTACATTATGCATCTGTGGTGGAATTACTAGATTTTTGCATCGATACATGTTTGTTTTAAAGCGGATGCGCTGTCACTTTAATTCAGCGCCAGCACATCAAAAAATAGACTCTGTGCGGAAACGATCAGCACAGCTGTATGGCCACGCGCTCCTGGAGCGCACCTGACGGACCGAAGCCGCGTGCAGTGAAAGCTGAAAAAATATGCACCGCATACGCACGGCAAACGGAGTATGTGTGAAACGGGGGTCAGCAGGTGCCATATGCTCGATGTATGCGCCACTTTCATACGGCTTTCTCGTGCCACAGTGCCTACATACTGTTACAGTTTTGTCCACACCCTTCTTCCGTCATCATTATATTTTACGGGGAAGCCAAAATGCTCCCATACATGCAGATGCTTTTAGTCTGCGATCGCTAAACAATTCAGATTAATCCACAAGTTTAAAAAAAATGCACAATAAATCCGCGGGTCACTTGCGTGCCGAACCGTGGGTCGTGATCCGTACGGATCACGGATCAACTGCAATCCGTTACACCCCTATAAATGACATCAGTAGAACAGTAGAACAGACTAACCTCCGCCCACAAGAATACACGAAAAAGGGGGCGTGGTCGTGTTGCTGTCCCACGTGGAGAAGAGGACGGTCGTGTGGAGAAAAGGAAGTGGTGCGTTTCAGTGTGTTTGTCGCCATGTCGTCGAGACGCTGTTATTTTCATCCCTGAGTCAAATCACCTTTGTTTGGCTTTCCCAGGGACACTGTAGAGATCATTGAGCGCATAGCCGCATACATCTCCCGTTAAGAGGCGTGACCTTTCCGTACAACTTGCGCTAAGCTGCTGTCGAATCACAACACAGGAATCGCTGGCACATTCAGAACTCGTTACGTATTTCTGAAGGAGGGACTTCATAGAACGAGGAACTCGTCAGCCCGTTTTTAGGACAGTGAAAACAGCGGTATACAGATAAGTAAATTGTGTGAAAAATACTGGGTTTTTTTTACACGCGAAACATGAACACATGTTATATTGCACACTGTTAACACAATCAAAGCTTCAAAAACACACGAAGAACGGGACCTTTAAGTATTCAGTCCATTTTATCACAAAATTCAAACGATAAATGCCGTTTTAACGCTCTTTAATGTGACGTGACTGATAGACGCGTATCAGTTCAACTTAAAGCGGCAGCGAGTCAATGCGATCATCTCTTCCTAAAGAATAAACATAAATTAATATCTTAAGGTATGTTGAGGATACATTACAACTTACTGAAATGTATCATATGTCGTGTAATCGCTCCATCTGTGTTTCAACCGCGGAAAGACAATAAAACTGCTTGTAAACAATGTCATGCAGAATCACGTTTACTCAGAAGTCATTCAGTGTCCACAGCTGTTAGCTCACTAGAGAAATCGACTCTTTCACTGAATACATGCACTATATTAGCCGTTATATTCATTATATTAGCCGTTATATATTCATTATATACTACTTAGCCTGTTAGTGATGTCTTGTTTATTTAATGTATGTTTAAATAAACCTGTCATGAAAATTACAGCCACTAAATGATTATATTTCAACAACGAATAAAAATAATTCGATTTAGAAGTTAATGCAAAAACTGCCTTATGTGAAGCTTATGAGTGTTGATTATTATATCTAAAAATAAATAGCAACTGATTTAGGCTAATAGTTTGGGCTCTGTTGTTAATCTTTAATAGCTATATGTAAGTAAGGGCTCCCTATATAGTTTACAGCATTATCTTTAAGAAACTTTTAGTTATAATTTAATTTGTTTAAGGACAGACACAATTTTTTTTCATTAAACCACTGTTGAATAAAAATTAATAAAAAGCAATTTTGTAAAACTGCTGTACCGAATCCATACCGAACCGGGACTTCAAAACCGAGGTACGTACCGTACCGTCAGTTTTGTGTACCGTTACACCCCTAATATATATATATATATATATATATATATATATATATATATATATATATATATATATATATAACCCCAAATCAGAAAAAGTTGGGACAGTATGGAAAACGCAAATAAAAAACAAAAGAAGTGATTTCTAAATTTACTTTGACTTGTATTTCATTGCAGACAATATGAACACAAAATATTTCATGTTTTGTCTGGTCAACTTCATGTCATTTGTAAATATGCATCCTTTCCTGTCATTCAGACCTGCAACACATTTAAAAAAAAGTTGGGACAGGAGCAATTTAGGGCTAGTAATGAGGTAAAATGGTTAAATAATGATGTGATTTGAAACAGATGATGTCAACAGGTGATTGTAATTATGATTTGGTACAAAAGCAGCATCCAAGAAAGGTCTAATCCTTTAGGAGCAAAGATGGGCCGAGGATCGCCAGTTTGCCAACAAATACGTGAGAAAATTATTGAAATGTTTAAAAACAATGTTCCTCAAAGAAAGATAGGAAGAGATTTGGATATTTCACATTCAACAGTGCATAACATAATTCAAAGATTCAAGGAATCTGGAGGAATTTCAGTGCGTAAAGGACAAGGGCGCAAGCCTAAGCTGAACAACCGTGATCTCCGATCCCTCAGGCGGCACTGCATCAAGAATCGGCATTCATCTATAAGCGATATCACCACATGGGCTCAGGACTACTTTGGCAAACCTTTGTCAAGTACCACAATACGTAGTTACATCCACAAATGCCAGTTAAAACTGTACTGTGCCAAAAGGAAGCCCTATGTTAACAGTGTCCAGAAGCGCAGTCGACTTCTCTGGGCTCGGAGGCATCTGGGATGGACCATCACACAGTGGAAACGTGTACTGTGGTCAGATGAATCAGTATTTCAGGTATTTTTTGGGAGGAATGGACGCCGTGTGCTCCGGACCAAAGAAGAAAAGTATCATCCAGACTGTTACCAGCAACAAGTCCAAAAGCCAGGGTCTGTCATGGTATGGGGTTGTGTCAGTGCCCTTGGCAAAGGTAACTTGCACTTCGGTGAAGGCACCATTAATGCTGAAAAGATTTTGGAGCATAATATGCTGCCTTCAAGAAGACATCTTTTCCAGGGACGTCCATGCATATTTCAACAAGACAATGCAAAACCACATTCTGCACACATTACAAAGTCCTGGCTGCGGAGGAAGAGGGTACAGGTACTTGACTGGCCAGCCTGCAGTCCCGACCTCTCTCCAATAGAGAATGTGTGGCGCATTTTGAAGCGCAAAGTGCGACAGCGAAGACCCCGTACTGTTGCCCACCTTAAAGGGGTCATAGAATGGTACATGCACTTTTACAAGTTGATTATACGGAAATGTGTGTTGGCAGTGCCTGTACACAACCATCCTATAATGATAAAAATACATCCAGTGTTTTTTTTTTAATCTCCTTATATATTTTCCCCTGTCTCAAATCGAGCCGTCTGACCGTGTGACGTTACACGGTGTACGCCCCTCCTAAGATTGTTGATTGACAGCAGCGTTTCAACACAGACCCGCCCTGAGCGAGCTGTCATCAGTCCGCCATTGTTGATACTCTGGAACAGAATGGCGTCTAAGCGATTGTGGTGTTTTGTTGTTGTTGTGTGTAATAACGAACACAGCAGTCATTTTGATGTTCCTAAATCCGAACTGCTGAAGACCCAGTGGCTGCTGAGTTTTGTTTTAGAAGGGAATATTCCCCCCGATCAACGTCAATGTTTGCGCGAATCATTTCTCAACAGACTGCTTTATAAACGAGCGTCAGTATAAAGCAGGTTTTGCTAATAAGCTGCTCTTGAAAAAAGGATCGTGTTCCTGCTGCACCTCAGGAAGATGTGAGTGTAACGTTTTATTAACCTTTATATTAATCTTTGCAAATCGCTTCACGATGAATGAGGCTAAAATTTACAGGGTAAGTTACATTACGGCATGCTTTCTGTGTATGATGTTCTCAATATAATTCATAATCCCACGTTTATAATGAACAACGCGTTATGTTTGTTATTACAAACTGTGTACTCGGGTGATAAAGTTAACGTGGTAACACTACACTAAGCTTACTTTTGTACATGGTTTATAACGGTGTCTGTTACGATTAAGAAGTAATGTAAAAAAAAAAAATCTTATAACATAACATCAATCTGTCAATGAACTAACACATCAGTAAACACATAGCAACTACACTACTCTGCCAGTACAAAGATAGATCAAAGTGACATGACGTTAACCAACCATTCAGAAACGTCCTGTTCGAACTTCGATGGGTTCGTCATCTTGTTCCTAGTCCGACTCCGGTTCAAAATGATAAGGTTGCTCAGATGTTTCCTCAGAGACTCCCGTTGCCATTATTTCTCGAAAATATACCCTCAAATGTTGTCAAGGCAACACTCCACGTGTGTTGTGGTGTTGTGTCGGGTCGAACCGAACGCCCCACAGAGCAGAGGGGGCGGGGTGAGCAAAGCTCATTATCATTTAAAGTCACATGCACTGAAATGACTTGCTGAAAACTGAGCTGGTTTTGACCAGGTAAAATGAGTGTTTTCTTACAATACTAATGAGAATTTTTAATTAAAGTATATTACAAACTTTTCATTTAGACAGTAAAGAATCATATTAACTTGTACAAAAATGTCATTCTATGACCCCTTTAAGACTTGTTTGCAGGAAGAATGGGAAAAAATTACACCTGAAACACTTCATCACTTGGTGTCTTCAGTCCCTAAACGTCTTTTAAGTGTTGTGAAAAGGAATGGCAACATTACAAAGTGTTAAATGCTTTACTGTCCCAACTTTTTTTTAAATGTGTTGCAGGTCTGAATGACAGGAAAGGAGGCATATTTACAAATGACATGAAGTTGACCAGACAAAACATGAAATATTTTGTGTTCATATTGTCTGCAATGAAATACAAGTCAAAGTAAATTTAGAAATCACTTCTTTTTTATTTGCGTTTTCCATACTGTCCCAACTTTTTCTGATTTGGGGTATATATATATATATATATATATATATATATATATATATATATATATATATATATATATATATATATATATATATATATATATATATATATCCAGTTTTGTTGTTTTTTTCATAGGATGCCACATTTACCATTAGATGCACAATAGTCACACATGACAATAAAACAAACAAAATGCATGAATCTTATTTGGTATTACAAAAAAAGCTGGTCCAGTGGTGTTAATAACATTATCGCTTAGGGTGGGAAATATGACCAAAATCTTACAAGAAAGCAATTATAAGAACTTATTAACCAATTACAATAGGACAAATAAATACAACCTAAAGATACGGATACAAACAGTGCTTTAAGTTGAAGTACCGTTTTTTCCCTGTTGTTGTTGTTGTTGTTGTTGTTGTTTGTTTAACATTAACACACAGACAGGAGCGGTTATAAGCTATATTAGTATGCTTTCACTTTAAGAACTACAGTAATGTGCAGATCCAATACTGACACACGTCCCAAACTTTTTTACTCAAGAGTCAAGACATAACCGCCAATAAGAACATAGGGATATGAATGTGTGTATGATCGTTTAAGAGTAAGCCACATTCGGTGCACTTGCGCAAGCTGACAGGCGGCAAACGCGTGCACAAAATCCACAGCCATTCTGACGTCGGTCTGCGTCTACCGAATTGAGTTTGTGGTTTACATCGCTTTTATTAACTCTTTTTAGTGCTATTGGACGCGTCATACTTTTACACAAAAGCGCTGCGGGAGCATTTCAATGAGCATTAGAGGTAGCGTTACATGGACGTAGGATAATTTAAGACCCGTTTAAAACTATTTAAGACCTAGAACTCAATACTTTTTCAAGGCCTAAAATTTTGATTTTGAAATTTAAGACATTTTAGGACTTTTTAAGACCCCGCGGGAACCTCTTCAAAAATATATATTTTGTATGATCAAATATTTGACATTACAGAAGTAAAGCAAAAGAAACATTACAGTACATTAGATTAAATGCCATATGAGCCATATTTTGTCTGAAGTTTACAGCAGCACCGACTCTGCTGTTTCTGCACATCTCTGTAGAGCCATTTTATTTTTATGCAATTTTCATAATAGTTGGGTAAGCTTCTATAGTGCTGAACGAAACTCCACCGAAAATTATATTTTCAATTTTTTTCTGTTTCCATTTGCTCTTATAGCAAAAAAAAAATAAAAAAAATAACAATAGCATTACTATGACTTCACAAAAGAGAAAAAATAGAGAGATTGATTACGTTGGTCAAATTTGCAGTCACTCCCTTGGCCTTTGTATTAGAAACACTCACACACTCTGAAACAGATCGATAAAGGATTCAGACAGTCTGCACTGCTGTGATTGGTCAGATGAACCGGCCTTTTGTGATTGGTCTACTCCGCTCTGATTGGTCAGATGGCCCAGTCTGTTGTGATTGGTCTACTCTGCTCTGATTGGTCAGATGGCCCAGGCTGTTGTGATTGGTCTACTCCACTCTGATTGGTCAGATGGCCCAGTCTGTTGTGATTGGTCTACTCTGCTCTGATTGGTCAGATGGCCCAGTCTGGGCTCCAGACTAACATTTGAGAGCAGTGGCACCAGCGCCACTAAGTTCTACAGATGGTGACACCAGCACCTGATTTTGGTGGAGAAAACTTTATCATAAGGTTAATTTAATCATAAAATTACTATTGTTTTGCATTGTTTTGTTAATAAGTGCAGTTACTAATAATAGTACATGTGTGTAATCCAGTCACAATTTGAAGAAAAGTTTTAGTTTTTCATGAGACTGTGATTTCCTACTTTTTTCCATATATTAAGGAGTAGAAATGTCTAATAAGTAAAAAAAAGTGCTCCTATGCCACCACCTACTGGTTATAGTGCATTTTTGTTGTTTTTTTGCCATAAAGTGGTCAGCACTTGTGGTTAGTTTTACAAATGATCACACTAAAAATAATATTAAAATTGATAATATTTAGAGCTTTGATAATATTGAAACACTTGAAAAGTGCTTGAATTTCATTACATTACATTACATGTTCACTCTCAAAAGGTTGTACGAACCCTGAGATGAATTATGTAATTTAAAAAAAAGAATTAAAAAAACAGACTATTTCTTCCACAATACCATGGGGTGTTACTACATTAAATCCATGGTGAATGTTTATGATTTGTGTACTGAAACCCCTGAATGTTTCAAAATGTTTCTCCTGGTCTCCACGTCAGCGCTGTTTGATCTGATATCTGTGGTTTATAACAGAGAATTCTGCACCAAACGTTTCCCACTAGATCTCACAGTAACGATGTTATTAATTCCCTGGTGAATTCAGACTCTTTCTCACTGGATCTCCCAGCGCTGTTTAGTAACGGTGTCACGTGATCGAGATTTATGAGATGGCCCATGTATGAGCTCGCGCTGCAAGGTCTATTATTGCTCTGAGCTGGTAAACGGTCCATGCAGCACAGCTCAAACGAGTAGCGCGGTTCCGTTCCGCTTTCGTTTCATTTGCCGTCCAATGTTTCTCATATGTAACAGAAATGGCAGCTCTTATCAGTTGGGCACCGCGGTGGTCGCCAGTGCGACCTCCAACCAAATTCAGTCGCACCAGCAGGAAAAAAGGTTGCAAAATGCGACCATTTAGTCGCAGTCTGGAGCCCTGAATTGGTCTACTCTACTTTAATTCTTTCATTTAGGAGACAATAACTTTCACTTGTCGTGCACTTTGATCTTTAAAAAACTTTGCAAACATTTTACATTCACAAACAACTATATTACATAGGGCTGTAATCAACCAAAGAAAATCTTGGTCGACTGAAGTCCTGACATTTTCGACTAAAAATCGACTAAAATAACGTTAGGAAAAAAAAACCTTAAATGAATAAGCTGCACACTGTGCGCAGTACTTGGTAGCCTTGTTGTCTCACTAAATTAATTATAAATAAACATAAAAAACTAGTAGGCTAATTGCAGTATATTAAATAGTTTTTGAGCTGATTATTTAGCACTGAAATGAGTCTGACACACGAGTCTGTGGCTCTGACAGCGTCGCATCGCATGCACCTGCGAGCTTCCGAAAATATAGCACTATGTGTTGTCAACTAGATATCATCACAAGAACTTTTGAGGAATATGCAACATAATTTAGACAATTGTTTTTGTCATATGTATTATAATAACTGACAGACACTCATTGCAGCCGCTCTGTGAAGCTCAAACATATGAGCTCAGCTTCGCGGCTGAGACACGAATAGACTATTAACTTAAAGCTTTTACTCTTAAACACAAAAGGCACGTCCACTTTAATAAAAAAGAAATATTTATTAAACAAGCCAGATCAAGAGCAGAAACAACGCTCTCACAATTAAATAAATAATATACAAGAAAACTAGCCTTCTTCAATCTGTCTCTCTCTCCAGCGGGTTGGGCTAATCCAAAATAAGTGAAACAATGGGGGTGTTCTGAAGACAGACTGTTACCTGTGAAACAGGGGTGCTCTGAAAACACCCCCATTAGCAATTAGTGCTCTCCACCTGATTAAATGAACGCGTCGCGGCAAAACTGATGAAATGAACGCGGCAAAACTGACAGTACAGATCCACTTATAGCGCGGTGTTGTGACGCTTCCCCTCATGTGTATGTTGATGTACGTTCCTCAAGTTTACCGCTATGGGCGTGCGTTTGAGCCAGCGGCCCAGCGGGGAATGAAACACAAAGGACCCGCGAGAGACTCTTCGCCAGCGGGTTGGGCTAATCCAAAAGAAGTGAAAACAATGGGGGTGTTCTGAAGACAGACTGTTACCTGTGAAACAGGGGTGCTCTCAAAACACCCCCATTAGCAATTAGTGCTTTCCACCTGATGAAATGAACGCGGCGCGGCAAAACTGATGAAATGAACGCGGCAAAAAATCGACCAATCAGAATTTTGGTCGAGCCAGAACGTATCGACTAATAATCGACTAATCGACTGGGAGATTACAGCCCTAATATTACACACTGCATAAAAGATAATATTAGAAAAAGCATAAATGGAGTACATTAATAACTGTGGAAACGCGCCATCACAGTCTGTGGAAAGAGTCCAAACAGAACATAGTGATTTCTGAGTTCTGCTTTGCGTATTTTTCTTTTAAATAGGTTGGAGTTAAGACTAAAAGATTATTATTAATGTTACAGGGGCAAATGTATTGGAAAATACCAGTGTAGGGTTACATGAGAGGAGGCAGTGTCTCCACAGCGCTGATTGGATGATTACCCTGTCTTTTTCCCTTCCCAATACCGATTCCAATACTTGGGCTCAGGGTATTGGCCGATACCGAGTACTGATCCGATTCCTGGGTGTGTATCTGTATATACAGCTGTATATACTAGCCCTGTATGAATTGCTAGAATTATTTTATGGTGTGCGTCAGACTTATCCCTTAATAAAACATGAACAAATACATACAGTGAACTGCTGTATTTATTACAGTATTTTTATTATCTGATATGCATTTGACAGTAATATTATTTATTTTTCTTAAGTGAAAAAGAACTTCAAATGCAGCCACAAATCTAACACCGCAAACTGAATAAGGTATTTTAGTTTTACAATATAACTGTATAAAAAAACAGTGCAACAAATAAATTTAGGAATATTAAAAAATTATGTATTAATCAAAAAAGAATCTCTTTACAGCCTACTAGGCATAATTATTATTATTACTAGAGATGTGTTATTATTACATAGAGACGTAGCTAAATCTACTGTAGACTACAACAGTAGCCTAATATATTCAGAAAATGTCTTCACGGTGTTAAACCGAACTTGTATTTTGACGGGCTGTGTTCAATGACAGTAAATTCTCACGAAGTGATGGTTTATGCGTTCGTGTCCTCACATAGTGACCTTAAATTGTTAAAACGCATGTAGAGGTAGAGAAACTGGGGGAGGACAAAGCCAGCGAGCAAGTGTCACCCGTGGGCGCCCACCATCCACACAGAGACTAAATACTTCTAAACAGCGGACATACTGCTAACGCTTTTTCATTTCTTCTTCGCTGCTCTAAACAGTGGTTGCTTGTGGCAACACAGCACAACTTCCTGTGTTTGCAATGCATTCTGACTCTGAGCAGCGAAGAAGAACCGTGCAGTGGTTAGGCAAAGCTAGCAGTCATAATAACTAGGTCTTGTTTAAGAAAATGGTATCGGATCGGTACATGGGTTCAAGTACTCGCCGGTACCAATGCCAGAATTTGTTGTGGTATCGGTGATATTTCCGATACTAGTATCGGAATCGGAACAACTCTAGTTTAAACTGCAAAATTGAATTAAATTGCAGTTATTTTTGATGCACTGTCAAAACAGAAAAAATATACACACCCTTCAGTGCCGCCTACATCTTCACACTGAGGTTTCACGCCAACATTAGCTTGGTTTACTGTACATGAACTTGCTGAAATGGTCCGTTTCATCTGCAGCAGCTTGTCACGAAAACAGAAAATCCATCGACTATCAATGTAATTCAAAAATAGAAATGTATTAATTAAGATTAAGTTAAAGCTGCTGTCCGTAACTTTGTTTGTGTTCAAGATTTACAAAAATGATATAATGAGAATGTACAACATGAATCCATTTTCCAAACCGTGTTTTTGTCTCACCCTGAATCATTATGGTACACTTATAATAATAATATTTCAGACCGGTCTGGTATGAACCACTGCGGAGGAGCACAGTCCCTCCGTGACTCGCCATAAACATAAGCAGAGAAAAGTAGCTCCGGCTGCAATGTTCTTCCGCAAGACACATACAGTTCTGTTCATTAACAAAAAGTTTTAAGAAAATGTCTTTTTTGTTATTTATTTTTTATTCCATTTAAAAAAGCATTTGCCAATTGCTCTTCTATATCGATTGTTTATCTAATAGGAGTTTAAAAAACTCCACTGGACATGATAGACTGATATTCACAACTGCAGGTAAAAGCAAAACAAACTGGGATTGGCCACTATATATGTCAATCAAACATTCACCTCTAGTCTAAGCAGGAAGGTCTTAACCAATATAAGCTGCTTATTCAGTACCAATCAGAAATCTGGTGGGGTAAAACTGTTACATAACCTCTTACACTACTGGAACTGCATGACGACAAATTTACATCACATTATTAATAACGTGTTATTAATAATTAATCATTTTCAGGCGTTGTGTAATATCATTGCTCCGCTGCACTCATGGTACAGCAGCAAAGTTCATTGATTATTACGCAGGAATGAGAGAATAGTTCTTAGCCATAACGGTCTGGAAAATCACAACTTTTCATTTTCCGTCGGTCTTAGTACACGATGTAACTACAGAAGAGTCAAGTTTTAAATAGGGAAAAAAATATCGCAACTCTTTGGTCATTTTTGAGTGAGATGCTAACGGTCTAATCAGATTCAATGATCTATGCTAAGCTATGCTAAAAGTGCTACCGCCAGACCTGGAGATCGGCAAAAACTCAACTGTTTAACTCTAGGGGAGCTGGAAAATGAGCCAATTTTCAAAAAAAAGTGGCGTGTTCCTTTAATAGCTATGAGTCACACATCACTAGGCAAATAATTGCTTTTTATTTTACTTTATTAAACAACCTTTAAACTGAAAGCAACGTCTAAAACACACACACACACACGCACGCACACATACACACGCACACACGCGCGGTCCAAATTACAAAACACAGGTCGTACTACACTGATAAAGAATCACTAAGTTCAAAGAGCACTTCAGATGCTGCAGGAATTTACACATACACATCTGTTCACTACCAACATATCCTGAGGTGCAAATGAGCGACTGAGACTGAACTTCCCTTCATGACCTGATGTTATTCCTACTGAACATGACACATGGACAGAAACAGTCATGAGCTCTCATATAGGCTAATGTTGTCTAGACTAACGTCTTGGCAACAGTGGGGTAATGTGAGTATGTGTACTTTCTATTTACTTTAGTTGTGTTTACTTAATAGAAGCATACATGGAATCAGCAGAGAAACGCAGCTTGCACACACCTTCCACTGACAAGAAGTATTACAACAACACGATTCATCAGACGTAGCACAGCGCAAACACATGGAGAGTGACCTACCAGCTTGAACTTCAGACCCAGTAATGCTTCTTAACCTCCAAAAACAGCGACAGGCCTTTGAATCAGAGCATTATACAGTACACTGGTCCTTGATCAGACTTATTCCATGTGCTGAAACACAACTGAGTGAACAGCTCTTAACACAGGAGTCATTCCACAACATGCCCATGCTCGTCCCAAACCCTCCACATGACCATTACAAGCCAATTACAACCGCCAGCGATGAACAAAAGTCACAATTTAAGAATTGGCTCCCTTTCTATTCATGAACAGGAGGAATTTACCTAATTGCAATTTAATGCACAAGACAAAACACAAATTACAAAATATATTTCTGATTAAACTTTTCACTAGATAGAATTCAATATATTGTCAAAACAATATATATATATATATTTTTAAATGTACGCACTGTTGTCACTTTATAGCAATATATTTGACATCAAAATGTGAATATTTTGATTGTAAATTAAATGTTATTTAATAATATAATAATTAATATAACTAATAATATAAGTGCTGTCAAATCACTTAATCGCAACCAAAATAAACGTTTGTGTTTACATAATATGTGTGTGTGTACTGTGTATAATTATTATGTATATATAAATACACACACATGCATGTATATATTTAAGAAATGTTTGCATGTATATACTGTATACATATAAATATAACGTTTTTCTCAAATATATACATGCATGTGTGTGAATTTATATATACATAATATTTATACACAGTACACACACACATATGTAAACACAAACGTTTATTTTGGATGCGATTAATTGATTTGACAGCACTAATTATAATATAATATAACATAACATAATATATATAAAGACAGGTGTAACAATAATTAACATGGCTTTTTCACCATGGCGAAACAAAGTTAGCATAAAATGTATGTATTAAATATGAAAAATATAAATCAATTAAATGCCATATATATATATATATATATATATATATATATATATATATATATATATAGAGAGAGAGAGAGAGAGAGAGAGAGAGAGAGAGAGAGAGAGAGAGAGAGACAGAGAGAGTCAGGGTTCTGTTTGTGTTTTGATTTTATTCCTGTTTTCCTGTCAATCCTTTGTTCCCATGGTTGCCCTCATTAGTTAATTTGTCTCAGCTGTGTCTAGTTTATCTTGTTTCTGTTCACTACTTGAGTTGCATGGCCCCGTCCACACGAAGCCAGAGCTTTCCCTATCCAATCTTTTTTTTTCCTTGTTTCAAGAAATATCTGCATATACACGAGAGCACTGAAACCAACTCAAAACGATGTAGTATCCATGCCAGACCAGTATGTGGCGCTGTAATTCTGCCACAGAAATACACTAAAAACGTGTGGCTAGAAGGGGTAAGGCAACGGTCGGAAGTGAGGCAAAATCTCACAATAAAATAACAATAAATAAATGTGCTACTTACCAGATTGTGTTTTATTACACCTACCCCAACCCTAAACCTACCCTTACAATAATGCAAATACAGTATTTAAATGACGCAGTATTGATGTATTGATGTGCGCATGCCCAGTGGCCATAGCTGCATCCCTTCTAGTCTTTACCGTGTGGGACGTGGTGTGATGACATCACCGTTTCACAAAATATACAGATTGGCTGCACACACGAAAACGCAAGGGTGTCGTTTTCAGATTTATCCACTCTGGGACCCGGTTTCAAAAAATATCGGTTTCATGCTCCCAAAACGGCGGATCCGTCTGGACGAAACGCTGATACGGTACAAAATGTTAATGTATACAGCTAAACGCGTCTCTGTGTGGACGGGGCCTTTGCCTAGTCACTGCTATGTTACCCTGTTATGTTGGAGTGTGTTTCCCTGCCTTTCTGTTTGTTCCTGAGCATTATTAAACTTTAATAAAGTTTAATTAAAGTTTTGTATTTTGATCGATTGAGTCTTCAGCCTGTTCCTGTGCACACCACCCCGTTATATATTAATATATACGTGGCATTTCACATTTCAGTATTATCTACTGTTTCTGGAAATTACCTGTAAGTTGTATTATGACAACATTTTTGTGAGCAAGTCATACTGAAAGTGAAAAGTGAATTTCATAGACATTCTACATCCTATTCACTACGGAAATAATATGCAATGTACAGTAAAACTGAATGATGCAAAATACATTTTCAATTCAATCCTGAACGGCACACAACCCCCCCGTATGCCTCATGTTTCCGTTTCATTGTTCATTATTCTCCTGAAGATGAGACTCTCATGAGTAGATCTGAGAGGGATGATGTAATCAGCAGGTCATTATCACAAAACAAACTCCAACAGGCTGGTCAGGATCAATCTCTCTGTCACCCTAAAGGGGTTTATTCTGCCATAACATCCCTCTGACTGTACATCATCCTGCTTACTACATCTTCTTACCAAATAAATAAATAAATGAACAATATTGATTTGAGTTGAAACTATTCCATTATGCTAGAAGAAAGAAACCGCAGTGATACGAGAGACATTAAAACTTGCACAGCTGTATAGAAAATCAATCCATTAGGCAGTTTAACGTCATTATACAAAAATGCGGGTATAAACAGGAAGCAAGAGCGAATGCACGCTGTCATTCACTTCGGAGCCGAACGGCGTATGAAGAGGACTGCTCATCATTGAGTTCAAGCTGCTATCAGTGATTTCAAGTTCAGAGAGACCGGAGATCAAGAGAAGCGTGTGTTGGAGAGACATCAGCGGGATCGCGGTGACTCAGCTGCTGCTTCAGTGCAGAGAAAACTGCTTTCACAGCAACCTTGTTGGTCTGGTGGGCGTTTTCCCTGTTTGAGTACAGGCACGTGCTGCACTAAACCCCGTTCGTTGTCGCGTTTCCCCCTGAGTGCTTCAGCACAGAGACCGTTTCCTCACAAAAAGAGTACACGGGTGACGCTGCGTCTTTTTCAAGATGTCATTCCACCCGTGCGTTTCTGGATGCGGTCGTTCCCTGGCACCTGCTTACGGTCACAATCGCTGTCTCACGTGTTTGGGCAAACAGCACACTGAGGCGGCGTTTGTGGATAGTTCATGTTCCCACTGCGGGAACATGACTATCTCGGAACTAAGATCGAGACTCACCTACCTTCGGGAAGGCGGAGTCCCCTTACCCATCCCACGATCTAGTTCTATTCCTAACCAGAATAGACCTACTTCTTCGGATGGCCAGGGTGATCTGAGGATTACGTTTAGGGCACACCCGCCGAGTCAATCTCCGCAGGACCCTATTCCCTCAGTTCCGAAACCGGTAGAGCTCCCGAGAGAAACCGCTGGTCCCTCCCACGGGCGGCCAGCAGTGACTTTCGGAGCTCCGGCAGACGAGCAGAAGTCGATCGCTGCATCGGAGGGGGAGTTTCAGTCCTCGGAGGATGAAGGTTCGGCTGTACTGCATCCCTCTGGGAGAGTGGCAACAGCCGCACCAGACCCCGAGATGGCTGCTATGCTTTCCCGGGCCGCCGAAAGGGTCGGGCTTGTGTGGAACCCTCCACCATGTCCCAAACCCTCTAGGTTGGACGATTGGTTCCTCGGGGTGGGCCGCGCTGGTTCTCAGCGTCCCGCCCCGACACCATTCTTCCCGGAGGTGCATGAGGAGCTCACAAGGTCTTGGACGGCACCTTTTTCTGCCAGAAACCGGCTGAGTGACTCCTACCCCCTCACTACCCTCGACGGCGGACCAGCCAAGGGGTACAAATCCAGCCAAATCCCGCCAGTTGAGCACGTCGTCGCGATGCAACTGTGTACGGCGACCGCCTCTAACTGGCGCGGTGACCCGCGTCTCCCGTCCCGAGCCAGTAAGTTCTCCTCCAGTCTGACTGTGAAGGCTTACAAGGCTTGCGGACAGGCTGTCTGCCCAAGCAATCATGGATATGCACGAGGGTGAGCTCCGGGAGCTCCGGACGGCGTCGGACCTCGCCCTCCGCGCGACGAAAGTCACCCCCGTTCCATCGGTCAGGCGATGTCCACGCTTGTGGTTCAGGAGCGTCATCTCTGGCTCAACCTGGCCGACATGAGGGAGACCGACAAGTATCGGTTCCTGGACTCCACCATTTCGTCGTCCGGGTTGTTCGGCGACGCGGTCGAGAGCTTTGCCCAGCAGTTCTCGGCCGCCCAGAAGCAGACGGAGGCCATCAAACACATCCTGCCGGGGGAGAATCTTTTGTTCCAATTTGATTTCTGTTCCTAAAACTAAAACTTCAACAAAAGAGCAGTTTCCAATATCTCTGGGTGCCAAGAGAGTGAGCTTGGCGGTGGTCGACACTCCCATGCCTCTCCACCCTCAGGTGCCTCTCCCTTCGCCAGCAGGGGACGCCGGCTGTGGGGACGCACTCAAGCGGCCTCCCCACACTAGCAAGTCCCGGGCCGCTCCCATGCCGTCCGAGCCGGATCCCTGCATTCCGCCTCGCTGCCCCGCTGCGGGTACGTCTGTGGTGCCGTTGATCCCCCTTGCTCGGAGTCTGGGAGCCTGGCTAGCGCTTCCCAGCCCATCTCGGTGGCTCCTCCGTACCATCAGACTCGGCTATGCGATTCAGTTCTCCCGGCGTCCCCCCAAGTTCAGGGGCATTCACTTCACGACATTAGTGGAGGCGAACGCCCCCGTGCTCCGGGCGGAGATTGCAGTCCTACTGGCGAAGGACGCGATAGAGCCGGTCCCTCCAGCCGATATGAGGTCCGGGTTCTACAGCCCGTACTTCATTGTACCCAAGAAAGGTGGCGGGTTACGGCCGATCTTGGATCTGCGATTCTTGAACCGGTCCCTTCACAGGCTGCCGTTCAGAATGCTAATGCAGAAATGCATCTTCAGGTGCATCCGTCCCCAAGATTGGTTTGCAGCGATCGACCTGAAGGACGCGTACTTTCATGTCTCGATTCTCCCTCGACACAGGCCCTTTCTGCGCTTCGCGTTCGAGGGACCCCCACGGCGGACCCATGTGTGTATTCTCCACGGTACGGCTCCCTACGGCGAACCTGTGTCTTTCCCTCTGCAGAGTTTCCTCTGCCGTCTCAGGAAGGTGTTGTCCCCCGCCTCTAAATGGCCAGGGCCTGGGACTTCCGTATGCTGTGCTGCCCACGGCCAGCCCATACGTGTAATCTCCACATGGTAATTCCCTCCGGGCATGATGTGGCTTCCGTAGCGGCTCTCACGGGCACGCTTTCCCAGCATTATCCAATAAAGTCAGCTGAATGGGTCTTGCGGAACAGCAGCTTTTTGACTCTCCCTGCGTGAATTTCCCCGCCCGCATCAGCCATACGTCGAACGTGACCGACTGAAAGGGAACGTCTCGTTTACATATGGTAACCCTCGTTCCCTGAAGGAGGGAACGGAGACGTACGTCCCGTCGCCACAGTTGCTGTACCATCACTGCAGGACCGAGCCACTCAGTTCGGCTCCTCAGTGAAAAACAACGTGCATTCGCTCTCGCTTCCTGTTTATACCCGTGGCGCGGGGCGGAGCACGAGATGCAAATCTCGCACGCCAATTGTTCATTGGCCGGTTCTATATAGCTCGAAGCTGATAGGGGCTCCCAGAAGTGATCCCAATTCGTCGGTGACGTCTGAGGTACGTCTCCGTTCCCTCCTTCAGGGAACGAGGGTTACCATACGTAACCGAGACGATCTCTTCATCACGGCACCTGTTAGTGGGTGGTATATATTAGGCAGCAAGTGAACATTTTGTCCTCAAAGTTGATGTATTAGAAGCAGGAAAAATGGGCACGCGTAAGGATTTGAGCGAGTTTGACAAGGGCCAAATTGTGATGACTAGACGACGGGGTCAGATCTTGTGGGGTGTTCCCGGTCTGCAGTGGTCAGTCTCTATCAAAAGTGCTCCAAGGAAGAAACAGTGGTGAACCGGCGACAGGGTCATGGGCAGCCAAGGCTCATTGATGCACATGGGGAGTGAAGGTTGGCCCGTGTGGTCCGATCAAACAGACGAGCTTCTGGAGCTCAAATTGCTAAAGAAGAAGTTAATGCTGGTTCTGATAGAAAGAATACACAGTGCATCACAGTTTGTTGTGTATGGGGCGGCATAGCCGCTGACCAGTCAGGGTGCCCATGCTGACCCCTGTCCACCGCCGAAAGCACCAACAGTGGCACGTGAGCATCAGAACTGGACCACGGAGCAATGGAAGAAGGTGGCCTGGTCTGATGAATCAAGTTTTCTTTTACATCTCGTGGACAGCCGGGTGCGTGTGCGTCGCTTACCTGGGGAACACATGGCACCAGGTGCACTATGGGAAGAAGGCAAGCCGGCGGAGGCAGTGATGCTTTGGGCAATGTTCTGCTGGGAAACCTTGGGTCCTGCCATCCATGTGGATGTTACTTTGACACGTACCACCTACCTAAGCATTGTTGAGACCATGTACACCCTTTCAAGGAAACGGTATTTCCTGGTGGCTGTGGCTCTTTCAGCAGATAATGCGCCGCCACAAAGCAAAAATGATTCAGGAATGGTTTGAGGAGCACAACAATGATGATTTGGCCTCCAATTCCCCAGATCTCAATCCAATCGAGCATCTGTGGGATGTGCTGAACAAACAAGCAACTTACAGCTTAAAGGATCTGCTGCTAACATCTTGGTGCCAGATACCACAGCACACCTTTAGGGGTCTAGTGGAGTCTGTGCCTTGACGGGTAAGGTGTTGTTTTTGCAGCAAAAGGGGAACAACACAATATTAGGTCATAATGTTATGCTTGATCAGTGTATACCAATATATTGTTAACATAACTGTTCTTCTTTCAATCTGACATCTTAGCTCTATCTTTATTCAATCTTTGTTTTATCTGCAGTTTATATTGCACAAACGTGCAGCATTATATCAGAGGAAGATGATTAGATCTGGTTAAATCTAGATTAAAGAAATCAGACAATTAGGGGCCATGTGCTTCAGAGGTCAAATGTCAAGAGTTTGAGGGTTCTTATCTCACTTACTCACATACTATGTGTCACAGGAACTGATAAGTTTGTTTCACAAGTGCACCTCTGCCCGTTTCTCGTCTTCCTGTCTCTTTGAAACATGCAGGTGGGCGGCTTGGCAGATAAAAATGACAATGACACGAAGATGCACAGACTTGATCATCTCAGAGCGAGCGCAGAGAGATCACAAACAGCACAGAGTAAAGACTCACAAAACTGACCAACATCAACAGAGTGGCCTCTGGCTGGTCGACTCGTCTGTTGTAACTCTGTGATACGGTTTGACTGTGAAGACTTTAAGTACAAGGTCATTTTACAGTCACTCAAACATGCAGCCAGTCATGCACTTGAATGAATGCACCTCAAATAACCCTTGGCAATAGCGTGGTGTGGGGGGGGATTCGCTCTTGATGCTGGTCAGGAAAGAGCCATCAAACGCACACACACAAGCCTCCGGGAGACACTATCATGCTGCATCTCTTTGACATGCAGGAAGTCTAATTAAGGAAGTGCTTTGAGTCTGTGGCTCTGTTCTAAAATCTAGTGAACTGCCTACATAGGCAACATGACTGAAATGGAAGACGCTACATATACAAATCCTCACGTGATGCACACAGGGGATTCAACTCACAACTGATTTGGCATTATCATGTTGTTACGCTTATGATGAAATACTCTAAACATGCAAACACAGCATACTCAAACATTGGGTAAAATAGTCTACAATGATGCATAACAGTTTATATTAGATCTATTTTAGTGATACATTTTAGAATTTAATGATTTATGTTTACAAATCAACATTTTCACTTCGACTTAATGAGCTTGTTAAATTATGCTGCCTGCCTTTTGAAACAGTCTTTGCTTTGTCTTTTAAAATGCTGCCTACATAAGCACTAGACTTTACACCCACAATGAGCCTTAGCATTAACTACAAACATGCCAATTCTGTCCAGATCAGCACATCGAATCACAGACGTGTAATTGCAACTCAATCTTTGTTTAAAAAACCAATGCTTATGGTAACCACAAAAAAAAAACTAAAATGCTGTCAACAACACATGCCAATCATAAAATCTTGGTAGATATTATTAGTGTTGTCGCACATGGTCAGACCAGTTTTGAGAGCTGGGGGGTATTCCAAAAAGCAGGTTATGTGACATACCCGGGTATGTTTAAAGGCCCTTTCATACCTACCTTGTTTGGTCCGGATTTTCAGACAGTTTGATCTGAATCAAAATTGCAGGTGTGATACCTCCCCTGGACCACGGTCCAGACCAAACCGACAAAATTTGGTCAGACGAAAAGAGGTAGTCTGGGTCCGGATCAAACCGAGCAAAGGTTCGGTTCGGTTCGGTTCTAGTGTGAAAGCATTTTCTGTGTGGTTCGGACTTTCAGACCATTTACAGAAAGTTCCAGTTTATGTTTAAGGGCGTTTTTACACCTGAAAGTCCACACCAAGGTCCGAGCCGAAGACCATGACACACTTGCATCCTGTCGTCATCATCTATGTGAGCTGCATCTTGACATTGATTGGTTTGTAAACGGACGAGCGTCTGATGTCAGCGTCTTTGACAAGAATGAACAGACGCATATCGTTGCCATTAGTAAACATTTCTTTTAGTTTCAAATTGTTTTGTTTAAAAGTGGACATTTCAAGCTTTCTATACACATATTTCTCATGTCTGTGAGGCATGTAGCTGCTGAGTTTCGGTTTATATGTGACGCGCTCCAATAAATGTGCAAAGCATGTGATTGCTCCGGCGACTCCATATCACAATTGATGTCTGCTATGGACTATTTGCTTCTTATTTATTAAATCCAGGCAATTGGCTGATGAAACATTGATTAAAATTAAGATACAATTTATACAAAATTAAATTCACTTTAAAGAAAGGCAAAACTACAAAACACAACTTAATGAAGAGGTCAAAATAATTTCTGACCTTCTGTCTTCTGACATATTGCGCATCTTTGCACTTTTCATAATCAATATAGCCAGATGAAATTTAAAAATAACATTATAATATTTAGGACCCTTTCACACCTACCTTGTTTGGTCCGGATTTTCAGACTTTTCATTTTGATCTGAATCAAAATTGCAGGTGTGAAACCACCCCTGGACCACGGTCCGGACCAAACAGACGAAGTTTGGTCCGATGAAAAGAGGTAGTCTCGGTCCGGATCAAACTGAGCAAAGGTTCGGTTCGTTTCTAGTGTGAAAGCAATTTCTGTATGGTTCGGACTTTCAGACCAATTACAGGAAGTTCGTGCTAATGTTTTAATATTATGTTATTTTTAAATTTCATCTAGGTTATATTGATTATGAAAAGTGCAAAGATGTGCAATATGTCAGAAGACAGAAGGTCAGAAATGACTTTGACCTCTTCATTAAGTTTTGTTTTGTGGGAAGCCTTTCTTTAAAGTGAATTTCGTTTTATATAAGTTGTTTCTTCATTTTAATCAACGTTTCATCAGCCAATTGCCTGGATTTAAAAGGGGTCATGAATTGAGAAATCAACTTTCCCTTGAGATTTTGATATATAAAAGGTCATGGTAATATAAGAATATCCTGTACGTTTCAGAGCAGAAAACTTCCTTGTTAGTCAAAGAAGAGCTTTTATAGACACCAGGCCCAGCAAACGATCGATTTCAGAATGTGCCAGGCTATGACGTAAGAGTGTAGTGAAACACAAAAAAAAAACTAAGCTTTTTTTGCACAGTCCTATCTAAAGGGTTAATGGTGCCACCTGGTTATCAACTGTAAAATTTACAAATTTTAAATCTTCCCAACAGGGAAAACCATCAACAATCAAAAATGCACGAGTATATGGTGTCATGGCGTTGCAATCAAAAAATGTGGTTATAATGGATGTCAATGGGGCAAAAACAGCCACGAACAGTAAATGAGGGAGACATTTTTTTAATCTGATGCTGCACAAAAACTAACAATGCATCAAAGCCAATGCATCAAACAATGCTAACAATGCATTTTGTGTGTTTTTTCCCCAAATCAGTGACATCATTTATGAATTTGGCAATTAAAGAGTTAAAATCCTGAATTGTTTTAAACATTTAGTAGTTTTGATCAGGACTGAGGTTGATTAATAGATTTATGCAAAAAAATTTGCAAAAAATATTTATCGGATACATTTTTACAGCAGTTTAATTTAGTGGCTGTTTTCATCCACGAACATAACGAAAGGGTAGTGAATTTGCCCAGAGTGTACTGTTGAGTTTTTGAAAAATTTCAAAGCATTTTCCCAAAATATATGTTAAAATAAGATTTGTCACAGAGAAAGTTATGGCCAAATTAAGACTCAAAAACCCCCCATAGTGGATGAAAACATCCCCAACAGCACATAAGGGCTAACATGACATAGGCCTACACAGAGCTAAACCGCATCGAATTTCTAAACATACCACATAAGCTTCATTCGGATTCCCATATTATGAATGCATGGATGAACTTTGTTTTTAATGAATATCCAGCTCACGTGAGGAAGACATTGCGCATCTGTTCCTTCATTTCACCACGGATTCGTTTGTAAACAAGAGACTGAATTTTCAGACAGGATGAGATTACATGAATGAATGAAGCAACACACTAATGTGAGTAAAACATGTTTTTTATATGTGATGGTATTGCATTGTTACAGATCGTTTGATATAGATCTATTGATTGTTTACGTGTCTAACACGCTGTCAACGGCTGAATAATTCTTTATATGTGGTTCTTGATGTGCGTTGTTCACTCTCTTGACTTGATATTTGAAGGAAAAATACAATCGCGGAAGTTTTGATCAACATACTTGGCGCGTGCTTATATCCACCGATCAGGCGGGCCAAGTAATACAAAAAATAACATTCCAATCAATCGCGGGTGGATGAGAGATAAATCATTGTGTTTGTTTGATAAAGACGTTTTGCGAGCCCTGTGGGACGAATTATTCCGGTTGCCGTTTTCCCACAAAAGCTTAATTTCTTTTCGACTGAAGAAAGAAAGACATGAACATCTTGAATGAGATGAGGTGAGTAAATTATCAGTACATTTTCATTTTGAAGTCAATTAATCCTTTAATGGATAAAGTCCCAAAACAAAACATGATTTAAACTAATTTACTGACTTTGATATTTAAATGATTAAGCAAGCCCCAAAACACGCCCTAAAATATATCCAAATAGCTGCATCTGTGCAAGGTAAATAAATTAAATAATAAATATGATTTTAGCTAATTTCCTAACTTTGAAATTCAATGGATTAAACAAATAATCTGCCTGTAAGGACCAAATGCAAAAACCTGCCCCAGTGCAAGGATGGGAACAAAATAAAGAAAAATGTTTAAAGAAAGAAAACAAAATTAAGTTTAAAAATACCTGCACCAGTGCAAGGACAGGAATTAAAAAATAATCATTTTAAAAAATAAAGTAATCAAATTGTGTTCTTTCTCAAAAGCACTGACCCCGTGACCCTGACTCCCAGAAGATGCATAAACCCAATCAGATCAGAGATGTTTGTAAGTGCTGCCATGTGTAAAATGCATCAGGTGGACCTTAAACAAACTCTCCGATGCTGAGGCTGTTTGAGCGGCAGAATAACCCCCACTTCAAAAGAAAGCTGCCATGAGCCGACCTCCATGGATATTAAAGTAACAGTAAGCCAGTTTTACATTGAGAGATTAGAGTTAGCCAAGCACTGAACTCACCCTTGACCCACTAATACAAATCTGCACAAGCAGGTGATGGAATATGAATCAGCGATCAGCGGGAGGTAGAAGGGAGACCACCTTAATTACATTTCAAAATGAAAAACACATTACAAAATTGATCTGGACAAATCCCATCTTAGAACCTAGAATGGGATTATAAAGGGAAGAGATGACTGGAGCGGCCAAAGAATGAGTTTCTGAAAAGATTTGTGATGTTTGATTAAACCACGGCACCTCCAGAAGAGTCCATCATTACCTGACAGAAGAGGGTTTTACTGTTGGGCTTCTCAACGGCCTTTACTTCAGGACACACACTGAGCTTTAGACATCAAGTGCCAAACAGAGCAGTTTTTTTAAAACCTTTTATTTCCCTGCGCCAACATTTAAATTAAATTACATGAGAAACAATGGGCTTGCAGAAAAATGCCATAATCAAAACGGCTCCAAATCAATCCATCTGTGACCTATTTGGTAAATATCATATTTGAATAATGGCAATAATATAACAAAAAGATAACCATGTATGTCATGTTCACATTATGTGTAGTATTGGACATTTTAATGGAAATTATTTTATTTAATCAATAAACAAATGTAATAATCTAAATTAGCTACAGTAGGGCTGCACGTTTATGACAAAAATCATAATTGTCGAATATACCCTTGAAATTGCAATTGCGATTATTAATTACGATGATCACAATTTACATTCAATGATATGTTGAATAGCTTTATGCCATTGTTTGAAGCAACTGCATGCCATATTGTTATATCAAAATAAACAAGCTCTTCCTGAAAAACTTGATTTTCCATAGCATTAAGCCTCAAAAGTGAAATATACATTGGTTTGGTTTCTTTAAAAATATGCATGGTATTATAATGTTATACTAAAAATAAAAACAACATGGGAAAAACTTAAGATAACCTGTAGAAAGAAAAAAAACACAATAAGTACAAAGAATAATATAAGTGGACTTTTTTTTTTTTATTGCGATTACAATTTATTGAACGATTACATAATTGTGGCCTCCGTAATTGTAATTACAAATTCGATTAATTGTGCAGCCCTAGTATATAGAAGAATATTTGGCTTGCTGCATAATGTCAGACTATTATGAAGGAACCCCATTGTGCTTCTTTAAGGCTCCTCGAGTTGTTCCCAAATGCCACATCCATATTATTTTACCCACAAGCCTTGTCATGGCGCCTCTGCACTTTTATAACTGTGACAGACTTCACACGGCGGTAAAACAGCAGATGCCACAAAGCCGCCTCTCACTAACTCCCGTCTGCATGTAAAATTCGGCAGCTGCTTTCTTTTATTTGACTGCTTCATTTGTCTAACAACCAGTCAGCCAAGTTTTGCTCACGTTCTGGCGCTTTGCCACTTTCCACCGCTATAAAATCAAGAAGCAGACATCCAAATGGCTATTAATATTCGGCGCTGTATAAAACCCTGTGACCGTTTACAATGGCACTGTATTAACAACCTAATTCATCACTCTTCACCTCCATGGAGACTGTGTTTACGTTCAGTGATTACTGCTCAGAGAGGAAGCTTTCATACAAGGAATAAAATAAAATAAAAAATCTATCATTTACTTTTTTCATTTACTCTTACTCCAAAACCAAATAACAGGTCATAGTGACCACATCTGTCAAGCCCTCCAAAAAAGTACAAAAGGACAAAATACATCATAAAAGTCCTTTATACCAGGGGTTCCAGGGACCCTTATAGAGTGAAACAGTGCCTGCCCCCTTTTCAGCACCATTGTTTTTTTTTCATAAACCTTTCCCATAGGGATTTCAAAAAAGTCTTTGTTAAAAAGAGTTATAAGCCATGAACTAAGCGAAGTGAATCTCAACACTACAAACTTTGATTTTAAGCAAAAAACGTTTTTTAAAAGGTACAAGACAGCCTTGTCGAGGAAAAGAACTACAATAACTTAATTTAAACTGGACCACGGAGCAATGGAAGAAGGTGGCCTGGTCTGATGAATCACGTTTTCTTTTACATCACGTGGATGGCCGGGTGCGCCACTTACATGGGGAACACATGGCACCAGGATGCAGTATGGGAAGAAGGCGAGCCGATAATGTGCAGAAGCAAATACCATCGGTTAACAACTTTGCAGCTCACAGCAGGTCTGCCTTTAAAGGTTTATAAGTTAATTTCCCTATGGAGAAATTGAATGGAGTTTTTACTTCTGGAACCAGACCTGTTGCACTCTATAGGGAGCCTGTGAAAGACAAAAGAATATAGTGATGGCCAATTTCAAAACACTGCTTCATAAAGATTCAAACCGTTATGAATCAGTGTATCGAATCAGCGGTTCGGAGCGCAAAAGTCACGTGATTTCAGCAGTTTGGTGGTTTGACATGCGATCCGAATCATGATTCAACACACTGATTCATAATGCTCTGAATCATGATTCAACACACTGATTCATAATGCTCTGAATCATGATTCGACACACAGATTCATAATGCTCTGAATCATGATTCGACACACTGATTCATAATGCTCTGAATCATGATTCGACACACTGATTCTCCGAATCACAATTCAAAACACACTGATTCTCCGAATCATGATTCAACACACTGATTCATAATGCTCCGAATCATGATTCGACACACGGATTTTGGGGGTTTTTGGCGCACCAAAAATATTCTTGTCGCTTTATAATATTAATAGTGAACCACTGTACTCACATAAACTGAATTAAATATGTTTTCAGTACATTCATGGATCTTGAAAGAGGAAATGTCATTGCTGGCTATGGAGGCCTCACTGAGCCTTCGGATTTCAACACAAATATCTTCATTTGTGTTCTGAAGACTCTCACGGGTGTGGAACGGCATGAGGGTGGGTAATAAAATGACATTATTTTCATTTTTGGGGGAACTAACCCTTTAAGATGAAATTCACTGGAAGCCCACTTAGCTTTATCTTAGAACGTCATTGAGCTGGCAGAGAAATATGATGGAATATAAAACAATTCTACACGAGTACATGCAGCGCTCGGCAACCAGCGGCCGCGGTGCCATTTGCTTCCGCCAGAATCCTTTGAATGACAGAGCATTAACATAAAATTAGCATAAACAAATGAGCGTAATGTGCCGGCCACGGAATTACTGTGGCAGACGGGAATGAGAAATGCGTGCTCATAAAGCATTCCCTTTCAGCTGAGTTTGGATGTTTCAAGGACTGTTTGGAAACGACGCCATGCTTGTCACCGAACAACACACTAATCAACATGGTGTGTGGCCCGGGACATCTTAATGATCTCTCTGTCTGTCTCACGCACACACATACACACACACTGGCCGAGGTGTGCAGGAAATACAAACAGCCCTCTGCAGTCATCCCAAATCTCTTCACTTGTCAACTCTTTGCCCTGGTCTTTTATTAAAGCCCTCTGCCCCTCTGTCCAGCCTTAAAATATGAATAACTGGAGAAGGACTGAGCGCAGGGGTGGTGTAGAGGGAGAGGTGGCTTTTCATTTAGATTGACAGGGCGGCGTTATCAGCGTGGAGCACCTGCGCGGGGGTCAGTGCCGAAAACCGGAGCGCAACCAAAGCCGATCCCGGCAGTCATCGCTGCTGTAATTGCTTCCATTGACCCTCCTCTGATCGTCTTGGGAATCTCTGACAGACCGATCACGTGTTACTGGAGTGGGTTCAGATGGTGCCATGCTAATCTCCGCAGGTATCACATGCAGATCCCGTTCAAACAGCTGCTCTTAATAATAATAATAATAATAATACAAACACACAGAGAAAAAGGGTGTCAAAATTGTACCTTTTGGGGTACAACAGCTTGTCGCTGGGGCAGTACCCTTAAAAGGACACATTTGTACCTTTTTTACCACAAAAAGGTTCATAGTAGGACCTTAAGGTACGTATTTGTACTCTAAGGTACTAATATGCACCTTTTAGGAGTAAAACAGGTACAAATATGTCCTTTTAAGGGTACTGCCCCAGCGACAAGCTGTTGTACCCCTAAAGGTACAATTTTGACACCCTTTTTCTCTGTGTGAATAATACAAATAATAAAATATTAATAATCAAATAAACCTACAACGCACCAGCAAAAGCTAGTTCCTTCAAGACCTTATGAAATATAAACTGATTTTTTTTAGGTAGTTAATGTAAGCAAGCTATAAAAAATAAAATAAAATAAAAAATAAAACATAATAAAATAAAATGATTAAAAATAATCAATCAAATAAAATAAAAAAGCTTACAAATTCAGTTCCTTTAAGACCTTGTGAAATATAAACTGATTTTAGGTATTAGTTATTTTATTAATTTAAAAAAATATATATATAAATAAAATAATTAAATTAAATTAATAAGCCTACAACCTACCAGTAAAAACTACATATTTTTGTTTTATTTTTATATACAAATAAAATAAAAATAAATAAAATAAAAATAAATAAAATAAAAATAAAATAAGTCGTCAACCTACCAGCAAAAATTAGTTCCTTTAATACCTCATGAAATATAAACAGATTTTTTTTTTTATGTCTGTTCGCTATAAATTAAAAACAATAGATCTTCTGCTGTACACATTGTATAAAATGCCCACAATCTGTTTGCTAACTCAAAAACTGAGGTGGAAACATCATTATTTGGGAGCCAGATCTTGGCCAACAACCTCCTTCCCTCAGTTAGAGCATTGAAGATGGGTCGAGGCTGGGTCTTCCAACATGACAAAGACCCGAAACACACAGCCAGGACAACTAAGGCGTGGCTCCGTAAGAAGTATCTCAGGGTCCTGGAGTGGCCTAGCCAGTCCCCAGACCTGAACCTAACAGAAAATCTTTGGAGGGAGCTGAAAGTCCGTATTGCCCAGCGACAGCCCCGAAACCTGAAGGATCTGGAGAAGGCCAAAATCCCTGCTGTAGTGTGTGCAAACCTGGTCAAGAACTACAGGAAACGCATGATCTCTGTAATTGCAAACAAAGGTTTCTGTACCAAATATTAAGTTCTGCTTTTCTGATGTATCAAATACTTATGTCATGCAATAAAATGCAAATTAATTACTTAAAAATCATAAAATGCGAATTAATTACTTAAAAATCATACAATGTGATTTTCTGGATTTCTGTTTTAGATTCCGTCTCTCACAGTTGAAGTGTCCCTTTGATAAAAATGACAGACCTCTTCATGCTTTGTAAGTGGGCAAACCTGCAAAATCGGCAGTGTATCAAATACTTGTTCTCCCCACTGTACGTGACAAATGACGTCAGAAAATAATCGGTGCATTATAATTGGTTATGGTCTATTACTGAACCGATGCCAAATCGTCCTCGTCTGCATCGCGATGCATCGAAGAAACGATTCATTTCAACACCCCTATAATATGCTGTTGGTCCTCCGCGTGCTGCCAAAACATCCCACAGATGCTCAATTGGATTGAGATCTGGGGAATTTGGAGGCCAGGGCAACACCATGAACTCTTCATCATGTTCCTCAAACCCTTCCTGAACAATGTGTGAAGTGTGGCAGGGAGCATCATCCTGCTGAAAGAGTAGGGCCCTATCATTTCCACTTTCACGTAATCGCGGAATTGGCATATTAACGCGGAATCTAGTGTTAACGCGGAATTTCGAGAATTTTACATATTTGGAATGAAATGCTGTTTCATGTGGGAGAAGAACGAATGTCTGGGGAAACGTTAAGAAACTCAACGCTAAGCCCTCAGTACCAAGCCGAGCAGCTCCCTCACGGGGAGTGCTTGCTGTATTTTGCCTTGTTTTTAATGCACTTTAATGTACTGTATGGAAAATAATGTCTTAAATGAACTTGAGAGGAAATGAGCTGCGCGGGACAGCGCGTCTGATCCGCGTCATGTTCGGAAGCGGCTGCTCTTAAAGTGACAGCAGCACTGATAATGTCTGTCATTAATGCTCATCAAAAAACAACGGGAATATTTCACTTATCATTTATTTCACTTATCATATTTCACTTATCATTTATGCAGTTAATAAAGGTGTTGATAACTTTATTCAATTTCTGTGTAGGCTATGTCTGACAGGGAAGGCCATGGGTAAAAATAACATTTATTTAGAGATGCTCCGATCAGCATTTTTGGGGCCGATCACCGATTACCGATCACCAAGATCATGATCTGCCGATTGCCGATCACTGCCGATCACAGAATGGCAGGGGAATGGGAATCTTTTATCTATAATCTTGCAGAGTTTGCACCATTTGTAGAAATGAAA
This sequence comes from Romanogobio albipinnatus, assembly GCA_023566225.1. Classification (NCBI taxonomy): domain Eukaryota; kingdom Metazoa; phylum Chordata; class Actinopteri; order Cypriniformes; family Gobionidae; genus Romanogobio; species Romanogobio albipinnatus. The sequence continues at coordinate 63,444,085 of CM042241.1, read as the reverse complement.
CTAACTCTAAATTAACTGTATTGAGAGAAAAAACTGTAGAAATAGGCTAGAGTCAAGATCTTGAAGAACCACCAAGTGTTTATTTTAGAAAATGAGATAACTTAAGGCTACTGTAGGCCATCTTTCCCAAATAAATGTATATAATAAATGTATATAATTATCTCACCTAAATATTTGATCATGCAGTGCATTTTTGTTTTTAAAGACAAATTTTCAGGTCTAACATTAGTATCGAGATAAGAAATACTAAAGACATTTAATAAGAAATCAAATGTAAATTTATATTGGTCTTCCCTGAATAAATTAAATTAGATTAATCCTTACACTTAAGGTTGCAAAAGTTAGTCATTCAAGAGCAGTGAGTGTCATAAAGGTTCATCAAACACCACAAGACAGAGAAACTCAGAGACAGCAGCAGTTTATTCGACAGCTGTCACTTTAAGAGTGAACACGGTTACAGTTACATGCAGCTGCACAAATGTTCACTCGCGAGTCACGACGGGGTTTACGTGCATACTCGTCAAGACGGTAATTTAGTACATACATTTGTGTGTATCTGACCATTTCACCGCAATTTGTTCTCGCAAGCTTTTTGTGAGATGGCCTGTGTGTGTGTGTGTGTGTGTGTGTGTGTGGGCGCGCACGCTCACGGTCTGGAGAGCGCGCGAGTGCTGAGCGGTTTGAACACTGGCAAGACTTAAAAATAAATGCAAATGATAAACTTTAGTGACGATGCGACACTGCCTCGATTGTGCAAGTGGCAAATCCTGTCAACAGTGGCAAATCCTGTCAACTGTGCAGCGCGATTTTAGTGCAGATGCGATGATATGAAGCCATTTGAGCAGTTTGAAAGGGAGAGAGAGCGCGCGCGCGCACGCGGTGATTCACTCGCGCTGTTTGTGAACTTACGCAGTCATTTGAAAACTTTCTGTGAGACGTAAGTTATTTAATAGAAATATGAATTGTACCTCACCTTCAGCATTATAATTATTTTACCCGCGCTGGAAAGAGAATGAGACGGTGTCGCTGCATATCATGCCCTAGCTCTCACTGCAGGTGCGGGTTTTATGTGTCGTCAGCATGAGATCGGTTCATGAGATCTGCCTTTTTAGAGACCGCCGATCAATCATCCCAAAGCGATTATCGGCCGATCGAGATCGGATGCCGATCAATCGGAGCACCCCTACATTTATTATATGGGTTTATGTAAAGATTGTTTTAAGTTAAATTAAATTAAAAGTTGTTTTTTAAAGCCTAATAAATGTTGAAATTGGAAGCTTTCAGTTATACTTATTTTAGTATTTTTGTCTTGTTTCTAGTCTAAATATCAAAAAATTCTTAAACCAAGATGCATTTACTAGATAAGTAAAATTATATTTTTTCTTAAGTGTGTTTATGCTTAAAACAAGCTAAATGATCTGCCAATGGGGTGAGAAAAATAATCTTGTTTCTGATTGAAATCTTGTTTCTTGTTTCTGTCCCAAACAGAAATAAGATAATTTTTCTCACCCCATTTGGCAGATAATTGTGCTAGTCTTAAGCTAAAACTCACTTCATTTTGATTTTTTCCCCCAGAAACAAGGAAAAAATTATCTAATGTCATTTTACTAGTAAATACATCTTGATTTAATAATTTTTTGATGTTTGGACTGGACACAAGAAAAAATTACTTAATAAGAAGAGCATTTTTTGCAGTGTAAAGAAAGAGGTAAAGTTGTGTAATGAATGAACAGTTTATTTATTTGCATAGTAGTAAAATACTAATGTACGATAATTAATTCCAGTTTTACCTTAAACTATATGCAAGCAGCTGTTCTGGGTTCTCCAGTGGCCACAGACAGTGTATTTTGTCAAAAAGAATCATATCTGTTTTTTTAAACGCATGCAATATCACTTTTTTAATAGCCTAATGTTTTTACTCTACAGTTGTGCAGTTTTAAGGGGACATATGGACATTTTAAAATGTATTTGCCGAAATTAGTAATGATATTTATATACAGGTTTATTTAAAATAGCAACATTTTATGTAAATTTCACATTAAATATCTAAATTTCTCAGTTTAATTCATGGTGAAAACATGAATGTGCATATTAGTGGAAGTTTGCTGCCATCTACTGGAAAACAAAGACTTTTGCTAGTTCTCAATCGTTTGTGCATGAATGCAGATGCAATTACTTGTTATTTGTGTTTAGGCTGTAATGTGGCGTAGGTGCTATTTTTGTATAGTTTAACTATCATCAGCCTTTTAAAGAAATTAAATAATAATAATATCATGAACATAATGACGGGGTAGAATGGACTCGACATCATATAAAACAATACAAATTAAAAAACATCAATGCATTAAAAAAAATAAAACAGTACCAGTGTTTCCGCAACTTAGACTGAAAACATGTAGTGCTAAACCTTGATACAAGGGGCACCAAGTAAAATCTTGCCTAGGGCAGCAAATTGGTCAGGGCCGGCCCTGCGTATTTGTCCTGAAAAGTACTGAGTAAATGTGATGTTTGTTACCTCAATAAATGTAAGGTCATTGCTATTTTATGTTTTATTATATTAACATTAAAAGCACACTCTTTTTACGACTAAAATAACAGTTACGGGTAAAAAAACTGAATTTGGGAAAAAATAAAACAGATTTTATAGGGCCCTAAAAGAGGCCACTTCCACCAGGGAACACCGGTGTCATGAAGGGGTGTACCTGGTCTGACGCAATGTTAGGTCGGTGACATGTGTCAAATTTATGTCCATATGAATGGCAGAAAATTCCCCAGAGCATCACCGGCTCATCGCTGTCCCACAGCCATCACTTGGACTGGACTCATCGGACCAGACGATCTTCTTCCACTGCTCCAAGGTCCAGTTCCAACACTCGCGTGCCCTTTCGATGCGGTGCACAGGGGTCATCATATGCAGTGCGATGCACTGTGTGTTGTGACACATTGCTCCCATAACCATCTTGTGCCACAGTAGACTTTCTGCATAGCCTTCGTTTATATGTGGCCTTGTTAGGAGATGATATTTGGGCTCACACATTTTTTCCCTCAAAGTGGGAGCACCCATAAGTCTATTCACTAACTCAAGTCCACAAACACAAGCGCATACTTGCAGAAAGGGAGGCTAAACACACAGGCTGTGCAAATGAAAGATTTCCTGCTGTCTTTTGTAGCACTGGGCGGAACCAGAGCCAGAAAAACACACATTTGCTGTTTCATGATGAGCAGGTGCTGATAGTCAGTGTGCTGCTTGCACACATAAACGTAGAGATGGCTCCCTGCAGAGAATGCTGGGAAGGTTTTCAGGTGCACACCATTAGATTACAGGCCAAAAGCAGACGGGATGCTGGGATATCACAGCGGGAGACCAGCATGCTTGTCTTTGCTCACGCTGGCTGCGGCTACTATCTGCGTCTTGTTTGAAACAGATCCAGGAGCGGCTAGTGTAAACGTGCGGATGTCTCGCTCCAGATCCGCCTTTGTTTCATCTTCATCTCTTTGATCCGCGCCTCTCTCCGGATTAAAGACTCCTCGCGCCAACAGGGCGCGGACGAGAATTGACGTTCCTCTTAAATCAGCCGTCATGATGCCATCATTTTCTAACATGATGATGAAATGAGATGTGATGCCAAAGAAATGTATGGATTCTGACAGGTCACGTCTCCGGAGAAGATCAGATGTTTTGCGTTCTTGCTGCACTGAACAGATCAGATCTGGTCCACATGTACAGTCGCATGAGCGAGTGATGTGAACTTCAGAGAGCTATATGATGCTGTTAGTGATTGCTAACACTCAAAGTAATGCAATCATATGTGAGTGTCTTTCTGCATTGACGGCTTTGAAAAGGAGATTTGTGTCATCGCTCGACAACAATCACGGGGAGAATTACATGTGAAGGTAATCTAACAACCACTGAAAATCTGTTGAAATGCAAAAGATAAGGAAATTGGGAATCACGCCATAAAAAGTTACACATTAAATTTAGCCACAGCTTTGTCAAATAGTTCTCCTAATTTTGGCCACTTCAGTCTCTTTTCCCATTTCTTTACTCTAGAAATTCTTCATAGACTTCTAAAAACATCAACCAAAAAGCAAATATCAATAAAATCAGGGGAACTTTGTCATTAATATTAGTTTTCATTTTTATTTGCAGGTTTTTAGTCTATGCAGTGCCCCGTTTTCTTCACCACATTAAGACATCCTGTTATGCAGAAGACTTCTTGAATATTCAGAGTTTCCTTATTGAAAATAATGCATTTTCACCAAATATCCTGTGTTGGAATTGACTTGTTAATAAAGTAATGTGATAAAATGTCAACCCTGTTGTCTGTGTTCATTTTGCTTAATATATTTATGTTTTTAGTCATTTTTGTCTTTTGGGACAGTGAGAAATAAACAATTGTTACTACAATTTTAAATATTTAATTGGACCAACTTCACAGTTTCACTGTAAAACATTTCTCCAATTTAAAATGTTCTAGTGACTGGTCACATCTAATTGTTTTAGTTGGCCAAATTAAATTGTATCAATTCACAGAAATTCAATTTGCCAACTGAAAAATGTAGATGTAACCAGTCACTAGAAATTTTTAAATTGGAGAGGCCTGAAAGTTTTTACAGTGTTGGTAAATTAAATTTTTTCCATTGGCTCAACATATTTCTAATTGAGCCCATGTTAACATACTGTTGCCACAATGGATAAAATTCAATTAACAGAAATTCAATTTGGCCAATTGAAAAATGTAGATGTGATCAGTCACTAAAAATGTTTAATTGGAGAGGCCTGAAATTTTTTACAGTGTATTGTTGTAATTCTTTAGCCTTCTAAAAACTCAAAAAGCAAGAATAAATAACTTAATCATATTGTCTTATTTTCCAGTTGAAATAATGCAATAAAAATGTTCATTAATTTATTCACACTTAATTCAGCCACAGCTTGCAAGATCTAGAAATTCTTTATAACCTTCTGGAAAAATTATATTAAAAAGAAAGAAAATAAAATAAACCCAATAGATACTAAATTTAATTTACATATTAAAATACTTGAAACAAGATTGACTGCATAGACTTATTTCCTTAGATTGTATATTGAAAACACATGTATTTTAATTGCCTGGCAGATTTTATGACCTGTTTTAAGTACAAACCAGTTAAAAACAAGAGAAAAGAGAGTTACACTCAAGATGCAATATGAAAACAAATCTCAATATCTCATTCTCTTTTGCTTAAAGCAAATTCATATTGGGCAAGTCAAAAAAGGCTAATTAAAAACTCATTAAGAAGTCCTTGTTTTGCAGTGCACTCGTGCTCTTTAAAATGAGCTGTACTTTAGATTACTCTTTTTAAACATCAAGGGTTTTGAGTATGATATAAATTAATGTAATACATATCTAGATCAGTCATGAAACTCCTGATGGCAGAGACTGATAGGTCCTTTTAGTGTTGTCAAATGTACCAAATTCGGTAACAAGCCTATACTGAAGATTTTAAAAATGTGACCATACCAGCGTTACCCTCTTGCCTTTAAAGCACAACAGACTGGGTCATCTGACCAATCAGAGCAGAGTAGTACAATCAAGACAGATTGGGCCTTCTGACCAATCAGAGCAGAGTAGACCAATCACAACAGACTGAGCCATCTGACCAATCAGAGCAGAGTAGACCAATCACAACAGATTGGCCCTTCTGACCAATCAGAGCAGAGTAGATCAATCACAACAGACTGCGCCGTCTGACCAATCAGAGCAGAGTAGACCAATCACAACAGACTGAGCCATCTGACCAATCAGAGCAGAGTAGACCAATCACCACAGACTGAACCATCTGACCAATCAGACCAGAGTAGACCAATCACAACAGACTGAACCATCTGACCAATCAGAGCAGAGTAGATCAATCACAACAGATTGGGCCGTCTAACCAATCAGAGCAGAGTAGACCAATCACAACAGATTGGGCCGTCTGACAAATCAGAGCAGAGTAGACCAATCACAACAGACTGAACCATCTGACCAATCAGAGCAGAGTAGACCAATCACCACAGACTGAACCATCTGACCAATCAGACCAGAGTAGACCAATCACAACAGACTGAACCATCTGACCAATCAGAGCAGAGTAGATCAATCACAACAGATTGGGCCGTCTAACCAATCAGAGCAGAATAGACCAATCACAACAGATTGGGCCGTCTGACAAATCAGAGCAGAGTAGACCAATCACAACAGACTGAACCATCTGACCAATCAGAGCAGAGTAGACCAATCATAACAGATTGGGCCGTCTGACAAATCAGAGCAGAGTAGACCAATCACAACAGACTGAACCATCTGACCAATCAGAGCAGAGTAGACCAATCACAACAGATTGGGCCGTCTGACAAATCAGAGCAGAGTAGACCAATCACCACAGACTGAACCATCTGACCAATCAGAGCAGAGTAGACCAATCACCACAGACTGAACCATCTGACCAATCCGAGCAGAGTAGACCAATCACCACAGACTGAACCATCTGACCAATCCGAGCAGAGTAGACCAATCACCACAGACTGAACCATCTGACCAATCCGAGCAGAGTAGACCAATCACCACAGACTGAACCATCTGACCAATCCGAGCAGAGTAGACCAATCACCACAGACTGAACCATCTGACCAATCCGAGCAGAGTAGACCAATCACCACAGACTGAACCATCTGACCAATCAGAGCAGAATATGCTCTCAGAAAGGAGGGGTTTAGAGAGACTGAATCCTTTATTGAACCCTTTCAGACACTGTGAGAAAAGAGGTGATGCTGTAATGTTTATTGTGAGTGTTTTTTGACGTTAGATGCAAGTAAATCTATTGTAGAAGACTTTTGAAACCTTAGAATAAAAGGGGCACTTTAATATAAATAAATGCAAAATTCCAGTTTCATGGCTGGTACTATTTCAGTTTACTCACTATTTGCACACTTACAAAAACGTACTTTTGGACCATAACCATTTCTCACTGTGGATAAATTGCTGTATGTACATTTAATAGCTTTTATAACTCGTTTTTATACTTTTCAGCGCGTTTAGGAAAATCAGTGACTATGTGAGCGCTTCTTTGCTCCCATGAGCACCTCCGTGCATCAAGACAATCAAATTAAGAGGCGGGTTTATGAAGACTAAGTGATAAAAATATTCTTTCATTATCTTGCGGCGCGCTCCTTCTGCGTGTGAATGGAAATAAAGGAGCGCTTGATTAGCCAGTGCGCCGTCGCTGCGACAGCTATGACATGTTGAGCAGTCCAGCGGACAGTATATAATTACTTTCTTCTGACAGGCAACTTGTAGCTCAGCTATTAGTTTGCCTCTCAAAGTGCTTCTTAAATCAGGTACATAAAGTGCTATAAGATATGAGAAGTCTGATCTGCATTGGCTGAATGCCTCTGCTCATTTATTTCTCTCCCTCTCTCTCTCCCACATAATATGCAGTTTCTTCAAGTTCATTTTATTTGCCTCATGTTTTCCACAATGTCTCCGACTGAATCATGTTCACAAGGTGACCTCCAGTCACTAAGCGAGTTCAAGAATACACTAAACAGGTGGATCGCAGGTCAGTTCTAAAAGAGGCATGGACAACAGGGAGAAAAAATAATAGGCAACTTGCATATAATTGTGCATAACTATCATAACACCATGTTATGAAAGCAAAATCAATAGGCTTATGAACTTCTACAACATTGACAATCCCTCGTCCTCAAACACCATAAGCAAAACTACAAAGTAAAAGAGGATTATTAAATGACTGGTTACCGAAGAGCACTCGGACATTTAAAGACTAAAAATTGCTCAAACTAAAAAATGCTATATGCATTTATAAAATTGTCAATGTTTATGTCGTTTTAATAATGTTGCATGAGCTTATGCAGTTCATAGTCACATTACAATCTTTCCATGTTTGATTTTCAAGTATATTTTTATTGAATTTTGCACATTAAACAATTCTGAAGCCAATTTGCAACAATTTAGCATTTAGAAACCCAATGTGAGTCCTGAAGCAAAACTACGGATGGACCGAAATGAAAAATCTTGGCCGAAGGCCGAAGCCGAATTTGCTTTTTTACTATTTTGTCTTGCTTTTAAAAAAATAAAAAATAAAAAATAAAAAAAAATGTACAAAACTACAATTTACAAATATTTATTTAACACTGAACATTTTTAGCATTCCACCAGACATTATACAAACAAAGCACAATATAACTTTTTAAAAAAAAGTAAATCTTATCTTAGGCCTATTATGCCTTCAGGTATCAATCAATACATAATCAAATTTAGTTTTGTTTGTTCATGAGAGGTTTTGCGAGCCTGTATAACTCAGCACTGAATATAAACTCTGGCGGTTTGAGCAGTGAGTGGAGTCTGACTAACTTAAAACATATTGGCCATTGCGTACAAGAGATCAACAACTCGGTCACCGCTGCAGAAACACGTTGTAAACGGATACATTTGACATTCTACTGACACAAATATTCACTGGAGCCAGGGCCGGATTAACATAAGGGCTAGGTGGTGCTGAAGCCCCTGGGCCCGAGCACAGAGGGGGCCCGTGATTGGCTGAGGAAATAGATTGGGAGCACCTAAAGTTTTCCTGTTGGGCCGCTCGCCAAACCACACCACGCCCCCATACATTAATCGCTGTTATTTACGCCACTGGAGTGCTGCAAGTGCATGGGAAAATCAAAAGCCAGGTGAAGAAACGGCGCTACCTGATTAAACCGTGCGTGCATCCAGCAGTCGCAGCGTGAGAGCAGCTGGATCGTCTCACGCACAGCGCTGACCAACTCGTTCGGCGCTTTCGCCGCTCTATTGAAGTGATAACGAGCGCCAGGCAGTCGCTTTATATGTGTAGCCTATAGTAAAGGCTCTGTGGCGAAACTAGCTGAACCAGACTGAAAAGCTCTGTCCATGTAAACTGAAGTGTTGAAGTAAACTATAGGCTGCCTACACGATGGCTGTGGCCAGCTATGAGGTCTCCGAGGTCCGGACCTTGGTATTTTTCCGAGGTGTAAAGAATAAATGTTGTGAAATAACTGACCAATAGAGTGCTTTGTGTACACAGAAGCTGCTGCGCGAGTCGCGCGACGCTTCAGTAAACGGTGTGAGATGCAAGTAGCTAAACTAAACATTTCATATTTGACAGCTGTTTTAGGATAGAAATGTTAAACAATGAAAAGACTATCAGCCAGAGCTCAGCTTTAGGAGGGGAAGAGACAGGGCAAGAGAAGGAGACTGAGAGAAAAAGAAAGAGTGAAAGAGTGATGGAAATGAGAATGAGAGAGTGATGAAATGAGGAGAGAGCAGGTATGACAGATAATCTACTGCCCACTAACATGGTTTTAAAAGCTATTTATTATAATATTTAGCCTTCAAACATCTTAAAATGCACATTTTCTTGGGGGACCATGTCCCCCAAACCGCCCAAAATACCCCAGATTTGGGACCTCACAGGTTTTAAAACTCCTTAAGGCAGTTGCATGCTGAAAACCTGTTTGCTTTGACCTCATATCTGGAGTTAATGCATTTATGCTGTTAATGTGTTGCAGCCTGGAATATTTATATATAGGCCTACTTAATATTAAAAATGGAAAATTCAGACAGAATATACTCATTGTATCTCTGTGCTTTGAAGATTTAGTTTTTTAAAAATACTAAATAATTATTTCTGTGGTAGAAAAAGTTGTGGCACCAAGATCGGCTACTTTGGGGGCCCTTGGGTGTATCATAGCCCCAGGGCCCTACATGTTCTTAATCTGGGCCTGACTGGAGCATTTGCCAATATATTATTACAGTATCAACTGAGGGTGCTCTTGCTTGCATTTGAGGGTGCTTAGACAATTCAGCAGAACAGTGTCTGCAAACGGCCATTTCTGCGTCTTTCTCAGACCTTTAAAGCCTTCTTTGAGCCTTTTTTAAAGGCCCTGTCCCAAATGGCACCCTAAACCCTCACGGTCTTCCTCTGAGTCCACACTTTCACAACATAATGCCGCTTTGACTGCCGGGTAGAAGTCCGCTGTGTAACCCGCACCAGTGCGGACTCGGCAGAAGTGCGCATCGAGGGCGCATACCGACCTCAAAGGGGGGCGCTCGCGAGCACCCTTCTGAGACCTAAAATGACAAATGGGACACCCTGTGGTCTCATGGACTTAACGGACACACGCACACAGCGGCCAATGTAAGTCCACAAGATGGAAAGTGCACATGATATTAAAATATTAAAACAGAAAAGCCACTGGAATATTTAAAAAAAAACTACGTTTCCTCATGCAGAGTGATAAGGAGGCATGTTCTGCATTCGTAAGCAAAAGCTGTGCGTTTAAAAACATGGAAATCGGCATCACTATCCATCTGATCCATATCCGTTATGAAGCAAAAGCAAACATGTCCGACTGGAATCTTTTGATCTTCAGATTAAGCCCACTATATATAGACAGCCGTCTCTTGAGTAAACTCAGACCGCAGAGTTGAAAGTGACAGTAACAGAGCCCATATGACTCCCGCTGCGGGTTCAGAAGTTTGCTTTTATATATAGTGCATAAACAAAGCATATTTCTGGAAATTCAACCTCACTATTTAAATCACTATTTTAAGATGATGTTACATTGTACTTACTTAAACAAGTACTGAGTAATATGAATTAACTACACTTACTTTAGTTATGTTAGGGTTAGTTACTTGTAATTATGCATACCGTATTCCCTCAAATAAAAGCCGGGGCCTTTATTTACCTGAACTGCAGAAGGTCACTGGCTTTTATTTGAAGCAGGCTTTTATTAGGGGCAGGCCTGTATTTCGAATTCCATCTATTTGAAAAAAATAATTGTTTTAAATAAACCATTTTAAATGAAAAGCGATATAGCTCCAGAGGACAGATATCATCAGGGGCGCGGGAAGTGGGGTGGTTTCAAAGGATTGCAAATGCAATGCAAATTTTTTGTTCATTTTTAGAATTTAATAATTTATTTGTAATGAACTAGGGATGTTAACCGATGACCGTTTGACCGATGGTTGACCGTATCAACGTTAACCGATCAAAGTTGTCGGTTGTCGGTATAAAAAAAAAAAAAGTGATCTCTAAATTAGGCTATTATAGACAGTGGACTAAACGCTACTACAGTTAGCCATCTCATTCCAAAATCTTTTTGTGTGAAGTGAACAAATCCCTCACACGCAATTTATCATAACTCGCCTGTTTGTACTTAATAAACCAATAAAAACATTTGGCGCGAAGTCACAGCGTTTGGGTTTGCGCGCTCACAAGGTTTGCAAAAAGTAAACAGGCTAAATAAAACACTCGAGGTTAGACGGCAGTATGAAGCGTGCAAAGAAAAGTAGTGTGTGGGACCATTTCACCAAAAAGAACGACACAGATGTAAGTTGCAACTTGTGTGATACAGTGCTTAAATACAGTAGTAGCACATCATCTAAATATATTACATCTACATTTCAGTGGTAACACATAAGGTGTTGATCATCATCTTTCTTTATTATTGTTAGCACTACCTCGAACTAAAGCGGCGTCTCTTCGGAGCTGTCATTATCTTAAATGAGTCGCGGCAATGTTTCAAATGAGCTTCTAACGCTAGACAATAGCCTTTATTTTCAACGCGATCACCTTGTGCCCAAACCACCGAAACTAAGGAGCCATTTGTCCTCCGATTACAAACAAGCTCCTCAGCGCCGCGTTTGCGGGACTCATGTTTCGCGCTGTAGGGGATTTAAAAAAATTGACGTGAGTGGAAGGCAGGCGGCGGCGCCTGGACTGTGTGTGTGCGTGTGTGTGTGAGAGCGGGAGGCAGAGCGGCAGAGAGATGCGACAGAGTTGCGAAATTGCAGGCGCGGCTCGCGAGTTGCGGCTGTTATTTCAAATAGCGCAGCATATTTTTTTAACTAATCGGTTAACCGGTTTCAACCGGCTAATGAGGCTCGGTGGTCGGTCAAGAAAATGTTTAGTTTTCGCCATCCCTATAATGAACATTTTAAGTGGCCCATTAAAAAGTATTATTTATAAGTTGAATTGTGTTTTTAAAACATACATGAGGTCATATTGTGACTGTTGCGGTGTGCGTGTTGAAAGAGCGGTAATATTTCCTCCAGTGGAGATCAAGCGTCTTTCTGGAGATTCCGCTCATTTCTGAAGCTCTTTCCGCTCAGCGCCGCGCGCTCAACCCAGAACTCCCTTTGTGACCTGCTGGATAAAATATAGGCCTATCTGAAATAAATAGTAAGGGCTGTCCCTGACTAAAGTTTTTTTCCTTTTCTAGTAGTTCATTTTAGCTGGCGCTGCCGCCTCCACCTCATGTCATTGTCTGTTATAGGCTATTTGCTTGTTATTTATAAAACCTGGGCAATTTGGTTGATAAAACATAGATTAAAATTAAGATACAATTTATACAAAACGAAATGTACTTTTGTGATATATTTGTTGTTCTTTCGTGTTTTATAGACTCAATATAAACTCTATAATTTCGTTATTTTACTAACCCAACTAATGTGCTTTCTATATTCCACGTGAGGGAAAAAAGCTTCCTTCCACTTAAGAAGAGTTGTTTCTTTAAGCACTTTTTATTTTAATATACATCTCTTTACATAAATATTATTTTCTACTTTAAAAAAAACTATAATTTCGTTATTTTTCTAACCCAACTAATGTGCGCACTTTTCTTAATCCGTTATGGAGCTATTCAATTTTGATTTTGCATTTTGTTTTTTAAATGTTCGTTCGAGTAGTTCAAATGACCAGCCTATGCTGTTTTCTTGTACAAAATAAAATAGTTTAAGTTAAATGCAGAGTAAGATGTGTAAAAAAGACAAGAGGCTAAGAGATTGTCCAGATCATTTGTGTAGCTTTCACAGACTAACACACGTCACATCTCTCATAGACTAGTGTAGCATAGAACAGTGTGTAGAGCTTCATGGAATGGGTTTCCATGGCCGAGCAGCTCATCCAAGCCTTACATCACCAAGTGCAATGCAAAGCGTCGGATGCAGTGGGGTAAAGCACGCCGCCCCTGGACTCTAGAGCAGTGGAGACGTGTTTTCTGGAACATTTTGGACAATTTCATGCTCCCAACTTTGTGGGAACAGTTTGGGGACGGCCCCTTCCTGTTCCAACATGACTGCGCACCAGTGCACAAAGCGTCGGCCCATAAAGACACAGATGAGCGAGTTTGGTGTGGAGGAACTTGACTGTCCTGCCTCAACCCGATAGAACACCTTTGGGATGAATTAGAGCGGAGACTGAGAGCCAGGCCTTCTCGTCCACCATCAGAGCCTGACCTCAGAAATGCGCTTCTAGAAGAATGGTCAAATATTCCCATCAACACACTCCTAAATCTTGTGGAAAGCCTTCCCAGAAGAGTTGAAGCTGTTATAGCTGCAAAGGGTGGGTCAACTCCTACGGATTAAGAATGGGATGTCAGGCATCCCAAAACATTTGGCAATATAGTGTATATGTGTGCGTGGGGAGGGAGGATGTGTCTATTTTTCACTCTTGACATTTTAGGGTCACCTCTTCATTGCGGTGCACTTTTTTCCTGCACAGCAGCTAATTTGCAGTTTGTACCATCAAAAGATTCTCAGATTTTTCATATTTCCCATTCATTTTGGTCATTTTTGACCGTGAAGGAGCCAATCGTGACTTTTTTCTATTTTTTGTGTTCACATAACTAATGCGACAAATGTCACAAAGTGTCATCCCATTCCGATGAAGCAAAAAAAATAAACATTTCAAAACAGCCTCTAATGTCAAATGGCTACAGATAGTTTTTGTTTAAGGCCAGTTTGGCCTGTAATAGAGCAAATAAACAATTTGCTTCAAGAAAAAAAGTGGCAATCGGCGCATTTGATTGCAAATTTTTTTTTTTTTAAATCGACAATCGGAATCGGCCATGAAAAAACCTGATCAGTGCCTCATTATTGACATGACTAACTATCCTGTAAATTTTCTTGCCATTATGTAAATAATCAAGTTATACAGTAATTAAAGTCGAAGTGCCTAAGCTTCCAATTCATATTCGTAAGGTAGGGCATAACAAAAATAACCCTGGTATTATTTTTATCTTTATATGTGAGATGCCATGTAGTCCGCCTGTCCGTTCTGACTTCATGCCCTCCAGCAAGAGCAATCAGGAAGTGTCTCCGTCTGCCCATCGCTAGTCCTGCTCTCTTATTCATGCAGGTGAGGCAGGACTCAAACAGGAATACTAAAGTGTAAAGCTACAGGCGAGCGAGGAAATGATGCTCAAATGAAACCCGAAGGATCTGCTCAGAATTTCAAAAAACTCCCCTTCTCGCTCTCATTAAGCATCTTCTGCTAATGTCCTGCTTCCTGAAGCGTGGAGGTATGAAGTGGATTAGAACTGATTCACTGAAACGAACAGTTTGAATTGATTCCTGGAAATGAATCAAACAGGCTAGAGGAATCTAGGGTTGAAGAGTCTTGCTCAAGGACACAATGATGACAGCTCAACATTCCTCTTCAGGATTTAAACCCACAACCTCTCGCTTAACAGCCTTGATCTTTAACCACTAGGCCACACCAGCCCTGTGTCTGCTGTGGGAAAATAAATGTAATGAGGGTCCTGACTCTCTCAGGGGGCAAATAAACATGACATACTGTACACAACCAGCACTGGCCAGGTGCTTTGTTCGAATAAGCTGAAGGCCTGCCATGATAAACTCTATGTGATTAATGGCATTACATTTATCACAAAAGATAACAATATACAGTATATCAGTATAACATATATATATACACACACATACACACACACACACCAATCAGGCATAACATTATGACCGGTGAAGTGAATAATACTGATGATCTCTTCATCACGGCACCTGTTAGTGGGTGGGATATATTAGGCAGCAAGTGAACATTTTGTCCTCAAAGTTGATGTGTTAGAAGCAGGAAAAATGGGCAAGCGTAAGGATTTGAGCGAGTTTGACAAGGGCCAAATTGTGATGGCTAGACGACTGGGTCAGAGCATCTCCAAAACTGCAGCTCTTGTGGGGTGTTCCCGGTCTGCAGTGGTCAGTCTCTATCAAAAATGGTTCAGGAATGGTTTGAGGAGCACAACAACGAGTTTGAGGTGTTGACTTGGCCTCCAAATTCCCCAGATCTCAATCCAATCGAGCATCTGTGGGAAGTACAATCCATGGCCCACCTCGCAACTTACAGGACTTAAAGGATTTGCTGCTAACATCTTGGTGCCAGATACCACAACACACCTTCAGGGGTCTAGTGGAGTCCATGCCTCGATGGGTCAGGGCTGTTTTGGCAGCAAAAGTGGGACCAACACAAGATTAGGAAGGTGGTCATAATGTTAACCCATTTTATTAAAAAAAATATTTTTTTAACTTATTTTTGAAAACAACAATGGAAATTAATTCTAAAATTATTTATTATCATTATTATTATCATTTATCATCACTTATTATCATTTTCATAATTTGAAATTTAGGGGTTATGGTTCGGGACAGCCACCTCCCAATTGAAAGTAACAATAAATTATGATTTTATATATATTAAGCTTGCAAATATTTTAAATATTACTGTGGGATTAAATAGATAATATAAGGATCAGAGTTAACATCTAAAATTTGAATACTTAAATGTTTTGTTAATGTGTTTTTTGGTTGTGGGACAGCAGTTTGCACCAATTCTGAAGAATGGCCCATATATCAGATTACTCATATTTAAAACAATCTGTGTTGTATAAAAGCACTGTATAAATAAAGATTTGACTTTATTTTAAGTCAGTACGTCAACTAATGAGGGATAAAACGTCTCGAACGTCCTGAAGAAGGGAACGGAGACGTAAGTCGGAACTGACCGACGAATTGGGATCTGTCTTCAGAGACCAATCTACTTCGAGTGTATTAGAAACGAGCCAATTGTAGGGGTGCACCGATCCGATATTAGGATCGGATATCGGCCGCGATACTGACAAAATAGCTGGATCGGGGATCGGAAAAATGAACAGATCCACAAGCCGATCCAGGTGTTTTTTTTCCATCGCAGCAGAACCTACGTCATTCGTCAGCTTCACGTGTGTCGCATGCTAGAAGCAACACGGAGCGAGCCAGAGAGTCGGCTGTGTGGAGGAGATATTTCACGCTTGCCACGCCAACTAGTTCGTCGCTGTTTGCAATGTCTGCAAAGTAACTTAAATGTTTGTATTAGGTGGTATTACTGCAAAGTCAGGGTCTTTCCTGCATTGAACATTTTTCGACGGCCGCCAAAGCCTAATTTGATGAGTTATTGTGATTTACGAGTGATGTAGAACAGATGCTGCGCTTGTGACTGAGTGACAGAGAGAACGATCAGAGCTCCTCCCCTGCGCGCGCTCTCTGGGTCTTCAAAATAATCAGTGTTAGCTGTTAGCTCTCTCATATTTCACACATTAATCCAAATCAAAAGGTCGGAAGACCGAAACCATGTTGCATGTGACACATTCGGACAATTTTGTCCTTGAATTATCACTGGGTGTGAATTGCGCTCAAAAAAAATTGACTCTTCTCTGACCAGCTGACGTAAAGCATACTTTCAATAAACGGGAGACAAATTATATTCAGTTATGAAGTGTTTTCTGTGTGTTGACATCTTTCGCGATGTTCTAACAGACGGGATTCGCAATGCGTCTGCTAATGTCCGATTCGTGACCTAATGACTCCTTTGAACCAAATCATTTTAACGACTGGTTAGAACAACTGATCTGTCCAACACTAAACTCACCAATCAGTTTATTAATTTACTCAGAACGCATCTGAAATGAGAACACAAGTGTGCTTACCCAATTAAGCAAGAGTGGGTAGTAAGAATTATTTTTAATTATCAACAGTATTTCAGCTTATTTCTGTTGACAATGTGTAGTAAAATAAATAGGCCTAGCCTACAATCATTTAGACAGGAGTGAGCTGAAACCAGAACAAAGTTGTTATTAGCTAGCTGATCATTTTTATTAAATTGCATATGGCAGAAAATTAGACTATTTGTTAATTTGTAATGCTACTTTTTAATATTGATATGATTATATACCAAAACAATTATCTGTAGTGTAAAAAATGTTTGGTAACTGTCAGTACTATTGTATGTTTGACCAATACACTGTTTTTTGTTTCCACTGCTACATTTTATTTATTTAAAGAAGATTTGAATTGTTTTTTAAATAAATAAGAATTCAACACTTTACATACATCTGTTATTTTGTCTTAGTTATGTTTAGTTAGTAAAGTCTGGTACCTTTAGTCTCTTCAAGGAAGGTATAAGGTGGAAGATATACAGTTTATTATTAATTCAACAATAGTATTGGATCGGTATCGGGTATCGACAGATACACAAAGCCCAGGCATTGGTATCGGGACTGAAAAAGTCGGATCGGTGCACCCCTAGCCAATTGTATTGGCATGTGGCCCACGCACCGCCCCGCACCGCGGGTATAAATACGGAAGTGGAGTACCGCATATTGCTTTTCCAACTGAGGAGCCGAAGAAGTGACTTGGCCCTTCAGCGGAAGCACAGCACCTGGCGACGGGACGTATGTCTCCGTCCCCTCCTTCAGGGAACGAGGGTTACATACGTAATCGAGACGTTCCCTTTCAGTCGGTCACGTTCGACGTACGTCGGAACTGACCGGCGAATTGGGATGCCTACCAACAGGCCAGGGAAGCTGGCCCTTCCAGCGTCCTGCCTGAGCTCGCTTGACCACTCCTATGTTGGGAAGGTCAGTCACTGCTGTTCCTGCAAGACCCACTCAGCGTGACTACTGGATAACGCTGGGAAGCGTGCCCGTCTCAGGGAGATGGAACACTGCGGAGCCACATCCTACGAAGGTGGAGAGGTGGAGAATACTCATAAGGACTAACCTAGCAGGGTAGTGCAACATATGGCGGTCTCTGGGGTGGATCCAACCTTATCCCAGGGGGGAAAGAACACACCCAGAGATGACAGAGCGGGCTCTGTCAAGGGAAAGACACGGGGCTAGCCGAGTAGGGTAGCAGGTACCGTGGAGAATACACATATGGGGTCGCCGTGAGGGAACCAACACATATGGAACCCAGCCTACACACACATTCCACAAGCATACAGGTGCAGGCCACGTCTTGCGATTGGTATGCTAAGACGATAGCATCCACTATCCAGTGGGCTAACCTCTGCTTGGAGACAGCCATTCCCTTCTGCTGGCCTCCGTAACAGACGAAGAACTGCTCTGAAGTCCTAAAGCTTTGAGTCCGGTCTATGTAAGCGCAAAGAGCGCGGGCGGAACATAAAGCCAGCCCTGGTCTGCCTACTCCGAGGGCAACGCTTGCAGGTTCACTACCTGGTTCCGGAAGGGAGTGGTAGGAACCTTGGGCATGTATCCGGGCCGGGGTCTCAGGACGACGTGAGAATCAGCCGGTCCGAATTCTAGGCACGATTCTTTGACCGAAAGTGCATGCAGGTCCCCTACCCTCTTGATTGAGGCCAATGCAATCAGGAGCACTGTCTTCATAGACAGGATGTTTAGCTCTGCAGACTGCAAAGGCTCAAATGGAGGACCCTGAAGTGCTCTGAGCACCAGGGCTAAGTCCCAAGAGGGTACCGAGGATGAACGAGGAGGATTTAGTCTCCTCGCACCTCAAAGGAACCTGACGATTAAGTCATGCTTACCAATGGACTTACCAGCTACTGCATCGTGATACGCTGCTATCGCTGCGATGTACATTTTGAGGGAGGAGGGAGACAGCCTTCGCTCCAACTCATCCTGCAGGAAAGAAAGCAATCAAACACCTTCGGGGGTCTTCGCGGCGGGAAGAACACCAGTCAACGAACAGGTTCCACTTCAAAGCATAGAGGCGCCTCATAGAGGGGGCTCTAGCCGAAGTGATGGTGTCCACCACTGCTTGTGGTAGGCCACCTAGAACCTCTGCATCCCGTCCAGGGACCAGACATGGAGTTTCCAGAGGTTTGGACGCGGGTGCCAGAGGGTGCCCCGTCCCTGAGAAAGAAGGTCTTTCCTCAGGGGAATCGGCCAGGGAGGGGCTGTCGAGAGGAGAGTGAGTTCGGCGAACCAGGTCCGGTTGGGCCAGTAGGGCGCAACTAGCAAGACCTGCTCCTCGTCCTCCTTGACCTTGCACAGAGTCTGTGCTAGAAGGCTCACTGGGGGAAAACGCATATTTGCGTAGGTCCCGGGGCCAGCTGTGCGCCAGTGCATCCGTGCCGAGGGTGCCCCCGGTCAGGGAATAGTACAACTGGCAATGGGTCGAGTCCGGAGAGGTGAACAGGTCTACCTGCGCGGCTCCGAAAAGGTCCCATATCAGCTGGATATCAGATGGTTGTCTGACCATTCCAGGGTGGGGCAGTGTGTGGGAGAGAAGGCCCGGGGGCGTCCTCTAGCCTCACACCGCCCCCTGGCGAAGAAGAGAGGGGAAGCCAGGAGTGGCAAGGCCCAGGGGCGGCAAGGCCCAAGACTCCGGAGAGCCAGCGGCAGGACCTAAACCGAAAAATATTCTCCCCCCGATCCTCCTCCGGGGGAGGGAGGGGTGCAGACACAGTCTCCCTGAGCAGTTCCCCTCTTGCTGGGCTGCCCGTTCCAGGGCCGCTTGCCCTTGTGTTTGCGAGCGGACTTCGCGGAACCCTGGACGGGTTGGGCGTCTCCCTTGGGCCCGGCCACCTGCTGCCTGGGTGGAGGCTGCTGCTTGGCTTAGCAGGGGCGGAGGCGGACTCAGGGAGACGCCCTCGGCGACAAGCAGATGGAGATGGATTTTTTTTTTTTACCACCTCCATCTGCTTCTGGGCCACCAAGAACTGCTGAGCGAAGTTCTAGATGGCGTCGCCGAAGAGGCCAGCCTGACAGACAGGGGCGTTGAGGAACCAAACTTTGTCGGGCTCACGCATATCTGCCAGGTTTAGCCCCAGCTTCCTGGACCACTAGTGTGGACATCGCCTAACCCAGGGAGCGTGCAATGACTTCCGTCACCCGGAGAGCGAGGTCCATCACCGCACGCAATTCCTGCATAACCCCTGGGTCGGGACTTCACTCGTGCATGCAGGACAGAGGGCAGTGAGAGAGGGAAAAAAATTATACAGATTATGGCCCTTTTGGTGTTCCATATTTTGGCACCAAATAGTTCCACAGTGCTAAGTTTTTCCAATGCACATCCGGGCAGCCACCCCAGAAAGCATGGCTGTCAACTCTGAATTTGATTCAGCATGAGCACACATGCGAGAGAGATCGTGGCCGTCAAATGAGGACAGGAAACAACCGCATCCAGAAACACACGGTTTGAATGACATCTTGAAAAAGACGCAGGGTCAAACTGTGTGGCTCTTTTTTAGAAGGAAATGCTCTTTTAGAAGTGCTGAAGCACTCAGGGAGATGACCACGGCTCACAGCAGTCCGATTGCAAGCCTGCGTGTGAGCACTCAAGAACGGAAACGCCCAGCCAACCAACACAGGAACAAGTGTATGTTGCAGTGGCCACTCGCTGACTTGCGCCGTCACACCAGCACCCAGGTAAGAGAGTGATCGTCCTCGAGACTAATTTAAAAACTTTTCGCAGAAACAGCTTGATACAGCAAACAGTTCGGCTCCGAAGTTAAAAGCAATGTGTGTCCGTATTTATACCCGCTATGCGGGGCGGTGCGTGGACCGCATGTCAATACAATTGGCTCGTTTCTAATACACTCAAAGTAGATTGGTCTCTGAAGACAGATCCCAATTCGTCTGTCATTTCCGACATACGTCGAACGTGACCGACTGAAAGGGAACAAGTTTCTGGAAAGTTTTTGAGGCTCATCATGTCTCAATAAAAGATCTTTGAAAAGAACCCAGACTCATGTCTTAAAGTTGGCACATTTCTACATCTGTAGTGTATATCCTGCTTTGTTTTCAGATTTTGTCTGTGAAATAATATCTAATTTCTTTGGTGCTGTCTGCAGACTAGACCGCTGTGACAGAAATTAAATGAGCTGTCAATTTGTGGCAGAATAAAACGTCAATGTGCCAGACTTTATGCAAAATAATCAAACATGTGGCTTGCAAGACAACGTCTGATTTATAGACTAAAGCTGCAGCTCGGAATGATTTTGTGACAGAAATCACCAAGCTGGTGATTACAAGAAAAACACATTCAGTGTTTAGCAAACAACATTCGGGTCCCAGAAGCCCCCATTAGTGCCGCCCATGAACCAAATCAGCAATGATAGGGCCACAACAAATACACACGGACCAGAGAGTGAGATCTGCAAAACAACAGCAGAAAGGACCCGAGACATGAAGAGCCATAACAACAGTCTCTAGCTCAGATTGATGTTGAGAGTAGCCTCTTCACTCACCGTCTGCTGGTGGCCGTCATTCACACCGTAGACGCTGAGTTTGATGAGTGTCTCATTGTAGACGGGCCAGTCAGGTGGGAAACTCGCTCCAGTGAGGAACACGGGATCTCTTGTTCCCTGCAAAGAGGAAAAAGAACAGAGGGTGAATGCACGAGGATGATAAATGAACCAACAGCGAACCTGCCGCACTCATTCACTTATTCAGTGGCAATATTGTGACACTGAACCCAATTCAGTATTCAACAAACACAAATAACTGAATAATTGGTAATGATGAATGTTATAAGTAAAATATTTGGTATTTAAAACAACATGATGCAATGCAATTATGATTTTGAATAGTTTTGGGTGAATTCAGGTTGATTGGGACACTTTTCCCAGTCATTTCAAAGACAAACATTTCCGGAATCAATTGATTTTGTAAACTATCATACACACAATACTCAAATATCATTTCGAGCTTCAGTTCATTTATGAGACACGCATGCAATTAGGGGTGTGCCATATCATACCGTCCATGATAATACAAGTATAATGTATATATAAATTTTTACATGATAAAAAGTGTCATATCATAATATCAATGATATAGCGACGCAACGGCGTATGGCGCATTTACGTTCCCTAGCGTGCACAACAACAACACCTGTCAGAGTATACACGAAGAGCAGCATGTCAGCCTCCGATAACTGTTAACATGTTATTTCCCCTTTACGTTGTTCATTACGGTACAAATTGCCTCTACACTGTTTAATACGGAACGGTGTGTCAGAGGTTTGGCGCTTGTGCATAGCGGCTCTCTGCGTGTAGGTGAGAGTGATGGTTGTTGTGTTGAACTTTACCATGCACTGAATAAAGTTGTGAGAACTATAAACGTCGTGTTTATTTTATTTATCAATAACAACTGGTACCTAAAAAGGGAGCTACTTGGTTGCAAGAGGTCAGCCCTCTTGACAACTGACTAAACATTGACAACTTAAAGCTGCTATTGATGTTTGCAGCGCAATATTTGACCGGAAGGGTAACATTGACAGTTATTTTCGTCAGTTATGGCTCGTTAGATCTAGCATTCTGCCTTCTTTGAATCAGACACAGAGATAAAGTAGTGCGTAAGATTACATTTATTTGAATGAATGGATTATAGCATTTATTTGGATTAATTATCGATCGAGAGAGAGAGAGAGAGAGAGAGAGAGAGAGAGATTCGTATACCTGTGTGACTGCATCTGTTCAGCGTCTCTCTTAACGAAGCTGTGCGTTTATTACTGAAAAATAGTGATGTAACCCCATCGTTGCTGAGAAATATAATGTAGTGATCCAGTAACTTAGCTATTTTATTGCTAAAAGTTGCGGGGCGGTGTTAATAACAAGTTTCTGTGCTCATGAATGTGCAGCGCGATCTCTGCTCTCTGAATGCGAGTGACGCGTGTGAGCTTCAATAGCCCCATTTACATGCACACTTTTATGTCATTCCGATTAAAATCATTCCGATTGAACGATTCTGTGGACGGTTTACACGAGACTTTATCTACACCGATCTGGTCTAGGTCAAAAACGCTGTCAGATGAGATGGCGTAGCCAGGCTATGTCTGTGTCATTATTCCAACATTTATCTTCATAACTTGTTACAAAATAAAAAGTTTAACACTTCAGAAAAATTTGTGTATCCTTATGAAAGCAATGTTTATATATGCAGCATTTTCATTCGGACTTTCGGATTTTTAAACCGATTACAGTGCTCCGTCTAAACACACCTGAAATGAAAACAGCGCATTAATATAGAACGAGGATTCATCTGACTTGGAACTACCTGTGCATTAAACGATTTTATTGCACACCTTCCAGCCAATCAGAATCAAAAATTCAGACAGACCATGGCATAAATTACATTAGTTATTGTTAAACTAAAATGTTATGTTATGGTTTTATTTGCACTAATAAATGCTGCTGCCAACCAGCTGCAATAACCAATAAAACTTATTAACCATATATTTTTTTTCTATATCGTCATAAATATTGTTATGGCAAATATTCTTGAAATATCGTGATATTTGAGGCTATATCGCCCACCCCTACGTGCAATGCATGATCACCTGCACTGAGGCTATTGTCTGCTATATTGATATCAGATATATTAAAACTAGTGGTGGGCCGTTATCGGCGTTAACGTGCGACTCTTATCGGGCGATAAAAAAAAATATTGCCGTTAATCTATTCTCAAAGTTGGGTTGGGAGCTGGGTCTATACTACGCAAGCTATGATGACTTTCACCTTGATATTTTAGCGCGGATGTACACCTAGCCGAATTGCACTGTAGGGGGCGAGAGAACGAGTCTTCGAACCTGCGTGTATGCCTACTAGTGTTGTCAAAAATATAGATATTTCGATATGTATCGATACTGAAATATCTGAAACGATACAATACTAATTTTCTACAGTATCGATATCAGCTGCACTCTCCTCTCCGACCGACAGCGAGTGACACGCACCCGCCTCCTCTCATTCAGTCCATTTAATCCTCTGAACATTGTGAACGGGTGTTCTGCTGGACTTTTGTTAGTATTGGTGTGACCGGTCTGAATTTCGCGCAGGGTTGCACATAACGTTAATTCTACTAATTCCCGCAGATTTCACGCTCGCATCTGAAGTGCACACACACATACCGTGATAACTCTTACAATGCTTCAAATTACATGGAACTCGACACACACATCAGACATGCTATCCAGTAGATATGGGCAAAGACTTAAAAACGGGCGTGGTTCAGGGGCTCAGTAGCGCCATCTTTTGACAAAAGTGGGGGGGGGGTAGTTTTATCTAGAGTCACCAAACTCTGTATAAATATTGTTCTCTTTGAGCTGGACAACTTTCTAATTTACAGTCATTAGCTCCGAACAACAGGAAATCAGATATTTAGGCCCTGAGGTGTGAGGACCGTATTGTAATTGCTCAGCCCATCATTCTTCTTATCCCAAGTGAATTGCATTTTTGAGGGCCTAAACATGCTCGAAAACTCATGAAACTTCGCACACACATCAGAAGCGGTGAAAATTTACATCTGATATGGGTTTCTGAATTAGGTGTGGCAAAATGACTCTATAGCGCCACCTACAAAATTTCAATTAATTGAATTCGCCATGACACAGGAAGTTGTTGTAACTCGGGCATTCAATGTCCGATCTGCCCCAAACTTCACATGTTTGATAAGAGTCCTGGCTTGAAGACATCTACATGCCAATATTCAAAGTATAGTGCCACCAACTGGCAGCAGGAAGTGTGTCACTTTCAAAAATGCTTTAAATCACTGTCTTATTTTCACCCAATTAATTTCAAACTTCATCAGTATAAATGTCAAACCATGGCAGATATAGACATATGAATGGATTCCTGATATTTTAAATAATGTTGCCATGGCAACATGTCAAAGTTTAATAATCTTTTGGGGTGCTTTTGACACTGTTAGCATGATTGAAATTGCACAAAACTCGACAGACACATCAGAGATGCCGTCCAGAAGATGCGGGCAAAGAATTTGAAACGGGCGTGATGGAGGGGCTTAATAGCGCCATCTTTTGACAAAAGTGGGGGGGGGTTCATTTTATCTACAGTCACCAAACTCAGTATATATTTTGTACTCTTCAAGCCGGACTATTTTCTAATTTACAGTCATTAGCTCCGACCAACAGGAAGTCAGATATTTTGGTTTGAACGTTAATTTTTTGATAAATCAGGCTCTGAGTTTTTACGTTCTCCTTGTAGGCGAATTATTCAATCTCCACCAAACTCTGTCAACATGAAACAAAGATACAGAAGATGCTAAAATGCGAACAGATATTGGATACCTCAAATGGTGTTGCCATGGCAATGGATTAAATAAGGACAAAAAAGGGGAACAGAAATTATCTTATATCTTGTAAAATCATATTTTGATTTCAATTAAATTAAGATTATATGTTCGGTAACTGAAATTTAAAATGACTATACTATTTTTCAGATCTATATATTTATTTATTTAAAATATTTCTTTGAATAATATATTCTGTGTCTGTGTGTGCTGCCCTCCCCTCAATGAACACAAGATGGCAGCATTGTGTTAGTTTTGAAACAGGATAAAAAAAACATTCTATCTCTCTTTCTCTCTGCTACTATATTGTGTGTGTGTGTGTGTGTGTGTGTGTGTGTGTATGTGTGTGTGTGTGTGTGTGTGTGTGTGTGTGTGTGTGTGTGTGTGTGTGTGTGTGTGTGTGTGTGTGTGTGTGTGTGTGTGTGTTAATGTGATTTATGAGGATATAAACTTAATTTAAATTAAATTAAGATTGTATGTTGGGTAATTGAACCTGGATGAATTTAAAATAATCATACTATTTTTCAGATCAATATATTTATTTTATTTAAATATATTTCTTCTGAATATTTATTCTCTGTCTGCCCTCCCCTCACCAAAAATTGGCCTATAGCCTGCCTCTCTGTCTCCTTTTACCTCCTGCTCTCGCTCTCTCTGTGTGTGTGGGTGTGTGTGTGTGTGTGTGTGGGGGGGGTTTGTCAGCTAAAGCATGCCTCGCTGCCTGTGTGTGTGTGTGTGTGTGTGTGTGTGTGTGTGTGTGTGTGTGTGTGTGTGTGTGTGTGTGTGTGTGTGTGTGCTTGTTTATGTGATTTATGAGGACACAAATTTGTATAATGACATGGGTATTACACTGGTATTACATGGTTTATGAGGACATTTCATGTGTCAAAAAAAAACAGACTAAACAATATTTTATAAAAAAAATGTAAATTCAGAATCTATTTTGAAGATAAAACTATTATTCCTATAGTAAAATAATGTTTCAGACAATGAAATAACAACTCTCTCCCACTGTTTAGATAAAAAAAAATGTTTTGTTCAATCAGAATCTCACTCTGTCTGTCCTTCCCCTACACCTCACTCTGTGTGTGTGTGTGTGTGTGTGTGTGTGTGTGTGTGTGTGTGTGTGTGTGTGTGTGTGTGTGTGTGTGTGTGTGTGACTTTCTCTCTAGATGATGATAATTTAACCCTTTCATATAGGCATCACCTATCACCTATCACACATAACTATCACTTGAAATAAAAACGTCATGTGCTGTGTTTGCCAAGATCACGTATGATGCATATGTCTTTAAATTAATTATTTAACGATATAATTCAAATTTATTAAAAAAATAAATTTTCACATGATTTTCTAAAAGTGGCTGTTTACAATAAACTTCCATAACATTTAGACACGCATATTACTCTTACCTGACACTGATATTAAAATTGTTGTTGCGGTTTCTGTGATTTGGCTCCATTTATTAATTTTGTAATTAACATTTTTTTATTGGATACCACCCATATTGAAATGAAACACGAAACACGTTTTGTCCCTTTTTTGCTTCTCTTGCTTGTCTTCCTCTTCATGTTCCTCTTCTTCTTTATCGTTATTTCCATTGATGGATCTTAAGAGGAATCCCAGGTCTTTTGATATTTTGTATTATTATTTATTAAAATAAAAAGTACACCAAGAAATGCTCTCATAATTTACTTATCTTTTCGCATCCGATCAGCTGTTACCAGCGCGTGCATGAGTAAAGAAGCTTCAAGCTTTCATGGCGTTCTCGCGCAAGTTTCATCTGAAACACACACGAGAACTGCTGTCTCTGTCTTCTAGTCTTGTTTGTTTCTCATTGCTATTAACATATATTATGTTATTGTTTGTATACTATTGTGAGCATTAAAAAAATAAAAACCGACAGCAGTTTCTCGGCGCGCTCACGTCACGCTTCAAGATTATTTATTTTTCTGTGTTCATATGAAGAAAAAAAGTCGTATGTACATCTCGGATGGCATGAGGGTGAAAGACGAGTAAACAGTGAGGACATTTCTGCGTGCACTGTATTTTCAGTGTAGTTACATAATAGGATAGCTAGAGACATGGGATTCCTTCTTAAGTTTCATCTGTGGCAAGGACGAAAAAGTAGAAGAACAAGACGAGGATAAAGCCAAGCAAGAGAAACAAATAAGTGTTGTAAATCTGTTTTAAAAAACTTTTTTTTTTTTTAAATAAAGGTTTCTGAGTGATATCAGATTGTGTATGTGTTTATATTGTTCTTACCCTGTAACTACACGAAACAAGAAGGGAACAAACACCACTTTAATTTACAGCCCGCAGATTCATACTTACCCTGTAACTACACGAAACAAGAGGGGAACAAACACCACTTTAATTTACAGCCCGCAGATTCATACTTACCCTGTAACTACACAGATAATTACCCCTTAATTAAAAAATACTTACAGTAAAAATAATGTGTTAATTTTCCTGATAGTTACCCCTTTATTCCCCCAGTATTACATATTGTTCCCTTATACCTACACGTACTTACTTTATAGTTACACTATAATTACCGAAAATTATGCTGTAAATTCTCTTTACTTACGCAGTACTTTCCGGGCCGTAATCTAAATGCGTCATTACTCTAGTCTTCAGTGTCACATGATCCTTCAGAAATCATTCTGATATGCTCAAGAAACAATATTGTGTTCACAGTTGTGCTGCTTCATATTTTTGTGGAAATTGTGAAACATTGTTTCAGGATTCTTTGATGAATAGAAAGTTCAGAGCAAAATAAAAAAACAAAAATGTATTTCTGACCCCAAACTTCTGAACAGTGGTGTTCACAGTAGCTGCCCTTATATTTTTGGATTTGGGCCCTTCAAAAGGGAATCATCATTTCTGTGGGTCTGTGGCATCCAAAAGTTCTTTCCAAATAGATTCGTCAGTTGAATGCCTGAACAACTAGTCATATAGCAGTGTTTCCCCTACCATTGTTTTGGGGGGGCGCCCCGCCCTCCCAAAACAACCCCCCGCCCCCCCTGAATGAATGGCAAAAATTATTTTATCGGTTTAAAAATAAAAATGATCATTACGGTCGACAATAAGAATTGCCCGATGGTCCACGTGCCAGCGTGAAAGACACTCGGGCCGATGCTGCATCTTAACGGAAACTGATCATTTGCGCATTTTTAAGCCTGGCCAATTTAAATATTCAAGCGCTCACAGACGAGAAAGTGTCTCTCAGTTTGATACTCGCGAAGCGCAGCAACACAACACACACACACACACACACACACACGGCCACACGTCTCACAGCGCGCGAATATTCACACAAAATTATATCAAAATGACTGTCTTGTTGAGTATCATCGTAAACATAGTCGGTTAAGTCTTTTAAATGAACGTAAACATGAAATTTGCCAGTCACCGCCAGCATTTATGGTCATTTTCACAAGTTTTAATGGTCCACAGAATATCTAAACATGAAATATATCAAAAGAAAGAAAATACCCACTGTTTTATTCCAGCTTCATACATTATTTTTTTTTAATCAACACTTGAATGTTGCAAGTTTCATGTAAAAGCAACATTTTGAGCATAAAGCTGAGAAAATCAAGTTTTTGTAAAAGACTAACGTTACATCCAAACGATGAACAAAACACAGATGTTGTAGATCGAGTCCATCAACAGCCCAAAGCTTGACAGTCCTATAACTCGTCCTGGGTTGACAATTCATTCAATAACATTAGGCAGTTGTGATTTATATTCTGTTTAATGTTGATGATTGCCTTACTTTACATATGCATCTGCTTATGATATCGCACATTGCTGCTTCTTCGGCTGTTGTTTTGATTAGGAGATTCTGTTCTCGTCCATGAAATGCTCTACAGCGCCCCCTATCGTATAACAGTGAAAGACGGAAAATATCGTCATTGGCTATATAAATAAATAAATAACAAAAGACCAAAAAAAAAAAAAAATCACTCACTGCTCTTACCAGAATAACTTTTAAAAAGGGTTAATCTATATTTATATGCAGTGACATATAATTGTATGCAGACTATGCAGTGATATTTTACATTTGATTACTATTTTTGTACCTGACTATCTAGTTTAGACCTACATGAAAATAACTCTATTTCATTTGTATATGTTTGTTCTGTAGTATTTATTTCTGCTTTTGCTCGTATTTTGATTATTTGTTCTTATTTTATTACTGACTGTCTTTAACAATATCATTTTTTTTTAGAGGATTTAGAAAATCCTAGAGTTAGGATATTAGTTTTTAGAGTCATAACCTTATTTATTAAGCTTATATGGCTCAAAAACAATACTATGCCTATTTTATTTTATTTATCAGTTTTTTTTTTGTGGTGGGGTCAGTCAAAATTCTGGCAGAGCAAGTTAAAATTTGAACCCCTGAAAAAAATCCTTAGCATTGAGCCCTGAAATATATTCCCCCCAAAAATAAAACACGGATTTGCGAGTAGTAACTTTAGTGGTAAAAATGTTGAAGAGGAATGGAGAAGGTGACGAATCTAAACAGGCAAAAATTAGGGTTTTTTTTTTCTTAAAAGCAACAAAATCCGGAGAAACAACTTAAGCAAAGCCAACCTCTTTTGTGTTGTAAATAGTTATGTGATGTATAAATAAATAAATAAATGTTGTTTATATTAATTAACAAAATTAATTAATTTATTGTTTATGGCAACACCACGTATCTGTAACACTCCAGCTCCGTGACACTATTAGTTTCGGGATTTTTCGGGAACCCACCAAAAGCTGTAAACCTAGGGGAAACACTGTATAGGAAGTCAAATCATGCACAACATGTCAAGCCACTACAAATATCAGAAGTAGCCCAACCTACTAATTGATTAGTAAATTCCTAAATTAATTCCTAAATCTGAAACCACAGCAATGCACTCTCAGAAAAAACGGTTCAATGGGGTTCTACACTCTAAAAAATGCTGGGTTAAAAACAACCCAAGTTGGGTTGAAAACGGACCAACCCAGCAATTGGGTTGTTTTAACCCAGTCAATGGGTCGTTTTAACCCAGCGGTTGGGTTAAATGTTTGCTTAAAACAATCCAATTGCTGGGTTAGTCCATTTTCAACCCAACTTGGGTTGTTTTTAACCCAACATTTTTTAGAGTGTACACACATGAATGCTTAAGATTGTATTTGGAAGCTTTTCTTTTAACAGAGCGAGAGTTGATTTAGCGGGGCATTTCAGATCTCATGTTGAGATGAAACCTGCACTACATCCAAAGATGTCTGTTTATGTGACGTGTAAGAAGCCAGACGTCTTCCCACGGCCGATCCCTCATGCACTTATCATAGTTCACTGATCTCAGAGTGGAAAACTCCCAGTTTACACATGTCGTTCTGGGGCGTCTCTGGACAGTGGCCCCCTGAGACGGTGGGCGGGACAGATAGCAAGGGGTGATTGTAAACTCAATCACACACCCAGAAAACTCGGACACGGTAAAAAGCAGCCCCGGCTATTATTCAAGTCAGTGGCGGATCGATGCGGCCACAGTCTATCTGTTTCATGTCTGCTATCCGCTATCCGCTATCTGAGCCACAGATCACACCGAGTCTAAGTGCCTCCGGATCTGCAAATGAGCTGAGGAAATGCATCCAGTTAAAGGGATGATTCCCCTACAAATGTCTATTCTGTCATCATTTACTCAAACTCATGTCACACCAAAAAAAGAAAGGAGATGAGTTTACAATGACCACGTTTTTGAAGCTCCAAAAAGGACATCACATTATTGTCTATAATAACTCATTGACTAGATTTCAAATGTTCTAAAGCCACACAACAGCTTTTTGTGAAGAACAGGCCCCATTTTAGGTTATTCACTGAAAATCTTCTCCTCTACTGCAGCTTTCAAAAAGTATTTTCCATTCTGCATGTCTGAAGTGGTGCGTCAACGATGGCAAACATGGCACAACACTTTTTAAACACAAAACATGAAACATAATAGAAATCTTCGGGATAGGGGATGAAAAAATGGGTTCATCTTAAAGATGCGTTTCTCAGAGAAAGCGATTATACAGCATCAGCCCATTTACGTCACATAAAAAATATATAATTATGATATAGGTGAAACTTCTGAGATACTTAGTCATAATTATGAGATAAAAGTATCAAATGACTCACAATTATGACAAAAAAAGCATAATTTGACAAAAGAAATTTGACATGTAATAACTTCGACTTGTTTAATGTCTTTTTTCAAATTAATTCTTGAGTTTGTTGTTATAATTATGATATTTCAATACTGTTTTGACCTGTCATAATTATTTTAATCTAAAAAGTTTCTCATATTTTCAATTTGTGTCTTAATTTACACTTATATCAATCACAGGCATAAAAAGTTATGATTATGCCATACACATTTCAATTCTCATAATTATGACATCATAATTTTGACTTGTGTAATGTCTTTTTATCTCATCATTCAAATTAAACCAATTTCTACTTTTTTTGTTATAATTATGATTTGTCAATACCATTTTGGCCTCTCAGAACAGTTAAAATTAGGAGATAAAAAGTAATAAGTATGCCTTTATCTCAATGACAGGCATACAAAGTTATAATTATGCCATATAACCTTCAATTGTCATCATTATTTTGACAATTTTGATGTATGTAATGTCTTTTTATCTCATAATTCCAACCAATTTTGACTTTTGTTGTGTTTTTTTTTGTCATAATTATGTCTTTTCTTCACTATTATGACAATTCTGATAATAGTTTTCCTAAGTTGAAATTATAAGATAAAAAGTCATAATTGTTTATATTTTACTGTGTCATTGTTTAAGCTTGTAAATATGCTTTTTTTTAAATCATACCACTGTCATTTGTTTTTTGTCATAATTATGACTTTTTAATACCGTTTTGGCCAGACATCATTCTTCAATGGAAATTATGAGATAAAAGGTCATATTTATGCCTTAATTACAGGCATAAAAAGTTATAATTATGTTATAAAGCTTTCCATTTTTTTTGACAAAATTTTGACTTATGTAGCGTCTTTGTATCTCATAATTCAAATCAAACCAAACCAATTTTGTCATAATTATGACTTTTCTTCAGAATTTTTACTCATTATAGTTAATAATTAGTCATAATTCAGGTAAAAATTCATATTTTTATCTTTTACGGTGTCATTTTTGCAGCTTGTAAAGATGCTTCAAAAGAGAGTCATATCATATAAAGTCTTTTAGTTATGGATGAACTATTCCTTTAGAGCAAGCTACACAACACAAGAAGAGTCGTTAGCCAAGTGTTTTTCCTCTCTCTCTCTCTCTCTCTCTCTCTCTCTCTCTCTCTCTCTCTCTCTCTCTCTCTCTCTCTCTCTCTCTCTCTCTCTCTCTCTCTCTCTCTCTCTCTCTCTCTCTCTCTCTCTCACACACACACACACACGCACACCTCCTCAAGTGATCTAAGAGTCTTTTACAGGTTTGCATCATTCATCAGTTCAACAGGGTGAGATTAATTAAAAGGACTCAAAGGTTTCCGCATTTTGTCCTGTAGACGACTCCTGGTCACTAAACAGCACCAAGAGGGCCATGTATGAATTTAACTTAACAAGGTTAACAAGCCATGCTAACTCATTAAAAAGTACTGCAGTAACACACTTACCTCACCTTCCATGCCTAAAAGTTCAGTTAGAGTCGAGACAAAGCAAGTAACCAGCACAAAACTAAACCCATACAACCACAAGGTCAATATCACTGGCGGTAATAAATCAGCGGAGCGACGCGGGGAGCACTGAAAACTCACTGCTGCAGTGTGGGTAATGGTCAGTCCTCAGGACTAATGGCCCCGCTTAAAAAAAGCAGCATTTATTTAGTGTGTGTGGTGAATACGGGGCGGAGGGAGTCATTCAGACGTGTCCCAAAGTGGCCAATTTGTTCCGTAATGCGCCGTCATGCAGGGCAGACTCAGACACTCATATTTTTACACTAACTGGACGTTCGATAGGAATGCGATGCAAACGCAGACAGGATAAATAACTGATTGGTTCGATTTTGCCTAGAAATCAATGTGCACACACACATACTTCAATAACACATAACCGACAAAGATGAAGAAGCAGGGCTGTGACGTCAAACCTCCCTTACTGACCTCCTCTTCAGCACACATACACATTTATAGAGGAGGGATTTTCCAGAAGATTAAGAGGCTGAATATGTCCAAATTCTTCTCCTGTTCACACACACACACACACACTCAAACACACAAAATGTATTCAGGGAGGGCATGGAATTCAATATTCTGATTATTAAATTGTTAACGTGATATTCTTAGTATGCAATATGCACAATAAATGAATCATAAATGTGTCTTGATCATCAAATCATCATATCACAATAAAAGCAATAAATTAAAGAAAATATCTATTTTTTGTTACAAATATCCCTTGTGAAACTCATTCTCCAATAAATCCTGTTTGAAATACAAGATTATTAATCAAAATTGAAGTTTTTTGGCTTTTAGTACACTCTAAAAAAATGGTTTTTGGTCGTAATCATAGGGGAACCACTTTTGGTGCTATTTAGCACCATATCTTAACAGGTTCTGTATATGGTAGCGGTGCTATATAGCACCTCAGTCATCCCAAAGAACCGCTGAAGAACCGCTGAAGCACCAAGATTTGGTGTTATACAGCACTTAAAGTGGTTCCCCTATGATTACGAGCCAAAGAACCACTTTTAGTGCTATATAGCACCATTTTTTTAGAGTGTAGATAGCCTTACTGTAAGCTATAAGCTAGTGTGCCCCAAAACAATGACAAAATTCTCATTTAGAAGATATAAGCCTTCAAAACTTACAGTCTCTCACTTGAGAGTGATTTTGATGACATCACTTTGCACTTCAGCCTCATCAGATTTTCTGTCAAATCAAATGCTCTCTAGAATCTGAAGGCCCGCCCCCTGCATTATAAACAGATGCTGAAGCTGCAGCTGAAATCAGTCACTGGTTCACACATTTACTATTTTCTACATGGTGAATGGAACAGTGCACTATATAGTAGGGGTGGCACGGTACATGGAAAAAAACCGAACCGTTCGGTTCGCTTGTCTTGGTTCGGTGTGTGTGCGTTGCACGGTTCGCGCATGTGCAATGTATCCTTGTGCCCGTATGTTACCTCAGACAGTGGATGTCCTTTTCGTGCGAAATAAGAGGTTTGTGTGGACATAAAGTAAAAGTGGAGTGCTGCAGGTCACGTCACATGTAGAAATGAAAGTGGGAGAGATAAGGAAGGCTGCCCGGAGTTGGAGGATGCGCATCGTATAGCAGGGCAGATGCAGTGCGAGAGCGGGTGCCGCGCCGCGCGTGCCCGTTGAGCAGACATACACTGGCGGGTTTGTCTCGCGAGTCGCGCAGCTGAACCGCGGCTCGTGTATTGCAAATATAGGCAAATATAGTCCATTTTGTCACATTTTCCGGTCTTCTCCTCCGACCCCTGTCTGTCTCGTGCTTTGATTTATGATGGGAAACATATCTGCTGCAAGACCGTGTTCCCCTGTCTAATACACATATGCTGTATATAAGTAGTTCACATGATAAATGTAACATTTAAAAGTTAAGATATGCTTCTAGTTTTAATAATTTAAACATGCCTTTGAAGTTTGGGCAAAAACTTCTGACAGTGTTGTGTTTTCGTGTATTTTATGTTATTTTTTCACAGCGCTGGATGTCATATGGTGATTGTGAAACACACGGGACACTTCATGGTGAAATGTGTTAATCAGGTCAGCTGAATTAAAGCCACAGTGCATTGTTCTGATCAAAATTGATATGATTAACATGAAAAATGTTACACCAATGTGTCGGACTCGGTAGACAGCCAGTTAGGAAACAACTTGATATAGCAATTTTTAATACTGTATCCTAATTAGATTAGATTCAACTTTATTGTCATTACACAAGTACAAGTACAAGGCAACGAAATGCAGTTTAGGTCTAACCAGAAGTGCAATAGCAGCAAGTGCAGGACATACAGTGGTTGCGTAAGTGCAGGACATGGAAATGTACTGAATATATATAAATATGTATAAATAGAGAGACGATTATTACTATAAACAGAATTGTGGATGATTAAGCTATATATCATATGCTGAAGTAAATAAAAAACAACAACAACAAGAACCGTACAGAACCGAAAACCGTGACCCTAAAACCGTGATACGAACCGAACTGTGGGTTTTGTGAACCGTGCCACCCCTACTATATAGGGGGTAGGGAACGATTCAGACAGTGCAAATATGCTTTCCATTGGGGTGAATGAAGTCTGGTTTCACGCAAACCACCGCATCGCACACAGTCTGTTTTGGGTGTTTCTGATTTGTCACATGTTCCTTTGTTCTCTTTCCTGCCATTTCTGTGTTTCCCTGATTACCCTCATTAGTTCATTCATCCCAGCTGTGTCTTGTTCATTATCTAATTTCTGTCCACTACTTAAGTTCCCCTTGTTCATTCCCTCCTGGTCTAGTCTCTGTTGTGTTATGTTGGAGTGCTTTCCCTGGACTGTTTCTAAGAAGCTTTGGAGTCTACAGTCTGTTCCTGATACACCAACCCGTGACACACAGTCTGCTCAGGTCCAGAGACACAAGAGCACAGAGTGGATCACACGATCAAGCCGACACAGACCAGAAACCGTATCAGACCCATTAGAGTTCTGCACAGAATGATGCATTTTAAAGCGATATGGAGGAGATTATGATGAGAAACAGTTAGAAATTAGGAGGAAACTGCGGTATTACCAAGCTCAATGTCTCTGGCCGAGCTGTAATATAAACTAAATGCTGTTTAGTTTGGCTATTTTTAAAAAGGGGAGGAGCGGTTCGATTTATGTCCTGCCCTGTCTTCCCGTTTCAGTGGAAATTACATCAACACATTGAATAATGCTGCTGGTCTAGCTTTTTCAAGCCAACTTAAAGTTTGTCTACAAACTTTTTTATCTATATGCATGTTTTTATCATGATCTAAATATATGATACTATGGAAGATCAATGGTTAATTTGAATAAAACTAATATTTATATTTTACCATATGAAAATGAGGTTGTTATGTCCGTGTTTTTGTTAATGAACTTAAATTTACATCTGCATCCTCCTAACTCGAGCTACTACTAACTACTACTGTCAACTCACTGTCAAATATGCATTTCTAAGAGACAAAACATGTAATATTATTAATACTGCACTGTAAACTGTGCCGAAGATACACTCACCTAAAGGATTATTAGGAACAGCATACTAATACTGTGTTTGACCCCTTTTCGCCTTCAGAACTGCCTTCTACGTGGCATTGATTCAACAAGGTGATGAAAGCCCTTTTGGGTTCATTGAATATAAGACGTGCTTCTGCATTCTGGATCATTTGGAGCGTTTTGATCGCACATGATGGAAGTCCAGCCAGAAGCGCATTGCAGTAGTCAAGCCTAGAAATGACCAAGGCCTGGATGAGAAGTTGTGTTGCATGCTCTGTCAGAAAAGGTCTGATCTTCCTGATGTTGCGGAGCGCAAACCTGCATTTGAAATGTGGTCTTTGAAGGACAACTGGTCATCAAAGATTACGAAGGTTTCTGACCGACCCTGAAGGGGTGATCCGAGAAGAACCTAGCTGGATGGTGACGTCATGTTGTATTGTGGGATTGGCCCGGAAGACGAGCAGTTCAGTCTTTGCCAGGTTGAGCTGCAGGTGATGTTTTTTCATCCATGCCGAGATGTCTGCCAGACAGCTGGAGATTCGTGCAGCTACTGTGGGGTCGTCTGGTTGGAATGAAAGGTAGAGCTGAGTATCATCCGCATAGCAGTGGTATGAGAGGCCATGTGCCTGTATGATGGGTCCTAATGATGTAGGGCACGAAGCTCCCGTTCCACCACATCCCAAAGATGCTCTATTGGGTTGAGATCTGGTGACTGTGAGGGCCATTTTAGTACAGTGAACTCATTGTCATGTTCAAGAAACCAATTTGAAATGATTCGGGCTTTGTGACATGGTGCATTATCCTGCTGGAAGTAGCCATCAGAGGATGGGTACATGGTGGTCATAAAGGGATGGACATGGTCAGAAACAATGCTTAGGTAGGCCGTGGCATTTAAACGATGCCCAATTGGCACTAAGGGGCCTAAAGTGTGCCAAGAAAACATCCCCCACACCATTACACCACCACCACCAGCCTGCACAGTGGAAAACAAGGTATGATGGATCCATGTTCTCATTCTGTTTACGCCAAATTCTGACTCTACCATCTGAATGTCTCAACAGAAATCGAGACTCATCAGACCAGGCAACATTTTTCCAGTCTTCAACTGTCCAATTTTGGTGAGCTCGTGCAAATTGTAGCCTCTTTTTCCTATTTGTAGTGGAGATGAGTGGGACCCGGTGGGGTCTTCTGCTGTTGTAGCCCATCCGCCTCAAGGTTGTGCGTGTTGTGGCTTCACAAATGCTTTGCTGCATTCCTCGGTTGTAACGAGTGGTTATTTCAGTCAAAGTTGCTCTCCTATCAGCTTGAATCAGTCGGCCCATTCTCCTCTGACCTCTAGCATCAACAAGGCATTTTCGCCCACAGGACTGCCGCATACTGGATGTTTTCCCTTTTCACACCATTCTTTGTAAACCCTAGAAATGGTTGTGCGTGAAAATCCCAGTAACTGAGCAGATTGTGAAATACTCAGACCGGCCCGTCTGGCACCAACAACCATGCCACGCTCAAAATTGCTTAAATCACCTTTCTTTCCCATTCTGACATTCAGTTTGGAGTTCAGGAGATTGTCTTGACCAGGACCACACCCCTAAATGCATTGAAGCAACAGCATTTTAGTGATCATAGCGATCTTGGCTCACTTTCGAGGCTACAGTCATTAATTGAATAAAACTATTGTTGCTGAGAGGACCGATGGCCAATTGCATGCAGCAAAGTTTCGGAAGTGACATCTAAATATAAATGCCACTCTGCATGAGACAGAAATATCCTCCTGAGATCCAGATTAGAGGTTTTGCCTCTGTAGAGGACATTATTTAGCGAATTTCTCCTAAAACAGTTTTAAGTCTGGATATTGTTATTTAAGTATTATTACACATCTTTTTACATTAACATATTGTCCCAAAACCCTTTAATATGCAAATTAGATACAGTGTATAGATGCATTGCCTAGAATGGGAATGGCATTTAATGGCCATGTTTACACACGTTGCATGAAGTAAAATGGTATATCAAATTATTCCGTATCTTTCATAACATTGGAAATCATTTTTATACAAAGTTTGGATAAAACAAACTTGAAGCATAAAAATTGATTGGTGAATAAAAACAAAAATCCCATTGTTTGTCTTTTAATTTTCTCAATAAAGGGGATCTGGTGTCCTCTACAGAGCAGAGGATATAGCATATCAATAGGAATTAAAATTATATATATATAATATCAATTAGTTTTTTATGCTCCAAACAATAATGACCGGGAAAAAACAAATCTAAATTCACCAAACCTATTTTTCAGGTTCTCTGGTTAATACACAATTATTGGTAAATGACTTGTAAATAAATAATCATACATTTCTCACTGTACACTGCTATGGTGGAGCCATTGCTTAGCCCATCTGCACTTTACTAGAGCACCCTCAGTAATTTCAGAAGCACCCTCAATGATTTGATCCTGGAACCAGGCCTGTCACCTTATGCCACAAAACAATTTTTTCCTTCCTTGACATTTGATTAAATAGTAATTAGTACACTTTTAAAAACTAACAAGAGCAGTATTTTTTCTAAATATTATTATAATAATATTATTTACTAAATATACACTAACTTTTGTCTTCCAAGTGCATGTCACGTGACTTGGGTGATCGCTCAAGCTTCATGGAAGGGCAAAGAGAACCAGTTTCCCCATTTAGCCAGGTTGGCTAAATGCTACCTTGGAGTCCCAGCAACATTGAGAGGTGACACCCAGTGAGAGGGTGTTTTTTACAGCAGTGTTTCTCTACTGGTGGGCCGCGAGACCATTCTGAGTGGGTCGCGGAGTGCCTGAGAAAAACATGTTGTCCCGATTCAGTATCTGCGGTCAGATGATATGTTGTAAGTCTATAGTGTCATTTTTGAGTCTTTCTCACTTCAGAAAACCGAACTTAAAGGGGGTGAAACACTCCTATAGAGTACCTATAGAGCAGTATTGCATCCTTCATATCTCTGAAAAGTCTTTAGTTTTATCATATTTATAAAAATGGGGGAAAAGGCTGTACAGAGTCTTTACGAAGAAAAAAACAGAGCGGATGGAGGTGTATCGTGTGGGTGGAGCTTATCATCCACAAGCGTGCGCAGCTATTGCGTTGAGAGCATCTGACAGCTGTGACATCCTTAAACGTGGAAAAGAAAACGTTATCCTAAATAAACCATGACTATCAATCAGATTCAACCACACATATATGATCCAGAATCTGATCTGGAGACTGAAATTGAACAGGAGCAGCAGCAGCAGGGGCAGCAGCAGCAGTATGTATGTACTGCAACTGTATATATTTGCTTAGTGGCTTGTCATGCGTGAGTTTTACAACATTTGTGTGTTTACTCATGGTTTATGAGGTCATAAACCGGGTTTATAAGGACGGTTTTGCACGGCATGTTGTTTACTTGAGGTGCACTTACGCGCCGATAGCTAACAACACAAAGACATTTGAAGCAGTTTTACTCACCACCTTCTTCCAACGCACGACCGTGAACCTTAATCGCTGGGACCGCTCCATCTTTCAGCATTAGCTACAAATCCGGAGATGACCTGGGCCTTGTTTATAAAACGATGGTCGCAGAGATGCAGGGAACAAACAAAAACACTTGCACAACTCTGTTGCTGCTCCGAAAAAACAAACTCCAACCACTGTCCCATTAACACTGGGATCTTTGGGAAGCTGTACAGGGTTGTCTTGCCCTGACAACCAAAAACACACTTCTTTGGTGACATGGTTGATGTCGTGAAGTCCTGCGACTGCAGCGCAGCCGAGCAAAGCGCTTTGATGGGCGTACTGCTTTTTCTCTCTCGCTCTGGTCTATGGGTGCGCGCGCCCTTCCGGGAGACGTGCCCTTAGGACCAGTATAAGGAAATTCTGCCCCATTTGACGTCACACAGATTTAAATGACCGCTGCGATCAAATTTGACCTCAGATGAAATTCTGGCAGTGTCAGATTTGACTCACAGTGCTGCAGTGTGACTTCCCCTGCGACGACCGTCAAATTATCTGTTTTTCCAAGACAAACTATGACTAAAATGAGTGCTAGAGATTTTCTTTGTAGCCACCATTTCAATCCCTCGTGTAATGCAGCTCACTGTCAACAAACGCGTCATTGAACGATGACATAAAACTCCAGTTTTCTTGCATGCGTGTCATACATTTTTGTGAAATAAATTTGCTTGTTTTTTTGTTTTTTTTAACATTGAATACAGATCCCTGCCCCACAGCAAACAGGACCGAACCAAGGCTCCAAAATCATGATTTGAACCGAACCGTGACATTGGTGTATCATTACACCCCCTAATTATGATATTTGATGCATGTAACCCTGGGGTAGGAGACCTCCAAAACTAAATTACGAGCCTTTAAAATAGCATAAAGGGGCACTTTAAAACACACCAATCAGATGCAATCCTTCACTGCCCTTACTGTAAAAATGAGTACGTTTCACAAACTTTCTACATCGAAATCACATTTAATTCAATGCATTACACGCAGTTTCTTTGGAATTATTTGTGAAATTTCCCAGCAGTTTCTACAGGAAATAGCTTGAGAGCTGCATGGACTGACAGGCCGCTTCTCCACAAGATTAGCACAGCAGACAGCAGACGCTGTGGCCACCAGCATCAGCAATCCCACAGCACGACCTCCACTGGGAAATACGGGAATTTGCCAGGGCAAACGGCTGCCTAAAACTGCCTCCAACGTGTTCACACATCCGTGCGCGCTCACACTCACACACACACACACTCGCGCTTTACATGAGATTAGAAGTGCATTAAGTCGAGAGGCTGGGGAACAGCTGTAGTGTCATTTCAGTCTACACCACCTGTCTATATTAAACAACAAAAGTGGGCCAGCTCTCCTCACAGCGCGCGGCCCACACCTGCAGCTAATTAAAACAACTGCCATTCACTGGAATCCACAACAGACGGCTCCCCACGCACAACAAAATGTGTGAAGCAAATCTGTGAAACTCGCGTCACAGTTTCTCCCATTAGGGGAACCTCTGTGGTTTATCATCACCACTTCAGATGATCACATGTGATTATGAACCGCATCTCAGTGGAGCTGTTAATGTGTGCATGATTATATACAGTTAACATCAATTCATCTGCAACTTAGCAAATTATATTGCTTACCGTTCACTGCTTCATTTATGAATGCGACACAACAAACAAGATGTCTAGATCATAGATCAGCCAAAAAGGTCAAATATTTATTCGCACGTTAATGATTCACTCAAAGTCTG
This sequence comes from Romanogobio albipinnatus, assembly GCA_023566225.1. Classification (NCBI taxonomy): domain Eukaryota; kingdom Metazoa; phylum Chordata; class Actinopteri; order Cypriniformes; family Gobionidae; genus Romanogobio; species Romanogobio albipinnatus. The sequence goes on along the minus strand of CM042241.1, from coordinate 63,402,405 downwards.
AAGGCTTCCGATAGTTTGTGCTGAAGAAAAGAGCAAATTGTAATGATGTCAGTGGCGTTTTGTTGCGTAACGTTCAGATGACTTTGAATATAGCGCTACTTTTGAACTACTTTTATAGTACTTTATTGGTGTTTTTGACCTGTTGGGAGCTTTTTTCGAACAGACATGGTATGTATATGCAAAAGAGCTTCATGAATATTTAATCAGAAACTCTCCATTTGTTTTTACGTTTATGCATTAGCAGGCGCTTTTATCTAAAACGGATTACAATAGAGGAACAAATCAATGTGTCACAGAGCTGATAATATTCGTAATATATGAGATGGTGGTCCAGTGGGTTAAACCATGGACCTGATACGCAGAATGTTTCTGGTTCGATCCCAGCGGTCACCACCAGTGTGTCCTTGAGCAAGGCACTTTACTCCATGTTGCTCCAGGGGGATTGTCCCTGTAATAAGGGCACTGTAAGTCGCTTTGGATAAAAGCGTCTGCCAAATGCATAAATGTAAATGTAAAATGTATATGAATATTTAGTTACAGGGGGAAAAGTATATAAAATAATTTTCAAAACATTTTTAGTTGTATGTATATTATATATAGTTAATAAAATAACAGATGTGGCCACTACAAACTTAATGTATTCAAAACAGCTGAACATGAAAATGTTCTGTGTTTTATTAAAAAATTAAAGAAAAAATTAAAATAAATTGTATTTACAATAATAAAAAAGTTACACTATTTTAAGGTGTCTTTGTGTATTTACACATTTAAGTACTGAATAATATTAAGTAACTACATGTACTTACTAAAAGGTTAGGGTCAGGATTGGGGTTTGGTTTAGGGTTAGTTGCATTTAATTATGCATAATTAATAGATATTACTATAGTAACTACATGTAACATATGTAACAATGACGCTGTAAAATAAAGTGTTACCAAAAATATGCATAAAAAGTTTAATATTCATTAGACTTCCGCAAATAACTTAATATAAACGTACACCTACCGAACACCTCAGCCTCCAACAACATGAGCTTAAGTCCATCTTTAGTCCAGAGTCTAGTGTGGTTCCACAAAGAGGTTAAAAGCGGCAATATTCAGCACCTTCCAGCATCCAGTTTGCTAGATTGCGAACACTGAAACTGACGCTGGTCATCGTCCGTTTTTCGTTGATGTCACAGAACTAAAAAAAAACACACAAGCATGAAAGCTAAATATTACTGCAGTCTGGGTGAGCTTCAAAAGTCCAAAGCTCTTTCCTCGAGCAAATCTAATTTGGAGGGAAATAGAGTTTTCTTTGTGCACTCATGTGAGGCTGAGAGTCCATGTGGAGGGAGGAAAAGAGAGAAACAGAGAGATCAGTGTGTCACTGGAGGGTGTGTCTGGGTGTGAGATACGGGCACAGGGAACAACCAGCTGTTGCCCTCAATAAATAACTCCAGAGGATTGTCAGCAGAACAACTGCCCCCCTCTCACAGTTAATAGAGTGTGAGTGAGTGTGTGAGTGTGTGTGTGTGTGTGTGTGTGAGTGTGTGTGTGTGTGTGTGTGTGTGTGTGTGTGTGTGTGTGTGTGTGTGTGTGTGTGTGTGTGTGTGTGTGTGTGTGTGTGTGTGTGTGTGTGTGTGTGTGTGTGTGTGTGTGTGTGTGTGTGTGTGTGTGTGTGTGTGTGTGTGTGTGTGCGTTTTAAAGATACGTTTTAACTACATTTGTTTAGGGGATCCTGTGTTGCATACATTGAGACACAGAGCCTACTTTACAAAAACTTTACAAAAAGCGTGATAGATGATTTTTCAATGTCTTTCTTCTATTCCGATCTAAAGCAGTAATCCACTTGATGGTTGATTCAACATTGTAAACACTGGGACTGATGCTGTTGTGTTTGTTAGAACCAGACTAGCCTGACACAGAAATATTAGCTCAACCAATAGAGTAAATTGTGTTTTTCTGACCAATGGCAAGGCAAAGAATGGAGTAAATTTTTTACGCAGTTTTTTGTTGTAGTCATGAACTCTTAAAAGAAAAGGTTCAGAACCTTAAAGGGCGGCGCTTCATATTGAACCCCTATGTCACCGTCCTAGCTCTTTTTTAATTGCCTTTGTTTTATATCACATATTTTAGTAATCATCATAAATTAGTAGGGATGTAACGATACATCGCATAGAGATATCGCAAAATAAAAATGCGAAGATGTGTATCGTTGATGTAAACGCTATTTAGTTTTAGTAGTATGATTATTCAAAGCATTTTAGATGGTTTATTCTTCTATAGTGCATTCATAGCAGGAGAGGCGGAACAGTGTGTGCGGCGCGAGTACTGCATGAGAAAATAATGAACGTTTACAGAGTTTCAGTGACATTACTACATTAAACTACTATATAAAAACGTTAAATATAATGTATAATAATGCAATGGGGGAATATTTGTGTGTCCTGATAATATAATAACAACAAATTTATTTAAATAATAATAAAAAAAAGTAATAATAAAAAAACACCTCTTTATTTTGGCTTAAAATATCACGATAAATATCGTATCGTGAGTTCAGTATCGTGATAGCATCGAATCGTGACACAAGTGTATCGTTACACCCCTATAAATTAGGTATCATTCGCAAGCTTTCGGACTCAAAATTCCTCCTGTGAAAACCGTTTTGAAATTGGACGTTGCATTACTATGTTTTAATGGGCTCCTCCCCTAGTGGGCGGTGTCAAGTTTAATATTACAACATTTATTTTAACTACTTTATCATCGAAACCTTTTCTAATCTTAACAAAAACACATTGTCGGAGAGGTCTGAGGTTCCATATTTGGTCTGTTTTGTGATAGATGGGATTTTTGGACAGAATGTTTTTAATTTGTTACAGCAGAATGCATCAAAAAAAAAAAAAATGGAATGTGACACCCACAAAATCTCATGGGGACTTACATTTTTGTGATATCTACTTCAAATATGGAACACAATTTGGTTAGACATATGGCTTTTAATTTGAAGTTAAAGTATACAATTATTTTGTAAAATATATAGTACAGTACATTTGATTTACAGTAAATTTAAACTTCCATAACTTTCATACTTTCATTTTTTTTTTTACTAATTTTAATTAAACAGCAAAAAAACATACTTTATCACTAGAAAATAATCTGTTAAATCTGTTAAACATGAAAGTATTATGCGATCATTTAAGAAGTTTCTCTTTATATAGAACCTTTCTGCCTTCAAAGGGTTCTTTCAAATTAAATCAGGAACCCTAAGGTTCTACAGAACCCCATTGAACCTTTTTTCAAAGAGTGTAGTTTTTTCACAAAGATATGAAGTCAATATTTTTGTAATGTCATTTTCTTTACTTTTAATCCACTTTACATGGGGATAAATGCAATTTTAGTCAATGACAAGAACATTTTAGTTGATGAGAAATCAAACAATATAGGCTATTTTCAAAAACTGTGAAAACTGTTGTTGTTTTACAAGAGAGTGTTAGGATAAAGCCATTCATTTTGCGAATCACACTTCACCTTTACGTGAACTTCCGCACCACAGATTTTTTGATGTTGTGTTTGATCCAACTTTTTGATAAAGCACGACTTTGATGTCAGAATTTGGCTGGACACCAGCGTACTACACCTGAGAGTCTTTGGTTTGGGATGCAGTTCACAACGTGCCTGAAAACAATTGGTCATAAATCGCCAAAGCAAACCGGTATTGATGACATAGGCCTACAATTGCATCTTTGCATAATCTCGGGCACATTTATCATTCTATAATGCGGTTTCTCATCAGTAAACAACTGCTACTAGTGCTCACATCGACAAAGCAAACAGCAAACATGCCACAGATCGAAAAGGACCAGCAGGTTTTTTTTTTTTTTACCAATCAATCAAACCAAGCATGAAAACCGCCTAAATCCCAATCTACATGACCCAAGACTGACATATTGGGGGGAAAAAATAGATTATAACCCAGTATCTTCCCGGAAACAGATTCCCATTTCCTGTAGCCTCAAGCTCTGTAATTAGACCAGCGACAACAGAAACACATTATGGGATCATACAGTATGTGCACGCGATGCACTACCTCAAAAATGAAAATTCATTATTTACAGGCACCATTATTCAGTCTTATGTTACATTTTAGTTGCTAGGTTTGTTAACGTTAATGGTCACAAGTGACATGACGTAAAGGCCAAGTGTGGTAACCCATAATTTGTCCTCTGCATTTAACCCATCCAAGTTAGTGCACACACGGGCTCCAGACTGTGACCAAATGGTTGCATTTTGCTACCTTTTTCCTGCCGGTGCGACTAAATTTTGTTCGAGGTTGCACCGGTGCGACCGCCATGTTGCCCAACTGATAAGAGCCATTTCTGTTGCATATGAAAAACATCAAATGGCAAACTAAACGAAAGCGGAACGGAACCACGCTACTCGTTTTAACTGTGCTGCGTGGAGCGTTTATCAGCTCGGTGCAATAATAGATGGCTCATACATGGGCCGATCTCGATCACGTGACACCGTTACTACACAGCGCTGGGAGATCCAGTGAGAAAACGTTTGAATTCACCACAGAATTAATAACATCGCTACTCTAGTGGAAGCGTTTGGCACAGAATTTGGTTAAAAACCACAGATATCAGATCAAACAGCGCTGACATGGAAACCAGGAGAAACATTTCAGTCTACAAATCACCAACATTTACCATGGATTTACTGTAGTAACACCACATGGTATTGTGGAAGAAATTGTGTGTGTGTGTGTGTGTGGGGGGGGGGGGGGGGGGGGTATTTGTTTTTAAATTATTAATCTCAGGGTTCGCACTAGGGATGCCACAATTCTCAATATAATATTGAACCGTTCGGTACGGCATTCACGGTTCAATACGTGCTTGTGAATTGCGTTTTTCCCGGCTATGTCTATGAGTCTATGCGCTGATATGAGCAAATATCCAATCACTATGCACTAAGTTATGGGTGTTTAGCCACGCTTGCAATGCTGGTGTCAGATTTCACACTTTAACAGAGCGGTGAAATGAGGCTTTCAAATCTGTGGTGTGGGTGGGATGTGCGATATCATGATTTGTGATTGTGGATGATTAAAATGTCACCAAAATCTGCTTTTGAAAAAAATATTGTAGTGCTACGGTACACATGCTATCATTTGCCTCTATCCCAATATACACTCACATCACACGTTAATGGTAGAGTTATACTCACGGAACACTATAGTTATTCACAATCACGGAAGTTAATTATTTGCATGCGTTTTAAAACCTTGACGGTTAAACATTTCATTTGCGTGCTTATGCACTGTTTTAAACATGCGCTTTTCTGAGCATGCGCACTAAGAGCGTGTCAAACACTTGACTAAGTAGTCTTACTGCGCTAATACTGTCAAATACTCACAAGGTTAACATAAACACAGTCGGTTAAGTGAAAGTGAAATTGGTGCATGTCTGTACATTAGATGTGTGCAGGTCTTAAATTGACAGCAACGCAGCCTAGTGAACACGCTGTCCACTATTCGATTAGTGGGACAATTCACCTCTAAAATTATGTCATTATTTACTCACTCTAATGTTGTTCCAAACCTGTATTCATTTTGGCGCTGAATGATTGAGCTCACCCAACATTTTATTTCAAACTAAAAGTCAGTTGCGGTGAGTGCAGTAAGAGTTGTTTGCTATTCGAATCAACAATCGAATCAATCAGGCGCTGGCGACACTGCTCTCAAATGTTAGTCTGGAGCTCTGATTAGGAGCAGTCAGTGAGCAGTAAACACACACACACACACACACACACACACACACTGCAAACTGTGGACACACACACCTGGAGCAGTGGACAGCCATTTATGCTGTGGCACCCTTGCTCAAGGGCACCTCAGTCATTTCCTGCAGGTATTGAGAACTAAACCATTATAATCAATGACTTGGAATATAGTGCTAATTTTGAACTCTATTTTTATAGTCCTTTTTAGGGAGATTTTAAGGAAAAAAATGTGGTCATTGTGAACTGATAATACATGCTAAAGAGCCTTATTTTGAAATATCCTGAACTATTCCGAACTGTCTTTCCCCGCCCTTGACGAAATTTTCCGGCAATCCATGTTTTCACTGTTATACGGGACGCTATTACGTATATCTCCGGATCCAAAAACAAGTGAAGAAGAAGCAGAAACAAGCGTCAGAAGCATTTCTTACGTACATGTAAGCTAGAGCAAAACAAATTCAAAAATGCTAGCGCTGACTGACTTAAACTATATTAAAATATACAAATAAATATAAAAAAAACATCTAGAAGTATTGATGTAATTATTTGTATATTATAATTAATCATATATTTGTATATGTAATTACAATAGTAAAATAACCTAATTTAAAAATATATTCGTACAACAATATACTCTGTTGCCCATGACATTTTGTGCAAATGATGGCACTGACTAGCAACTTAAAATGCCGGGGAAAGAGTTAAAAACTAATTATAAAAAAAATATATATTATAATAAAATATATTAAAATATTTAAAAATGTCTAAAAGTATTGATGTAACTATTTATATATTATATTGTATATATGTAATTACAATTAAAATATTTTTAATCTGTATCCATAACCATGATGTCGTGCCTCAAATGCCCAACACAGCCACCTGCACCGACAGGTTCAGCTCCCTTCCCATGAACTCTGACACCAACCCTTTGACCCTTTACATGCTGAGAGAAAAGAGACAAGTCCTAAACGCAGAATAATAGAGTCCAGAAGAAACATGAACGCTTGATACAGGACACGTCTAGGAAGAGGAAGTGGATGGCATGAGAGAGAAAGCACATGGAGATAAAGATCCACTCTTTTGTGAAAGAAAAACAAAAATAGGGCCAAAAAGAGATGGGGAAACCCTTCAAATGTGTGGAGCGGTTTGTTGGTATCCACAGGAAGTATCTCAGAAGGAAACAGGAAGTCTGGCCGAGCCTCCTGAAAAGTGCCATGGCTGTGAGAAGAGGACTTTTTTCCCATTAGGGTTGAATTTCTGTCAGCAAATGCTTCAGAGAGGCTTTCACCCTTCTGTCCCAGGTTTCCTATAGCAGGAAAAGCCGCTCCGCTCTGGAGCTATTCTTGAAGAAAGATTTCTCTTTCACTCCTTCCCTTCCTGCTTCCACCGTCTTCCTGTATAACACCATCGCACCGCTCTATGAAAGCCTGCGGGATTAGAATCTGTATAGAGTTTATTAAACTCATGAAAACCAAGTTTCAAAAAGCATAAACCAGGCCGAGTTCATAATCTAGAAGAGTTTGATATGTTCTAACAAACAAGAAAGTCATCCACTGTGATCCCAGGTCAAAAATGAAGCCAAAACACAATACTAAAAAATGCATCAAAAGAACTGACCAGGAGCATCAAGGCTTGCTATTCAAACACACCTGCAAGACTTTCAATGGACACAAGCAGCTCGTGTTATTGAACATGCTCCCATCCTGGATGGGAATCGTAAGGAATGCTACGATTTCAGTTCCCAAACGATTCTCCTGAAGATTCTTAGAACTTGAGGAAGAAATCATACAAATAAATGCAATTCTACTGGCACATGATGACATCTTTTTGATAAACAATTCTTTTTGGGTGCACCATAAATGCAATTTAATAATTTGCCTTTCAACATCACATTATCAATCAATAACTAGACACATTTTTTCATATTAAGTCATCTACAATAAGCATAACGAGACTAATTACCCAAACAAGACATACCACACTATAAACCATAACGCTCAAATTAATTAATTGATTTGAGTAGGGCAAACATAATTTAAACAAATTAGTCTCAGTCTATATATAGTATAACTGTTATACTATATATAGTTTTATTTAATTCACTTACGAATATTTTAACTTAATTTCTGTGTAAAGCACTTTGAATTGGCTTTATGCACAGCTGCACTACTTCCTGAACTTCAGCCAGCTCCTTTGTTTCCTGTCTGCCATTATTGGACAAACTGATTAATCCAGGTGTGCCTGACCTCTGTAGTCACAACAACAATAATCAGACACACCTGGATGAATCAGTTTGTCCAATAATGGCAGACAGGAAACAAAGGAGCTGGCTGAAGTTCAGGAAGTAGTGCAGCTGTGCATAAAGCCAATTGCCACTGTGTACGAAATGTGCTATACAAATAAACTTGCCTTGCCTTGCCTAGGGATGGGTAGCGATTTTCGAATATTCGATAGTTGAGTTAATTATAGAATATCGAATAGTTTGTGCGATTATCGTCCTCAAAAAAATCCCCATGTTTTCGGTGTGTGTGACCAGAGGGAGGGGCTGCCAATAACGCACCTAAAGCTGTCAGTCTGCTCTCAGGGTGTTTTATACTGGGCACGTTTGCTGCGGTCCGAGCGTGATTCTTCCCTCCGCCTCCGCAGTGTTGGTCTGGTTTCACACTCGACTTGAACCCTAGTGCGTTTGCGTTCATCTAACGTCATCACAAACGTGCACGGGCATGATAGTAAACAGAACGCGGGTCAAATATATTGCGCTTTTTTAAATTAATTTGGTGCTATTATGTGCAGCTGAGTAAACAACACTTGGGTTTACCGTATGTGTGTCGCTGGAAGGCGGCTTTGCTGCTTGCAAACTGACTCTTTTGAGGAGACGTGAATTGCCATTCATTTGCTGCCCTGATTGCACTCTATACGCGAATACACTGCAGGCTCGCTCTCGCGCTCGTATCTCAGGTAAATCATCAACACTATCATCACTTACGTGTGTGTTATTGAACTAATGACATTGCAATCGGCTAAAACGCATGCGCTGGTTACTTTTCTTCCTGAACAAGTGCACACCCGAGTGTTGTTCGCACAGTCACGTGAATCGCGGCACAGCTCCGAGTGCAACCGAACTCCGGTTGTGTGTTCTCGGGTTTGGTACCTCAGTGCACACCAAGCTCTCCATGTAAGCTTTCACATTAGCAATTTTTCATGCGAACTTTGCTCCATTTCAAACTAAACTGCCAGAGTAAAAACGTCCTGAGACAACAGAAGAACAACACATCGCCTCACGCGCACACTGAGGCATTTAACGGTTGCGGTAACTTGGGGCGATGTCAAATAACAGTCATATGTTTCAGCATGTTACAATAATTATATGGCTTGAGTTGATATTGCCTATTCCCTAATGAATTAAACAGTTTGTTATCATACAGATTGAGAGTGTGAATGGTCTCTCTCCCTCTCTCTCTCTGTTTATGCGTGTAGCCTTTACATGCGTGTATGCAGGGGAGGAGTTGCGATTTTCGAATAAAAATCGAATAATTCCCAGCGATCTGCGAATATTATTTTTGCTTGAAATGCCCATCCCTAGTTCAGTCAAATTAACTTATGAGTATTTAGCAGATTTTTTCTCTTTCAAGTTCACAGAACTGATATATTTTAAGTAAACTGAGCGGTTTCATTGTTTTGAGTTTTAGGAATTAACTTATTTTCATTTAGATGTACTTAAGTTTAACTGAAACTGGGCTAGGAATTCTATTTCCCAGCATGCTTTGCCCACGGCACTCGAAAGAGGGAGTAAATGCTAAAATTAAGTGTTATATAATGTTTTAATAATGTTAAGTGGGAGATTTAAGCCCAGAGTATACTTCACTTTTTACTCGTATGCGGGGGTAAGTGCACAGTGCGTGTGATGCAAATTTCGTCATCAGAAGGCCCTATTTTAACGATCTGAGCGCATGGTCTGAAGCGCACGGCACAAGTGCACTTAAGGCGTGTCCGAATCCACTTTTGCTAGTTTAAAGACGGGAAAAATGGTCGGTGTGCCCGGCGCATGGTCTAAAAGGGTTGTCCCTAGTCTCTTAATGAGTCATGGGTGTGTTTTGGGCATAACGTGCAATAAACCAATCAAAGTCTCATCTCCCATTCCCTTTAAAAGTCAGTTGCGCTCGCACCATCACAGATTCGCTATACACGCCTGAATTTCGCGAGTGGAAAGACTGAACGCTTCTCCAGAGAGGAATCTTTTTATTTTAAATATTTAAAAATGTTTGTGTGCTGCTGCACGTCCTTGTGTGTGTAATAAGTGTACAAGCGTTGTGCACCCCCCTATAGGCACATTTTACTAACACAACCTTTAAATAACACAAAAAATACTGCGCTATTGACTTTAGAGCAGGTTTTTGTTGGTCAATGGTGCAGTCGTTTTCAGTTGCCTCTAAATAGCCACGCAGCAAAATGCGCCTGAACAGACCTGGTTTTCAGACCAGCACATGGGTGAACAGATGGGCGCGAGTGCATTTGCTATTTAAACAACGTGGGACGAGAAAATTAACACTAGCAAAAAACACTTGCGTCGCACCTGGCACTGCATTGCGTATGCATAAAAAAACTAAGTATACTTTGGTCTTCAGTAGTGATTTGTTTCTGTTAATGTGGGTTTTTGGAGAGTTACCATCATGGTGCCAAGTGGTCCATGCGGCTTGGCTTCAGAGCAAGTTTATGAAATGCTTTATATTGCTGCACTAGCACACTAGCAAGTCAGCATTTTCTGAAGCTTGTTGTAACTAGCTAAGTTTATACTAATAAAAAGGTTACATGAAAATGTTAAGTTAAATGTATAGTGTACTCAAATATTTATAGTTAAGAACAATTAAAATGTACAAGTACAACATAATCTGCCAGTTTTGCTGACTTAAAATTTGAATTTCTTAACTTAAAAATCGTGTGCCTTTTTCAGGTTTACACTACAGGACATCAGAGAGAAAGAGCATACAAACCACAAAAAAAGTTTTATGTTGGTTGTATAACTGATCATTTTGGTAATCCATATACATAAACTGCACATAATTATGTAATATGCATTATTTTTTGTTGTTGTAAAACATGCATGTATTAGTTTGTGCACCACACTTCATCCAGTCATCCGCTGCTAAGATCACCAATGGCTTTCTTGACCAAACTGGATAGATGTTACTACATATGTGTCCTTAAGTGTATACTTGAGTTTCTCATGGAGACATTCACACACAAGGACAGAGAGTTACAGCACTTACTCAATCTCTCAGGACTTTATGTGCCTGGCAACAATGTTTCTCATTTTAGCAGCAGTTGACATGCTGGGAAGAGCAGTACAGATGTGAGATCTCAAAGTCCTGGGTAGGACCGTTTGGCATCCTTGTAGGCATTACAAAAGTAATGTCTCTAAGCTCAAATATGTACACGCCGAGGATGAGGACATCAGTAAACTCTCTCGGCAGGTTGCGAGTGAGGTGGACTTTTTAACATCAAAGACCCTACAGCCGTGAGACATTCACAATTGATCTCCCTACAGCTAATCTTAACAAAAATCTACGAAAACAACCATAAAAGATCTTATTCTTATCAGCTTATCGTAATAATTGGCTCCGTCCTTCAGGGCAAAACAGCACTTTCATTAACGCTGCTTCACACACGGTTTTATTAGATGAGCCTGCCGCCACCGCAAACACATCCAACACCAAAAATAGCACACACACAATCATGTTGACATTATAAAATAGATGCTTACCTTATGATGATTTCATTGACATTACAAGCCTATGTTAGGATTCATAAGCATACAATAAACTGATTTAATCGACATAAATAGATACCAGATTAAAAAAAAATACACACTGTACAATCATAATAAAATGTATATAATTGAATCAATTAAATAAAGTAATATATATTATATGATTTAATTATAGTATATATATATATATATTGTATAATTATGTCATTCAATAAATAAAAAATAATACATAAAATTAATTCAGTTCAATAAATTCTATTATAATAATGTATAATATTGCATACTGTATAATAAAACAAACGTTTGTATATATAAATATAATAAATTTTCTCAATGGATGATTGCTTGGTCTGAGCAGTATGACTTATGTGGGGAATATCTTTTATATTTAGAAAAATGGCATCGGGCTAGTTGGTGCCCCAGGGCCTTACAAGACCATAATTCATCCTTGCTTTCCACAACCACATGACAAAATTCAGTTTCTCAAGTTTGTTTATGAGTTCATGTAACTGGAACAGCAATATACAAGCCTTTAAAATAGGTGGTTTGTGGCTTTTACTCCACGTTGATGACACATTATGCACATTTCTCCAATCAAATGCTTTCTAGAATGGCAACGCCCCTCCCCCTAAACCTCCTGCCTCTAACTATAGCATAAGCAAACAGCTAGTGTTAATTTTGTCACCTATTTTTAATTTAGTCTTAGTCTTGTGCCAAATGTCCTTGTTAGTTTTAGTCATATTTAGTCATTCACATATCTTTTTTTGTTAGTCAAGTTTTAGTCGACTAAAAGTCTTGTCATTTTAGTCTAGCTTTAGTCAAAGGAAAACTCAATATATTTTGTGGCAAAATAAGTTACATAATATATATATAACCTGCATAATGTATGTGCCACAACACCATAGCTAACTGGTTGATTTACAGCGTAGATGCCTAAAATCAACATTAGCTTATGAGGGCCTAAATATTGATTTCGATCTGGATTCAGTATGAATTCATATGTATATAGCCTACTGTACATAAGGAAAAATAAGTTTGCCTTTTAGCACTATTTTACACTTTTTTGGGGTTATATTATTTTGCTTGCATTCTTTACTATTCACTATTATTAACATTTCAAAATTTCACAAATAAGTAAGCAGTTATGAACTGCAATACTTTTTTGAGCAACTAGACTACATGTATATTTATTAAAGAGCCATACGGGCACCCAGTGGGAAATGGCATTACAAGAGAAAATTTTTATTTTTCCAGCCACAAAATGGCCCTAATTTGCCTCTTTGCAGTGGAATTCTCTATTTTAACCTTAATTAATACACTAATTGTAATATAAATAAGAAAAATATTTTAAGTGGTCATTAATGGACCATAAGTATTGCACAAATAGTATTTAGTACCAAAAGATCTCCTCAAAATATTCAATAAATATTATTGAATTAAAATATAGGCTATTTATTTTTAAAAATAGTTAAGGTGTATGGTCACATTTGACCATCAATGATTATAAGTGTGACTTAATTAGTAAGGAATACCTGAGGGTTAAATACAAGAAAAACATTAATATTAATGTTAACAATGTTGCATCTACCACTCTCCATAATAAAATGATACTGTAAATGTGGCTGACATAATAATCAATGCACACTATGCTGTACTGTTTACCAAAAATTTCTGCAAACATCTGTATAGTGAAGCTTTTGTATAACTTAAGCCATTCAAATGTACTGACACAGCGCTAGAAGTATTGAGCGCTCCGGGAACCACGTGACCGCGCGCGCCGCCGCGAGATGACAGGCTGGCAGCAACAGGAGGAGTATGAGAGAGACCTCTAGCCTACTGAGCAACAGCGCAAACTCTTTCGAAATATCTTGAACAGCTGAATATTCATCTCATGATGAAAATGTAGAGACGATTGCAGACGAAAATGAAGAGAGATTTTATCTTAGTTTTTATTTTATGCAAAACATTTTAGTCTTGTCCTTTTTCGGCAACAATAATGCATGTTAATTTAGTCTTAGTCTGCGTTTTTGGACATTGGTGCAGTCTCGTCATCGTCTCGTCTTTGTCATGGAAAAAAAGGTTGTTGACGAACATATTTAGTCTCGTCTTGTCTGACGAAATTAACACTACAAACAGCGAATCACAGTTCATTGGCAAAATGAAAGACTACTGTCTATTTAAATACAGGTCGAGTCCTTGACTTCCTGTTTCAACAGGAAATATGTCAACACATTAAAGGGTCTCGTAGTTCTAATGCTTACGCTACGTCTGATGACACTGCACACCAGTTACGCTCGTCAGTAAGCATTTTAAACTGCGAGAGGCGCGGACGCTTCACTGTTTCTACACTTGACGCTACACAAGTTGAATGCGGAAGGCGATCGGCCGGAAGCTAGATAATTTACTTTATAAAGTTTTAAATATGGATATTTTTCTTACACAAATGCTCGACGCTTTGCTACAGAAGGTTTTTATTAACCCACCCGAAGCCGTGTGGAGCAGTTGTATGATGGATGGATGCACGCACTTTTATGGACTTCAAAAAAAGCAACAGTCACTGCCATTATAAAGCTTGGAAGAGCCAGGACATTTTTTAATATTACTCTGATTGTGTTCGTCTGAAAGAAGAATGTCATATACACCTAGGATGACTTGAGAGTGAGTAAATCATGGGCTAATTTTCATTTTTAGGTGAACTATCCCTTTAAAGTCAGCATGGGAAGTCTTTTCTTCCCTACTGTGATATATTTGAGTGAAACAGCTTCTCGAACAAGAACAAATGTAGGGCAGGGCTTGATTTTGTCCATGGGGATTTGATTGGATGGTTGCGATTTGCTATTGGTGGATCTCATGTGAGTGACAGGTTGCCCCGCCCCCATCAGAGAAGACATGCTCAAGAGGGAGGGGAGTTATTTTGATTAAAGATTACGAGGGCACATGAATAAAGATGTGCGCAGATGAATTATAATAAACACTGCAATGTTTCATAAAAAAATAAGAATGGTCCATTTTGAGGTGACTTTAAATGGTTCCATGGGGCCTTTGAGATATTTAATCTCAATTATAAATACTCAATTAAACCCCCCCACCCCCCAACCCCACCCCAATAATTAGAAAAGGCCAAATTGTTCCAACCCCAATATTTGAAATTCTTGCAGTGCAACACTTTGTATTTTATGATGACAAAATGGTTAAAAGTTACATTTTCTGGTTTTCCTCAGCGGTCTAACAACGCTCAATGTCAAAATGATTGAGATGGCCAATCAAATCAGAGTAGGCGGGGCTTAGGTCTTCTTCACACAAACGAGCGCGTCAATCTATCGCTTTATGCCGTTGCGGACAGAGACTATTCTTTCTGGTGAAATCACAAAACGCACACAAATGTGTCCCTGCTTTTAATACACAATCTTTGATGAACATCTTTGATTTTAACGAAGAAAAAAAAAGATATGAGAGCGGATTGGAACCCGTAACCTTTGACACGGTTAGATGTTAACAGCGGATCTATACATTTATTCACTAACGTGAAGAATCTCGGGACTAACAATATATTTGTCGCAAATGAATGCAAAAATTACTTGCAAATAGTCCCAAAATGATTATTTCCCAACTAGAATTAAACCTAGATCTTTATGCTTTATAAAAAGAAAATAAAAATTGGTCCCCCCAATGTTCAAGACATGGTTACGGCCTTGCATTAAAGTAAAGCATATCAACTGTGAAACTTTTTTAAAAGCAACCGTATGCATTTCTGTTCTTTAAAGCGCTTTGCCACTCCATCAGTGCTTTTGCACCTGCGAGACTGTCGTGCCATTGCAACTATTGCCTACAGAACGTGATCTTCAATTAACATAAGAATCTAGCACTCAGAATATAATTAATCACGTCTGCCAATCCTCAGTGCTGCAATTACGCCGTGCTGTTTATTTAGAGTGACTGGAATACGTCAAGCCATTAGCATAGCAGACTAGCACGTTCTGTAATTAGTTTAAGACAATGAGACTCCACAAACCTTGAAACAGATCAATTTGAGTAATGTGTAATGCCATTAAGGAGAAAACACGGGTTACTAAGGGAAACCCATATGCTTTAAGCGAGGCCTATTCATCATGATAATTTTGTCATTGTTTCCGTTAAAGTGACATTATTTGCATCTGGCCTCCACACAGCACCTGTTTGACGATTAGCTTAAGAGCATTCATTTAAACTGGAACTCAGGCATAATGAGGAAAACTGATGAGGTTCCCATTGCCACTTACATCATTCCCATCATCAATAATATTATGCACACGTCAATGCAGACAAAATTACACTAAGTTGTAAAAAGTGTGACATCCTCTGTTCCAAATCAAGTTTTAAGAAACAAAAGTGACCTGTATGGAGGGAATATTTAGTGGTCATCTCATTAAAGAGTTGGCGGTAAGTGAAAAGTCCTTTGCCAAGACCTCTGGGATGATTGTGTTAGTGGACTGCATCTATTCAGACTTGGAAGAGAAAAGGATGAGCTTGTTACTTAGCACATATGAAAACAGCCACTAATGAAGACCAACCCGACAGGAAACAGATGGATAAATCACAAAAGCTTGCAAAACATAGAACTATGTTGAGTTTATTGAGTCATCTACCTCAGATCACCACTGGTTTTGCTTTTTTACTTTGGACATCAAGCAGTGACCTAACACTAGAGCTGGGTATTGACCATAGACTTTATAAAACAATGGACGTAGTGTCCGTGACGTCACCCTTAGGTTTCTGAAGAGCCTTTTTGAAGGACAAAGCGGGCAGAGCCGGTCGTCACCATCTAGGCAGCGTGTCACAGCGAGTCCAGATAATGAAAATGGGCAAAGAGGTGGGACATGGGTGGAGCTGAGGTGCCTGGTTGCTGAAACCACACCCACCTAGCTTGACCATAGCAATCCACCAGTCACTCAAGTGGCCACGCCCTTAATTATGCAGAACTTTAGGCTTAAATATCATTTAAGGGATGGGTTATAAAAAAATTCACCCCCTCTCAGTTATCATGAAGGCCAAAATTAGCCGTATAGACCAAAACCACAGTTTGTACCAGGCTGTAAATGTATTTTTTGTACCAGGCATTTTAACATGGGGGGGGGGGATTATGGGATTGACACCCTTTTGGAGTCCCCTTTTGTACTGCTGAAGAAAAGTAAAGTAAACACAAAAGAGGACATTTTGATTTTGAATGTAACTAAAAAGTTGTGGGGCACCATTGACTACATGGTGTATGTTTTTCCCCCCACACTATGAAAGTTTGTAACTAGCATTAGCCTACTATAATATTAAAAGTTAAAATGCACTAAAATTCAGTCCAAATTCAATAGCTTTTTAAAGATATATCAACAACAAAGAAAACGTTTTATATAAAGATTTAAATTGTACACAAGGCAGTTTTAAATCAAAATCCTAATGATGTCCATGAATTATGTTTCCATCTCCTCGATTCGTTGTTGAAATACAAAGCAAAGGTGGCTTTCATACAAACTTTTTTTCCTTTCAAACATACAGGTCCTTCTCAAAAAATTAGCATATTGTGATAAAATTCATTCCATAATGTAATGATAAAAATTAAACTTTCATATATTTTAGATTCATTGCACACCAACTGAAATATTTCAGGTCTTTTATTGTTTTAATACTGATTATTTTGGTACTATATTTTAATACTAAAATATATGAAAGTTAAATTTTTATCATTACATTTATGGAAAATAATGAACTTTATCACAATATGCTAATTTATTGAGAAGGACCTGTATAGCCTATATAAAGTAAGTAAATAAAAAAGTAAATAAAGTAAAAAAAATATGATGAATATGTAATGTAGTGCATATTTAGCAAAATGCTCCTCTTTGGTTTATTTTTCTAGCTAACGTTACCTATCGAGCTATGATCATTGAAAGGCTTTCCTGAGGTAAATGTGGTCCGTTACTTGACATCGTTTTCAAGCTGTTTGTGATGTCTTTTGAAACACTGTTTGAGCGATTACAAGAGACATTACTCATTTCGGTGAGTCGTACAGTATTTCAACTTACCTTTCGATGTTCGTTAATGTTTATGTCGTGTTTTAATGTAACTACTAGTAGGAAAGCGGGGGACGTGATGTTCACGTGAGCTCCGCGTGCGCGCTGCCTCTTCACTTGAACTGAGGCGGTACAGCGATACGTCACGCCGCATTTAGGAGCGCCAAAACGACATTTATTGTTTAAATTTGATGATAAAACTGACATAATATGAAAGGTGAGACTTTATTGCATATCAAAAGTTGATACATCAGCTTATTGCAATGTATTGAATGCGGGAGAAATTAGGGATGGGCGGATCGATCCTAGAGTATCGATACTTCCGATACTGGCATTGTATCGAAAGTATCGATTCTCACATTGAAATATCGATTCTACCTGGGATTTCTTTCAAACAAGTGATTTTAGAATTTGTTTATAATAGTAGTAGGTCGTATAGTAAATACATTTACTTAAAAATGAATATCAATGGGAACTATTTCTTCTTCCGCTGTGTCTGTGCTAATCATGTATTCATGTCAGTGGCACAGCGGTAAGCGCACTCATTTTTTTTCATTAGCCTATTTCTTTTTATATTAGGATACTTGGTATCTTATGGTGGATATTCATAATTTTTGTTTATTTACTTTTAAAATTTGTTTATTAAATAAATAACCTGGGAAAGATTTACTAACAAATTCTTTATGCCTGTAACACAACCTTATGTATTATATTTTAGATGATTTCAGTACAAATCACAGGCAAATTTCAAAAGCAAGAGAGTTGATCAGCAACCGGTTCAAGAGGAAGATTTTAAGAACATTTAAAACAAATGTAGAAAAATTATTTTACAATAATTGAAACTGGTTTGTGTGATGTTATATTTTTGTTATATAAATTGTTAAATGTTTATTTGATTAATAATGTTCAATCCTTTTAAATAAATGTACCAAAAAAGGAGTAATGGCTATTGCTGTTTATTTAATATTAATAACGATGGCTTTCAAAATGCATTATAAAATCATTCAAATTAAAATATTTAAAGTATCGGTATCAGTATCGATATCGGCGATACTGGTCTTGACAGTACTTGGTATCGGATCGAAAAGAAAATGATTGGTATTGCCCATCCCTAGGAGAAATATTATATAATTATATCACGCTAAAAATAAAGGTTGTGTCAGCTTTATCTTGTGTTGTGAATAATAAGGGCAATTGTAAGGACCCTGACTTACTGGCTGTGTTTCATTTAATTTCCAAGGCTGTGTCCTCCGTAGGGAGCATCCTGTGAAGGATGCGGTATATTTCCGGCAACATAACTACTGGTATTTATGGTATTTAAAGCACCCATCTTTTAAAAAAATAATTATGTTAGCTAGATTATGTTCATTACCTGTCTATCGATGCAGGTTTATGTCAAAATATGATAAAATAATGGTTTGTTTGTTTCTAACACGTCATGTGTAGCCTAGACTAGTGATTTAGAATTTCCGGTAACATATATTGAGCATCGATGCTCCCTAGTTTTCACGGTGCATTGTGGGACTTTTTAGAGAGTGAACAATTCAGTGTAGGCTACTGTGGCTGCGTCCAAAATCTTATTTTGAATAAGTAATTAGGCTACTTCGTGACCACTAAAAAAAGTATGTTCTATAGGCCTGTAGTACGAGTGTGAGTAGTATGAATGTAATCTGGAAGTAGGCTACTACATTCACCATGTTGTCATTATCATATGACCAGCGTCAGTCGTGACGCTTCACTGCCATCCACAAATCCTGTGAAAGTGTTCATCATATGCACAATTCAGAATCTCGCCGGAAGTAGCAGGTCATCCGGGTACTTTTTGCCTACTCTACTGTGAATTCAGACATACTTCTTTTGTCACATACTGTTTTTTGCATACTATATATATTAGGGAATTATGAGATTTCGGATGCAGCCAATAGGAGTATTTTGCGAAAGACCTTAAAATGTCTGACTCCTTGATCAGTGCCCTTTACTGAACTAAGAAAGCTAACTGAGACGTTTTGTGAAGGTTTGTTCACACATTGAGTAATCGTTGTCAACCTACCTAACACAGCACTAATGTTAAAAAATGTTTTATGGTTTTCGAAGATGTCCATAGCATCTTCCCATTTTGACAAGTTTCTACCGAAAACCTTCGACTTCAATAGCAAAAGACATGGGAAGTGTTTCACCTCCCTTTTAAAAGACTTTGAAAACACAAGTGCTGTTAAATCAAGTGGCGCATGGAGGAACTGACCTTGCTAAAATGTTAATTATGAGAAAATTGCTATGGTGGAGACGAGGGAACCTTTTTCCACAGCTTTCTGAACACTGTCTTTAATCAGGTGTTCCCGCAGCCACACGAGGCACATCTGCACTTTAAACTGCAGTTTAGGGGGTTTTCAGGTTGAAGGGGTTTTACGGTCTCGTAATTGCACAGCTTTTGATTGCAAATAGGTGTAAAAATTATATGTTTACCATAATTGCTTGTTAGCTGTCCAGTCCCCGCAGATAAAGCTCACAAAATTCACAAAGCTCAGCAGAACGTCACGTCCGCAATGCTTTCTGTCCTTGTGGTCACACTGTACGATATTATGATCCCAGTGAGAACTGGGATAAAAGCCAACCCTGGTGAAAAGAAGTATACGTTATTGCATTTCAAATATATTCCCTTTTCAATAGTATTTTGCAAATCTACTAACAAAAAAATGTGTATAAAAAAATATTACCATCTCTAAATGTATTAAAAGTATATTAGCATTATATTTTCACAACACAACTTTTAACACACTTAATAATTGTATTGGGTTGTAAACTGGGTTGTTACTTCTGACCCAGGATCTGAGTAACACAAAAACTACCCAAACACTGGGTTGTTACGTCTGACCCAGGATCTGAGTAACACAAAAATTTCCCAAACACTGGGTTGTTACGTCTGACCCAGGATCTGAGTAACACAAAAATTTCCCAAACACTGGGTTGTTACGTCTGACCCAGGAACTGAGTAACACAAAAACTACTCACACTCTGGGTTGTTACGTCTGACCCAGGAACTGAGTAACACAAAAATTACCCAAACACTGGGTTGTTACATCTGACCCAGGATCTGAGTAACACAAAAATTACCCAAACACTGGGTTGTTACTTCTGACCCAGGATCTGAGTAACACAAAAACTACCCAAACACTGGGTTGTTACATCTGACCCAGGATCTGAGTAACACAAAACTACCCAAACACTGGGTTGTTACGTCTGACCCAGGAACTGAGTAACACAAAAAATACCCAAACATTGGGTTGTTACATCTGACCCAGGATCTGAGTAGCACAAAAACTACCCAAACACTGGGTTGTTACGTCTGACCCAGGAGCTAAGTAACACAAAAACTACCCAAACACTGGGTTGTTACATCTGACCCAGGAACTGAGTAACACAAAAATTACACAAACATTGGGTTGTTACGTGGATCCAGAACCTGAGTAACACAAAACCTACCCAAACATTGGGTTGTTACGTGGACCCAGGACCTGAGTAACACAAAACCTACCCAAACACTGGGTTGTTACGTGGACCCAGGACCTGAGTAACACAAAACCTACCCAAACACTGGGTTGTTACTTCTGACCCAGGAGCTGAGTAACACAAAAATTACCCAAACACTGGGTTGTTACGCCTGACCCAGGAGCTGAGTAACACAAATTTACCCAAACACTGGGTTGTAACATCTGACCCAGGAGCAGAGTAACACAAAAATTACCCAAACACTGGGTTGTTACGTCTGACCCAGGAGCTGAGTAACACAAAACTACCCAAACACTGGGTTGTTACTTCTGACCCAGGATCTGAGTAACACAAAAACTACTCAAACACTGGGTTGTTACATCTGACCCAGGATCTGAGTAACACAAAACTACCCAAACACTGGGTTGTTACGTCTGACCCAGGATCTGAGTAACACAAACATTTCCCAAACACTGGGTTGTTACTTCTGACCCAGGATCTGAGTAACACAAAAATTACCCAAACACTGGGTTGTTACGTCTGACCCAGGAACTGAGTAACACAAAAACTACTCACACTCTGGGTTGTTACGTCTGACCCAGGAACTGAGTAACACAAAAATTACCCAAACATTGCGTTGTTACATCTGACCCAGGATCTGAGTAACACAAAAACTACCCAAACACTGGGTTGTTACATCTGACCCAGGATCTGAGTAACACAAAAATTACCCAAACATTGCGTTGTTACATCTGACCCAGGATCTGAGTAACACAAAAACTACCCAAACACTGGGTTGTTACATCTGACCCAGGATCTGAGTAACACAAAACTACCCAAACACTGGGTTGTTACGTCTGACCCAGGAACTGAGTAACACAAAAACTACTCACACTCTGGGTTGTTACGTCTGACCCAGGAACTGAGTAACACAAAAATTACCCAAACATTGCGTTGTTACATCTGACCCAGGATCTGAGTAACACAAAAACTACCCAAACACTGGGTTGTTACATCTGACCCAGGATCTGAGTAACACAAAACTACCCAAACACTGGGTTGTTACGTCTGACCCAGGAACTGAGTAACACAAAAAATACCCAAACATTGGGTTGTTACATCTGACCCAGGATCTGAGTAACACAAAAACTACCCAAACACTGGGTTGTTACGTCTGACCCAGGAGCTAAGTAACACAAAAACTACCCAAACACTGGGTTGTTACATCTAACCCAGGAAGTGAGTAACACAAAAAATACCCAAACATTGGGTTGTTACTTGGACCCAGGACCTGAGTAACACAAAACCTACCCAAACACTGGGTTGTTACTTCTGACCCAGGAGCTGAGTAATACAAATTTACCCAAACACTGGGTTGTTACGTCTGACCCAGGAGCTAAGTAACACAAAAACTACCCAAACACTGGGTTGTTACATCTAACCCAGGAAGTGAGTAACACAAAAAATACCCAAACATTGGGTTGTTACTTGGACCCAGGACCTGAGTAACACAAAACCTACCCAAACACTGGGTTGTTACTTCTGACCCAGGATCTGAGTAACACAAAACTACCCAAACACTGGGTTGTTACGTCTGACCCAGGAACTGAGTAACACAAAAACTACTCACACTCTGGGTTGTTACGTCTGACCCAGGAACTGAGTAACACAAAAATTACCCAAACATTGCGTTGTTACATCTGACCCAGGATCTGAGTAACACAAAAACTACCCAAACACTGGGTTGTTACATCTGACCCAGGATCTGAGTAACACAAAACTACCCAAACACTGGGTTGTTACGTCTGACCCAGGAACTGAGTAACACAAAAAATACCCAAACATTGGGTTGTTACATCTGACCCAGGATCTGAGTAACACAAAACTACCCAAACACTGGGTTGTTACGTCTGACCCAGGAACTGAGTAACACAAAAAATACCCAAACATTGGGTTGTTACATCTGACCCAGGATCTGAGTAACACAAAACTACCCAAACACTGGGTTGTTACGTCTGACCCAGGATCTGAGTAACACAAACATTTCCCAAACACTGGGTTGTTACTTCTGACCCAGGATCTGAGTAACACAAAAATTACCCAAACACTGGGTTGTTACGTCTGACCCAGGAACTGAGTAACACAAAAACTACTCACACTCTGGGTTGTTACGTCTGACCCAGGAACTGAGTAACACAAAAATTACCCAAACATTGCGTTGTTACATCTGACCCAGGATCTGAGTAACACAAAAACTACCCAAACACTGGGTTGTTACATCTGACCCAGGATCTGAGTAACACAAAAATTACCCAAACATTGCGTTGTTACATCTGACCCAGGATCTGAGTAACACAAAAACTACCCAAACACTGGGTTGTTACATCTGACCCAGGATCTGAGTAACACAAAACTACCCAAACACTGGGTTGTTACGTCTGACCCAGGAACTGAGTAACACAAAAACTACTCACACTCTGGGTTGTTACGTCTGACCCAGGAACTGAGTAACACAAAAATTACCCAAACATTGCGTTGTTACATCTGACCCAGGATCTGAGTAACACAAAAACTACCCAAACACTGGGTTGTTACATCTGACCCAGGATCTGAGTAACACAAAACTACCCAAACACTGGGTTGTTACGTCTGACCCAGGAACTGAGTAACACAAAAAATACCCAAACATTGGGTTGTTACATCTGACCCAGGATCTGAGTAACACAAAAACTACCCAAACACTGGGTTGTTACGTCTGACCCAGGAGCTAAGTAACACAAAAACTACCCAAACACTGGGTTGTTACATCTAACCCAGGAAGTGAGTAACACAAAAAATACCCAAACATTGGGTTGTTACTTGGACCCAGGACCTGAGTAACACAAAACCTACCCAAACACTGGGTTGTTACTTCTGACCCAGGAGCTGAGTAATACAAATTTACCCAAACACTGGGTTGTTACGTCTGACCCAGGAGCTAAGTAACACAAAAACTACCCAAACACTGGGTTGTTACATCTAACCCAGGAAGTGAGTAACACAAAAAATACCCAAACATTGGGTTGTTACTTGGACCCAGGACCTGAGTAACACAAAACCTACCCAAACACTGGGTTGTTACTTCTGACCCAGGATCTGAGTAACACAAAACTACCCAAACACTGGGTTGTTACGTCTGACCCAGGAACTGAGTAACACAAAAACTACTCACACTCTGGGTTGTTACGTCTGACCCAGGAACTGAGTAACACAAAAATTACCCAAACATTGCGTTGTTACATCTGACCCAGGATCTGAGTAACACAAAAACTACCCAAACACTGGGTTGTTACATCTGACCCAGGATCTGAGTAACACAAAACTACCCAAACACTGGGTTGTTACGTCTGACCCAGGAACTGAGTAACACAAAAAATACCCAAACATTGGGTTGTTACATCTGACCCAGGATCTGAGTAACACAAAACTACCCAAACACTGGGTTGTTACGTCTGACCCAGGAACTGAGTAACACAAAAAATACCCAAACATTGGGTTGTTACATCTGACCCAGGATCTGAGTAGCACAAAAACTACCCAAACACTGGGTTGTTACGTCTGACCCAGGAGCTAAGTAACACAAAAACTACCCAAACACTGGGTTGTTACATCTGACCCAGGAACTGAGTAACACAAAAATTACACAAACATTGGGTTGTTACGTGGATCCAGAACCTGAGTAACACAAAACCTACCCAAACATTGGGTTGTTACGTGGACCCAGGACCTGAGTAACACAAAACCTACCCAAACACTGGGTTGTTACGTGGACCCAGGACCTGAGTAACACAAAACCTACCCAAACACTGGGTTGTTACTTCTGACCCAGGAGCTGAGTAACACAAAAATTACCCAAACACTGGGTTGTTACGCCTGACCCAGGAGCTGAGTAACACAAATTTACCCAAACACTGGGTTGTAACATCTGACCCAGGAGCAGAGTAACACAAAAATTACCCAAACACTGGGTTGTTACGTCTGACCCAGGAGCTGAGTAACACAAAACTACCCAAACACTGGGTTGTTACTTCTGACCCAGGATCTGAGTAACACAAAAACTACTCAAACACTGGGTTGTTACATCTGACCCAGGATCTGAGTAACACAAAACTACCCAAACACTGGGTTGTTACGTCTGACCCAGGATCTGAGTAACACAAACATTTCCCAAACACTGGGTTGTTACTTCTGACCCAGGATCTGAGTAACACAAAAATTACCCAAACACTGGGTTGTTACGTCTGACCCAGGAACTGAGTAACACAAAAACTACTCACACTCTGGGTTGTTACGTCTGACCCAGGAACTGAGTAACACAAAAATTACCCAAACATTGCGTTGTTACATCTGACCCAGGATCTGAGTAACACAAAAACTACCCAAACACTGGGTTGTTACATCTGACCCAGGATCTGAGTAACACAAAAATTACCCAAACATTGCGTTGTTACATCTGACCCAGGATCTGAGTAACACAAAAACTACCCAAACACTGGGTTGTTACATCTGACCCAGGATCTGAGTAACACAAAACTACCCAAACACTGGGTTGTTACGTCTGACCCAGGAACTGAGTAACACAAAAACTACTCACACTCTGGGTTGTTACGTCTGACCCAGGAACTGAGTAACACAAAAATTACCCAAACATTGCGTTGTTACATCTGACCCAGGATCTGAGTAACACAAAAACTACCCAAACACTGGGTTGTTACATCTGACCCAGGATCTGAGTAACACAAAACTACCCAAACACTGGGTTGTTACGTCTGACCCAGGAACTGAGTAACACAAAAAATACCCAAACATTGGGTTGTTACATCTGACCCAGGATCTGAGTAACACAAAAACTACCCAAACACTGGGTTGTTACGTCTGACCCAGGAGCTAAGTAACACAAAAACTACCCAAACACTGGGTTGTTACATCTAACCCAGGAAGTGAGTAACACAAAAAATACCCAAACATTGGGTTGTTACTTGGACCCAGGACCTGAGTAACACAAAACCTACCCAAACACTGGGTTGTTACTTCTGACCCAGGAGCTGAGTAATACAAATTTACCCAAACACTGGGTTGTTACGTCTGACCCAGGAGCTAAGTAACACAAAAACTACCCAAACACTGGGTTGTTACATCTAACCCAGGAAGTGAGTAACACAAAAAATACCCAAACATTGGGTTGTTACTTGGACCCAGGACCTGAGTAACACAAAACCTACCCAAACACTGGGTTGTTACTTCTGACCCAGGATCTGAGTAACACAAAACTACCCAAACACTGGGTTGTTACGTCTGACCCCGGAACTGAGTAACACAAAAACTACTCACACTCTGGGTTGTTACGTCTGACCCAGGAACTGAGTAACACAAAAATTACCCAAACATTGCGTTGTTACATCTGACCCAGGATCTGAGTAACACAAAAACTACCCAAACACTGGGTTGTTACATCTGACCCAGGATCTGAGTAACACAAAACTACCCAAACACTGGGTTGTTACGTCTGACCCAGGAACTGAGTAACACAAAAAATACCCAAACATTGGGTTGTTACATCTGACCCAGGATCTGAGTAACACAAAAACTACCCAAACACTGGGTTGTTACGTCTGACCCAGGAGCTAAGTAACACAAAAACTACCCAAACACTGGGTTGTTACATCTAACCCAGGAAGTGAGTAACACAAAAAATACCCAAACATTGGGTTGTTACTTGGACCCAGGACCTGAGTAACACAAAACCTACCCAAACACTGGGTTGTTACTTCTGACCCAGGAGCTGAGTAACACAAATTTACCCAAACACTGGGTTGTTACTTCTGACCCAGGAGCGGAGTAACACAAAAATTACCCAAACACTGGGTTGTAACATCTGACCCAGGAGCAGAGTAACACAAAAATTACCCAAACACTGGGTTGTTACTTCTGACCCAGGAGCTGAGTAACACAAAAATTACCCAAACACTGGGTTGTAACATCTGACCCAGGAGCTGAGTAACACAAAAACTACCCAAACACTGGGTTGTTACATCTGACCCAGGAACTGAGTAACACAAAAACTACCCAAACATTGGGTTGTTACATGGACCCAGGAGCTGAGTAACACAAAAATTACCCAAACACTGGGTTGTTATGTCTGACCCAGGATCTGGGCAACACAAAAACTACCCAAACACTGGGTTGTTACATCTGACCCAGGAGCTGAGTAACACAAAAATTACCCAAACACTGGGTTGTTACTTCTGACCCAGGAGCTGAGTAACACAAAAATTACCCAAACACTGGGTTGTTACATCTGACCCAGGAGCTGAGTAACACAAAAATTACCCAAACACTGGGTTGTTACTTCTGACCCAGGAGCTGAGTAACACAAAAATTACCCAAACACTGGGTTGTTACGTCTGACCCAGGATCTGAGTAACACAAAACTACCCAAACACTGGGTTGTTACGTCTGACCCAGGAACTGAGTAACACAAAAAATACCCAAACATTGGGTTGTTACATCTGACCCAGGATCTGAGTAGCACAAAAACTACCCAAACACTGGGTTGTTACGTCTGACCCAGGAGCTAAGTAACACAAAAACTACCCAAACACTGGGTTGTTACATCTGACCCAGGAACTGAGTAACACAAAAATTACCCAAACATTGGGTTGTTACGTGGATCCAGAACCTGAGTAACACAAAACCTACCCAAACATTGGGTTGTTACGTGGACCCAGGACCTGAGTAACACAAAACCTACCCAAACACTGGGTTGTTACGTGGACCCAGGACCTGAGTAACACAAAACCTACCCAAACACTGGGTTGTTACTTCTGACCCAGGAGCTGAGTAACACAAAAATTACCCAAACACTGGGTTGTTACGCCTGACCCAGGAGCTGAGTAACACAAATTTACCCAAACACTGGGTTGTAACATCTGACCCAGGAGCAGAGTAACACAAAAATTACCCAAACACTGGGTTGTTACGTCTGACCCAGGAGCTGAGTAACACAAAACTACCCAAACACTGGGTTGTTACTTCTGACCCAGGATCTGAGTAACACAAAAACTACTCAAACACTGGGTTGTTACATCTGACCCAGGATCTGAGTAACACAAAACTACCCAAACACTGGGTTGTTACGTCTGACCCAGGATCTGAGTAACACAAAAAATTCCCAAACACTGGGTTGTTACTTCTGACCCAGGATCTGAGTAACACAAAAATTACCCAAACACTGGGTTGTTACGTCTGACCCAGGAACTGAGTAACACAAAAACTACTCACACTCTGGGTTGTTACGTCTGACCCAGGAACTGAGTAACACAAAAATTACCCAAACATTGCGTTGTTACATCTGACCCAGGATCTGAGTAACACAAAAACTACCCAAAACTGGGTTGTTACATCTGACCCAGGATCTGAGTAACACAAAACTACCCAAACACTGGGTTGTTACGTCTGACCCAGGAACTGAGTAACACAAAAACTACTCACACTCTGGGTTGTTACGTCTGACCCAGGAACTGAGTAACACAAAAATTACCCAAACATTGCGTTGTTACATCTGACCCAGGATCTGAGTAACACAAAAACTACCCAAACACTGGGTTGTTACATCTGACCCAGGATCTGAGTAACACAAAACTACCCAAACACTGGGTTGTTACGTCTGACCCAGGAACTGAGTAACACAAAAAATACCCAAACATTGGGTTGTTACATCTGACCCAGGATCTGAGTAACACAAAAACTACCCAAACACTGGGTTGTTACGTCTGACCCAGGAGCTAAGTAACACAAAAACTACCCAAACACTGGGTTGTTACATCTGACCCAGGAAGTGAGTAACACAAAAAATACCCAAACATTGGGTTGTTACGTGGACCCAGGACCTGAGTAACACAAAACCTACCCAAACACTGGGTTGTTACTTCTGACCCAGGAGCTGAGTAATACAAATTTACCCAAACACTGGGTTGTTACGTCTGACCCAGGAGCTGAGTAACACAAATTTACCCAAACACTAGGTTGTTACTTCTGACCCAGGAGCTGAGTAACACAAAAATTACCCAAACACTGGGTTGTAACATCTGACCCAGGAGCAGAGTAACACAAAAATTACCCAAACACTGGGTTGTTACTTCTGACCCAGGAGCTGAGTAACACAAAAATTACCCAAACACTGGGTTGTAACATCTGACCCAGGAGCTGAGTAACACAAAAACTACCCAAACACTGGGTTGTTACATCTGACCCAGGAACTGAGTAACACAAAATCTACCCAAACATTGGGTTGTTACATGGACCCAGGAGCTGAGTAACGCAAAAATTACCCAAACACTGGGTTGTTATGTCTGACCCAGGATCTGGGCAACACAAAAACTACCCAAACACTGGGTTGTTACATCTGACCCAGGAGCTGAGTAACACAAAAATTACCCAAACACTGGGTTGTTACTTCTGACCCAGGAGCTGAGTAACACAAAAATTACCCAAACACTGGGTTGTTACATCTGACCCAGGAGCTGAGTAACACAAAAATTACCCAAACACTGGGTTGTTACTTCTGACCCAGGAGCTGAGTAACACAAAAATTACCCAAACACTGGGTTGTTACGTCTGACCCAGGATCTGAGTAACACAAAAATTACCCAAACACTGGGTTGTTACTTCTGACCCAGGAGCGGAGTAACACAAAAATTACCCAAAAGGTTTAAATGTGAGACCAATGCTCAAAACTTGTGGCTCGAATGATAGCAACAGCAGGATCATAAGTTCAGTTCTCAAGGAATGCATGGTAAGAACATTTGCCCATGCATAAGTTTACACTTATATTGTGTCTACTTGTTAAATTAGAGCTTTCTAAAAAAAGAAATCTGACCTTTTGTACAAAGGAATTAGAAATTTGCATATATTGTTTATTCATTTTACTACATGGACTTTTTTTTTTCAAAATCCCAAAGCTTTGTCTAGGATAAGTAAATCAATCAATCCCAGATGTTCAATGTGCTCTCCGACTTTTGAGGCTGAATTGCTGTTGTGACGTATTGACAGTGTGTTACTTGAGAGAGCAGCTGTAGCAAACAGGAAATCCTTTCTGCCTGTTACTTAGCAACAAGTGCCCTGCTAATATTCCCCACCTGATGAATATTGACTGTGTAAATGAGTGTTTCGGGATGAGGAAGGCGATCTGACACGCGCATTGTGTGCCGGTGACCCCCCAAGGCAGCCCTTCTCCGCAATAGAAATGTGTTAAAAGATTAAATACTCAATTATTGCCATTTTTCATCTGACTGCCTGCTCAGAGCACACATAAATGAATGTATTAATGATTACAATAATAAATGTAATCTATTTAAAGGGTCAGATTAATAATTCGCAGTGAAAGATACTTCTGGAAATGTTTGAAAGAGCAGCATGAACTGCAGCTTTTTCGCAGCTAATAGTTAATACCTTTGAAGTATTACTTATATGAAAAGGTGTCAAGCGCCATTTGGTCTGTAACTTTATAAATTTTAACAATGCAATGTTGTGAGAACATGAATGTGAACAAGGCTCGTGACAGTTGACGGGCCATCGTTGCATTGTCACATTTAAATATTCAAGCGCAAGAGGACGCAAAAGGGAGCTGAATTTGTCGCTTGCCCTGTGTGAAAAATTGTGTGCGCAAACGTCCGAAACACGCACCTCAGACAGAGTGCAAATACTGAAGTGAGCTCTCTTTTACGTCTTCTTGCGCTTGAAAATATGTCCAAAGTTCCCATCTCGGCCAGGGGTTGAACAGATTAGTCAACTTTAATGCTCTGCCATGAAGCTGTAAAGGAACACGCCAACTTTATGGGACTTTAGCTTATTCACCGTATCCCCCAGAGTTAGATAAGTTCATACATTTGAGAATGGTATGTATGGACTTATCTAACTCTGGGGGGACACAGTTTTTCAGGCGCTGTGTGATATCATTGTGCCGCTGCACTCATGGTACGGCAGCAAAGTTCCTTGATTATTACGCAGGAATGAGAGTTCCTAGCTATATCGGTCTAGAAAATCACAACTTCTCATTTTCCGTCGGTCTTAGTACACAATGTAACTATACACATCACAACATGTAAATAGGACAATGTTGGTGTTATTTTGTCTCTTATTCAGCAGCGGCTAGCTGGAGCCGTTTGCCTCCAGTCTTTGTGCTAAGCTAGGCTAGCGGTGGGTGCGTCAGACAGAGTTATGGCACGCACGGAGATTAGAATGGGATGTATGGACTTATCTAACTCTGGGGGATACGGTGAATAAGCTAAAGTCCCATAAACTCGGCGTGTTCCTTTATAGGGCTCATGAATTGAGAAATCAACTTTCCCTTGAGCCTTTGATATATAAAAGTTAATCGTGATATAAGAATATCCTGAAACCCTGTACATTTCGGAGCTGAAAACTTCCTTGTTAGTCAAAGAAAAGAAAACGCTTGATCTCAGAATATATCGACCCTTGACATCATCGTATGCTGAAACGCTGCCTCAACAGATAAATATGTACGGCTGCTTCTGTAGCCCCGCCCACCGACTCGGAGCTAAACGGAACGCGATATCTTCAGCATGTTTATTGCTCGATAGCAAGATATTATGGTACTTTCCCCCCTCATATCCCCCTGAGATGAGAGAATTATGCATTTTATTTCTGGAAAAAAATCCTCCGATGACGCAAATATCGTCATTTTGCGTCAACAGAGGATTTTTGGCCAGAGCCTAGAGTAGTGTTTCTCAACGGGGGCGTTCAGAGCACAACGGGGGCGTTGGAAGCAAGATTTCTGAAAGGGGGGCGTTCAGGTGTTCCTGGGGGGCATTCATGAATTTACAACAAAGATCCAGGCAAGACAAGATTAAACATGTAGGCTAATTACTTGCAAAATAATTGCCTACAACATTATAAAATTTGCCAGTTCAATACGACATGTAAGCTATGAATCGTTTATTTTGCAATGACTCAAGCCTCAATCTGGTGTAGAGCTTAGATCGGGCTCAAAAAATTAAGCACAACCCTACCCGAGCCTGTGCACGTTGTGTCCGATCCCGGCCCGGCCCGACACATTAACTGTAATTATGAGCCCAAGCCAGATTAAAACCCGGCCATTTTTTAATACTTGGGCGTTCTGACGAGAACAAGCATAATGAGCGAAGCGGACTGGTGTGACACTCAGCTCAATAATCCGCTCAATGCAAGCGCAAACTCATGAAATGCTCACCGGTAAAATGATGTTTGCTCAAATCCAGCTCAGACATGTATTGTCATGAATAGCGCTTCACCGGTTCATCCTCCGGACCGCCGGAGGGAGCCATCACCGAAATATTGATTCACGATCAGTCGGACTCCATTTCCCATAGGCCCTCATTCCTGGGACTGATCACACCCACACCTGCACTGCATCATACACACACTATATAAGACACAGACACACACCACATAGTTGCGAAGTCTTGATTTGCTACGGTTGTCATTTCTGAGCGTTTTCTGTGGACTGATACTTTGTTATTACCTGGACTGTTTATTATCTGAGATCCTCTGCCGCTTTCCCTGAACCTTGCCTGTACCCTGGTCTGTGATTGTTAACCGCCTGCCTTGATCCTTGCCTGTGACCCGACTCTTATGCCCGCCGCCAGCCTCGATCCTTGCCTGTCCCTGTTTACGGTATTGCTTTATCCCTGTCTGTACTTCTGCTATCTCTAATAAAACTGCAAATGGATCCACTGCCTGTTGACCCTTTATTACAGAAGACTTCGCCAACCAGCGATCCAGCAGCTTGGTCACAGATCTCCACTGAGTTATCCGCTCAGGCCAATCAGTTAGCGATGCATCACCACCAACTGAACCATTTGACATCACTCACGGAAGAGTTGGTAAAGACGCTTCAAAATCTACACATCCACCCCGCCGCGGTCACCACGCCACCACCCGCTGCGCCTGCCATGCCCGCATTACCCACTTCTCCAGCAGTGAATCCCCGTCTGGCCCTACCAGAGAGGTTTGATGGTACTCCCACTCAGTGTAAAGGATTCTCCTCCAATGTTCACTATATGTTAACCAACAGCCCTCTCTGTACCCCACTGAAATCAGTCGCATATCCTTTGTCTGCTCTCTGCTTACCGGCAAAGCACTGGACTGGGCCACTGCTGTCTGGAGAGACGACAACTCTGTATTCCCCTCATTCGCTGAGTTTCTACAACGATTCAGAGAGGTATTTGAACATCCCGCGGGAGGCTTAAGTCCCGGTGATCAGCGGCTCTCCCTCACTCAGGGCAGAACAACGGCGGATGAATATGCTTTACAGTTTCGCACTTTGGCAGCTCAGACCAACTGGGTGGAGGACACGTTGAAGCTACTGTTCCGTCGAGGCCTAACCAGGGAATTGCAAGCAGAGCTCGCCTGCCGGGACGAAGGTAGCTCATTGAACTCTTTTACTGAACTGTCCATTCACATTGACAATCTCCTCTGCTCACGGCGGCCCACACGCGTCACCAGTCCTTCCCGTTCAAGCTCCGAACCCATGCAGCTGGGTTACACTTCTCTTCAGCCGGAGGAGAGAGAGAAAGACGCCAGATGCAGCTATGTTTGTACTGTGGCCAGGCTGGCCACTTCAGAAGCCACTGCCCGGTTCGTCCCACGCCTACCAGCTCTAAATCGGTGAGTTCCTCCATTCAGTCCAAGTACTCACCCTCCTGTCTCAAAATCCCCGTTCTAATCACTCTCAACAAACAGGTGGTTACCTCGCAGGCCCTGTTAGACTCGGGTGCAGCGGGGAATTTCATATCGGACACTTTTATTAAGAAACCCAACATTCCCTTAACTGACTGTCATTTTCCATTAACAGTGGAGGCGTTAGATGGAAAACCTATTGGTGGAGGAAGAGTGGCGCACATCACCACTGAACTCAGGTTACAGATAGGAATTCTTCACCACGAACGTATTCAATTATATGTCATTCGCTCACCCAACAACCCCATCATCCTTGGTCTGCCGTGGCTCCGAACCCATAATCCACACATCTCCTGGAAGGAGGGACAGATACTGCGGTGGGATACCTCCTGTCAAAAGAACTGCCTACAACAAGTCACTCTCCTGCCCATTCAAACGGTCAAGTTGAACGAGGTCAACCCCGAAGAGCTTAACATCCCGGCTGAATACACCGATCTAGCTGTGGCTTTCAGCAAACGAAGGTCGACTGAATTACCCCCTCATCGCCCGGGAGATTGTGCCATTGAGCTACTACCAGGTACCATGCCTCCTAAAGGCAGAATCTTTCCACTGTCACAGCCCGAGTCCGCTGCTATGAAGGCTTATATTGAAGAGGAGTTAGCCAAGGGGTTCATCCGGCCATCCACATCACCCGCCTCGTCAGGGTTTTTCTTTGCAAATAAGCTGCAAATAAGTATTTGAACACCTGTCTATCAGCTAGAATTCTGACCCTCAAAGACCTGTTAGTCTGCTTTTAAAATGTCCACCTCCACTCCATTTATTATCCTAAATTAGATGCACCTGTTTGAGGTCGTTAGCTGCATAAAGACACCTGTCCACCCCATACAATCAGTAAGAATCCAACTACTAACATGGCCAAGACCAAAGAGCTGTCCAAAGACACTAGAGACAAAATTGTACACCTCCACAAGGCTGGAAAGGGCTACGGGGAAAATGCCAAGCAGCTTGGTGAAAAAAAGCTTGGTACGGAGCAAAGTGAGTGTTTCAACTTTTCAATGAATTCCTATGAAAGTTAAGCTTCCATAGGCATGATCTGATAACGCGCCAGACTGGACACGCGCTGAGAATGACAGCCGCACTTACCTCAGCTCTGCTCAGCTCTTCTCTCGTGATGAATGAAATCTGACTCCTGCTGCGTCTGTGTCGTGACTTTCGTTCGGCTCACTCACACTTTATTGAAAAGACACGTTCAGTTTTTAATTGTAGTGTTTATTCTCTAACTGAACAAAATGATTTTATTACTATGAAAATCAAAACGACGTTGGGGGCGGTGGCGCCGTGGGCAAGTGATAACCAGTAGCCGTAGCTTTGGGAGTGGCTTCGTAGGGCAGCGACGCAAGTGCATTCTGGGAGTTGTTGTCTTTTATCCACATGAGACAAAAATACATTTTCTGTCTTTTCTCAGTCTAGAAGGCTCCAAATTCAAAAATAATTTCACATTTCTACTACATAAATGACCCAGTTTAAATACACATTTATTTTCCCAGCGCTGACGTGTCCCTTTAAATAGTGAAATAACATTCCTGCGTGTTCACTCTCTTGACTTGATATTTGAAGCGCGGTTCTATTCATCGATTGGGTGGGCCAAGTAAAGTTAATAAAAAAAAAATAGCATTCCAATCAAGTGTGGGTGGATGAGAAATGAATCATTGTGTTTGTTCAATAAAAGACATTTTGCGAGCCCTGTTCATTCCGGTTGCCGTTTCCCCACTGACCACAGGGGAGCTGAAGCTCATTAAATATGCAAAACTTATCCAATCCTAGCCGTGGGTGTTTACTTCCAAGTCTTCAGTGCGGCACGCCCATTAAGACTTTTTCTTGAGAGAGCCTCAAAACCAGGGCAGGAAATAGCCTATTACTTATTCATTATGATGTTTCTGAATGTAAAAACCATGCAAACGTCATAAGTTGACCTCAGACAACAGTATCGCTGATTCATGGCCTATAGAGGGCGCACTTTGAAGTCCACTTTTACACTCCATTTCTATCAGTTACAATGACAAATAGATGCATACTCTGAGAGCGCTCCACACGATATGTTTGATTATACCATCTGGATGCTCAAAATTGATCGGTTGAATGCACATTTTAAACAGCTCAACGTACACGCAAGTTAATCGCCGTTCTGAACTCATGTGCTGCTGCAGTGTAACACACACACACACACACACAGAATCTTGTGCGGATCACGGGCACACAGAATCATTCAGTGTCGCAGAAATGTATTGTCAACACTGTTCTGTGATCATCAATAAAATAGCTAAGAAACTGAAAAGTTCTAGCATATATTTCTTAGTAACTAAAGACCCACAGCTTCACTATTAGCAGAGAGAAGCTGCCAGGTAGAATTAATTCATATAAAATGCAATCTTGACTGTGCTACTTAATCTGTATCTGATTCAGAACGAGACGAAATCTGTGAGAAATAGAATGACGCAAAGACAAAAGAACTAATTAAAAACAAGCTGTTATAGAAGCAATAGCCTCGTGGGCAGCGCAGCATTAATTAAACTTTCATAAGGGTCAAGATCAATTTATCTGCTTCTCCTGCGCTGCATCACGCCATTCCATAATATCTGTCACCACTGAAATTAGTGCACTGCTCAGATTAACTGTACAGCATGTGTGTAAAATTATAAAGTAATTATTACATCACAAATAAATCTCTCAATCAAGTGGCTGCATCTATAGTATTATACACAACATTATAATATTATTTTCATTATTATTTAAATGATTATTGCCCCTGGTTCAGTAATGAACTCTTATAATAAAGTAGCAGTGGCTGGGACAAGATCACCTCATATGCCATAGCTGTTCAGTCTCAGCTCGAGGTTATTTGTTCTTTAATGACATCAACAGCGACTAGTCAGTGTCGACTCGACTTTCATCACATAAATGTCAACTTTAAAGTCGTTCAACTCCTGGGGTCCGTTCTTTGTACGTCGCTAACTCAGTTAGCCGGATTTGATTGTTGACGATTTGGCATGATCTTGGATTGTTTGGTTCTTCGACGCTCATCCTGGAGTTATGCTGCCTTCACATGCTATCGGAATTATCGTAAATATGAGTTTCCTAGTTAAAAATTGCACATGAACGGCCGCTGATGTCTCGTTTACCACTGAGAAGTTTGGAATTAATTTTGATACCCAAATTCCAGAGATGGGCGTGTCATAAACTTTAATATTGTGATGGGGGAACTAATGCTGTGACAGGATTTATTCGTTTTCTCCCAAAACAGCTAGATTGTCTTGGCATTAATGTAATTTACATGTACGAGTAATCATGTGAAGCTTATTGTATTGTTTATACACAGCATTTTTTTTTAAATAGCCTAAAATTACAGAATCGGCAGAAAGCGGACTATCTGGATAGCATCGTAAATGTTTATATGGTTGTTGGTGCATGTGACACTACATATAATTTTGGTTTTAATAAGATTTTCTCAATAAATAGGCAAGAATAAATATGATTCCTGTTCATTCTGACAACAAAGCACTTGAATGCAACAAGCTTGTAATCACAACCTCTGAAGACATTTCCGATAGCATGTGAAGGCAGCATTAGCCTTAGCCAGGCTCTGACCTCCTACGTACTTCTGCTCAATTTTAATTTTCCTTCAGTACTCCGTCTGGGATTGCGGTATATTCTGTGGTTTTCTCCAGTCAAATTTTAACCGTCCAATCAGCGAACAGAGGGAGTGGCTGAGAACAATGATGTTGATGTTGTGCGCTAGTTTGAGATGACATACGTCACGACCAAACGTTAGCGATTGGTTATGGCAGATCCAGAGTGGCTCTGGGCAGATCCAATAGTTTAACACTTCAACAGAGTACCCGCCTTCAAGGAAGTTAACGATTGTGAATGGAGAGTGGCCAGACTCTCTTTACCAATGAAATGTACGAGAGTCTGGTAGGACCATGCTACATTAGCCTTTCCCCTAGCAACAGGTCCGTAAACTCAGACCTGCTCTGGAGCATCTTATTTCATGTAAACAGGATTAGACTGCATCTTTTTTAAGCAGCATTGATATTTAAAATCTGTCCCAGCCACTGATACTTTATTACAAGAGTTCATTACTGAACCAGCCAATCGCTGCATTGCTGATCGTAGTTTCGAGTATCGATGCATCTGCCCTCTTCAGGGGACACAGGAACGCGCAGTTTAGATAACTTAATCCATATATTTTAATCCAATCCACAAATTTGTTTGAAGAACCAAATTAGCCAGAGATCAGTTATCACGATTAGCCCTGGTGTTCCTGTCCAGGAAGATTTGTCTGTAAGGGTCAAGTTTAAATGCACAGTCACCTGACAAATTGTTTTTTTTTTGAGTACTCCCTCCGGTGCGAGGAAGACCCGTTTAGACCTGCTCTGACGGGTAAAACATCTAGAGAATGCTCTCAAGTTAAGCCAAGAAGATTTGACTGTAAAGGTACTGTTTAAACGCACAGTTACCTGACAAATATTTTTATAGTAAACCTGACCATTTTCTTCCACCCTAGATAGGGGATTTCATCTTTATTTTTTATTTATTTTAATTCCTATTATTATTACTACTATTTGTATTATTTTGTTAAGGCTGTCTGGGTGGAAGAGGTTGAGAGACGGGAACGTGATAAATCGAAATCACAGTTACCTGACAAATATTATTAACGTAAACCTGACTCTCAATTTTCTTCCACTCCAGATACGGGTTATACTAGATATTTATTTTTATTTTATTCACTTATGAATATTTTCGTTTCATTTCTGTGTAAAGCACTTTGAATTGCCACTGTGCATGAAATGTGCTATACAAATAAACCTTGCCTTGCCTAGAAAATCTGGGATCTGTCAAATCATCTCAGATGTATTAAGCGAGGTACGAAGAAAGGACCCCTGGTCTCGGCCAGTATCCTAGGAAACATAAGAGAACGTAAACAGTAGGGGTGGGAATCTTAAGGCACTTAACGATTCGATTCGATTCTGGGAGTAACAATCCGATTCCCAAAATGATTCTTAACATACATTTTTGGTAACTAATTATCCTGCTGTGCAAATACATGAACTTTACATTTTAACCAAAATTGGAGCTAATGTGTTTTGTTTTTAGTTAGAATATCTGTTTGACAGTATTGCCATATTAAAAATGATTATTATGATTTCTTTCAATACTTTTATTTTATTAACAAAGTTATATTTAAGATTAACAAGCTCTAATGTAACATAGTAAGCCATACAATTGCAAAGAACAATCATTAAGAATAAACAGTTCTCCATTTACAACTAAGTGTGACAATTTTTCAGTTTCTTTAGAACATTTTAACAAAAATTGTCTTTAAAGCAAAAAAAAAAGTTTACTTTGGTTAGATGAGACTGGCATAAAGCTGGCTTGACGTTAGATATTCGATATTCGCAAATTTAGGGACTGTCTCTAAAGTTACATACGACATTGATTGGTATGCACGTTTCTAACTTCAATAGCATTTGAAGAGAATGACTTAGTCATAAAACCAACTGTAAAGTGTTCATCTGGGTGTCAGGTTTGATGCACATCTTTTAGATTTTTGATATTTAATCAAATAAACTGTCAAATCACATGAAAATATGGATATTTATATACTAGGCTACCGTATGGGCTCATACAGAAAATATGCTAGATTTAAATATGTCATAGCTGATAGAACACTGATGAATAAAAAAAAAGTGGGTTTTTTTTCTTCAGACAAGCAACTGTTAGTGTTTCTCTGTCTAGATTAAGGATCTTTACACAACTGTTTCAGAGGTATTTGATGACCTGTCATGTTATGCATTTCATGTAGACTTGATTTGGGTGTGTACAGTGCTCATTTACATATAGCCAAAAACAAATGTGGCTAGTAACTTTGGAAAACCACTAGCCACAGTGACTGGTGAGCAAAAAAGTTAATGTCAAGCCCTGGACAGAAGCCTAATATTTTTGCTGCATCTGTTTTAATGTAGAAAAAAATAATAATCAAATCACAACTCTTGACTGAATCACTTTTGTATATATTATATTATATTATATTATATTATATTATATTATATTATATTATATTATATTATATTATATTATATTATATTATATTATATTATATTATATTATATTATAGGTGCTATATGGCCCTAAAGATGGTTTTCGTAGTGGCTTGTAAATCACAGGGGGACCTCTTTAAGTGCTATATAGCACCTCAGCCAAAGAACCGCTGAAGAACCACTGAAGCACCAAGATTGGTGCTATACAGCACTTAAAGAGGTTCCCCTATGATTACAAACCTAGAACCACTTTTAGTGCCATATAGCACCCAGTGTTATTTTACATTTGCTTACTTTATTCAATGTCTCTACCTGAAAACTTATCTTTAATGTTTTGCATTTATAGCCTATTACTTAGGCTAGTAATTTTAGCTGTGGTGTCAAAACTGGAATGGAAAATTGTGAATTTTCACTGGTATCTACAATTTTGGTGTCATAACTGGTTTCATGGCCGGTAAAAAAGATTTATGGCTAGTAAATTCTCTTTTTTAAGAAATATGAAATTATTATTTATGTACATGTCATGCAAGACACTTCTGCAATCTCATCTATTTCTTAACGAAAAAAAAAAAAAAAGTTTACACATTTAAAAAAAAAAAAATTTTATGGCTGGCAAATTTTCTTAAAGTGTTAGTTAACCCAAAAATGGGAAATTCTGTCATTAATGGCTTCCCCTCATGTCGTTGGACACCCGTAAGACCTCCGTTCATCTTCAGAACACAAATGAAGATATTTAGTTGAAATCCGATGACTCAGAAAGGCCTCCATTGGCACAATGCACTTCACACTCTCAAGACCCATAAAAGCTACTAAAGACGTCGTTACATAGTCCATCTTACTACAGTGGTTCTACAATAACTTTATGAAGCGACGAGAATAGTTTTTGTGCGCAAAAAAACCCTAAATAACGACTTATATAGTGATGCCGATTTCAAAACACTGCATCACGAAGCTTTGAAGCGTTATGAATCAGCGAGTCGAATCATGATTCGGATTGCATGTCAAACCACCAAACTGCTGAAATCACGTGACTTTGGCGATCCAAACCACTGAATTGAATCACTGATTCATAACGCTTCGAAGCTTCATGATGCTGTGTTTTTAAATCGATCATCATTTGTGTTCCGAAGATGAACAGAGGTCTTACGGGTGTCCAACGACATGAGGGTAAGTAATTAATGACAGAATTTTCATTTTTGGGTGAACTAACCAGGTTTATATACATTCAAAACCTGATGTTAATGTGGAATGTGTCCTGTCTTTTTTCATGTATCTCTGAGGTAAAAAAATGGATGTCTAGAAATTTTTATCTCTGAATAGTGACAAGATGGAAGTAATGCTCGTTGGTTCGCCCCACCAGCTACGTAAGGCTGGGTCTCCAGCTTTAAGCGTAGAAGGTTCTACAATTCAGTTTCAAACAAAATTTAAACATTTTGGAGTAATATTTGATAGTACCCTAACATTTGATTCTCGTGTTCAGAGCACTGTCAAGACATCTTTTATTCATCTGAGAAATATTGCCAAATTGCGTCCCATGCTGTCACTACCTGTGGCCTAATTAACATCTTTGTAATTTCACAAGTTGATTACTGGAATGCTTTGCTGGCCGGGGTCCCAAAAGCTACCCTTAACAAACTACAGTTGGTACAGAATGCAGCCGCTCGAATTCTGTCTGGAAACTGGACAGGGGATCATATTTCCCCTGTACTTGAATCCTTACACTGGCTCCCTGTTAGATTCCATGTTGATTTTAAAATTCTAATGTTTACTTACAAGGCTTTGCATGAACTTACACCTCTTTATATCACTGAGCTTTTAACCCCATACAAACCACTACGTGAACTTCGCTCCTCTGAAGCTGGCCTTTTAATTGTTCCCAAAACTAAACTTAAATCCAAGGGTGATAGGGCCTTTTCATCAAATACTCCAAAACTCTGGAACTCCCTGCCTGTGGAGATTAGGCAAGCGGAATCACTTAGTGTTTTTAAATCTTCCCTGAAAACTTCTTTTGTTTCGGGTAGCTTTTATGTAAATTGTTTATAATTTCCGTATTATTGTTATTTAATCCTACATTTCATAATGTTTGTATTTTTGCATTTTATTATATATTTTTTGCACGTTTTATGTTTTGTGAAGCACTTTGAGATGCATTTTAAAGGCGCTATATAAAATAAAGTCTATTATTATAACCATTTAAGTCACCGGCCATTGGCAGAAATGTATTTTAAAAATATAAATTATTTAAATTATTATTTATTTTAATTCATGTCATGTTTAATTCCCTTCTACAATCTCATCTCTTAATGCAACAAAAGTATACAAAAAGGTTTTTACTTTTTTTAAATAAGTAATTATGACTACAAATAGAAGTAAGCATGACCATGAGAAGAGTTTCGTTTTTTTTTTTGAGAAAAGAATCTGATTTACTGCTTTCAATCTGCATCCCCAAAAAAGACCCCCTAGCTGGAATTGTCCCACAATCGAGAATAGTGTTGTGACTAATGCTCAGAGGGCAGATGACAGGGAAAACTAGATCACAGTCGACTAACACTGAAGCCCCCGCATGGGGAATCAGATTTGGGAAGTTTAAGAGTTTACCACAGAACTAAAGTTTGTGAATGTGAATGTAATTGATCAGCTCCTGCTGCAGCTGAACAGACTGCGACGCTCTCGTCTCACCTGGATGCTACTCTAGTTCATTTCACTTACATGTAGTGATGATAGCTGCTAAATTTCATCCATTTGTAGCGGGAGTCTTTGTGATGAGGTCTGTAGCTGCTGAGAATTACCCTCGTCTGATGACTCTTGATTCAGGGTTGATTTCTGAGGAGGCTTGAGTTTGAGTTCAATCTCTGGATGCCTAAAAAATGAGAAAATGAGTCAGAAAGCCCCAACAATAATTTAAGTTGGGATCACATGCTCTGGTGTGAGATGAAGACCTCTATCACAGTGCCAATATACCCAATAGTATTTCGACACCACAGGTTGCCAGTTGGTGGAAAACACAGCGTATTGCTGCCATGGAA
This sequence comes from Romanogobio albipinnatus, assembly GCA_023566225.1. Lineage (NCBI taxonomy): Eukaryota > Metazoa > Chordata > Actinopteri > Cypriniformes > Gobionidae > Romanogobio > Romanogobio albipinnatus. The sequence goes on along the minus strand of CM042241.1, from coordinate 63,359,505 downwards.
GCCAGCAAACAAACTGGGTCAGAGATTGCAGTACTAAAAAGTAGGGCTGTCACGATTATGAAATTTGACTGACGATTAATTGTCCAATAAATAATTGCGATTATGACGATTAATTGTCTGTTTTAGGGCTTTGGCGATTAATTGTCATACAAATTGTTGTGATTATTTAATTGAATCCCATGTAAGTTGTCACTTGCAATAACACATTAATACACTTAAAGCCTTTAAATATTAAAGTAAGTTTCTGAAAGTGTATCAGCAGTATGGTTCTCTGGGGTGTATCTTGTCTCTAGACATTTTGATACTAGTGTCCAGTCAGTTGTGAGGTAATGTACTGTTAGGCTCATGTACGGGGTCATATTTACACTGGACCACATGTCTGTTGTGGCTGAATAAAAATCAATTTCTTTCAAATCCTTAAGGATTTCATCCTTCACTTCTCTGTATAAATTTGGAATTGCTGTTTTGGAAATGTATGTTTTCCCTGGCAATTCATATTGCTTGTCGAAGTTGTGGAGCATTTCTTTAAATGCTGGTTTCTCCACAGTATTAAAAGGCTGCATTTCCTTAGCGATGTATCTCGTGACACTGTCGGTCAGCGTGCGCCATTTCATACTGTCGCGTTTATATTTTGTTACCCGTCCGAAGGCCTGCGCTATTGTCACCTGACTGGAAGTATGAGCGGCTGTGGATGACTTCAAAACTTCGGCGAACTCTGTTGGGTGATGTGCTTTCAGGTGATTCCTAAGATTTGTGGTGTTGGCGGCTTTCGCTGCTATTTCTCTCCTACAAATTCGACACACTGCCGTGTCAACGTCTTTTGGCCGCCCTTTATCATCGGGTGTAAAACCAAAATGTGCCCAGATTGGCGTTATCGTTTTCGGCTTCGAAACTAAATCCATCTTTGTTGAATCACTGGGCTGCTCTAACTCAAGAGGATGGAGAAATTAACAGGGCAATATCATTTGAACGTAATGCTCAGCGTAATGAATTCAGAGGGAGACCGGTAGAAGTAGTGCTGCAGGTACGTCGTTCATGAACGAATGATTCTTTAATATGACTCGGGACTGCCGAGTTGTCTCAGAGAGTGATCCGTTCATTTTGTTGGCCGCGCATGCGCGCAAAATCCCATAGGTTCTATACATGAAACAGAAAAGATTAGTTCTTCCTGTTATGCTGAAATGAACGAAATTACTTTTTTTTTTTCATTTTGCTGAACGAGATTCAAAGATCCGAGTCTGTAAAATGATCCGAACTTCCCGCTACTAACCACAGGGCCCCCTTGTGTCTTCTAATAGTGGGCGATTATAACGATCATCTGTAATGACCGCGATTAGACCAATTAATCGCGATCAAACGATTATTTAATAATTGTGACAGGTCTACTAAAAAGATCAAAAAATCTCTATGAACGAGAGCATATTAAAACACGGATAAATCAACTCATCAACTTGCAGTGTGTAAGTCTACTCGCCTTCCATTGTCAATCACTCTCGGTCCTGTTTGCGTGGTCTCAAACTGGTAACCTGCATGAGCGTCGAGTCTGAGGAGGAGGGGGCAGGGCAAACAATATTTTTAATTTGGACTGCAGTACCCATTTCAACCACTAGCTGTCATTCTTATGCACAGCACCTTTAAAGAGTAAGAGACATCTCAATGGCATGACAAATGGCCAGAGAGTGAATTGAGCTATGGGGTCAGGGGCTGGAGCTCTCTCTGGACACCGGTCAGGGGCTGGAGCCCTCTCTGGACGCCGGTCAGGGGCTGGAGCGCTCTCTGGAAGCCGGTCAGGGGCTGGAGCCCTCTTTGGACGCCGGCCAGGGGCTGGAGCCCTCTCTGGACGCCGGTCAGGGCCTAGAGCCCTCTCTGGACGCTGGTCACGGGCTGGGGCCCTCTCTGGATGCTGGTCATGGGCTGGAGCCCTCTCAGGACGCTGGCCACGGGCTGGGGCTGGAGCCCTCTCTGGATGCTGGTCACGGGCTGGAGCCCTCTCTGGACGCTGGTCACGGGCTGGAGTCCTCTCTGGACGCTGGTCACGGGCTGGAGTCCTCTCTGGACGCTGGTCACGGGCTGGGGCTGGAGCCCTCTCTGGACGCTGGTCACGGGCTGGAGCCCTCTCTGGATGCTGGTCATGGGCTGGAGCCCTCTCTGGATGCTGGTCACGGGCTGGAGCCCTCTCAGGACACTGGCCACGGGCCGGGGCTGGAGCCCTCTCTGGATGCTGGTCACGGGCTGGAGCCCTCTCTGGACGCTGGTCACGGGCTGGAGTCCTCTCTGGACGCTGGTCACGGGCTGGGGCTGGAGCCCTCTCTGGACGCTGGTCACGGGCTGGAGCCCTCTCTGGATGCTGGTCACGGGCTGGAACCCTCTCTGGACGCTGGGCACAGGCTGGAGCCCTCTCTGGACGTCGCTGGACTCTGGTCGTGGACAGAAGCAGACATGACGGTGGCCACCTTAGCTGAAGACAGTGGCTCAGACTCTGGAGAAGAATCCTGAGGTAGCACAGACAAAATAATGTCCAAGACTGGATCACCTACTGGTATCCATGGTGCAACATGTGGATCCAAACCACACCAGAACAGATCCATTATCTGGTGGTCGGTCAAGGTTGAAAGATGGGCATGTGGTAAGAACTCTTCAAGGTAAGCTTCAATAGTCCGGCCATTCTGAAAGATGGAACACAAGTCCATTGTAGAATCTAGAGGTCGACCGATTCATCGGTTTTGCCGATTAATCGGCACCGATAGCTGATTGGTGGAACAATCGGTTATCGGCAAAAATCCACACCGATAGTTTTTCCGAGTTGCATCCGTTGCTGGAGCATCTGAGACGGATGCGCTGTTATTACACAGTACCGTTTAGATTTGTTTGAAATGGTAACACTACAATAAGATTCCCTTTGTAACATTGACTAAGGTTAATAAATGCTGTGGAAGTATTGTTCATTGTTAGAATGTTCATTTAAACATTAAATTGAGTTTGAATTTGTATCTGTTAACCTTGGTTAATGCACTATGAACTAACATGAATGATCAAGGTACAATTGTATTGTTCATATTAATACATGCTGTAAAAATGTATGCATAATGCATATAGTTCATGCAAGCTAATACATCCTTGTTGCATAGGGACTTGCATAGTGTGACCTATGAAATGTACATGCATGTTTCTAGGTTATAGGTAAAGAAATACATTTGACCTGTAATATTTTAATGTAAAAAAAAATTTGATTTATTAATGTAAAATTAATTAATGTAAAAATCCGTTAGAACTTCTCATTTTAATATTCATATTTATACGTTTTTAATTTAGCACACTTTCATGGATCAGTACTGTTTTTTATTTTTTGTTATAAAGTCCAGCACTGGTTTACTTTTTAACTGGGTTTTTTTAACCCAGTATCCATTTTAAAAAACCATCGGTCATAAATCGGTTATCGGCAAGTGCGGTCCAAACTAGTTATCGGTATCGGTAAAATACACTATCGGTCGACCTTGTTTGGTCTAGTCAACTGTCACAGTTGGTGACCCAGGAACAGGCTGAAGACTAACATAAACTTTATTCTTAACTTCACAGGAACATGCCGACAGGCAACAGAAACCCAACCTTACATAACAGTGACTAGACCAAGACTGAGTGAACAGGAGGAACTTAAATAGCAGACAGAAACGAGATAATTAACTAAACACAGCTGAACTGAACTTAACTAACGAGGGTAACCTAGGAAACAGACAAGTGGCGGGAAACTGTGACAAAGGAACAGAATCAACACACAACAGGAAGACCAAACAAGCAGACCGACATGTGACATATATTATGTAAACTTTTATTTTGGATGCGATTAATCGATTTGAAAGCACTAATATCAACATTATTTTATAAAAACAAACGTGTCATGATGCTCGTATCATTTTGGTTGTACCACTCCCCCCTAAATCATGTAAACGAAACCTAAAAGCACACCGTGTTATTTGTCACAGTTAACTTATGACCTCACCACCAGCATCTGAATCGGTGTTAACTTGTTAACTCACAGAGCCTTTATTACTAGTATGTCACCTCACTCTGTCAATCTCTGTACTTCCAGAGAGAGGCTAAAAGGCACCAAGCACCTCAGCAACCAATGTAATTACTGCAGCTCGAGGTGTATAAACAGAGCTCCATCTCAGTGAAAGCTTCTATGAATCCGGGTAATTAAAGTGCCCCTGCTGCTTTTATTCAATCAGTGAGATGCCATTCCGACTTTCACAGGCGGCGATCGGAGGGGAAGGAGAGTTCACCTTCACTTGTAAACGCTGATGTGAAACACTGCGGATGTAATTGGATGATGCTTGCAAATGGCGTGTGGCAATGACCATAATACTGACCTATCGTTTGATTGCATACAGACTCATTTAAAGATGCCCAAGATGCATGAGAGGTGATTCCACTACAGACACTAATCAAATATTTTGATGGATTCCTAGCACACAAAAAAACAATCCAATCCCTTATTTGCTTAGCTCATAATCACACATATTTGCAGTAAATTACGTGTGTGTGTGTGTGTGTGTGTGTGTGTGTGTGTGTGTGTGTGTGTGTGTGTGTGTGTGTGTGTGTGTGTGTGTGTGTGTGTGTGTGGCGGGCGCATAATGGGTGGTCAGGGACATACACTGAAGCTTAAAAAGAGTTTTTTCCCCCTCCTGTTCTGATTCAAGGAATAGTTCATCATATATACATATAGCAGTTTTGTCATTATTTATGTTAATTCAAGCAGTTTAACTGTCTTCAACACTGATATTAATAAGCAATGCTTGTTGAGCATCAAATCATCTAATTAGAATGATTTCTGAAGGATCATGTGACACTGAAGACTGGAGTAATGATGCTGAAATTTCAGCTTTGATCACAGGAAAAAAATTCAATTTTACAATATATTCACATAGAAAACAGTTCTTTTAAATTGTAATAATATTTTACAATATTACTGTTTTTATTGTATTTTTGATCAAATAAATGTTTTCTTTATGTTTAATAACTTTTTTTTTCAAACTTTTAATCTTATAGTGCACTATTTACATTCTTCCCAGAAACACAGATATTAGGCGGATGTCTGAATTGTTGGTGAAAAGTGGATATATTCCACTCATCATATAACATTAAAATATTCCAACATTGGAAATAATAACTCGCTATGTCAGATTCAGTGAGTTCAGTCATTCCTCAGACTGATGCAGACAGTAACACTTGACTTGAGTTTGTGAATCTTTTTGAATGATTCATTAAAAGAACCAGTTCAATAGAATCATTTGTTCATGAATCAGACTACACTGTTTGCACTGTATATTTCTGATTTCTGATTCACACAAATAATCTGTTCATAAAAGTAATTTGCTTCTGAATCATACTGCATCAACCGTGCTATGTTATTGCATGCAACCTGCAAAGACAACTCAAAGACGTATTCCTGTCATTATTTTATGTCACGTGTGTGATTGAGATGCATCAATTTATTCAAATAATTAGAAATGTATGAGCTATGCCGTATAAATGACCTCTACGGAAAACAGAAGCTCATTTATTTTGTTAAAAATCACAGAAAAAAAAGAATAATGCAGGTTTGGAATGATATGTGTGTGTGGATAAATTACAATTTCTGTGAAAGAATCCTTTAAATTTCATTTTGTCCATTTTTGACATCCGAAAATCCATTTTGACCTAAAAAATTTATTAAAATGTGTTCATTGGAGTGGTCCAAGACCTCAGGACTTTTGTCGCACTTGAACCACGAATACACACACAAAAAAAAATTGACTGGATTTGAAGAGTTTCTGTGGTTGTAATAAAAAAGTAAGAAATCCTTCCCTCACGGATATATTTGACCCCCTTAGGAATGAATGAAATGTGGGGAATGCTTCAGAATACATAGAAAGACCTAAAAAATGCTCGCAATTAAAACTAAAAATGCTAAAATTTTACCCCAAAAAATTATTTGACATAATGTCTACATGAGTATGTGAATGTATACTGAAGAGATAAACTCGAGAACTGACTTTAGGACCCAGCGGAGGAGAGCATATGCTCCATATAGATCTATAAGGCCATCTGGTGGCAAAAGTCATGAAATATCATGTAATAATTGTTTTTTTCCCACAAAAGGTCGGCAGAGAAACCCAAATTGACCCAATGCGAGATATTTTGAGCTGGTCATAGCCTGTATCGGAGAGCTATTTTCCTTAAATTATATTGATCAAATCTACACTCTAAAATATGCGGGGTTCAAAAACAATTGAATCAAACAAACAAACAATCAAACAAACCAGCAATTGGGTTGTTTTAACCCAGTGAATGTTTTCAACCCAGAGGTTGGGTTAAATGTTTGCTCAAAACAACCCAATTGCTGGGTGTGTCTATTTTCAACCCAACTTTAGTTGTTTTTAACCCAGCATTTTTTTGAGTGTAGTCATTTGAATACAATTAAAATAATAATAAAAAAAATCCAAAGAAAAGAGAAAAAAAATATATTATAAAAATGAAATGCTTTCTGGACAAAAAAAAGTGTATAATTTTAGGGCAGCCAATTTTAGACCCAGTGGAATTATTATTTTAAACATTTGCGGGCAGCCAATGAAGATATGCGGGCACTAGGCAAATTTGTTACAAACCTATGCGTAGGTTCATGCAGAAATCAAGATTGGAATTAGTTCTGAATCGGTTCTTTCTTTTAGGAGACAAAATTCTTTTAGGGCTATTTTTGACCCTTTTAGCATACTATAATTCCATTTATCATGCACTTTGATCTTTGAAACTTTGAGGCCTTTTACATTCATAAACAACCATTACACACTGCATGAAAGACACTTCATCTGAAAAAAAGCATAAAAGGGGCACTTTAATTGTGGTTCTTGCTTTCAACAATGAAGTTAAGTAAATGATGAATCACCAAAGCAACAGTGACAAACTGTCCGACATGTATCAGTACTCTACAGAAAGATATTTTTAATGGGAGCGAGTGCGCTTCGCACTAATCATTGAAAGGAGAGGTCACGTCTAATAGACCTCAGAAACTGAGGGAGAAATGCATAAAAATATATGAAAACTCTGCATCCTCTGAAAAGGGACTAATGGAATATGTGCGCTCAGATCTATATGGCTTTGAAGTAACAAGCGGTTTTAAATGTGAAGTCTGAGATGTCTGTAGAGGCCATGACTCGAGATGAATTTCCAGCTATGGCATCATCAACCAACTGAGGCTGAAGAATAACCTTAATCCTCCTTGCAGACACCAGGAAAACAGAATAAGAACCGAGACTTACCCAAGCGAGACTCTGGGTGTGGAGGTTTTCCAATATGGATGACTTCTGTATACGAGAGAGGGGCTGGAGGGAGATGAAAAAGAGAAATGCAAGACAAACCATCCTCCTTAATGCTGCTCAATTGAACATCTACAAGAAATACGTTCATACCTGGAGGCCTTTACATAATAAAGGTCCCCGACCTGGTACATTTTAGGTTGGTGACTTACTTATAGCCTCACAAATCATCCTGTTTACCTATAATGCTAGGCTGGCAGTGGATCTGTTTAGTAATCTGGTTAAGATGGATGTCTCATATGGGCAAAGTCTAAGGCAATATTGCATGTATCCTTTCAGAATAAGGCAATCCCAGATTGCATCCAAAATGGCAGACAAAACAAGTCACATCGTGCAAAAGTTTCGTGTTTAGGCTGGACAAATTGCTTGTGGCTGGAAACTTCTGGTTAGGCACATGATGTCAGTCCTGTTCAACACATTTAGCATTCAATTTCCCCTTAAATAATCACAGAAAATGCACACAAACTCAGCTGGACCTGCACATACAGTGATGCTTAAAAGTTTGTGAACCCTTAAGAATTTTCTGCATTTCCAAAATTATTTAAAATACAATGACATCATATTTTTATCTCCAAGTCCTATAACTAAAAGAGAACCTAATCCTCAGAAATATATTTTGGCGATGGCAAAAGTCCACAAACCTGCCTGAATAACATTCCATAAAACCATACAGTACATTTATTTGAAAACCAACACTATATTAAGAATTGTTTTCAGAGAAGTTAATTTTGTAAACCAGTTAAAAAACAAGTGAAAAATATAACAAAACACTTATGCTCAATGCAATATATATGAAAGCAAGTCTCAATATCTTATGCATTTTTCCTTCTTCGTAAATTCATTTTGTTTTGAGTATTTCTTAGATATTTTCATTGTTTTATGATTGGTTCTTGCAGAAGATCACACGTGCTGTTTAACACGAGAATGAACCTCATTGGTTCTCACAGAAGATCAAACGTGTTGTGTAACAGCAGAATGAACCTCATTGGTTCTTGCAGAAACTCAAACGTGTTGTGTAACATGAGAATGAACCTCATTGGTTCTTGAGAAGCTCAAACGTGTTGTGTAACACGAGAATGAACCTCATTGGTTCTCACAGAAGATCAAACGTGTTGTGTAACAGCAGAATGAACCTCATTGGTTCTTGCAGAAACTCAAACGTGTTGTGTAACACGAGAATGAACCTCATTGGTTCTTGAGAAGCTCAAACGTGCAGCGTAACACGAGAATGAACCTCATTGGTTCTTGAGAAGCTCAAACGTGCAGCGTAACACGAGAATGAACCTCATTGGTTCTTGAGAAGCTCAAACGTGTTGTGTAACACGAGAATGAACCTCATTGGTTCTTGAGAAGCTCAAACGTGCTGCTTAACACGAGAATGAACCTCATTGGTTCTTGAGAAGCTCAAACGTGCAGCGTAACACGAGAATGAACCTCATTGGTTTTTGAGAAGCTCAAACGTGTTGTGTAACACAAGAATGAACCTCATTGGTTCTCACAGAAGATCAAATGTGCTGCGTAACACGAGAATGAACCTCATTGGTTCTTGAGAAGATCAAACGTGCTGCATAACACGAGAATTAACCTCATTGGTTCTTGAGAAGCTCAAACGTGCTGCGTAACACGAGAATGAACCTCATTGGTTCTCACACATTAAGTGAACATGCTTGAGCTTCTTTTTGCAACAACTGATGTGTGAGTTGATGAATGTTTACATGTGAATAAAAGCCTAAATGAAGAACACCTTCACTGGCATCGCTCTGCAGCAACAAATAACGATTCTCTGGTGGATTTCCAATGATTCACCGCATTAGCGAGAACGCTGGCTCGCACAACAGCATATGACACGCACACAAACAATTATTTCAAATATCACACCTCCCCGAGGACAAGCTTGAGCCAACTGCACTCCGCTGATGATGATGAAGTTCTCATTATGTTTGCAACTCAATTGAATGACCTCAGTAGGTCCTGGCTGATTAACAAGTACCGATAAGAGGCCGGAGAGCAACACAGAGGTATTTATTACCCGCATTCATGAGTGCAAAACACACACCGTAATCTCATACAGATTGTTATGTGCACCGAACTAATCTGGCCAGACGGCCGATTCATTCAGAGCTGGATACGGCCTCCATATTTATCAGGTAAGCATGTGTTAATATATGCAGATGTAGAGGGTTTGCCGCTCGGCCCCCTCGGACAATGCATTAGTGATGAACACACCGGCATGACCTCATTCTGTGTGACTACCATAGTATGACTTTCTCATAAAGCTTCTGGATAAAGACACACAGCAACACATGCATGACTCATTTCTATTCTGAAAGCCGTCGACCGGAACGGGAAGCCGAAGATTGCATCGAATCGTGTATTCTTGGAGAAAAGTCATGGCTCCAATCTGACTCTTCTTGATTGCCCCTATCAGATGCTTATCCTCTTTCATGAATAGATATTACATTACTTGGGCGAGACCCAGAGGGGATCTTTTGCAATTCCTTTTCATATTCACTTTCTTCTACAAGGCCCATTTACTTATAAATGACTGTGAAAAAGGGATCAAGGGAACTTTCGGCGCATTTGTATTCCGCGATGGAAATGCCGCTTCTGCATGACGTGACTCTATCAAAACACTTCACAGGCATAGCAGCGGTCTATTGCTTCAACAGGCTGTTAACGAGGGTAAAGTGTATGTGGCGCTGCTTGCGGGACTCTGATCAATTTCAATCATCCGGATTCACTAGCAATGAGGTATAACACCTGGAGAAACTATCTGTTTGTATTTCCGCTCAACTCAATGGCAGCTGTTTAGCACGACCCTACGGAAGAACCTGACCTGCATGACGCCATCTGTGCAGCTCATAGTGGGAAAGTCCTAAGAAAGCGTTTCTAAATACCAAGTATGCAAAGTTTGAACTTGCGTCCTTGGTAGTTTGGACTTGTCAAGTTCGACTCTAGAGAATTAACTCCTGAGGACGAATGGAATAGCAGCGTTCTTGATAGTGTCACTCGCTCCGGCTACTCCAGTTATCTCTGTATGTATATTTTAGGCAACAATAAAACGAAATATCTTATAAAACTTCACTCTGCCTCTTTTTGTTTTCATTTAAAACATTACTTAAACATTAATAGTAGGGCTGCAACAACGAATCGATCAAATTCGATAATTAAAAGAGTTGGCAACGAATTTCATTATCTATTTGTTGTGTCGCGCGACAATTATTAATCGATTAATAAAAAAATAAAATAAATAATAATCGACAGAATAATTGATTATTAAAATAGTCACACAAATGTGGTTCAGGCAAAGCGTATATTGATTATCTTCACTGATAATTATATTATATTAAACAATAAATATTAAACATATTAATATGTTGTTCATGTGTATATGTACTCTATTATCTTCACTGTAATAAAATGGAATATTACATAAAACACAACCCTGTCTCTTTTTGTTAAATGATCAATAATAGTCATTGTAAAGTATAAGAAGCTATACAATAATAAATAAAGCAAACAATTCAGTCAAATGTACAAAGTCAACACTCTAGTTCATCGATAAAGTTAAATAGCCTAAATATATATATAAAATGAAACTTAACTTTGCCCTCAGCCAAAACGATTTTTCAGGGAACAAATTATAGATTTATGAGACCAAAAATTGCCCATTAGATCTACACAAGACGAATCATCTCTCGTGTTTAACCAGAGACATCAGAGCCAGCGGAAAACGTCAGAAGGACTAGCCGAGGAAAGGCTGCTCTCGTCGCCTGGATCTGACAACTCCGAAAACGGCAGATCAAATTTTCAAAATAGGTGCTATCTTTATCAATAAACCACAGATTTGAGCTTTAAACTACATTCTCGCCTGAAAACTCTTAAAACTAAATTTCGTGATAACAGTAGTATTTTTAAATACGCGGGTTTCTCCTCTGCTGTTGATGCATTCGAGGATACCTAGCTGTCTCAAGTCTGCACAAATCACCTCCTGATGCATTTTCCATAAAGGAGCAGCTCAAAAACACATCCGGGGATTTGAACTGTACTTGGCTAGATGTGAACTTTGAATAGAGGGTGTGCATCGATGTTACTTTCCCGCCAGAACACCGGACTGAGTGGCAGAAGAGCTACTGCATGACTGGAGTTAATAGGGGAAAACGTGAGTAAAGCAATCGGTAATCGGTTTAAACTAAAGGTTGGACTCGATATAGTGTTCCTTGCGATTTACCAAAGATCCAGTGATCCATTGATGTTGAGATGCAGCCAGGAATCGTGTTTCCTGACATTTATATGAGCGTGATTTCTACACTGTGGAAATACGTAAAGCAAATTCTCCCGTGAACACTTTATATAAATACAATATAGGTCGGTCTAAATCCAGGTGATCACTTATATTTTCACAAGAACACAAGTACAGACAAGAACGCATATTGAGAAACGGCCCTAGTTCCCAGAAGGAACTTTTAACCGGAATGCCCCCTCAAGTTGAAGTTGCGACTGGGAAACTTGGGAGAAGTGCCACAAACCATCAACAAACTTCTGTTTGTGTGTGTCTCAATGCACTCAGTACTATCCAACCTCTATCTGTGGACATGATACTTCAACATTATTACTGGAAAATATTTTTTTTGTGTGTTTGCATTCCAAAAGAGCAAGCACAACAAAGGTCTGCCAGGACGAGTCCATCTTAGTTTTCTGACCAATGACCATGCGCACTGGAACACACTTATTCCCAACTACGATATCCTTCCTGCCAGTAAATGAGCTAAATCAGCTTTTGCTCACATTTGTTTGAGCCATGAATGACATGGGACTAAAGGGGGAAAATGACATCATGACAATGCTGATTGCTGATTGGCTTCTGGCACCACAAAGTCACTGCCAAAACCTTTCTCTTGTTACTATCCTGAACTGAGACATCAAAGAGAGTAAGGAAATATATATATATATATATATATATATATATATATATATATATATATATATATATATATATATATATATATATATATGTAGTAATGTTCGTTCGTGTGGGAAGAAGGAGGTGGGAACCGGCGAACGTTCAACAATTTTAATAAAACAAATGAACACAAAATGAAAGTAAAAGCGGCAGCCCCTCACGGACGACTGCCGCGCACACACATAACAAAACGGAAACAAAACACAAATTAAAATCCAGACCTGGTCCTCTCTTGTCCTTCACTGTCGTCGCTCCTCATTTATACTCCCGTCACTCCTCCGTGAGACATGAGACCGCTGCAGCGCGCAGCTGGCGCCCATCCACACTGATGAGCGTGGCCTCGTCCCGCTCTCACGGTCCTTCAGCCTCGCTGCTCGCCACATACCCCTAACGCCCTTCGCAGGCCAGGGGGCACTCCCGAGACTGCGCTCTACTCCCCCGATCACGGTGGCCGCGGCACCTGGGGGTAAGAACAGAGAGGTGAGAGAACGGAGCCAGGAGCATGAGGAGCGACAGAGACGAGAGTGTGGAGAGAGGAGAAAAGGAAAAAAAAAAAATTCTGGTCCAGTTCCCTGACACACTGCCGCTCGGTCCTCAGCCAGCCGAGAGGCTCTTCCTCGCGGTGCCATGCGATGGCAATGGACACTCTGTGGACGGCTCGATCGTCCTCCGCCCCCTGGCGGCCGGCGGTGGCTCCTCATGTCGAGGGAAGCCGGCAGCGAGTCCCGCGCGCTCCCTGCTCCTCCCCTACATGGCAGATGGACGCAGGCTCCGGCCCAAGGCGAACACTGGCGACTCCTCCGCTCCCTCTAGGATGGCAGCCACCCCACCTCGACCCAGGGGCACGGCTGCGAGCTCTCCGTCCCACCGATCTTCATCCGCTCCAGCACCACCGCCTCGGGCAGCCCCTCGCGGTCTTCTCTCATCCGCGCTGCCCGAACTCCTCAGCACCGCGATCCCCCTCAGCAGCGAGGGCTCTTCGACAGCATGTCCCTCCTTCCTCCCGGGTTTCGGCACCAATGTAGTAATGTTCGTTCGTGTGGGAAGAAGGAGGTATAGGAACCGGCGAACATTCAACAACTTTAATAAAACAAATGAACACAAAATGAAAGTAAAAGCGGCACCCCCTCACGGACAACTGCCGCGCACACACATAACAAAACGAAAACAAAACACAACTGATGAGCGCGGCCTCGTCCCACTCTCACGGTCCCTCAGCCTCGCTGCTCGCCACAATATAAAAAGACAATTTCACGCTTTTAAGAAGAAGAAGAACAACAACAACGAAAATCAGTTATGGGCAAAACATCTACTCACAAAAAAAGAATAATTCAGTATTTTTTCCACTGAAGAGGGTAACTTTTCATTATTCAACAGAACAGTGAAAACTAAAAGAATATGTAGGGTTTTTTTCATAAATGGTTTTTGACAGACTAAAGAGAATAACTTTAACTAAAGTTCACATAACTTATCAAAACATAACTTCACAATTGCTTGTATTTTTTTTAAAGTCAATTTGCACCTGTCACTAGCAAAAGCATCTGCTAATTAAAAATAAATAATGATATTAATGTTATTAGTAGTATTATTATCAACTGGCAACATTTGGCAAAAGTTTTAGTCTTTTTCAAAGAAAATTGTGACAAAAAAAGCAATCATCCTCTGCAATAGTTCTTTCATTTATTGTATAATCTGGGATATATAGCTTGCAATACATTTTATAAAATTCAATATAAAGATATACATTACCATTCAAATGTTTGGGGTCAGTGAATAAAAGTACTTTTATTCAGCAAAGACGCATTCAATCGAATAAAAGTGACAGTATTGAAATGGAATAAAACATTTCTATTTCAAATCAAATAAATGCTGTTATTTTGAATTTTCTATTGTTTTGCAAATCAGCATATTAGAATTCTAATTAAATATTAAAATAGAAAACATTTCACAATAATACTGTTGTAACTGGTATTTTTTTTACTGTTCCTGTTGGTATTTCTGATCACTATATGGCCTTGGTGAGCATAAGAGGTTCTTCAAAAACAGTTTAACCTAATTTATGAACATGAAAGGGTAACTAAACTTGTTTTTAGTTAATGATCTGCAAGACTGGGGCTTTATTAATGCTGTTCATTGATTCGAGTAAATGTTTAGACATTTGGGTATAAAGTGTTATAATATATGGTGTAAAACCGTCTGAGTGCTGCCCTCTTAAGGTTGAATTTTCCTATTGGACGTTGTTTGCCATCGTGACGTATGATGGTTCTTCCAACAGCCACCCGCTTTGAATGTTATCACTCGATTGAATGGGCGCTATCAGTGGTTATCAGCCCATAGGTATGGGCTAGAAGGTGCCTACTGCGCCTACTGGTATAGGCTCAGAAGGCTGTTATCATCCATCCACATGGTTAATCAGCGATACGAATACAAGCGAAGACTCCAGCCCATAGGTATGGGCTAGAAGGTGCCTACTGCGCCTACTGGTAGGCTCAGAAGGCTGTTATCATCCATCCACATGGTTAATCAGCGATACGAATACAAGCGAAGACTCCAGCCCATAGGTATGGGCTAGAAGGTGCCTACTGCGCCTATTGGTAGGCTCAGAAGGCTGTTATCAGCGATACGAATACAAGCGAAGACTCCAGATCCAATCTTCGAGGATTCCAGCTCGCCGGTTGTTGGAAATCTACTGGATGACGCGGCAACGTTGCGATATTTTCCGCTTGATATTTTCAGGTAAGACCATTCATACAACCGAGCATTTATACTGTAAATAATTACTCAATAAGGGATAATTCATAAAAGTTATTTCAATGTTGCGTGACATGAGAGAACCGTATTGCAATTGTGTTTGTAAACGTTATTGCGTTATTAGCCTATAGTTGGCATTAACGTTGCTAACAAGCATGTTTTACGTCTGAAGCTAATGGGGGAAATTTAGTTCACTAGTTAAACGCAAAGTTCTACTATCTATATGTATGTCTATCTGTCTGTCTATCTATCTATCTATCTATCTATCTATCTATCTATCTATCTATCTATCTATCTATCTATCTATCTATCTATCTATCTATCTATTTTTTCTATCTTTATTTAATAATTGCCAAATATTTTGATTTCAGATATGGGAAAAGCAGTTAAAACCACACGTTTCAGGAGGATTAAGATTAAGGTGGTGAGGAGGTCACTACCCACGCCCCTGGCATGAGCTCACCACGCCCTAATGTTTTCCCGCATTGATCACATGAGAACGGCTTCACTCCAGCTGTCAATCAATCCGTCACTGCGGGTCTCAGGTGCACGCCCCCCGCTCAGCCCCTCGGTTCGTCCCCTTTGTCGCCGCTGGGCTCTGCCCACTTTTCTAGCATTTTTCAAATATTGCCAGTGGGTTGAGTTACCCTTTAATGTATATCCAAAGAGAGATATTATGAAACTCTTGTTCGCCAGCATGAACAATCCTAAACCAGTATGGAAATTCCTGCAGGTTTCATGCTGAAGAGCGAATGTGTTCTGCTGTTGAACTGTTTGTTTAAATCATATTGCCTTTGGCATCATTAGAGAGAGTTTTCTAGGTCAGCGAGTGAATGTGCTTATGCATGCACCTCAAATCCCTCTCCTTGGAAATATAAACAAATCCACCTCGTGTGTGGAAATGCACAGTTGTCAACTCTTCTCCTCCGTCTGCTCTGTAATTACTTGTTGAAAGTGCTGCATTTGCAAAAAAAACACGCCAAATGCAAGCTGCATGAATGTGATTATTGTTACCTGTCCAGTGGCATCTTTACTCTTCTCTGGACTGTGAGGGGATCATTATTCATATTTTGACTTTCGTTTAACAGACATTTCTCTTGCTTGGCTGGATTTTTCCACTGAGTGTTTGCCTTCTCCCTGAGGAATACATACCTCAGTGTTTGGCCAGAATGAGTCATCTTAGAAATCAGCATAATTATGGAGGACCTGCTTTCCTCATGAACATCAAGGTCTTCCAAATGACTCGCTGAGGATCCAGTAATGTCTAGGCACCAATCAGATGAAAATGCAGCACATGTCTCCTGTAAAGAAACAAGAATCAGTCACAGAGCTCTGCAAAAAGCTTTTTCTGTCTTTTCTCATTTCTGTGTTTGTTTTTTTTTGGGGGGGGGGGGGGGGGGGGGATCTGCCGATTTTTAAGTAATTAATTTGAAGTGTAATTGCTGGGGAGAAGCTAACTAAACAATAAACCATAAAGGAGACACTGATGACACACCGAGGCAATAATCAAACAGGCTATTTTAAAATGTCCCCTCTGTCATATTTAGCACTGGAAAGTGTGATTCATTCAGAAGTGTATTGGTTTGTTCGGATGGTTCATATAAATTAAACAATTCACTGATGTGTGTCTCTGTGACACCTCACTTTCATAGTGATATATTCAGTTAGATGCTGCTGTTCATCAATATTCTTTCAGCTATTAATGTTTTTGTCATATTTAGAGCAAATGTATCCAATCAAATGTTGCTATCCATCCAATATAAACAGTGCTTCTTGAAAGTTTGTGTACCCCTTGTAGAAACTGTGAAAATGTGAATAATTTTAACAAAATAAGAGGGATCATACAAAATGGATGTTATTTTTTATTTAGTACTGTCCTGAATAAGATATTTGGCATAAAAGATTTTTACATATAATCCACAAGACAAAAAACAGCTGAATTTATAAAAATGACTCTGTTCAAAAGTTTATGAACCACTGATTCTCAATACTGTGTGTCGTTCCAAACCTGGATGATCCACGGCTGTTTTTTTGTTTTGTGATGGTTGTTTTTGAGTCTCTTGTTTGTCCAACACTATCTCACGACCAATTTGTAAGTATATGTATGAGGGGGCAAATTCGTACGACCTTATGAATTCGTACGATTTGTCTAAACCGCAGTGACGGTTAGGTTTAGGGCCGGGGTTTGAGGTTAGGTCATTCATACGAAATCATACGAATTGGGCAATTTGTCAAATATGTATGATTTAGCAAACAGCATACGAATTTGAACAGGGGGTGAAAACTTTTTGAATTTGATGATCAAGGTAAATTTTCCGTAATTTGTCTTCCGGGAAACATCAGAAGTATCTTCTGTTGCTTCTGAAGGAATTTATATATATATATATATATATATATATATATATATATATATATATATATATATATATATATATATATATATATATATATATATATATATATATACATACATTCACCTAAAGGATTATTAGGAACACCTGTTCAATTTCCCATTAATGCAATTATCTAATCAACCAATCACATGGCAGTTGCTTCAATGCATTTAGGGGTGTGGTCCTGGTCAAGACAATCTCCTGAACTCCAAACTGAATGTCAGAATGGGAAAGAAAGGTGATTTAAGCAATTTTGAGCGTGGCATGGTTGTTGGTGCCAGACGGGCCGATCTGATTATTTCACAATCTGCTCAGTTACTGGGATTTTCACGCACAACCATTTCTAGGGTTTACAAAGAATGGTGTGAAAAGGGAAAAACATCCAGTATGCGGCAGTCCTGTGGGCGAAAATGCCTTGTTGATGCTAGAGGTCAGAGGAGAATGGGCCGACTGATTCAAGCTGATAGAAGAGCAACTTTGACTGAAATAACCACTCGTTACAACCGAGGTATGCAGCAAAGCATTTGTGAAGCCACAACACGCACAACCTTGAGGCGGATGGGCTACAACAGCAGAAGACCCCACCGGGTACCACTCATCTCCACTACAAATAGGAAAAAGAGGCTACAGTTTGCACAAGCTCACCAAAATTGGACAGTTGAAGACTGGAAAAATTTTGCCTGGTCTGATGAGTCTCGATTTCTGTTGAGACATTCAGATGGTAGAGTCAGAATTTGGCGTAAACAGAATGAGAACATGGATCCATCATGCCTTGTTACCACTGTGCAGGCTGGTGGTGGTGGTGTAATGGTGTGGGGGATGTTTTCTTGGCACACTTTAGGCCCCTTAGTGCCAATTGGGCATCATTTAAATGCCACGGCCTACCTGAGCATTGTTTCTGACCATGTCCATCCCTTTATGACCACCATGTACCCATCCTCTGATGGCTACTTCCAGCAGGATAATGCACCATGTCACAAAGCTCGAATCATTTCAAATTGGTTTCTTGAACATGACAATGAGTTCACTGTACTAAAATGGCCCCCACAGTCACCAGATCTCAACCCAATAGAGCTTCTTTGGGATGTGGTGGAACGGGAGCTTCGTGCCCTGGATGTGCATCCCACAAATCTCCATCAACTGCAAGATGCTATCCTATCAATATGGGCCAACATTTCTAAAGAATGCTTTCAGCACCTTGTTAAATCAATGCCATGTAGAATTAAGGCAGTTCTGAAGGCGAAAGGGGGTCAAACACAGCATTAGTATAGTGTTCCTAATAATCCTTTAGGTGAGTGTATATATATATATATATATATATATATATATATATATATATATATATATATATATATATATATATATATTGTGAAAAGTCTCCCGAGCTCTCGTCAGCATTGCCCTGGAAACAAACAAGAATCACCTGCAAGCAGTCAATATGGACTGGACTGTCACAGCTGCAGGCGATCAACACACAACATAAAACACAGCACCTTGGGACTCCAGTTTGAGCACGACACTCCATGCAGCGACACGCTAACGCTTCTCTCTATCTCTCTCACCCAGACAGCAGCCTGTGACGCTCCGGCCACACCTCCTCACTGACGTCACAGCTAGTCACCCGGCACCACAGAGGAAGGAAGCACAGCGCACCTGCACTTCACTATTTCAAAGTTTGTTCACTTCGGCACAATAAAACCACCCTCCGGGGACCTTTCACATATTTCTGTGTTGTGTGATTCTTCACCCTGCCACAGTGGTGGAGAATGCAGGCAAGAGCGTGAAGAATCACCAACCGACCACAGACTTTTATGCTGTTTTTTTCTCTTTCCCCCAGTCAACGAGAACCCGGAAGAAGGGTGGCGCTCCTCCCCGTCATGGAAGACCTGCTCAAATGCCTGACAGAAGTGAGTGTGTGGCAGCAACAAATCACGGAACACCTAGCGGCTCGTCAGGCAAAGGTGGAAGAAGAATTCGCCGCTCTCCGCTGCTCAGCATGTTCCGCTTCCTGACCCCCGCGTCCGAGCAACCCAGCTGTTGCCGAAACTAACCTCTCAAGATGACATCGAATTGTTTCTGCAAATGTTCGAGACCACGGCGGCTCGGGAGAACTGGGATCGTAGCGAGTGGGCGCGGTTGCTGGGATCCCTATTGTCCGGTGAGGCTCAACACGCTTATTTTTCCCTTCCGGTTGAGAATGCTGATAATTATGAAGAACTAAAGAAGGAAATCCTCGGACGTCTCGGGCTGTCCGCCATCTCGGCCGCCCAGTTGTTCCACGAGTGGGAGTTCAAGCCGCGACGCCCAGCCCGCGCCCAAGCCGCGGAGCTCTCGCGGCTCGCCCGTCACTGGTTGCTCGAAGGAACACCCACTGCGGGTCAGGTTGCGGAACGAGTGACAGTCGACCGGATGCTCCGAGCTCTGACGTACCCGATCACCATCGCCGAGCTCATCGAGGCCATCGAACTGGCGGAAGCAGCGATGCACAGCGAGCGCCGTCTTACCCTCGGAGGGTGGTCCAGGAGCGACGCACGCCAGAAGGTACCCCGCGCACAGTGCACAGCAATCATCCTTTTTTAGTTGTTGTGTTTGAGTCCCTCAGTCGCCCTCAGTGTGAAAAGATGGATCTTACAATCATACAGTCACTGCTAGAGAGGGTTCAATATGCAAAAGATGCTGGAAAACTGAATAATGTGCAGGACCTGAAGGATTTTTCTGAAGAACATTGGGCAGTTTAACATGAACAACCATCACAAAACACAAAAACAGCCATGGATCATCCAGGGAATGACACACAGTATTGAGCAGGGGTCTCAAACTTGCGGCCCGCGGGCCACTTGAGGCCCGCAGGATGATATTTTGTGACCCCTTACTTGACATTAAAGTTTAGTGTTAGTGCGGCCCACGCGTTGCTCTGAAAAGCACCTTTTTGCTGAGTCGTTGCGTGTGCAGCGCTTACTGCCTCCTTTACGTGTGTGTGTGAGAGCGAGAGATAAGAGAGAGAGAGAGAGTTGGCTCGTCTCCCTCGTGCAGTATAATTGGTTGACACCGCGTGATTGACAGGAACAGACGAACAAAGCTGATCAGACAGTTGAAACGAATGTGGTCTAACAGCGCTCGTCAATGTCAAAATGATTGAGATGGCCAATAAAATCAAAGTAGGCGGGGTTTGCGTTCTCTTTTCGCTCGTGCACACTGCACAGTCTTCACACACAGACGAGCGTGTCAATCTATCGCTTAATGCCGTTGCTGAGAGAGACTATTCTTTCCGGTGAAATCACAAAACAAAAGGCAAACGTGTCCATGGTCTTATTATACAATCATTGATGAACATCTTTGATTTTAATGAAGAAAATCTATATGAGAGCGGATTCACTGGGGAATCCAAAAGTTTTTCACAGATCTATGTATTTATTCACTCACTCATGCGAAGAATATCGGGACTAATAATATATTTGATGCAAATGAATGCAAATATTGTTTACAAATAGTCCCAAAAAGATTATTTCCCAACTAGAATTAGACCTAGAATTTCGCTCACTGTTCTGTTTGACCTGGTTACGGCCTTGCTGTGAATTAGTCTATTATTTAAAATAAAATTAAAATCATTAATTTTTTCATATTACATGATTTAATTTCTATAGGCTATATTTAGTTCAAATTCAGAGGAACAGTAGCCTGGTTAAAACCAGACCATTCTCAGTAGTAACTGAGTTATGGTCTGGCAAAGCTTCATAGACAAATAATTTCCAAAGGGGCGTCACCAACGGGCGTTGCTCAAATACCTCTCGGTGCAATTGGATAGACCTAAAACCAATCAGAGCGACGAAGGAGATGACGTATGCAGAGCGACGGAGAAACATCGTATGCTGCGTTCCACTCCAGTTTTAGACACGCACTTGCAAACTTCCCTAAGCTCTTCCCCTCGGGAGAATCCCCGCCGCCATTTAGTTAATAGTCCGCCTACTCTGCTAATGGACAAGCAGCGTTCTTGACAGTATCACTCAGTATATATTTGTATATTTTAGGCTACAATAAAACGAAATATAAGATAAAACACCACTCTACCTCTTTTAATTTTCATTAAAAAAAAAGAAACATATTATATATATTATCTTCAATGCATGTTTATAACAAAACGAAATATAAAAAACCCAGCCTATTTTCGTTTACATTTTAAAAAAAACACACACACACACACACATTAATGTGTGCATAATATAGGCTATGATTATCACTGTAATAAATTAAATATGACATAAAACACAACCCAGTCTCTTTTTGTTAAATGTCAGTTTATGTGTGATCAAATAGCAATTATAAAAGTATAAGTAAAAGGTATAAGAAGCTATACAATAAATAAAGCAATTCAGTCAAACAAAGTCAGCGCTAGGAGACTACAACGGTAAAGTTTAATAGCTTAAAAATATAAAGTTATGAAACTTCACTTTGCCCTCAGACAAAACGATCTGTCAGGGAACAAATTATAGATTAATGAGAGCAAAGATCATCCGTTAGATCTACACGAATCATATCTTATGTTTAACCACTATAGAGACATCAGAGCCAGCGGCAGACGGCAGAAGGACTGGCCGAGGAAAGGCGCCTCTCGTGGAGTTAATGAGTGATTGAGTGCCGCTGATCCACTGGAGCTCACAACTCCGAAAACGGCAGATATAATTTTCAAAAAGGTGCTCTCTTTATAAATAAACCACAGATTTGAGCTTTAAACAACTACATTCTCGCCTGAAAAGGACTCAAATCTATATTTTGTGAAACATTAACACTCCCAGAGGGCTCTTGCTAAGACCCATTCGTTTAGCCACCAAAGGGCCAAGCTGGTATCAGACTTTTGCCGAATCCAGTTGGTAAGACAGCGATAACATCTTTTTTAGATATGAAGGCTTCGAGTGTTGTTCTTTGCTCGGGTTTTAACGAAAAGGAAAAGTTTAAATCGCTTAAAACAGACGCGATAGCTGATTCAAACAAGTGATGCTCCACAGCGGCAAATCTGCTTCAGCCTTCAACGTCGCTGCGCTGTCGTCATCGTGTAAAGCCCGCCCCAACGTTTCTGATTGGTGCCTCGATTTCTAGGCATTAGAAATGGGTTTGAATGGGCTCTTTGCCAGACTACTTGCAGAGCAAATCTAAATTTGCCGGAAGTTGTCTGGGTTTTCCCAGGCTAGAGGAACAGTTCATGTTCAGAAGAAACATTCATGTTGAAGAACTGTTAATAAAGATTGAGAAGATTGGATCTTTTTTTGGAATACTTGAACCACTTTTTATGTGTAATACTTGATGCGGCCCAGCCTGACCCAGAGTCTACCTCCAGCGGCCCCCAGGTAAAATGAGTTTGAGACCCCTGATATTGAGAATCAATGGTTCATAAACTTTTGAACAGGGTCATTTTAATAAATTCAGCAATTTTTTTGTCTTGTGGACTATATGCAAAATATATTTTATGTAAAATATCTTATTCAGGACAGTACTACAGAGGGCAGTCGTGGCCTAATGGTTAGAGGTCCGGCAGGTCCGGCAGGAATTGTCGGTGGGGGGAGTGAATACCAGCGCTTTCCTCCACCCTCAATACCACGACTGAGGTGAGACCGAACCCCCCAATTGCTCCCCGGGCGCCGCAGCAATATGGCTGCCCACTGCTCCGGGTGTGTGTTCACGGTGTGTGTGTTCACTACTGTGTGTGTGCACTTGGATGGGTTAAATGCAGAGCACAAATTCCAAGTATGGGTCACCATACTTGGCCACACGTCACTTCACTTCACTTCACTTCACTTCACTTCACTTCACTACTAAATAAAAAATAACATGCATTTTGTATGATCCCTCTTATTTTGTTGAAATTATTCACATTTTTCTGCAAGGGGTTCACAAACTTTCAAGTATATATAAAAATGATAATTAAACAATATTATTTGTATAAATATTATATAATATTTTTTAAATATATGTATATATGTGTAAATGTATATTTTTTATATTATGTTTGCATGGTATGTGACAGTTGTAATGTGATTTCCCCAACATATCATGGTAAAATGTGTTAAATGAAGCTGTGAGTATACACTCTTATTAGTAGCTTAAAGCATCATTACATTAGCCGAGATATGTAATGATCAGACATGTAATGGATGTGCAGAACCTTATAATTTATGGGTGTCCCAGCTCTTTCTGCGGCCGCAGATTCCTCGTGGGTCTGCCAATGACTCGGCACATCTAATTGGCATTCTGCCCGTGTGAGGGACGCTGGGAGATTCACCTTGCAGTGCCAAAGCTTGTGTGACAGACGGAGGAGGAAAACAAAACAAAGAAAAAAAGCACACAACAGAGAGCAAACTCAAAAGCATGAGAAATGTGAGGATCACCTGCTTACGGTGGGCTGCGTGTCAACTAATTATCCGACGATCCCTGGGCATCCAGATTTAAAGATTTATTCCCAATGGAGTGCCGAAGTGAAAATCCAACCTGACAGGACCTCTGCAGTCCAAAGACAGGGCACTTGTTGTCCTGGACTGAGTGAGGAGGACAGAAGAAGCGGGCAAAAGAGATGAAGGAGGAAAGATGAGATAGGAGAGAATTGAGCTTATGTATACTGCACAACTCCAGACATCAATCTGTGCCAGGACAGAGGAAGTCTGGGACGGAGGTGCCAAAAACAGCACCAGATCCAACATGTTCAGAGCTTCAGCAAATTCACAAAAGGCGAATGGTTTCCTCTCACGCGCTCGCTGAAGAAAAGCAATTAGTCAAAGCCTGAGAGCAATCTCACGCTCAGCAGGTGAGTGGCACACACAAGCAGCAGTGGAAGAAAACAGGGATATATCTGGAGAGAGAGGGAGAGACACAGCCTTCAAGTCATGTCAGAATGATCGCCTTTGCGAGATGAGCGCACGAGTGTCGCCGCAATCTTGTAATTACCACCAGGAAACGTGGATTTTCAGAATTAAATAATCATGGGTGAAGTAAATTACTGTTACTGCTTTTATTTACAGTTTTCCTTTCCATGTTGAATTATGTACATTGAGAGTCACGACCCTTTTGAACAGTAGTGTATGATTTCTTCAAACTCACACCATCGGTTGAGCCCAAAGTTGCATGTGGTGCTAGTAGTGCCACAAAAATGACACACTGAGTGTAGTTTAAAAAAATGTTTTAATAAAAGGCTTTTTAAAAACCATAGACTGTATAAAACAATGGACGTAGTGTCCGTGATGTCACCTGTAGGTTTCTGAAGAGCATTTTTGAAACTCAAAGTGGGCAGAGCTGGCCGTAGCCATCTAGGCAGCGTGTCACTCCCGGATAACCGAAAATGGGCAAAGAGGCGGGAGGTGAGTGGAGCTGAGGAGCCTGGTTTCTAAAACCATAGACAGTAAAAAATATGGACGATGCAACTTCATTGACTTCCGCTGACCAGAGTTGAAGCTTTCGTAGGCCCGCACATGGCAATGACATCTCGGGACCGATTCTGCGCAGTAGAGAGCAGGAAGTAGAGGCGCGATTATTAAAAGCCCGCCCACACTCTCACAGATGCAGAACAATTCATTATGTTGGTGTGAAATAAACAGTTATAGAAATGTAGAAATTAAAGCTAAAGCTCCAATCTCCTACCAAAAATCCCGAAAAAAGTCTGTTAGTGCCTCAGTGACAACTTCACTCAGAGAAGCCGTCAATCTCAGCTGTCAATCATGATGTCACACCCCCCGTTTTTATAGTATCAAATAACTAACTAAAACTAAACTTATTTAAAAAACAAACACTTGAAATTAAATCATCGTGATAAAAACTGCCTAAAATGACAGAAACCATCTTTAGGAAACAATTATTTTAAGTGTAATTTAATTGTTTAGTGTGTCTCGCGTCCATTCTAATACATGGTTTATGAGCTATACTGGGACCGGCTACCGGGGGCCGATCGAGGCGCGGAGGCTTCAGTTTCTGATACCCCTTTTCCACCAGAATGAACCAAGGGGGTAATCCAGCCCCCGGAAAGCGTACCTTCCATAGGCGCGGCCATTGCTAACCAAGCCATCACCTGCTGTTAGCATCCCATTGACTCCCATTCATTTTGTCCTCACTTTGACACTTTGAATATCTTTACATCTGAGGCGTTTAAAGACTCCATTCGTCCATTGTTTATTTCTAAACAAACACGACAATGTATAAAAGGCTCCATTACCTTGTATCTTACACTATCACCCCTTTGAAGCTATTTTTGTAAAATATAGGCTAACGATTGCGTCCTAATCACGCGACTGTGTCGTGTTGTTGAGAAAATTACCGTATAGACCCGAGGAGAAGCTCGTAGGCAATCTTTTACTGTCTATGAGGCAATCGGGGGGACGTGGAGGCATAAACGCAGATAGAGATGTTGCAGATCCTGCTTCATTCATCAAAAGTTGCCCCTGCTCACCCTCTCTGTCTCTGCAAGATTCGGTGATTCAGATTTCACTTTGCACAACTACTAGAAGACTTGCCACTGTCGGACAGGTTGTTCATGTCACATCTACATCGTCAAACTCAGTCCGAGGCTGCGCAGTACATCAGCCATCAGGAAGTGAGTGCTTCTATCTGACTTCAATTCTCCCTGTCGAAGCCTATGGGGTCGCTGTGTCCATTTATTTTACTGTCTATGGAATGAACCGGGTGCTAGTTCAGAGCCAGTGCTAATCCATAGTTGGTTCAACTGAGGAGCCTTCTAAGAACCGTTTGCTTTTCCACATGCTGAGAGCCACAACAGAGCCATGTCTTACGTCACTGTATACGTCTCATCTTTCTCAGCAACGCTAGCGAGGCAGTGGCAGTGTTGCCAAGTCGGGCTACTTCATCACTGTTGCCGCGGGCTGTTTTTCATGTCCGCGGGTTGAAGCAACCCCAATTATGTGATATTTAGCCCCGGAAATGCAAATTTTAGTAGGCAACCATGCCAAAAAAACACATATTTTACCCCCAAATGTGATTTTTACCAGGGAAGCCCCCCTGAAACGCGGTTGGGCTTGTTTTGAGTAGCAATTGGGCAGGTTTTGTTGTGAAAACCTGGCAACCCTGGGTAGCGGGAAACACAAACACACCAGGCTTGTTCGAGATGCATCGGCGCTGCACAGACCGATCCACGTATGATATAAAAAAAAAAACGCAAAAACCATAAGGAGTCGTGTGCTCTCACTGGACTCGTTATCATACGGCGATCGGTCTCTGCACAGAACCGCTGCCAACAAGCCTTCCATCAACACTGCAAACGTTGCGTTACTATTGATTCACATGGCTTTACGATCCTACATCGGCATCAAAACACAATGAAAACACAGCGAATCCAACGCATTCATGCAGTTCGCCGTAATTTGTATAGACGGAGATTACAAACGAGCAGCAGCTGTTAGCTCTATTAGCTGCTATTTAAAAAATGGCGAATCTCAAGTTTGTGTTGGTCTTGTTGACCCCGCCCCCAGCGCCTGACGTAATCGGTTCTTACTTCTAGCCCTGATCTAGCCCAGCAATGTTTTGGTGCTACTTAAGAACCACTTTTCCTGGCTCGGAGCTGGGGCTTTGGGTGTGGAAACACAAAGAACCGATTTGAAACTAGGCTCTGGCTCCGAACTAGCTCTAGCACTGCCTTGGTGGAAAAGGGGTATGAGAGGAGTGCTGCAGGCTTGGATGAAACCAGCAGAGGCTATCCACCTGTCACTCAAGTGGCCACGCCCTTAATTATGCAGAACTGTATGGCTTTATATAATGTAAACGGATGAGTTATAAAAATATTCACACACCCCCTCGCAGTTGTCATGAAGAGTAAAATTAGCTGTATAGAACAAAAAACACTTTTTGTACAACCATGGTCATAAAATAACGGTGGCTTGGGGTAAAAATGCCACCAAAATGAATAAAAATGCTTCCAAAAACCAAGATATGGTGTGAAAAAAGTCTCTTGTTTTTAATATTAATAAGCAAAATCACATAAGCAAAAGTGCTGTTTTCCCGAATATCAGCACGTTTGCAAATGTGATATTGATTTTATACAACAATTCAATAAAAAATAATAGGCTATAATAGGCACGACTTCGATGGTATGGCCATGCAGTCAGAAGTGAGGAAGAGTCAATGGTGAGGGGGGCCCTGAGTCTCAACCCTGAAGGAAAGCGACCCCGAGGAAGACCAAAGAAGCGATGGATGGATCGGATAAAGGAAGACATGAAACATGACAATGTAGCCCCCGATGATGCCCTTGATCGGAAGAAATGGAGAGCAAACTGGCAAAAAGCGGACCCTGCATTACGACGGGACAAACGCTAGGAAAGAGAGAGGCTATCAGATGACTTAAATTGTTGACACATTATTGTCAATATTGTCTGTTTTTCATATCTGAGCAACACAGTTTCAGTTTAGTTTTTTTTATATAGTTTTATTAATATTTTTAATTAACTTTTATATTTAGATTTTTTTTTTTCATTTTTGTTTAATTGTTAGTAATTTCTGTATGTACTTTTTTTTTTATTTTTTTTTAACTATAGTATTTTTACTTTTTAGGTGTAAACCCGCCCACTGGCCCAACTCTCGGCGTCCAATGGCAGGAGAAGGTGTCTTCAAGAACTCAATTCAATTAAATTAGAACAGAAGTCATCGAAAGCGCCCAAGCTAGGTTAACCTAGATGGACAAACTCATCCCCTCATCCAAGTCGCCCGCACACTTCCTGATATCAGTTATTAGCCGTCGCTAATCTCTGACGCAACCTTATGGCAACATACAAATCCGTTAATCTTATTTGGGAAAAAATAAGTCTCAGAGTCGGTAAGAATAAAATCAAACGTTTACAATTTATTGACCAGGTAATGAAGCAATAATTCGAAATCCAATCCGCAAGAATAAAATCATCAGTTAATCATAACAATTCAGAACTGGAATGACTTGTAAAAATTATTACCTGGCAACGAAAATTACACACAGCGTTTGTGTGGGCAGTCAACCTACAGACTCCATGAACTTTCTGCACCTTTTCCTTATATACCCAGATAATTCAATATTCTTACCAAATGGCCGTCTATCATTATAATTCGATTTTGGTTCCCTATTCAGGGATTCACACTGGGAGATCAGAATTTGTATTTGAATAGGTTCTTGTTTTACATATAGGAAGTACAGTCTGAATGGAGGATCTGGGGGAGGAAACACCTTTAAAAGATACATCACTTTCTCATATTTTATAACTTCATTATGGTTGGGAAAATGAGACCATTTTACCAGGCGCACTGAGACACTTTAAATGATATCAAACATACATAATTCTTCTTGTACATACTTTCCATTGTATAGGTTTTTTTTTGTGTATTTAATGTGAGGAGGAGAGGGGGTGAAAGGGGGATAGTATATGTGAAGTGTGAACTGCACTGTGTGCTGTGTCTCGAGATCCCTGTTAAATATGCAGGAGGTAGTTCAAGTGTTAATGTTCAGGGGGGCCTTTTGTTCCATCTAGCAGTCGGCTAGGCATGCCGGCAGCAGCCTTACATAGGTTAATTTTTCATTTTAATAAAAAAAATTATTATTAATCAAATCAAATCACTTTATTTGTCACTCTACATATGCACAAGTGCAACAGTAGGTGAAATTCTTAGGTGCAGTTCCGAGCAACATAGTAGTCATGACATGACATGTACAACATTTAAAGCAGCATCAGATTACACATCTGATGCGCACACAATTACTCACAGCACAGTATACACTACAATGAACAATAAATAATTTACACAATGTGAGTGTAGTTCTCACAGCTCTAAACAATATACACATACTTACAATATACATATACTTTAAACAATATACACTAAACATACACTAAACAATATACATTACGCTATAATAGTAATAATAATATACAATGTATAGTATAAAATATTATTCACAGATTGAAAAATTGAAATCCAAAGTGCAATAGATGCTGTATGATAAATAAATGTGTATATAATGTGTGTGTATCTACATTGGGTTGTGCTGAGTGATATTCTGTCCAGTGTGTGTTATGATCCTGATGGATCAGGAGTTGAGTAGTCTAATTGCTTGGTAATTGCTAATTATTTTACTGCTTCAACTTATTTCAGTTTATTGCCAAGGCAACATTTCAAATTTTAGTTTAGTTTTAAGTTTTCAACCAATATTTATTTTATATAAAACTCCGGACGAGTCTTCTTGTGTGTGTCCATTTTAAACGTGTCTGATCCAAGCCTGCCGCACTCGTGTTGAAAACTGAAGCCGACACGTCTTGATCGTCCCCCAGGTGGGCGGTCCCAGTATAGTTAATAAACCCGCCCCTCCGTGTATCCTAATGGACACGAGACAAACTAAGCAATCAAATTATACTTCAAATAATTGTTTCCTAAAGATGGCTTCTGTCTGTAACGGTCACCAGCTGGAGTGCCCTTGAGAGCCATCAGAGGGCACTCCACATAAGACTATTATCACTCACAAACTACATTTCCCATAACTCACTGCCCGGACTCATCATCACTTATCACTGATCACATTCACCTGTACCTCATTCACTGATTGCATTCACCTGTGTTTCATCATCCTGTTAGTCTCAGTCTATTTATACCATGTTCATTCATTCACTCACCGCAAAGTCTTGTTTAAGTGTTACACTGCAATTCTGAGCATTCTCCTGGTTTTCTTGTCTTCTGGTTTTTGGATATCTTGCCCTGTTCCTTGGATTACTCTCTTGCCTCTGGTCCCTGCCTGTTTTGTTTGTTTGTTTGTTTGTTTGTTTGTTTTGACTGCCTGCCTGTATTTTGGATTACGCCTCTGGATTGTCCTCAAATAAAGCTGCAATTGGATCCACCTTCGAGTCTCGGAGCAGTTCATGACACTGTCATTTTAGGCAGTTTTTATCATGCTGATTTAATTTCAAGTGTTGTTTTTTTAAATAAGTTATTTGATGCTATAAAAACGGGGGGGGGGGGGGGGGGGGTGAAGTCATGATTGACGGCTTCTCTGAGTGAAGATGTCACTGAGAATTTTTTTCTGGATTTTCGGGAGGAGATTGGAGCTTTAGCTTTAATCTCTACATTCTCTCTACAATCTCTACGAGAGTGTGGATGGGCTTTTGATATCGCAGCTCTACTTCCGGCTCTCCACTGCATAGACTCCAGTCCTGAGGTCACTACTGCACAGACTCTATCCGAATTCGCTCACTTGTTTTCATTCACTCCTTCAAGTGAACTGTATAAGTGGACTAATGTAGGGAAGAATAGTGAAGTAGGGTTAAGGGGGCGATTTCGGATTCAGCCTACAACTGATATACTCTCAACGGCTAGAGAATACCCAAAATGCACTGTTAGAGTCGCGCGTCGAATGAATACTTGCGTCTCGCCAGAAGATGGGCCCGCAGCTGAATCATCCATCCATCCATTTTACAAAGCACTGGTCCAATGTGGCTACAGCATAATATCATACAGGTATAAATTATTATTAAATTGTTTAATTAAGGTTTATACATAGCTTCCATGACAGAACTCAATGAATGATAGTTTCATTACTACTGGAGCTCGCAGTTTGCTAAGATTCAAATGATTATTAGACAGCAAGCACAAACTATGCAAAAGAAAAACTATTCACTCACTCGTTTACATTCACTCCTTCAAGTGAACTATATTAGTAGAGTAATGCAGGGAATGGAGAATATAGGGGGCGATTTCAGACTCAGCTTTAAATTCAGTGCAGTTTGCAATTCATTTGATATGTAGATGATCATGCACACAGGCAATCTCAGATGTTCGCAGCACCAGCACAGTTTGCTACAGATCCTACAAGCCTTATTGGTGCAGCGTAACTCCTGCTACTAGTATCAAAGCTAATTGATGAGCTGGAGAAACTGTAAATGTCAGCTTAATAACATTTGCAGCCTTCCCTCTTAAATCTTTCCACATTACATATCAGATTCAGAAACAAAACGATGCATTGAAAACCCAAAAAAACAGCCCATTAGGCAAAGACACGTTCACCTCTCGACATCAGATGAGAATAATACAGCATGAAGAGATGGTTTGGAAAGCTGCTGTAAGCCTGTGTGTCAATAACATTGACTTCCCAAACAGAGAAAGTCAAGCAGAGATGGCGAGATAATGATTCGGGATGCTTACCTAACAGACGGAGAGATCTGGGTCGGCTTTTCCGCTGTTCGGTTTTTGCTTTATGATGTGCTGTTTGACAGATGAGTTTAATAAAGAGTCTTGTGGGTAATGACCCAGCGTAGGCCTCAATCTGGCAGGTGTTACGGGAGAAAGGCTTAAATGCAGAGAAGGCCACATAGGTCAAGATCGGTTGTACTGTGAGATGAGCATTTCGGCCCACTCCATCTCCATCAGGGACATCCACAACAGGTCACGCTACCCACGGCCTATAAGGCAAACATGGAAGAAGAGATGGGAAAGATGGATCAATAGCAAGAAAAATATTGACATGGTGTCACTTTAGTACTTCAGGAGTGTTCTTCAAATGGGAAATATTCACGTTTAGTGGCCCAGTCAGTCTGGTCCAGTTCATGACTTATTCTGGACACTTAAACAGGAAGAGACCATCTGACTGATATGAAAACTGACCAACAATAGTTTATTCGGTTCGCACATGTCATTTAGAGGCGGGTTTATTAGAATAAGTTGATACCACAATAATAGAGTGATGTGGAAAAACTCAAATACTCAAAATAACTGCAACTAGACGCTTCAACATGGCTCTCATGGCGATTCCTAACCAGTTTACATTTTAGCAAATTTGTCGCTAATTTGTATGAATTCATATCAGTTTTATTTAAGTTTTTTTATATACAACCCCAAATCAGAAAAAGTTGGGACAGTATGGAAAACGCAAATAAAAAACAAAAGAAGTGATTTCTAAATTTACTTTGACTTGTATTTCATTGCAGACAATATGAACACAAAATATTTCATGTTTTGTCTGGTCAACTTCATGTCATTTGTAAATATGCATCCTTTCCTGTCATTCAGACCTGCAACACATTTAAAAAAAAGTTGGGACAGGAGCAATTTAGGGCTAGTAATGAGGTAAAATGGTTAAATAATGATGTGATTTGAAACATGTGATGTCAACAGGTGATTGTAATTATGATTTGGTACAAAAGCAGCATCCAAGAAAGGTCTAATCCTTTAGGAGCAAAGATGGGCCAAGGATCGCCAGTTTGCCAACAAATACGTGAGAAAATTATTGAAATGTTTAAAAACAATGTTCCTCAAAGAAAGATAGGAAGAGATTTGGATATTTAACATTCAACAGTGCATAACATAATTAAAAGATTTAAGGAATCTGGAGGAATTTCAGTGCGTAAAGGACAAGGGCGCAAGCCTAAGCTGAACAACCGTTCAGGCGGCAAGTACCACAATACGTAGTTCCATCCACAAATGCCAGTTAAAACTGTACTGTGTCAAAAGGAAGCCCTATGTTAACAGTGTCCAGAAGCGCCGTCGACTTCTCTGGGCTCGGAGGCATCTGGGATGGACCATCACACAGTGGAAACGTGTACTGTGGTCAGATGAATCAGTATTTCAGGTATTTTTTGGGAGGAATGGATGCTGTGTGCTCCGGACCAAAGAAGAAAAGGATCATCCAGACTGTTTCCAGCAACAAGTCCAAAAGCCAGGGTCTGTCATGGTATGGGGTTGTGTCAGTGCCCTTGGCAAACTTCTGTAAAGGCACCATTAATGCTGAAAAGTACATAGAGATTTTGGAGCATAATATGCTGCCTTCAAGAAGACATCTTTTCCAGGGACGTCCATGCATATTTCAACAAGACAATGCAAAACCACATTCTGCACACATTACAAAGTCCTGGCTGCGGAGGAAGAGGGTACGGGTACTTGACTGGCCTGCCTGTAGTCCCGACCTCTCTCCAATAGAGAATGTGTGGCGCATTTTGAAGCGCAAAATGCAACAACGAAGACCGCGCACTGTTGCCCACCTTAAGACTTGTTTGCAGGAAGAATGGGACAAAATTACACCTGAAACACTTCATCACTTGGTGTCTTCAGTCCCTAAAAGTCGTTTAAGTGTTGTGAAAAGGAATGGCAACATTACAAAGTGGTAAATGCTTTACTGTCCCAACTTTTTTTTAAACGTGTTGCAGGTCTGAATGACAGGAAAGGATGCATATTTACAAATGACATGAAGTTGACCAGACAAAACATGAAATATTTTGGTTTCATATTGTCTGCAATGAAATACAAGTCAAAGTAAATTTAGAAATCACTTCTTTTGTTTTTTATTTGCGTTTTCCATACTGTCCCAACTTTTTCTGATTTGGGGTTGTAGTTTTATTAATATTTAATAAAAGCTTTTATATATTTTTTGGTTTTCATGTTCATTTTTGTTTATTTTTTTGTAATTTCGGTAGGCCTGTGTACTTTTGTTTTATTTTTACTTTTTAGGTAAATTTTTCATTTTAATTACATTTCTGCCAAGGCAACATTTCTAATTTTAGTTTAAGTTTTCAACCAATATTTATTTTATTTCAGCTTTATTTCAATTAACAGAAACGTTTTAATAGTTTTAATTAACAACCCTGCGTGATGATTACCTTTTCGTATGGTCCACATATGCCTTCATCCTTACTTTTCTCAAAAAAATTTACATTTCCGTACTAATAACATTGAATTAATATGAAATTGCCACTTTTGAAATTGCCATTTGTAAAATACTTATGTTTTGATAAATTAGCATGTCTAAAAGTAGTATACTGTATTTTCTGGAAAATAAGTGCTTCTGGCTATAAGTCGCACTAGGTCAAAATGGCATTGGCGTGTGGGAAATGCGCTATATAAATAAACTTAAAGGCTCATGTACTGTATACTGTACATCTCATTTAACACAAATCCAAATATTTGCACTTTGTGTAGTGTAGGAGTACTAGTGGATGTCTAGTTTACTTGCTACTAAATGCCTCAAACAAAACTCTCATTCAAAGATTTGACACCAATAGAGCGGTGCAGGTATGACATCACTTTGTAGGACAAAACGCAGAAGCGAGTTAGCATTTTAGCATTTCCGGTTCCCTCGTCCCGAAGTCGATGTTTTTTTTAAAATGGGATTTTGATTAAATGGCTGAAATAAGGTCTGTGGTGAACATGACATAAAATACATCCGTATACATCCCCACTCCTGATTTTTTTAAAGCTGTTACATGTCTTGAAAATGGTGGTTGCTAACAAGTGGCTAAATGAGACTACAGAGTCTGTCGATTAAACGTCATCACGCCAAACAGGTAAACTCTGTCCACTTTTACAGCCTCATTATGATCATAATTGTGCTCTTATAAACTACTAACTCAAACGTTCTGGGAAAATGTTTTGAGATAAAAACTGAAAGAGTTGTGGGAAGCTTTAGTGATGGTGACGTTGAAGTCGGGCGACCGTGGTGTAGCTCATTATAGCCTACCTTTAGCTTTTTACTTCTGGCGACTGCATTTAGGCATCAGAATTGGACAAATGATGGACAAAACGTGTAAGTTTCATAAACCTTTGTTGATCACAGGGCTTGTTTTTAGCGATAATCCAAAAGCCTATGGGAAAATCCTATTGGGATTTTGTCGAGGGAACCAGTGCGATGCCGGTTGGCCTACAAAGTGACGTCATACCTGCACCACTCTATAAACCCAGCTTTTTACGAATCAAACACCCACTATTTGTATCGTATGCATTTCTGATGTTTATTAGAGCATCAAATTGTGCTAATATAAAGCTACATTTAAGTCCTCCAAGGGAATTATGAAGTCATAGTTGATTTTTAAAAAAAATTATAAATTGGGCAATTTTTTATTTTGTCCTTATTTGTCATGTCACTAGAAGCTTTTAGCACTAATGCAATGTAATGAAAAGCAAAGGATACACATATGATGTGCAATTTTCCTGTGCTGCCATAGAGAACAAAGGCAAATGTATTTTGGTTGTATAAGCCTGTCACTTCATAAACTATCTAAATGAGTAGGGGTTAAAAAAGTAGTTTAGGTTGTCAGCAGCCCATGCAGTGTGTCAGCTCGGTAGATCTTGAAACATTGCCACTCTTAAACCCAGAGTTTCCTACACCAGACAGGCCTGACATTAAGAGCTCCCTCTGTTTCAGTCAGGCCGCCTTCACACTCAATACGCCATACTCTTTTCCTCACTAATTTTAATGCTTATTGACAACGTGTGCATTGGAGGTCTTGCTGACGCTGTGGAGAACAGACAGAAGCAGAAGCTGAACTTTAAAAACCAGCCTTATGGTCTATAGGCTCTGGACTCTCTTCAAAAACACTGGGAAGGACGGTAATCGATTCGTCATCACGTCAGATGTATTAGCCATTCTCTTTCACTTCCACTGTATTGACACCAGCCCTGAAAAGCAGCGTTTTCCTTTCCTCTCCCTCTCGATGCTGTGAGGTGGAAGAGACAGGAATGACAGGCTTTAAAGCTCTCTGATTGCTGGATTCCCTGCAGACACAGAAAAAAAAGGGCCATATGAATAAACAGTGCAGTAAACGTCACCCGAGGCTCCATTTTTGAAGATATAATGTAGACTTCGAAGTGCTATATATGTTGTACTTCTATGCTCATGTCAACAGAATTACTGGCAACATTCATAACTCCAAAATGAATCCATGTGGCTTTGCTGTTGGCGACAGCAAAATACTAAATTGGTTACACTAGTTCATGGGTGTGCTGGTCTGAAAACCAGGTGTGTTCAGGCACATTGTTGGTGCGTTGCTATTTCGAGGAACTGAAAACGACTGCGCCATTGACCAACAAAAACCTGGACAAAAGTTAATAGCGCAATATTTTTGGTGTTATTTAAAGGGTGCGTTAGTAATATGTGCCTATAGGCCGGTGCACAACTCTCATACACTGCTTATTACACACACAGGGATGCGCAGAAGCACACAAACATTTTTTAAATATTAAAAATAAAAGGATATTCCTCTCTGTAGAAGCGTTCAGTCTTTCCGCTCGCAAATTCCGCCGTGTAATTAGTGAATCCGCCATGGCCCGAGCGCAAATGGCTTTTAAAGGGAATGGGAGATGAAACTGTTTTTTTGGACCATGCACCTGGAGTGCCGAACATTTTTTCCGGGCACGCCCTAAGTGCACCTGTGTCGTGCGCTTCAGACCATGCACTCAGATCGTAAAATATGGCCCTTTATTTCGATGGTCCACTTAAGACATTCTACTAACTATAAATAATTTTGCAACTTCATGTTAACTAACTCTCATTAAAGTATTAGTAGACTGTTAGGTTAGGGTTAGTAGAATAAGTTGACATGTAGTTGCAAGGTTTTTATGTATCATTTATTATGTTACATAAAATTTCTGTTTCACATAAACAGTAGTGTACATTGCAAAAAAAATTGTTCAAATCATTATTTTGTCTTGTTTTACAGTAAAGCATCCTTAAAATAAAATAAATATGAGCTGTAAAGTTGTGTAAGATAATCAGGTTTTAAGCATAGACCTCACTAAATGTTAGATTTTTACTAAAAAACTATACAAAAAAACTATGTCTATGGCATAAGAACAATAAAATGTTAAACCTAGTTTAGCTTTTAAAGGTAGGGTAGGTACTTTTCAGAGAGGCTAGCTTTGAAAGCATGAGATCCTAACCCTCCCTTCGTCTACAAAGCCACACCTCCTTCAAAACACATGAGCAGGGCGTCACAATAAACAGCGTTAAACTACTTCATATCTCAAAGCACATAACATTACAATAATAATGAATGTAAACAACTTAAACAGCACTGACCTGAACCCGACTGCTGCAGATTAATTTCAGCATTGATATGGTTGCCATTGAAAAACATAAACTTGAGTCATGAACCAGCATTAGCTGGTTGTTTTGGTTGTCTGCACGAGCAGGTGCGAGGAGGGATGGAAATGCATACGCTGACAGGCAAATGCAATGTTTGGACAAACATTTTATATTTACAGGTGCTGATCATATAATTAGAATATCATCAAAAAGTTGATTTATTTCACTAATTCCATTCAAAAAGTGAAACTTGTAGATTATATTCATTCATTACACACAGACTGATATATTTCAAATGTTTATTTCTTTTAATTTTGATGATTATAACTAACAACTAAGGAAAATCTCAAATTCAGTTTCTCTGAAAATTTGAAAATTGTGAAAAGGTTCAATATTGAAGACACCTGGTGCCACACTCTAATCAGCTAATTAACTCAAAACACATGCAAAGGCCTTTAATGGTCTCTCAGTCTAGTTCTGTAGGCTACACAATCATGGGGAAGACTGCTGTCATGGGGAATTGACAGTTGTCCAAAAGATGACAAGTGACACCTTGTACAAGGAGGGCAAGACACAAAAGGTCATTGCAAAAGAGGTTGGCTGTTCACAGAGCTCTGTATCCAAGCACATTAATAGAGAGGAGAAGGGAAAGAAAAGATGTGGTAGAAAAAAGTGTACAAGCAATAGGGATAACCGCACCCTGGAGAGGATTGTGAAACAAAACCCATTCAAAAATGTGGGGGAGATTCACAAAGAGTGGACTGCAGCTGGAGTCAGTGCTTCAAGAACCACTACGCACAGATGTATGCAAGACATGGGTTTCAGCTGTTGTTCAGCTGTCTCTTGAACAACTGAAAGGTCAGAAGCGTCTCGCCTGGGCAAAAGACAAAAAGGAAAAAAGTGGTCGAAAGTTATGTTCTCTGATGAAAGTAAATTTTGCATTTCCTTTGGAAATCAGGGTCCCAGAGTCTGGAGGAAGAGAGGAGAGGCACACAATCCACGTTGCTTGAGGTCCAGTGTAAAGTTTCCACAGTCAGTGATGGTTTGGGGTGCCATGTCATCTGCTGGTGTTGGTCTACTGTGTTTTCTGAGGTCCAAGGTCAACGCAGCCGTATACCAGGAAGTTTTAGAGCACTTCATGCTTCCTACTGCTGACCAACTTTATGGAGATGCAGATTTCATTTTCCAACAGGACTTGGCACCTGCACACAGTGCCAAAGCAACCAGTACCTGGTTTAAGGACCATGGTATCCCTGTTCTTAATTGGCCAGC
Organism: Romanogobio albipinnatus; assembly: GCA_023566225.1. Lineage (NCBI taxonomy): Eukaryota > Metazoa > Chordata > Actinopteri > Cypriniformes > Gobionidae > Romanogobio > Romanogobio albipinnatus. The sequence continues at coordinate 63,320,988 of CM042241.1, read as the reverse complement.
AAACTCGCCTGACCTTAACTCCATAGAAAATCTATTGGGTATTGTGAAGAGGAAGATGCGATATGTAAGACCCAACAAAGCAGAAGAGCTGAAGGCCACTATCAGAGAAACCTGGGCTCTCATAACACCTGAGCAGTGCCACAAACTGATCGACTCCATGCCACGCCGCATTGCTGCAGTAATTCAGGCAAAAGGAGCCCCAACTAAGTATTGAGTGCTGTACATGCTCATACTTTTCATGTTCATACTTTTCAGTTGGCCAAGAATTCTAAAAATCCTGGCCCCACTTTATATTAGGTGGCCTTAACTACTATGTACTTACATCAAAAAATAAGTACAATGTACTTACTGTGTTCAAATTGTATTGCAAAACACCTTTGCTGATATTGAGGTGGGATAAGGGTAGGGCTAGGGACAGGTGTGGTGGTATGGGTATGTTTAAGGGTAGGGTTAGGTGTAAGGGAAGTGTCAACTGTGTAATTACAAATGTAACTACAGAAATTAATTACAGATGTAATTACATGCAGGTATTTTTAAAAATGTAAGTACAATGTAAAAACATGTATGTACGCAATAAGTGCATTGTATCAAATGTTAATTAAAATGTTAGTACATAGTAGTTAAGGCCACCTAATATAAAGTGGGTCCAAAATCCTTTCTTTGTATTGGTCTTAAGTAATATTGTAATTTTCTGAGATACTGAATTTGGGATTTTCCTTAGTTGTCAGTTATAATCATCAAAATTAAAAGAAATAAACATTTGTAATATATCAGTCTGTGTGTAATGAATGAATATAATATACAAGTTTCACTTTTTGAATGGAATTAGTGAAATAAATCAACCTTTTGATGATATTCTAATTATATGACCAGCACCTGTATATACACTGAATAAAATTATAAACGCAACACTTTTGTTTTTGCCCCCATTTTTCATGAGCTGAACTCAAAGGTCTAAGACTTCTTCTATGTACACAAAAGGCCTATTTCTCTCAAATATTGTTCACAAATCTGTCTAAATCTGTGTTAGTGAGCACTTCTCCTTTGCCGAGATAATCCATCACCTCACAGGTGTGGCATATCAAGATGCTGATTAGACAGCATGATTATTGCCTTAGGTGTGCCTTAGGCTGGCCACAATAAAGGGCCACTGTAAAACCTGTATCTGGTGTGGGGGGGTTAAAACCTGTATCTGGTGTGACCACCATTTTCCTCACGCAGTGCAACACATCTCCTACACATTTTTCTAATGCTAACTACATGAATTCACTCTGTAAGCTCCTGCAAAATACAGAGAAACAAAGCAAACACACCAGGTAAACACTGTCTATAATAAAGTGATCTTTAACTGTCGAGGCCGCTGCCATTCATGCGGAAAAAAGTCAGATCGTTCATAGAATTTAAACTGTTCACATCCTCATTGAACTCATTTGATTTCAGTTTTAGCCCAAAACTCATTTTTATGGTAATTCTGACATGAGCGCCGATAAAGGCAAACTCATAAAATCAATTAATTGATCTGAACACATGGTGAAATCCACCCACGAGAGGATTCAACCGGCGGCGTTAGTCGGTCTCAGTAGTTTACATCTGTTCAAACTCTCCGGCTCTTGGAAACCATCCAATCACGCAGTGCAAACATATCAAGCGCATTACAATCGTCTCTCTCAGCTATCAAGAGCTCTATATGTTTTTATTGCATGAGTCATTATTGCTTCAAGAAGCGCAAATGGGATTTTCATGGTCCTTTCTCAACCCTGCAGAAGAGAAATAAGTGCTGTGCTGGTCCAGGCTGGTTCATGCTGATCTATTTCATTATATTATAGCAGATGTTTCACCAGTAAAAATATGGCTTGTCGGTCAGGCTCTGGTCTTGATGTTCTAAAACTCGAAAAAACCCAAAGACATGCACAAGCTTTTTGCCCTATCGTCTTGTGTTTGATGTACTGAGAGGGAAATTGTATTCCCTCGCTGGGTTTGTTTGCTTTGTTCAATGTGTCTGTCATGGCAGCAAATAATAAAAAGAACAGAAGAAACCATTTGGAGTGTTTCTCCTGCCAAGATCAATAAAAACATTTCATCCTGCGAAATTGCGCCAAAGCCCTTCTGGTTCCTCAAGGTGTAGGCCTAAGTGCGAGCTATATATTCGAGCAATAATACGAGTCCTCAGGCTTCTGGATGCGAAACCTTCCGACATCAAAGTGCCGCTGTAATGAAGAGGAGAACAAGTGCTCACCCCTGTTTATGACCAAGACAGAGCTCATCGAAAAAACAAATTTGACATATACTGAAGAAAATTTGAGTCTGCTTGTCCAAAACTTCCAGTGTGTTTGCCAGGGTGTTGCGATGCAATGGGTGGCTGCTAGGGGGGTTAGATTTCAGTCTCTGTGACATCTCATGGTGTCATGGCTCTTTTGTTTGGATGATCTTTTCTGGACTCTTGAGAATAGCACTGTTCTGAACATTAATCTTCAGAATTGATGTCCAGGTTATATACAATGTTTCTGAGACCACAACTTAGTTCAATGTTAAATAAATGATAAATGCATAGAATTTATATACTTATTAAAATTACTTTACATATTTTATGGACAAGACAATGCTCTTACCTAGAGAAAAACAAGATCACACTCATAATGATCTCAAATTTGTAAGTGAATCATTCTTTTGGTTCACAAATCGGTTCATTCATTAGCGAATCATTTGGAATTTGGATGATTATTTGGCCCCACTTTATATTAGGTGGCCTAAACTACTATGTACTTACATCAAAAAATAAGTACAATGTACTTACTGTGTTCAAATTGTATTGAAAAACACCTTTGCTGATATTGAGGTGGGATACGGGTAGGGCTAGGGACAGGTGTGGTGGTATGGGTATGTTTAAGGGTAGGGTTAGGTGTAAGGGAAGTGTCAACTGTGTAATTACAAATGTAACTACAGAAATTAATTACAGATGTAATTACATGCAGGTATTTTTAAAAATGTAAGTACAATGTAAAAACATGCATGTACACAATAAGTGCAATGTATCAAATTATTAATTAAAATGTTAGTACATAGTAGTTAAGGCCACCTAATATAAAGTGGGTACGATTATTTTAAAATTCTTTTCCATAAGCTCATCACTATGGAAGCTTGTTTCTGCCACAGAATAAAAAATAAAAAAGGTAATTGCAACATTTTATCTCACAAGTCAAAATTGCAAGATATAAATTGCAAGATAAAAAGATGTAAACTCGCAATTATCTTTTAAAATGTTTTATTCTGTGGCGGAAACCAGCTTCAATAAAATGTATAAAAAGAAAACAAATATTATTATAATATTCTCTACATTTCAATGCTAAAATTATGCAAAAATGCATAGATTTTTTATATAATACATACATATTTTAAATTATTTTACATTTATTTTATAGACAAATTATTGCTCTTATGTAGAGAAAAACAAGTTCACAAGGGATAATGTAAGTGAATCATTCTTTTGAGTCGGTTCTTTTTTATGAATCTATCAAAGTGGTTCACAAATCGATCTGATTTATCCAACTCTATCTCACGACCAATTTGTACGTATTTTACGAGGTGGCTAATTCATATGAATTTGTACGACCTCACTCGTACGAATTTGTACGTTTTGTCTAAACCCCAGTGACGGGTAGGTTTAGGGGCGGGGTTTGAGGTAGGTCATTCGTACGAATTCATAGAAATTTGGCAACTTGTCAAATACCAACCTTATATCGCGACAATTCGTACATATTTTACGAGGTGGCTAATTTGTACGATTTAAATTTGTACGACCGCACTCATACAAATTCGTACGATTTAAATCGTACAAATTTGTACAAATTATCCACCTCATAAAATATGTACAAATTGCTGTGAGATCGAGTTGGATTTATCCATTAGTGAATATTTTCAAATTTGGATTATTTTAATATTCTTAATTCTTATAATTACTGTGTCTTTGTATTTTACAACCCAATCTGATTAGAAACCAACTTTATTGCTTTTTTTTTAATGAGGTGGTGATTTAGGTCCCTATTTTAAAGATCTAAGCATGGTCTGAAGCGCACAGCGCAAGTGCACTTAAGGCGTGTCCGAATCCACTTTTGCTAGTTCAACAACGAAAAATGGTCGTCGCGCCCGGTGCATGGTCTAAAAGGGTTATACCTAGTCTCCTAATGAGTAATGGGTGTGTTTTGGGTGTAACGTGCAATAAACCAATCAGAGTCTCATCTCCCATTCCCTTTAAAAGCTTTTCAAACGCCACGCCTGCTTGCTCGTCATTACTGCAAATAAGTAGGCTAATTCTGATACTTGCAGTTTCTATCCATTATGACATGTAGGCATTATGTACACAATAATAATCTTTACATTTTAATCCTTTCATTTTTAATATTTACAAATGTTTGTGTGCTACTGCACGTCCTTGTGTGTGTAATAATCAGATTGTACGAGTGTTGTGCACCCGCCTAGGCACATATTACAAACACAACCTTTAAATAACACAAAAAATACTGTGCTATTGACTTTAGAGCAGGTTGTTGTTGGTCAATGGTGCAGCTCCTGAACACACCTTGGTTTCAGACCAGCACACCCATGGGCGAACAGATGGGCGCGAGTGCATTTGCTATTTAAACAACGTGGTGCTGGATGTGAAAATGATAACTGCATCGAGCTGAAACTAGCAAAAAAAACACTTGAGTCGCGCCTGGTGCCGCATTGCACCGGGTGTGTGATAGGGCCCAAAGTATGAAACGTACGATTTTTAGAAAGAAAGAAAAAACATAAACCTTAAAGTCCCTAAACCTAACTGTCAGTGGGGGGTTAGCAGATTGTATAAAAACCATCATACGAATTAGCCAAGTGTGTTGGGATTTTATGTTCCTGTTTATATTTGTTTGTCTTTTTGACACTTATAGGATTGTTATTTGGATTTAATTAAACTAAGCACATTCACCCTACTCAAACACAGTTTAGTGTTTTATATTAGAAAAAAATGCCACTTGGCACAAACTATTCTGTTTCCAACTAATCTAATTAGCTTGTCATAAGTATGACTGCTTCATTTTTAATTGGTACTTGCCATTTCTTAAATTAAAATCAAGAGTCATCCACTCAAAACAGCGTTTCGACTGATTAATTAATGTTTCAACATAGACTGTGACTACATATTTGTACGTTGAACAAATCTCTCAAACTCAACCACAAAATAACTCCTTGTTCTTCAGTGGCAAACCTCTATTGCTCGTGCAGCTAAAGTACAGCTTCACCTGACAGCGATTTGTGACCTCTACCTGCCCTTCCATGCATCCACAGCGCCGCTGCTCATCCCTGAGATCAGACAGACAGTGGGAGAAATTAAAAAGAGCATCATCCATCCATGAAAAAGCCCGAGGTTCTGACATGTCATATGCCTACAGTCCCCATGAGCCCTGGTGGTGTGTGTTCCTCGTCTGGGTGCTGGATGCCTACAGGAGCTGCAGAAACATGAATTTTTATGAGCAAGGTGAGATAGAGAGATGAAGGGATAGAATGAGGAGGGAAAAGACAGAAAGCACCCATGATTCCTCATAAAAGAGCTTGGGCTCATAAAGCATTGAAAAGGCACAGTCATGACTTACAGTGAGGAAAATAAGTATTTGAACACCCTGCTATTTTGCAAGTTCTCCCACTTAGAAATCATAGAGGGTCTGAAATTGTCATCGAAATTGTCAACCTTGGGTCCTGCCATCCATGTGGATGTTACTTTGACACGTACCACCTACCTAAGCATTGTTGAGACCATGTACACCCTTTCAAGCAAACGGTATTTCCTGGTGGCTGTTGCTCTTTCAGCAGATAATGCGCCTGACACAAAGCAAAAATTATTCAGGAATGGTTTGAGGAGCACAACAACGAGTTTGAGGTGTTGACTTGGCCTCCAAATTCTCCAGATCTCAATCCAGTTGAGCATCTGTGGGATGTGCTGAACAAACAAGTCCGATCCATGGAGGCCCCACCTCACAACTTACAGGACTTAAAGGATTTGCTGCTAACATCTTGGTGCCAGATACCACAGCACACCTTCAGTGGTCTAGTGGAGTCCATGCTTCGATGGGTCAGGGCTGTTTTGGCAGCAAAAGGGGGAACAACACATTATCATTGGTCATAATGTTATGCCTGATCTATGTATATATACATAGTGAGCAGAAATGTTCCTACTTACCCAGAATAATTGTATTTAATTTGCAAAAAAAATCAATACTTTCAGTCTTAGTTTTAGAATTCAATACTCTCTGCAGGAGATGTGAATTGAGAAGCGCAGAGAAGAACTTTGTATGCAATGCCTGGCACACTTTTTTTCCCTCTGGAAAACCTGCCAGGCATTAAACTGTCACCTGATATTAGGGATGTTGATGGGAATTTGGCAGAATGTTGGAAAGCAGTTAACAAGCAGCACCGCAGAGACCTTTAAAACAAAGGACAGATGATGTGAGAGCACAACAAACTCAAACACTCTCGGCTAACTACAGCGCTGGCATACAGTACTGCAATCATCAATGGCCAGGGAGGGTTATGCATGTATTAGCTTAAACACAGTGAATCATTTCTACTTCAGTACACAAATATAGTCAAATAAGCTAAGCTAAACATGCCCTGTAAACACGCTGAAGATCAGGTGTGGCCTGAAGTTTGACCGGACTTCTTCCTCCTCCTCCATCCTCCTGGGTTTGGACTGAGCACAAAATGGCAAGTCATAAGTTTTTGTATGCCATGTAATTTCTCTGCCGACTTGAGTAAGTGAGTATGAGGTCATATTAGTGCACAAGCTCATAGAGTAACTCATGTGTTTGCAGTGAGCCCCAGACGCAGTGAGCAGGGCGTCCTCTCGCTGCTGTTTCAGCTCTTAGCCTCGCAGTCGATTTGGCTTTGCTCCTGGTTCTGTTAATTGCTCCCTCAGATAGACATTTTAAACGATGCGTTATGGGAACCTGAGAGAGACAGCACACAGGAAAGACTCTCGGTCTCACCAGAAAAATATAGTTTTTATGCAGTACTCTTTGTAAGAGTGTTACAGATGTAAAGACCAATAGACAGACAGATGGATTGACTGATAAACCGATAGATAAGATAGACATACAGATAGATAGAAAGAAAGATAGACATACATACAGTACAAATAGAAAGATAGATAAACAGACAGATGAATTGACTGACAAACTGATAAGGCCAATTCACACGTCACTGATGGACACAGACAATCACCAGATCACAGTGCGCCACTTCTCAGACTTTCCACAATCTGACAAGTGCCAACAATGTTTTCTGCAGTGTAGACAGACAGACAGACAGACAGACAGACAGACAGACAGACAGAGAGACAGACAGAGAGACAGACAGACAGACAGACAGACAGAGAGACAGAGAGACAGACAGACAGACAGACAGACAGACAGACAGACAGACAGAGAGACAGACAGAGAGACAGACAGACAGACAGACAGACAGAGAGACAGAGAGAGAGACAGACAGAGAGACAGACAGACAGACAGACAGACAGACAGACAGACAGACAGACAGACAGACAGATAGATAGATAGATAGATAGATAGATAGATAGATAGATAGATAGATAGATAGATAGATAGATAGATAGATAGATAGATAGATAGATAGATAGATAGATAGATAGATAGATAGATAGATAGATAGATAGATAGATAGATAGATAGATAGATAGATAGATAGATAGAAATGTTTTATTTATATTACATTTATTCATTTTATCCAAAGCAACTCACAAATGCTGAATTCCTGATTAGGTCCCATCCTACATTTTCTTCTGGCACAGGGGGGTGGGGGTTCAGATAAAAGAAAATCATGTGATGGCAACAACAGTAATTTTACAGGATCTGTCATTTCAGAAGATTCGTTATGTTCATTGTTGCAGGAATCTAATGTCGCCGAGTTTGTCACCCGTCTCCACTGCATTATTCAAAACACAACACAGACCTGCTCAAAATTCAGTTTGGGTCTGCTGGCAAATGCCCCGTAACAGCCAACCATAATAGCTTTCCACTGCATATGGAAGAGCCATGATTAATCATATTTGGATGGGACATTTGTAGCAGACGAAAAAAAGTGATCCACCTTTAACACTTTTCATTAAGGTGCTGCCAAAAAGATTTTTTGTCTGTCAAGATATAGGACGGAGAGTATTTCTCATTTATGCCGTTAAGATTTACTTTACATGACCTGCGTGAAAAAGCACATGAATCTACACTTGAGAGAACTCATTATTTCATGAAATATAATCCTTAGAGTAGTTTAAAAAGTCTTAAACTTTAGTCCGTTGAGGAAAAATTATGTGAGATTTTGGAATGATTTTTATCAATTTAAATAGTCTCTTTTTGAAAACTTGTTCAGCTCTATAAATCTGAAGTGTGTAGTTTCAAGTCATCAAACACATTTGCAGGAATAAATATGGCTGCAAGCAACATTTATAGCACATACATTTTTCATATGATATATATATATATATGTATATATATATATATATATATATATATATATATATATATATATATATATATATATATATATATATATATATATATATATATATATATATATTTATTAGTGGTGGGCCGTTATCGGCGTTAACGTGCTGCGTTAACGCGAGACTCTTATCGGGCGATAAAAAAAATATTGCCATTAATCTATTCTCAGAGTTGGGTTGGGAGCTGAGTCTATACTACGCAAGCTATGATGACTTTCACCTTGATATTTTAGCACGGATGTACACCAAGACGAATTGCAATGAGTCGCAATTATATATTTGTTATTATTATAGCGCCATTTTTTTGAAAAACAGCATCAAACTTTAAAGGGACAGTTCACCCAAAATTGAAAATTACCCCATGATTTACTTACGAAAAAAGCGCAAAAGACATGACATGCACTGTAAAAAAAAAAAAAAAAAAAAAACCTTCCGTATTCAACTTGCAAAGAAAGTTTAACACCTCTCGCAGTTCAAAACACTTACGATACGTCCTAGTCATACACTGTAAAAAAATAGTTGAGCTAACTTAAAATAATAAGGCAACTTATCACACTCTACTTTTTAAGTTGGCTCAACTTGTTTTTTTTAGTTGTCTTGACAAGAAGTTAAGTTCGAAAGATAACCTGGTACTCATCAGATGAACAAAAGCTTTTAAAATTACTTCAACTGGAGCGAGTTAGTTGAGTTAACTTAAAAAGTTGAATGCGATAAGTTGCCTTATTTTTTTAAGTTAGCTCAACTATTTTTTTACAGTGTACTAGGACTAGGACACTTATCGTAAACACTTACGATACGGACTAGGACGTATCGTAAGTGTTTTGAACTGCGAGAGGTGTTAAACTTTCTTTGCAAGTTGAATACGGAAGGTTATATAAGAAAATATCCATATTTAAAACTTCATAAAGTAAAATATCTAGCTTCTTCCAGACCAGAAGCTAGATATTTTACTTTATGAAGTTGTAAATATGGATAATTTTCTCATAAAAACATCTTGTTAGAGAGGTTTTGGACTGTAAGGTTCTGATAGGCTAATGAATGAGTAAACCCCCCTGGGTGCCGGTCAGAGCACCAATAACGAGGAGACAGGTGATCAGCTTAACACTGTATATTGAAGGTAGATGTATGGACTACAGATGAACATTCAATGAAGTAAATAGTCTGGAAAATAATAAGTACAATAAAGATAATGAATAAACTATAACATTATAACAATAATAAGCATTCACTGATACATGATGGAAAATAAGTATTCCTTATTACCATCAGTGACATTTCTCTACTAAATATCCAGTTCTGCCAGAAAGACTCGGGAGAATAAATACTGTAACAATTATCCATTTATTAACAACCCAGCAAGCAATAAAGTACATTGGCATAGGCCCCGTCCATAGCTCGCAATCTGAGGGTCCGGACTCTGCATATCCTGCCTGAAGACGAAGGCAGGGGCGCAGCCGACCCCCCCGTGAGGTGTGGAAGGGACCATCCCGGTGGTGGTGGGGTGGATGTAGGGAAGGATTTGACTTGGAGGTGGTGGGGAGGATGGCGGTGAATTGGAGTGTCAGCATCTGCGAACTCAGACAAGCGTAAGTACCGATCTTTTATACCCAGGTATTAGAATGTGATTGGATAGATAAAGTTAAAGTGACATGACAATTAAGTCTTCCCGGCAGAACTTATGCTAAAGCTTCCATTTCTGCCAGAAAGACTCGGGAGAATAAATACTGTAACAATTATCCATTTATTAACAACCCAGCAAGCAATAAAGTACATTGGCATAGGCCCCGTCCATAGCTCGCAATCTGAGGGTCCGGACTCTGCATATCCTGCCTGAAGACGAAGGCAGGGGCGCAGCCGACCCCCAAAAATAAGTGGAAGAATGCTTCCACCTGGACGGAGCCTATCCTATCCCCCAAAAATGGTAAATAAAATAGACCCACCGGTCTTGTTTCCTGGAGTTCCTACAAGAAGAAGAACAAGAGTTAACATGTTAAGTGTGAACATGGAACGCCACCTGTTGATGGCTAAAAAAGGCCACTCCGTGATTAAACAGAACTTGATGTTATAATTTGTAGATGAGTACTACACAAGCAAACTCAAGGCCGCAGGGCCACAAACTCAAGGCCGCAGGGCCACACGGTCTGCTAGACCACAGAGACGAGGTCGTAGGGCCACACGATCTGCTAGACCACAGAGACGAGGCCTCAGGGCCACAGAGACAAGGCCGCAGGGCCACAGAGACAAGGCCGCAGGGCCACACGGTCTGCTAGACCACAGAGACAAGGCCGCAGGGCCGCGCGGTCTGCTAGACCACGGAGACGAGGCCGCAGGGCCACAAAGACAAGGCCGCAGGGCCACACGGTCTGCTAGACCACAGAGACAAGGCCGCAGGGCCATACTTTTTTTTTTTTTTAAACCACCACCACCAGTAGTTGCATAGGGATTTACCTGAACCATTACTGGAGAGCTTGCTGAGCTTCGAGGATGATTTTTGAATCAGGTCTTACACAAGACTCGAATGCAGAAGAACACAGTCTCCCCCTTAGCTTGAATGCTGGCCTAGAAGTTCCACGGTCGTAGCTGTAGGAAAGTCCATTACGAAGAGAAGGAGGTAGACTGCAGCTTTTAAGGTCAGTATAAAAGTGGGTCTGAAACCAGTCCTTAGAGAGAGGTGCTCCAATAGATAAAATAAATAGGGGGGAGTGGTCGGAAGTCTTAGGACGAACGTGAAGATATTTAACCGTGGAAGTGAAGGGACAGAGATTATTCTTCATCTTAGAAATTGTTAATGTGATACCAGAACCTTTAGAGTCATTCTAGAATGCTTAAGTAAAAGAGTAAAGAAATTGAGTGAGAAGTAAAGATCAGAATAGGAAAGACAGTAAATCAAACTGATTAGTTTCTAAAGTGAATTTCCCTGGACACATGAAGCCGAAAGGCTGATAAACATGGCTTCTAGCAGAATATCGGTGTAAGTGGAAGATCAACCTTAAAAGCTTTGAATTTACCTGATGTTTGTTAAGACAAGTAGGTAGTCTTAGTTTTACCTTTGGAATTATGGGAGAGTTTACTGAACATGCCTGATGGTTTGAGCATTGCTGAAGAAAACCATATTGACCATCATGGAATCCCACATTCATGGATGCCAACTCCGCGCGTTGAGCTATGTTCGTAGCAACACCAATCTGAAAGAATGGCCCATGCACAGGTGAGTTGGAGATCACATTTCTTTCCATCTGCAGTTAGGAGGATTCTAAACCCCTGGGCGTAGCTCCCGCTCACATCTTGATAGAACACCATCTAACCGTCAACCTAGTTTGACATGTTCCCCAACGCCATGATAAAATTTTGGCCTGAATGATTTCGCTAAGTGAATGGATTGATGTAAAACTCCGGACAAGTCCTTGTGCGTCTGATTAACATACGACCTGCTGTAATGCACTGAGATCCCACAGGTTAGCATCAGAATCGCAGTCTGAAAAGCAACAAATCACAATGACTATAAGTGCACCGTGTGCCAGCTTTATTGAAGAGAAAAAGCTTACTGCGAGAGACCTTGCCGTCTGCGGTGCAGCCAGGAATCAATACGCATGTGCAGACTGTGTCAACAGTCAACACTATTTACTCCCTTGTATATTTTGTTTGTCACAATAGGATTCGATGCAAGTGTAGCTGATCACAGACATGTCTTTTCAGTAGCTCAAACAGCAGAGCGCGGCACCAGCTCGACTCCCAGGAAAAGCAAGACCCGGAAAACGCCAAATGTGCACCCCGAATGCAACCCAAGGTGCCCCGGACAAAAGCGTCCGCCAAATGCACAAATGTAATGTAAAGTCTGTTGAGCACTCGAATGCAATCCCCAATTGGAGCGCCACACAACACAGAAACACTCAATCAGGATTGAATGGCCCAGAGCTTATCACTGCCAACTCTGCCTTCCAGTGCATACGCTTTACCAACGAATAGTAGAACATGCAATAGATTCATGATTCGGTGCAGTCAGATTGACCACAGCAGTTTCCACTGGAGTTTATCTGAACTGAAGCATTTGACAGTTTCATGCGTTTATAAAGGGAGTGCACTCTGCTCACTGTATTCATAAAAGATTTGAATAATTGTTTTCAAATCAATAATTGTGATTTAGATGCTGTACGATGCAATCTTTATGTAACCGGGTCAGATTGAGTACGGAATCAAATTAGTGCTGCTATCGAATCTCAAGTCAAACCTTGTTTTGTATGCAAACCTTACCCGACATATGGTGCTGAGAGTACAAGCAAGATACACATTTGTTTTATCATAATGTAGCCATGGCGTCCTAGCCGGAAGGACAAAGTAAGACGTAACGCTAAAATCTAAGTTTCTCGAAATATAAGGAGGTATCCAGATATCGGATATAGCTGAATAAAAAACTAGAGTCAAATTAACTGGAGTAAAGCGAAGACAAATGCACACAATATATATGACGTGTTTGTTTTGATTAACTAATTTAATAATATGTTGCACATTTTTATAATACAATAAGCAAAGCACCTTAATGTGAGCACAGAACGCTACAGTTCTTCCTCATAGGGAAGGAAGCCATATCGAATCACGAAAGGAAGCCATTCCAACACTTGGTGCCCCATATGTTTGAGCAAATATGTACTCTGCTGATGCAGGCCAAACACTTCTAAGCTTGAAACTATGTTATGTCAGTTAAATTGCATATGTGACGAACTCACAGCGCTTGGAAGATGAATCTAACACCATTGAATAAGAACAGAAAGCACTGATGTCGGTCCTGTACCTAAATATGCTAATTTGCTCAGCATAGTTTTTTAAATTGAATTTCAGCGATCTGATAACACTGAACCAATCGCGATTTCAGCTTAACTTCAGTTCAACATGAAGCCCTGATTAAATATGTGCATGTTGCTTTAAAACCCGTGTTGTTTCCTTGCGTTCGTAGGGAGAATGATAGATTCTAAATATGCTGTGCATATCTGTTCTGTTTCAGTTTTTCTACCAAAATACTATCTATAACGGTAACCGGTGTCATGCGAATCATTTACGAGCACTATGGACACAAGCGAGTCACAACGAGCGATCAAGTTGCACAAGCAGACCGGCAGACACCTGTGCGCGTCTCACACGATGCATGTGTGTGCTCTATACAGACATGCTTGCGACAAAGTTGAAAAAGAGTAAGATACTACACCCAATTGGCATCGGAATGCATAACCATATGCATATCACTGTGATAAATGCTGATGTAGTGATGTCGCCAGAATGGTGATGAAAACCACAGCCGTGTCTTTGATAACATGCCCAGATAGTCCTCCATGAAAGCAATTGATCTGAGTCTGACGTGAGACTTGCTCTTGTTAGTGAAGCACTCGCGTCTGTTACTGCGGTAACCCATTGAACAGAATGATAGGCTGACGTGGACTTAGAACGCCACTGTGTGCACATTATTAGTTATCATAGGACCAACGATCGACCACTACGGAACGCCCGGATCGTCAACTGAATTGGAGCGTCAGCATCTGCGAACTCAGACAAGCGTAAGTACCGATCTTTTATACCCAGGTATTAGAATGTGATTGGATAGATAAAGTTAAAGTGACATGACAATTAAGTCTTCCCGGCAGAACTTATGCTAAAGCTTCCATTTACACAAATGGAAACAAGGGATCTTTACAGGAAATACAAGCCATAAGCGATCAATTGTCATAAACAACATACAGTGACTATATATGGACATCCCTTTGGCGCATATGAGCAGCATTCAAACAAACATGACGTTAAATCACTTGTTCAGTATTGTAACAGTTTAACAGATCAAGATTGCCTCATCAAGATATAATTAATAACCTGTAACACTGATCTGCATTATAATTAAATGAAATCACATGTGAAATAATACTGCATATCTGAATAACACAGAACGATCGCTACAGGACATGTCTGGACATGCACGTATAACACGGACGCATACAACGCTGTTCAGAGCACTGTTAATATGAAATATAATCGGAAAGATTACTTTGAGGTCAGTGACTAACATCACAATGTTACATCAGCCGAAATCGCCATGAACGAACAGGAGTGAACCTCTTTACAGCTGACAGCTCACACCGATCACACAGACACAGCGGACAGCAGCAACTCAACTAACTATTCTGTTCACTGGAATATTATCGCAACTTTGGTGTCATAATAAAAGTCCCAACAGAATGAGCCTTTAATACAGCCACCCCCAAAGATGTGGAGCATTTTTGCTTCCATGAAAGGCGACAGAACTAATCAGGGCTGGGGGCATAAGGTCCATCTTTTGGTAAGGCCGGCAGGATGACCAGGCGGGCTACCGGTCTAGTGTAAACTTGGCCCTTTATCTCCACATCAGCGGACCGGATATGACCATCCAGGCTTAAGTGGGTCTTGATGACTTTTCCCACAGGCCATAAACTCTGAGGAAGTTGGGGATATACGATCAGGACAAATGTTTCTCCTTCGAGTCAGGTGGAGAGGCTTGCCATTTCTGCCGAGTTTGAAGGCTAGGAAGATAGTCCCTTATGAACCTGGCCCAGAATCGGTCTGTTAAGACCTGGGAATGTCTCCAGGGCCGACGACTCAACATCTCTGATTCAGGGTAAATTACTTGAGGCAGAGATCCATTTGGCCGCCCCATGAGGAGACTATTTGGCATCACCGTGTCAGGGTCTGCCACGTCTGTCGACACATATCCCAAGGGCTTTGAGTTGTTTGTATGACAACGTGTCCGACTGCCAGTTCCAGCTCAGACCCAGCGTTGACTCAGGGATGTCTGACTTCTCCTGCGTCAACCACAGTTCCACACTCGCAGATCGGGCATTGGTTGGTAGGTGACTCACCACATTAGGATCATTACAGGCCCACTGACGAATATCAAATCCAGCACCAGAAAGGATATTCCGTAGTCGATCAATCAAGCTTCGTGCTGAGGCAGCAGTGGGCAGGCTCTGCAGGCAGTTATTGACATAAAAACATCTCTCCACTGAAAACCGAATCGCCTCATCTGTCTGGGGGTGTTGTTGTACCTGGCGTTGCAGTGCGTAGGTAGCACAGCATGAACTGGAGGTCGTGCCGAAAGGTAATACCTGCCACTCGAGTGTCTTGGGTGACTCATCCATCTTCAGGTCCCGCCAAAGGAAACAGAGTAGAGGACGGTCCTCAGGGAGAAGAGGGACCTGGTGGAACAGGTCATCACCCTGACATCACCCTGATATGCCACAGGATGCTCTCTAAAGCAGATAAGGACGCCCAACAGCGAAGCCCCAAGGGTGGGCCCTGGCAACAGGTACTGATTGAGGCTTTGTCCTTGGTACTGATGAGAACAGTTAAAGACAACACGGAACTTTCCATTGTGGCTAACAATGTGGTGAGGAATGTACCAGCATTCAGCCGAATCAGGTAAAGGGTCAGACACTTCCCGAACTGCTCCTGTCTCAATGAGTTTCCTCATTTCCTCTTTATAGACCTCAGCCTTTTCAGGGTCCTTCAGTAAGTGCCTCTCAACACTGCGAAGGGTAGGTAGGACTGACTCTTTAGGCACATTCAACAAAGGCATGTCCTTCCGCCGTAGTAGGGGAGTAGCCAGCCGGTGGATTCCCTCCATTTCTAAGGTGAGAGTCTTAATTTCAAGCAGCCAAAGAGCCTCCTGATCCTGCTTAGAGCGGGTTACCTCTTTGCCCTCCCACTGAGGAACCGTATCCAACTGCCACAGTCGTTGAACATTCTGGAAGAGTTCGTCCTGGATTGGAGCCATGGAGGTTAACAGACATTGCCGTGCGCCAGGAGGCCGCCCCATGGTAGGTATGGGGCCCTGAAGCGTCCATCCTAGGCACGTATGAATTGCAGCTGGCGCACCCAGGCTGCCCCATCGAACAGGCTCTGTTGGAGTTATGAGATGGGATTGATCGGAACCGATGAGGAGTAAAGGCTGGACTTCTGCAAGTGTCTGGATAGGGAGACCCTGCAGATGTCTATACTTCTATTGTAGCTGTTCGACAGGGTAAGACTGGCGTGATAGGTTGAAGGCATAAGGTGGTCTGAGGTAAAGGCATGATGGATCTTATAACTGGTTTGTGGTTTACAGAGGGGAGAGATCCGAAAGGATATGGAGGAACCATGAAGGACCTGAGTATCATCTTTTACTGTCCGCAATGGAAGATCTTCAGGGACACCCTGGATGCCCAAAGCCTTAACTGCAGTAGAGAGCAGAATAGTCCTCTCTGAGCCATCATCAAGAAGAGCGAATGTGTCCAAGGTGCGATCTTCATAATGCAGATTTACAGGAACCACTTTGAGCATAACTCGACCTCCGACAGAGGGTTTATCTAGGAAGAACCGATCTGGAGATGAATTAGTCAGGCAGCTCTTCTCCACATTAGCTGAATCCTCCCTCTGGGATGGACTAACATTCACCTCATGAAGAGGTCGGAGATGGGTACCTTGGCAGAGGTTGCAGGGCTTCTTCAGATTACATTGAGCGGCATGGTGTGCCCTGGCGCAGCGCCAACAACGGTTGTTACTACGAATCCAGGTCCTGACCTGGTCGGAGGTAAGCTTAGCAAAGGATGCACACTGGCTCAGGTAATGCTCAGTCTGGTCACAGAAAGGACAAAAGCGTTTCCCTTTAGGAGGCTTGGTTCATGGAACGGCACCTTTCCAAGAGACGGTAGTCTCACCCCGGGATTCTGCAACGCCATGCAGGATGGTCACAGTTCTCTTCCCAGAGTCTGACTTGATATGCAAGACTTTAGACATCGTAGGTTGAGCATCGTAGCTGTGGCACCAGGTTTCGTAGCGGAGCCAGTTCGAAAGATCAACCAGATTAGGGGTTGTGCCAGGTTGACGGAACATATGGCGTCTGAACTCAGCACGCTGCTCAGGGGGAAGCTTACACAGAAGGCGTGCAACATGGGACCCACAACTCAACTCTAGTTCACCGTCATGTCCCAGGGTTCTCAGTAGGCCCACTAGTGACTGCACCTGGAGAGCGAACCTCTGAAAGGAGGAGATGTCACCTCGCTTGATGTCAGGACTTATATATCGCATATTATTAATATTTAGAATATTATCGCAACTTCGGTGTCATAATAAAAGTCTCAACAGAATGAGCCTTTAATACACATCTCTTTGGCTCAGAAGGCCTTTATTAACCTCCTGGAGCCGTGTGGTTATTTTATAATGGATGGATGCACTTTTTTGGGCTTCAAATGTTGGGCTGCCATTCACTCGCATTATAATGCTTTGATTAGCCAGGATATGTTTTAATATAACTCTGATTGTATTCCTCCGAAAGGATGGCTTATACACCTAGGATGCCTTGAGGGTGAGTAAATCATGGGATAATTTAAATTTTTCGGTGAACTATCCCTTTAAGTTCATTCTTTGTTTGCGTGTGTGTTCCTAACAGGCCACATTCAGAACAATTCAGTGTGAATGTTCCCTTAAAAGGGATAGTTCACCCAAAAATGAAAATTAGCCCATAATTTACTCACCCTCAAGTCATCCTAGGTGTATATGACATTCTTCTTTCAGACTAATACAATCTGAGTTATATTACAAAAGTCCAGGCTAATCCAAGCATTAGAATTTGATTCATAGTTGCTCTGTTTTGGAAGTCCATAAAAAGTGCATCTGCCCATCATATAACTGCTCCACGAGGCTCTGGGGTGTTAATAAAGGCCTTCTGAAGCGAATCGACACATTTGTGTAAGAAAAATAATCATATTTAAAAATTTATCAAGTAAAATTTCGACCGACCGCCTTCCATGGAACAGTGTTGAATGTTGAAAGTGAAACTCGAGATGCGTACGTGACGAGCGGACCTGGTTGTGTTAGTCTTTTGATCGGCAGGGAACTTTCAACACTTTTTCGATAAATTGAACAGGGAAGGCGGTCGGCAGAAAGTTTACTTGATAAAGTTTTAAATATGGATATTTTTCTTACACAAACGCATCGATTTGCTTCAGAAAGCCTTTATTAACACCCCAGAGCCGTGAGGAGCAGTTATATGATGGGCAGATGCACTTTTTATGGACTTCAAAAACAGAGCAACTATGCAATTTTATCCAATTTTAATTTAATTCTAATCTAGATTAGCCTGGATTTAATATAATATAACTCAGATTTTATTCGTCTGAAAGAAGAATGTCATATACACCTAGGGATGACTTGAGGGTGAGTAAATTATGGGCTAATTTTCATTTTTGGGTGAACTATCCCTTTAAAGGATTTTAGCTATGTCACATTCATAAACGGATGTCTTCATAAGGCTGTAGTAAATCAAATCAGTGCAGCAGCAACACTGTATGACTGCATTTAAAGGATTGCCATGTATTAATAGCATTTTTACTGCCAATGTGTGAACAGCTTGGAATGAAACTTAAAACCTGTAGACTGATTTTTATGTGAAGGACTCGGGTCGTTTTTGCTGTGAAAATCAAAAAAATGTTGACAGTTACACGCGCTCCCGATGGACTTTCTTCCATTAGCCTATATGGACACATGAAACGAATGGTTATGCAATGTTCAGGATTACACCGTGAATACACAGATAACATTCCGGCCTCTGGGTGCGAATCCACTTGTCGGTGCGATACTTCTGTTGCGCCGACCTCTCCATTTTATTCCTATGGGTGACGTCAAGTGACTTTAACGCGTCTGCAAAGCATTCTGGGAAGGCGGCACTGCATTTGAAAAAATGTTGCATGTCAAAAAAGCTGGCTGATGTACATCTTTATGCAAATGAAGCCGTTGACCGTGCCGCGACTATCCAATAAAAATAAAGCACATGGAGACTGGGGGAAGTCTCTCGCGGGTATAAAACACAACATTCCCCGCTGGCTCAAAAGCACGGCCACAGCGGTAAACTTGAGGAACGCCCATCAACGTACAAATGAGGGGAAGCGTCGCAACACCAAGCGGCTGCGGTTCACTTAACGGCCACTGGTGGCGCTACTAACAAGGGTTACTGAATTCGACATATAGCTTCATCTAAGTTAGAAATACAGAAAAATGAAGCGCACAGCAAACACATTTGTGACATTCTGAATGCTTTGAGAGCGTTATCATTCAGGAGCAGGGCCACACACTGGGTCTTTGAACAAAAGCATTGTTCACATGCACATACAGTCTCATTAGCTCTTCTGGCTAAATTATTTAACATACCCATGTTTAACACCAGGAGAAATCCATTAAACCCACATGAATCGATCCTGCCGATTTGATAATAAAGACTGCATGTAGGTGTGAAAGCAAGGAGGTCATAAAGGGCGGGAAAAGTTTTTGCTATGCTGCTGATGAAAAATGCATGAGACCTACTCCGGAGTAGATTTTTTTAATTATTTTTTTTAATCACTGCATGAAAGGAGGATGGAGAAAACTGAACATTTTAAAAAGCTTAAAATATCTAAAATAAATCAAATGAAATTTCTCTCAAATATTAGGCCTTTATACTCACCTAAAGGATTATTAGGAACACCATACTAATACTGTGTTTGACCCCCTTTCGCCTTCAGAACTGCCTTAATTCTACGTGGCATTGATTCAACAAGGTGCTGAAAGCATTCTTGGCCCATATTGATAGGATAGCATCTTGCAGTTGATGGAGATTTGTGGGATGCACATCCAGGGCACGAAGCTCCCGTTCCACCACATCCCAAAGATGCTCTATTGGGTTGAGATCTGGTGACTGTGGGGGCCATTTTAGTACAGTGAACTCATTGTCATGTTCAAGAAACCAATTTGAAATGAATCGAGCTTTGTGACATGGTGCATTATCCTGCTGGAAGTAGCCATCAGAGGATGGGTACATGGTGGTCATAAAGGGATGGACATGGTCAGAAACAATGCTCAGGTAGGCCGTGGCATTTATACGATGCCCAATTGGCACTAAGGGGCCTAAAGTGTGCCAAGAAAATATCCCCCACACCATTACACCACCACCACCAGCCTACACAGCGGTAACAAGGCATGATGGATCCATGTTCTCATTCTGTTTACGCCAAATTCTGACTCTACCATTTGAATGTCTCAACAGAAATCGAGACTCATCAGACCAGGCAACATTTTTCCAGTCTTCAACTGTCCAATGTTGGTGAGCTCGTGCAAATTGTAGCCTCTTTTTCCTATTTGTAGTGGAGATGAGTGGTACCCGGTGGGGTCTTCTGCTGTTGTAGCCCATCCGCCTCAAGGTTGTGCGTGTTGTGGCTTCACAAATGCTTTGCTGCATACCTCGGTTGTAACGAGTGGTTATTTCAGTCAAAGTTGCTCTTCTATCAGCTTGAATCAGTCGGCCCATTCTCCTCTGACCTCTAGCATCAACAAGGCATTTTCGCCCACAGGACTGCCGCATACTGGATGTTTTTCCCTTTTCACACCATTCTTTGTAAACCCTAGAAATGGTTGTGTGTGAAAATCCCAGTAACTGAGCAGATTGTGAAATACTCAGACCGGCCCGTCTGGCACCAACAACCATGCCACGCTCAAAATTGCTTAAATCTCCTTTCTTTCCCATTCTGACATTCAGTTTGGAGTTCAGGAGATTGTCTTTACTAGGACCACACCCCTAAATGCATTGAAGCAACTGCCATGAGATTGGTTGATTAGATAATTGCATTAATGAGAAATTGAACAGGTGTTCCTAATAATCCTTTAGGTGAGTGTAAAATATCTCATTTAAGATATTAAGCCAAGTTTTATATACACTCTAAAAAAAAAAGAGTACAAAATTGTACCTTTTAAGGAACAAGTGGCCGTCACTGGGGTGGGACCCTTAAGGGTACATTTTTGTAGCTCTAAGTCAGGGGAAGGCAAGTTTGGTCCTAGAGAGCTGATGTCCTGCAGAGTTTAGCTCCAACCCTACTAAGCCAACACAGTATAAAACTCATGGCTCCCAGCATGCATTGCAGCATTAAGTATGTCACCATTGTTGAGATTCATAAACTGATTCTTGATATCTGTGTGCGTCTAGACTTTTTTCCCCCTAGAGTGTATTTTAAAATCAGAATTCAGAATGTCTGATCTGTGGCAAGAAAATATTGTTGATGAATATTATTTATAAAAAAAAAATTCATGATCATTTTTGTTTATGCCTTCTTTTGATTCAAACAGATTATGTGTTTTGTTAACACTGTAACAAAAACCACAAACTCATATAAAAAGCCAAGAGTCAAACTGCCCAACTAAAGGAAACACTGATCGCCATAATGGTGACCAAATATTTCAATAAACCATCAACATCTAAACCTTTGTTAATTCTCAATAAGAGCTTCTATAGACGTCTTTCAGGGTTGGAGCCAAACTCTGCAGGACATCGACTCACTAGGACCGAACTTGCCTACCCCTGCAATAAGTAGAGGAAAACAATGGTATAATTGTACCCTAAAGACCAATTGTAAAGTACAGTTATATGTTTTGTTCCCCAAGGAACAAAATTATACCTCCACTGTACCTTAGAGTGTACTGCCAAATCTACTAAGTTTTTTGTATCTTTATAAATATAATACATGTTATATAGTTTGGCTTTTTATTATTATTATCAATGTTGAAAACAGTTGAGTACAATTTTTTTCAGGATTAAGTTGACAAAGTTCAAAAGAACAGCATTTAAAATTATTTGAATTTGAAATTAGTGCTGTCAAATTGATTAATCCCATCCAAAATAAAAGTTTGTGTTTACATAATATATATGTGTGTGTGTACTGTGTATAATTATTATGTATATGTAAATACACACACATGCAAATATTTCTTAAATATATAAGTGAATGAGTTAGTATTTATATATGCATAATAATTATATACAGTACACATACATTTACATTTAGTCATTTAGCAGACGCTTTTATCCAAAGCGACTTACAAATGAGCGCAATAGAAGCAAGGACAGTCAAGTGCAACAGTATGCAAGTGCTGTAACAAGTCTCAAATAATCTAGAACAGAACACATAGGATTTTTTTTATCTTTACATATATAATGTAAAGACAAACTTTTATTTTGGATCCAATTAGCATAATCAATTTAACAGCATTATTTGAAATATAATCTTTTGTAACATTACAAATGTCTTTATTGTCACTTTTGATCAATTTAATGCATCCTTGCTCAGCAAAAGCATTCATTTCTTCACACCAAAAAAATCTTACTGGCCCCATACTTTTGAACAGTAGTGTATAATGTAACAAAAGCTTTCTATTTCAGATAAATGCTGTTCTTTTGAACTTTCCACTCATCTAAGAATCCTGAAAAAAATATGAACCACTGTTTCCAACATTGATAATAATCATAAATGTTTCTTGAGCAGCAAATCATCATATTATAATGATTTCTGAAGGATCATGTGACACTGAAAACGCTGAAAGCTTTGATCACAGGAAAAGAATACATTACATTTTACAATATATCCACATAGAAAACAGCTGTTTAAAATTGTAATAATATTTCACAACATTACTGTTGTTTTCTGTATTTAAAAAAAAAAATCTTACCAACCCCAAAACGGCTATAGAATAAAGTTATTGATGAATCATGATTTGTTTGTGTATATGTTTGTACCATAGACCGGTTTGTACGTACATTTTAAGCATTCGTGCGTTCACATGCATAGTGAATGAGACCAAGGCTGAATCCGAAATAGCCCCCTAAACCCTCATTTACTATTCCCTACATTAGTCCACTATGAAGTCGAACAGCCAATGTTTGTACACCGGCTGTACACTCGTTATTGCAGTGCAATGTGGGATTGAATGAGTGGACTCAATAATTTCAGACACCACTACAAATGGCTGTCCCCTCAAATAAAGCCCTATTTAAGGGTATAGGGGAGATTTCGGATGCAGCCCAAATGTGTCTGAGTTTACATTCCACCTAGTATGTATAGCCGCGTTTCCACTGCAGAAACTAGGGACTTTGTGGTGGTACTCGGTGTGTTTCGACCGCAGGAACCGGGGTCTAAATGAAGTTCCGGGTAAATATTTACCCCTCCAAACGGCCCTGCTCACGAGGTGGTACTTTTTTTAACTTAACTGATTGGTTGAGCTCACGCAGCATTTTATTTCAACCAGCATTTTGAAGGAATTGAAAATAATCAAAGATATTTGATATTTGAAATCCAACAAAGTGATTTGCTTTACTGTTGTCACCCCCCATTTGCTTATCAGAAGGGACATCTGGAAGACAATAGAGAGGCCTGTAGGCCACATGTGGGTCACACCTTGCGGGGGAAGTTTGGTTTGAATGTCATGTTTGAGTTTGGTCTGATTGGTCAGTTTAAATATCTCACATTTGGTTTCAGTCACATGGTCAGAGAAAGGGATAAAAGGAGATTGGAATTATGGCTCTTTCTCTCTTTTTCCTCTGGCTCTTTTTTCCTCTGGGGTGCTTACTCTCTGGCTCTTGAGGTCATTGGGGCTTCTATTCTTTGCTCTCTTCTTCTCTCTCGCTCTCTCTCTCTCTCTCTCTCTCTCTCTCTCTCTCTCTCTCTCTCTCTCTCTCTCTCTCTCTCTCAGGTAACATTGTATTCATGCTGTGTACGATTAATGGTATAAGTTTATCATCTCATACATCCATTTTGAAATATTTTAAGTGTAACCATAACCAGATTTTGTCATTAAATCCTTTATATTACGAATTGTGCTAACTAGTTTTGATTTGGTATTGACTTTGAAGTGCTCCCTATTGCAATACAATATAGTCACATTATAGCAACGCTCTCCCACATATTTTGCTATTGTAACTGCACTTATTTCCGTCGTTGGTATAAGTTGCAGTGGGTGGAAACAGACGAGAAATGTACAGTTTTCTTCCATCTTACTGATAACGTTTCTTGAGTCTTCTGGCAACCCTGCAGTAAATTATCAGTCTTGCTCTTTCTGTCCGATGACGCGCGTTCATCTCAGCCATCGCACGGTCAATGTCCGTAATAGCTGATAATAACATACGTTGTCTTATTTTAAATCTAGCTTTACGAGCTTTCAGAATCAGTGCTCTGTTTTTTAAATGACAAATTCAGTAAACCAATATATAACCAGCAAAAGCAGCGCTGCTTGAATCTCCTCCATACTTGAGAAGCAGTCACGCGCAGTCCTACATCACTGGACTAATTTGCCTAATCTTCAATGTATTTTAGACCGCGGTGGAAATGCAGACAGCAGCAGGTCTGGGGGGAAAAAGAGTTCCTGGTACAAATTGTTCCGGGTAATTTCGGTGGAAACGGGGCTTATGTAGTTGTGTGCTTCACAGAAAAAGGAAAATAACATGGAATGGGAAGAATACAAAAAGGGCCTACACACCCATGAGCCAAACAAACACTTCCTGTGTTTTCTACTCAGCAGACTGGATTAAATCAAGTTTTTGGAGGTTGTAGTGGAAAAGAAATGCAATTAGATGGGAAGGAGGCTTAAGACTGTGATGAGAAACAGTTGACACTGATGAAGAACTTCATGTGGGTTTGATTACTCCGCTCTTGGGCAGCCTGTGAGAAATGTGCCAGAGCACGCGTCACGCTGCAGTCTTTCTGCTGAGACGCTTACCTTATGGAGAGCCATTTAATCATTTCAGCTTCACATCCCTCCTCTATTTGCCTCGCTCAGTTTGATTAATGACTCATGTTACATCCAATTCAGCTTTACTGACATGACTGCACCGCTGTGACTACTGCTGCTCATTTGAGATGATAACACTCACACGCATAAACACACACTTCCTGAGGTTGTTATTATAAATGACGCTGCAAATACACTAAAGTTTGGGGTCGGTAAGTTTTCTCAATGTTTTTGAAAGAAGCCTCTTATGCTCACCAATGCTGCATTTGATCAAAAATACAGTAAAGCGATAATACAGGGAAATATTATGAGGAAGAGTGTCATTGTGAGCCTTTCAGCTGCTGGGATTGGGAAGCTGCTTCACTGTGAAAAGTCATTGGAGTGCAGGAGAACATTGCAGAATGAATTGCTTACCACAGTTGAAAAGTTATCTAAAGAGAAATTATCCGTTATTTTTCCACAAGACAATGCTCCTGCCAAAATTGCAAAGACAACCAAGAGAACAAGTGCATCAAACCTGGTCAGAGTCCAGAAAGTGAATATTTGGTCTCGCATTAAACTCAAGCAAATTTTTCAACTACTCATGAAAAGTTTGAATCTATTAACATTGAGTGGAGCAACACCGACTCTTCTTCCTGTAAAATGCTGTCTGCAAGTCAGAGTACCGTTACTTTATCTACAGTATTTGTGCAATTCTTGCTAATTTCCTGACCAGTGATTTGTAGTTAAAATGGTTGTGTCACGGTTGGTGACCCAGGAACAGGCTGAGGCTGAGGCTTCTAAGACTCACAATCAAAACAAACTTTATTTTTAACTTCACAGGAACATGCCGACAGGCACCAGAAACCCAACCTTACATAACAGTGACTAGACCAAGACTGAGTGAACAGGAGGAACTTAAATAGCAGACAGAAACGAGATAATTAACTAAACACAGCTGAACTGAACTTAACTAACGAGGGTAACCTAGGAAACAGACAAGTGGCGGGAAACTGTGACAAAGGAACAGAATCAACACACAACAGGAAGACCAAACAAGCAGACCGACATGTGACAGGTTGAGACTATTAAAAGACCACAAAATATTTGTGGCTTGTCCAATCTTTTCTTTGCCAAGGTGTATATATATATATATATATATATATATATATATATATATATATATATATATATATATATATATATATATATATATATATACACTGTATATACACTCACTCAAAAATGTAATGAAATATTTTCTTTACTCACCATCATGATGTTCCAGACCTGTATTTTTTCTTCTTCTGTGGAACACAAAAGGAGAATTTCGAAGAAATTAAATGGTCATTTCAGTGATTTAGCATTAAGCGTATCAGTAGAAACCCGGTAGTATATTCGAATTATGGTACCCCCTAAAACAAGAGGATTATGCATTTTATTTCTGGAAAAAATCCTCAGATGACGCAAATATTGTCATTTTGCATCATCAGAGGATTTTTTGGCCAGAGGCTAGAGACTACAGCCAGTAGAGGGAGCTAGTTCCACGTTATCAACCCGCCCACAGGGGAGGGATCTCACTCACAGAATGTAAATGCGCACGGCCGCTGCCGCTCGGCTCGGGCATTAATAACGGAGCGCTGCGGAGCAAAGTGAGTGTTTCAACTTTTCAATGAATTCCTATGAAAGTTAAGCTTCCATAGACATGATCTGATAACGTGCCAGACTGGACACGCGCTGAGAATGACAGCCGCGCTTACCTCAGCTCTGCTCAGCTCTTCTCTCGTGATGAATGAAATCTGACTCCTGCTGCGTTTGTGCCGTGACTTTCGTTCAGCTCACTCACACTTTATTGAAAAGACACGTTCAGTTTTTAATTGGAGTGTCTGTTCTCTAACTGAACAAAATGACTGTATTAGTATGAATATCAAAATGACGTGGGGGCGGTGCCACGGTGGGCAAGTGATAACCAGTAGCCGTGGCTCTGGGAGTGGCCTCGTAGGGCAGCGAAGCAAGTGCATTCTGGGAGTTGTCTTTCATCCACATTTTCTGTCTTTTCTCAGTCTAGAAGGCTCCAAATTCAAAAATTATTTCACATTTCTACTACATAAATGACCCAGTTTAAATACACATTCATCTTCCCAGCGCTGAAGTACCCCTTTAACTTTAAACTGTGAATGTATAACTATAAAAAAATACTGAATTTCAACAAATAAAGAATTAATTGAATTAAATGAATGAATTGGAATGAATGAGTGAATTAAATGGCATGAATGAATGAATGAATGAATGAAATATAAAAAAGGTAAATGTTCAAATGTCTCCCAGCTCTCTGTGAGCTAAGCTAACTGCATTACTTTGTGTAGGACGATGTGTATTGTACGGTGTGCTCAAATATGCTCAAAAAACACAAAGCCCCAAGGGATGAGTGAATCATTCCAAAGCTGGATCAGAAATAATTTCATCTTTAGTCTCTTAGTTCCCCTCGGACGTCCAGTAATTGATTTTTTAAACCTCTATTGTCATCACTCCAAACCCAGCCTGTGCTCTCTCAGCTTTTCCACTTCTGTGTCGTTCTAAGCAGTTTTTGGTCACACGAGGCCACAAGCCTCACCCCAGCAGACTTTACTTTTGACAAACTCTTCTCCTGAACGAGGGCCCAGCAAAACGACCCCAGACGAACGAGAGCCGAAGATGGAAACTCAATCAGGAAGCCTTTTTTTCATTTCTAAAGTTTAGTTTGTGTCAAACAAAAAGAGAAAATAATCAACTGGATTCCACCCCTTTGAGGTGTTTCATTAACTGGATTATTCAAAGACACATTGCAATTTAATATATAAACCTTTCTTCATTAAATTTCACACAAAAATAACAATACAGTGATATATATATAACGTTGCTCTCATACAGTGCATGTAAACATCTTCTCTGTAGGTTTCCTTTGTTCTTTTTTTGTTTTCTTATGAACTCTTCTGCGATTCATATGTGCAGCTTTCCCACATTTCAAAGGACGCCTCTTCCGATCTTCCAGACGCTCTTGTAATCTGACGGAAGGTGCAGCGGTACATAGGAAATCCTCATCATTGTGTTTTTCGTCTGCAGAACATCAAAGCGCAGAATAATGGAGTTGTGAACGTTAATACAATTAAAGATGGATCTCGGAGATCATACAGCAGAAGGCCATCTCATCTTCACTGGGGAATACACTTGATGAAGTTCCTAATGAATTCAATTACGCTCAACCTGCTTGAAATATCACTCTCCGAATCAAGGGCCTGCAGTGCTGAAGATAAACCCAGTCACAAATCACACAAAACTATTTCAGCTGACAAATAAAATTCCTCCGTGTCCAAGAAAATCAATGCAATGTGGAGTTGGAAATGGTCGAGACAGAGTTGACAAGAGAAAGATTTATAATAACAAATAGATTAGGACACAAACTGATTTTATTAGCATTCTTAGTTTATGTAAAGTAGTTCTGTCTCACACACACACACACACACACACACACACACACACACACACACACACACACACACACACACACACACACACACACACACACACACACACACACACACACACACACACACACACACACACACAGACACACACAGACACACACACACACACACACACACACACACACACACACACACACACACACACACACACACACACACACACACACACACACACACACACACACACACACACACACACACACACACACACACACACACACACACACACACACACACACACACACACACACACACACACACACACACACACACACACACACACACACACACAAATTTGAATATTTCATTAACACTTTACACTGAAGTTTAATGCATTAATGTTTATCAATTCGATATGATAAACTAGCAACAAACATTAATAAGCATGCAAATGGCTGTTCGTTGTTAGTTCATGCATTAGTGTTAACTAATTAAATCTTACTGTAAAAAAAATCACATTAATGTTAAAAAACATTGATAATGGCATCCCTTAAAACTCACCTTTGATCACCAAAATGACATATTTAAACGTTTTTTTCCTGGGGAAAAAAAACTCTTTGTGCCTTAAAATAGCTTGAATGTAACTACACCCTTGCTTCATTTAGTAAGCAGATTCATGAATATGCAAAATAGCCCCGCCTCCACTCACACAAGTTCAGAAATACAGTCGGCCAACTTACTGAGGTAAATGCTGCACAATGGCGCTCTTTTTTCACAACGTCAGACACATAACGCTAATCATATGATTAGCCTTTGGCTTGACTACGTAATCAAACAGCTAATAATGTGTTGCTAAAGTTACTGCCATCTTAGGGTGTACTCACACCAGGCACGGTTGCCATGAACCGGGCCCGAGTACGATTGTCCCCCCTCCCCACTCCCCCTCTGGCCTGCACTCACATAGGGTTTCAGCATTCGTGCCGGAGCACGCTTACGTCATTATGGTGCGACGGTTTCGGGATAAACAGGAAGAGCGGCGCTCTCACTGAACACAATGGAGTCCATCGCTCTGTTTACTTTGTGGATAATTTTGAGTCGTTTGGTCCACGGTGGTCCACAGCCCTCTCACAGCCTGTTGTTAAACAGATCTATCGCCTTTGTGGCACGAAAATTTTCACGTAATCGTGCTGCTCGTATGAGGAGGTTTGCAAGGTACCAGCTGAAGTGCAGCAAGGACTTTGCAGCTTTGATTACGGACTACACGTCCTGTTCTGTGCTCCAGCACGGTTAGCGCTCACACTGCATGCATACATCATATACATCATTCACAAACTATATTGCAAAATCTACCTGATTTTTCACATCAACAGAAAAATATAAAGGGATAACCTGGCTTCTCTTGAGACTCCGTCCACAGAGCGGTTATAGTTAATGATATGCTAAAGCCCGCACACACTTTGACCTGATTGGTTACAAAGTAGTTTGTGATGTCAGAAACACCAGCGATTTCAAACCGTGTTTTTGAGGCTGTCTTTGGTTCACTGTATAGATTTAAAGAGGAAATACTCAACAATGGTGTTGACTTATGAATCTGCACATGGTTTGTCTTAAAGCATATTAAACATACAACTCAGACATACAGTATAAACAACATTAAAAACTTGATTTTTACCACACTTTAAATATATCAATGTTTATTTATTTATTTAAATTTGACAGGTATCAACAAAATAGACCCTACTAAAACCAGACCCAACTCGGTCACACCAATGAAACACACTGCATTTTTTAGAGAAGCTCTGCATGTCAATCATTGTTCATAGGCGTGGCTTTAGAGAGATGCCATGTGGTCCAGCTTAATTGAGCAAAATGGCTGCAATCAAATATACTAAAGCACCTTTAATGCAGTGAATGTATTTGTGATACTTTAAATATCATGGTCTATCCGAACTTCAAATACCTGCAAATACCTTGATTATGTTGCGCACAGCAAACTTGAGCATAAAATCATCTATAAAAGAAAACGCAGGGGCACTGTAAAAAGTTATATGACCAATAAGTTATGGCAACAAGGGGTTTTACATTGCTTTAACTCATCAAAATAAGTTAAGCAATTTTTAACTTTTAATGTAATTTAAGTTGAAATGACTTAAACATCCAAGTTGAGGCAGCAACTTTTTTTTCTGTCTTTTTTTTTTTTTACAGTGAGAAGCAACCTAAATCGTAATTCAAGAACATAGAGCAGCGTTTGTATTTGATTAGCCTTCAGTGAGCCTGCTGTGCCCACACAGTATGTAATTACTGGGTAATGCTTTTAATTGGAGACATTCCTGTGATTCCGACAAGAGCATTTCTGAGCTTAGACCGAGATTCCTCCCTTCAGGAAGAAAATCCACTTGATAAGAAAACAGGCGCTTTAACTTGGAAAGTGCATTCAACCACTTTAACTGGAAGCCAGGATTTAAGCTTTTTTTTTCTTTCTTTTTTAGGGCTCTTGGACTTCCGACATAAAATTTCAGAAAGTTTTCAATGCCAAGATGCCGGTGTGTATGTGGCCCAGGTATGTTATGGGGACAAAATGTCCCCACAAAGATGCCAATATCCAAAATCCTTGACCTTGTGGGGACATTTTTTGGTCCCCATGAGAAAAACAGCTTATAAATAATAAAGAATGAGTTTTTTTGAAAATGTAAACATGCAGAGTTTTCTGCGATGGGTAGGTTTAGTGTAAGGGGAGAGAATATACAGTTTGTACACTATAAAAATCATTATGTGTATGGAAAGACCCCTCTCACACAACATGTGTGTAACGTTTGAGCAGGGATGAGGAGAGATGAGAATCCAAATGCAGTGTAGCAAATTAGCTCTATATGAAATATTAATAATAAATAATAACTGGTTATAATTTATTATGAATATTTGGATTAGTTAATATAATTAATTTACTGTCGTAAATTAATATTACAATCAATGAACCTATTTGTCCCATGAACACTCAGGATCAATTGTTTATTAACTCTAAGAAATGTACATTTCTGGGGCATGGGAAATGTCTTTCTTCATTTACAATACTACTAAGAGCAGTAACCAAGATCTAAATGATTAGTGACTCCAGTTATGAGCTTGAGACACGGACAACTTTACGTGTAACATGAACAAGATTTTATTAACTAGTCTAAACACTTAAACTACTCTAACATACACACACATACATGCATACAGTTTACCAAGGGAAAAAGAGCTGAAGCAGAATACAGGAAAGCAAGAAGTTACAGCATTGTCTGAAATTCAGCAGATCAACAGCCTTGAGCAAACCATCAGTTTAGTTCTAACATGCCCTTCTTTAAAAGGGGTAAGGATACTTAATGTATCAAATAATGAGACTAAGTTTGATACTTGCATGTCTCGCCCATTTGAATTAAACCGCCCTGATGCAATTTGTTGAGGCTCCAGTTGATCCTTGCTGATGTGGACTTGATGAGAACCAGTGGTAGTCAGAGTATCTTTGGTGAATGGAAAGACAAGGCCGCAGCCTGGCACAAGCTTGGTGGGTCCTTAGAGGCTTCTAGTTCAGCATCATCTTCACGTCAGCATTTCAGAAAAAGAGTAAGCAAGATCTAAAAGCTGATCATTGACTTTAAAGCGTGAAGATGGCACACCCCCTGGAGGTGCAAGAGCCAATGAGAAGATTTCCCTTTGGAGGGAAATTTTACGACCCTTTGTGTTCTAGCAGGGCATTTGAATATGTACTTTCATTGGGTGTTTAAGAAAAGAATCTTTAAGATTCTTCGAGCACCACTTCGAGCAGCCGCAGCACTCTCCGCTCTTCAGCTCGCCGTTCAGACCGCCGCTCACATGCAGTGTTGATCGCCTGCTCTACAGCAGCCAGATTAGATCAGTGCTCTCAAGCAGCCCTGTTCTCGCACCGCTATGTTAAAACCTGATCAGTGCTTCGCACACGAGCCGCCTGCAGCCGAGCGAGTGCACTTCGGGGTATCCTTTTAAGAGCTTTAAGAGAGAGCAAATTTTCGGTGACGTTGTTGCAAATGTCGGCCACGACTGTCAATGACGGGCACAGTCTGGGAGAGTCCCACGCAGAAGCCATGCTCGCTGATTCGACCTGCTCTCACTGCGAGAGTATGAGTCTCGCCTCTCTGCGCTCGCGGATAGCGTTCTTTTCAGAACGTGATCCCGCCCCTTGCGCAAGGAAAAAACAGCAGGGCAGAGCATCTCAGTGCTCGGACGAGAGCGATATGACTCGCTCTCTCCACAAGAAGAGGTTCCACCCGTCCACTTCTCTCGTCCGGACCAACGTCCCTCTGCGGCCACGAGTGACTTGGTTTCGTTTGGAGGATCTGATGATGAGCCGCAGGACGACAGCATGTCTCTAGTGGCATCGAAGGCATCTAGCGGCACTAAACCAGTGCCAACTCAGCAGCAGACGCAGAGGGACAGGTCACCAGCCACCAAACCAGCACCGAGCTCCGATCACAGACGGTGCTCGCGCTCTGCTAGGCGCCACAACACCTCCGGTGCGACAGGGCCCCCGACCCAAGATAGTGTTGGACCCTGCAGCCCAGAAGCCGTCCTGATGGCCAAGAAAGGAAGGGGAGGAGGCTAAGTCATGCTGCGGCCAGACCACCCTCCAAAAAGCCTCACCCAGTTTTCCTGCCACCCTGTTCAGTTCCGGGTGCTCGAAAAAGAGTGTTTGTTGCCCACACAGGGCCTGGGGCCTCATTTATAAAACTTTGCGTAGGATTTGCGTCAGAAGTGGCGTACGGATGAAACATAGGACGTGCGTACGCACAGAAATATTCGGATTTATAAAACCGTGCGCACGCACATCCTACGCAGTTTTCCCTTAATAAATCACAATCAATTCTAAATGTAGCGCAGCTTTTGCGGCTTCATGTCACGCCCATAGTTGCCCATAAATAGTCCGTGAAACGCCCACAAATTAATATTCATCGATTGCGAAATCATGGCAAACACAGAGAGGAAATAAAAAAAACGTAACTTCACTCAATGTGAAGTAGAAATTATCGTTGGCAAGGTTGAAAAGAGGATAAAAATTTTGTTTTGGAGGGCACAGTGTGGGCATTACTAATGCCAAAATGGCACTTGAATGGCAAAAGGTTGTAGACGCCGTAAATGCTGTAGCCTCACAACCTCAGACCATGGCCGAAATAAAAAAGAAATGGTCGGACATCAAAGTTGAGGCAAAAAAGCGTCTAGCGCTCCATCGCCAGAGTGTGTCCTCGTTTGCCAGCAAGTCTTCTTGCTGTGTGAAGATGCGTTCACTCCGAATCCTTTCATTTGCCACATCTTCTAAGAGCACAAGATCAGCCATTGTGCGTCATTACGCATTGTGATGGGGAATTTTATTTTCGTCCATTTAATTGCATCTGACAAGCTACAGATGTCGGTTATAATCTACGTGGAAATGGGAAATAGTTCAGTGCAAATGTAATGTCTTGCAGCTTTCTGAATGGTTGAGACATACGTCATACTATCTATCTATAATCTATCTAAAATGATAGATACTATCATATCTATCTATCTATCTATCATCTATCTATCTATCTATCTATCTATCTATCTATCTATCTATCTATCTATCTATCTATCTATCTATCTATCTATCTATCTATCTATCTATCTATCTATCTATCTATCTATCTATCTATCTATCTATCTATCTCCCTAATTATCTATCTATCTGTCTATCTAATTGCATCTATATCTGCTCCGCCAGACGGACACATTGACGAGAATATCAGTTTCGTACATTAGCTATTTCGTTCTGTTTACCATATTATTTATGAGGATGAATTGCATAATATGCCAATATTATTGCAGAACATATTTCACTTTTATTTTTGCAAATATGTGTTAATTTGCATTTCTGTTGTAATTTTAGTTTGATTTTGTTTGTTTTGCACTGCAGATCGATCAAACGTGTGTTCGTGTAGGCTGTTAGTTGTAAGACTTGCTTTGTGAAGTCTTCATGTTATATATAAGAGGCAGTATTGCCATTTCTTTTGCACAACGGTCTACAGTTTCACACACTTTCACGTGTTTCTTCCATCTGCCGACGGTGTCGCCATTTCTCATTTCACCCGTTTTTGTGCGTACGCCTGGGTCAGAGCTTGCGTGAAGGACCGCACATTTTCCCGTCAAGTTTGCTTTTTATAAATACCAATTATTGCGTAGAGAGCGGCGTACGCCTTCTTTTGTGCGTACGCAACGTTTATAAATGAGGCCCCTGTTCATATGCCCTGCTTGGGAGCTGCTGTTATAGCGGAAATAAAAATCCAACATACTCAAAAAGAGAGCAAATTTCCTCTTCCACCACACACATGCACCCCAGTCCCTCAAAGCGACTTAAGGCAGGAGCACAACGACAGGACACATACAGGAGCAACGACCGACAAACAACAACTGAAGCACTGGGGTATATATACACAAAGGGAAACAAGGTTAACAAGATAATAAGAGGGAGTGGCTAAATGGGAAACACCTGGGGAAACTAATCAACATGAAAAACTACAAAGAACTACAAAACATGACACAAGACAGAATAACAAAAGTCCTCACAAGACAGGGAAACACAGGCTTGGATCATGACAATGTGTGTGTTTGTGTTTGTGTGTGTAAGATTAAGACTCCAGAATGAGAATTTGATGCCTTGACAACTCAATTTCACAGGGAGAATAGAGCAGAAAATATGCTAAATAATATGAAGACGATGTCCTGGCAGTAAGTACCAGCAGGTCAAGGTTTGGCTGGTTAGCATGGACCCGTTATCCCTTGCCAACTAGCTGCAAAGATCATCCAATGACAGCCATTTAAGAGTAGTTGTGTAATCTGTCAAAAATGTACTAAACACAAATGTAAAGGCCCATTCACACTAATAGTGAAATGAATAAGCCTCAGGCTGAAGGAAATGCAATTTCACGCTTGCACAGTAGAGGGCGTGCTGTGCTGACGTGCTGGATTGCAGAAGTTCAGCACTAAAACCTGATTTATACTTCTGCGCCGCAGCCTCTACGCTGTGGGCTACGGGGCGATTTTCATTTCCTGTAAACTTGTTATGTACTAATAAAACTGCATTTGGATTCTCAACCTTTGTCTGTAACGTACTGCTCCAGAAGACAAAGGTTGAGAATCCAAATGCAGTTTTATTAGTAAGTGGTAATCCACACTCGTAGTCATCAAACAGGCAAGAGGTCATAACATGTAATCAGTCCAATCAGGCAAACAAGACGAGAGAGAGGCAAAAGGGTAATCCACAGAACAGGCAAGTAATCCAAAACCAAGGGACAAGGAACCAGGGAAAACGCTCAACATTGCAGTGTGAACAAAACAAGACTTTGCAGTGAATGACAGAGTGAACATGGTATATATAGGCAGAAGTGATGAGGTAATGAGACACAGGTGCAAACAATGAGTGATGATGAGTCTGGGTAATGGGTAATGTAGTCTTTGATGGAATGACAGTCCAGGTTGGAGTGCCCTCTGGTGGTGATCACAGGCACTCACACTGGTGAATTGTGACAGGAATCTTTGACCATTCTTCTAGAAGCGCATTTGTAACGTCAGGACGAGAAGGCCTGGCTCGCAGTCTCCGCTCTAATTCATCCCAAAGGTGTTCTATCAGGTTGAGGTCAGGACTCTGTGCAGGCCAGTTAAGTTCCTTCACACCAAACTCGCTCATCCATGTTTTTATGGACCGACGCTTTGTGCAGTGGTGCGCAGTCAGGTTGGAACAGGAAGGGTCCGTTCCCACAAAGTTGGGAGCATGAAAATGTCCAAAATGTCTTGGTATGCTGAAGCATTAAGAGTTCCTTTCATTGGAACTAAGAGGCCAAGCCCAACCCCTGAAAAACAACCCCCACACCATAATCCCCCCTCCACCAAACTTTACACTCGACACAATGCAGTCAGACAAGTCCCGTTCTCCTGGCAAATGGCAAACCCAGACTCGTCCATCAGATTGCCAGACAGAGAAGCGTGATTGGTCACTCCAGAGAACATGTCTCCACTGCTCTATAATCCAGTGACGGCGTGCTTTACCCCACTGCATCCCACACTTTGCATTGCACTTGGTGATGTAAGGCT
Organism: Romanogobio albipinnatus; assembly: GCA_023566225.1. Lineage (NCBI taxonomy): Eukaryota > Metazoa > Chordata > Actinopteri > Cypriniformes > Gobionidae > Romanogobio > Romanogobio albipinnatus. The sequence continues at coordinate 63,284,307 of CM042241.1, read as the reverse complement.
TGGATGAGTTGCTCAGCCATTGAAACCCATTCCATGAAGCTCTACACACTGTTCTTGAGCTAATATGAAGGCCACATGAAGATTTGGAGGTCTGTATCGATTTGCCACAGCATGCGCTGACCCCGCTCTGCGCCGCTATATATATATATATATATATATATATATATATATATATATATATATATATATATATAGTGAGGAAAATAAGTATTTGAACACCCTGCTATTTTGCAAGTTCTCCCACTTGGAAATCATGGAGGGGTCTGAAATTGTCATCATAGATGCATGTCCACTGTGAGAGACATAATCTAAAAATAAAAAAAATCCAGAAATCACAATGTATGATTTTTTAACTATTTTTTTTGTATGATACAGCTGCAAATAAGTATTTGAACACCTGTCTATCAGCTAGAATTCTGACCCTCAAAGACCTGTTAAAATGTCCACCTCCACTCCATTTATTATCCTAAATTAGATGCACCTGTTTGAGGTCGTTAGCTGCATAAAGACACCTGTCCACCCCATACAATCAGTAAGAATCCAACTACTAACATGGCCAAGACCAAAGAGCTGTCCAAAGACACTAGAGACAAAATTGTATACCTCCACAAGGCTGGAAAGGGCTACGGGGAAATTGCCAAGCAGCTTGGTGAAAAAAGGTCCACTTATTCATTTTGAGGAATACTGGATCTGTTTTTCTGCACGTGAGATGAGTAAAAGCATGTTCACATTTAGTCTAGAACTACAAGTATAGAGATTTTTTAAAAAGGCTCTTAATAGCATGACATTGTAGCCTAATGAAATTGGCTTTTATTATGGGTAAGACGGGGGGAAAATATTCAAAATGCAGTCGCATTTGTGTGGCCAGCGTCACAGCAGTTAACTCATCTTAAGGACCTCAGGCCAATAATTGTCTTCTAGCATCATGAAAACCAAAACAACATGTACATAAAAACGCCTTTGAAGATAATAAGGAATGATTTTTGCTTTCACAAGGAAATAAACTATTACCAGCTGAGCCAAGATGAGCAAGAAGAGAAAGAAAAAAAAGCTTGTTTTTAATATCCCTCTCTCCAGTCCAGCCCAAGAAATAAATGAGAACAGGAACAGCTAGTACAATACATTATGGGTACACTGATACAGTTACTAATGTGAAGGGATTGCAAATGGGTTTTCCTGACTAGAGGAACTCAATAATGCTTTGTTCCAAAAGTACTTCAAAATATCTTTTGTGTTCGGCAGAAGAAAGGACTGCATACAGGTTTTGAATGACATGAGTCAATTAAGTTCAGTTTAAGTTAAACTACTGCCACAGTCAAGTCTTTTTGAAAAAGTAGTTCAAGCAGACAAATACCTTAAAGCTATTATATATTTTAAATATATACACTACCAGTCAAATGTTTGAAATAGGCTTTTTTAAAGTTTTTGAAAGAACTCTCTAATGCTCACGAAGGAAACATGATACCATTAAGAAGTTTGGGGTAAGTTAAAAAAAAAAATATATATACATTCAGCAAGGATGAATTAAATTGATCAAAAGTGTGAATCAGCATATTGTTTTCAACATTGATAATAAATCACAAATGTTTCTTGAGCATCAAATCATCATATTAGAATGATTTCTGAAGGATCATGTGACACTGAAGACTGGAGTAATGATGCTAAAAATTAAGGATCATAATTTCTCAATTAGGGTGGCCACATTAGTCATGAGCATATTAATTTACACTAAATACTACATTCATTGAAAACGTAGCAGCATTATATAAAAATATAGCCTATATATAATGATCTACTCTTACAAAAAAAAAAAAAAAGATTAAAATATTCACTGCTCCAGACTCCAGAAGGAAACAAAATGCATTAAGAGCAGGAGGGTGAAAACTTTTAAACAGGATGAAGAAGTCAAAATTTTTCTTATTTTGTTTAAATATCTTATTTTTTTCTTCTTCATTTAGTACTGCCCTTCATAAGAAACAGAAGATACTTAGCCTACATGATTCCCGGAAGACAAATTTAAGTACAATTTAGCCCCGCAGTGCTTCTGTTAACGTGCTGCGTTACAGCCTGTGTGTATGCCTACTAGTGTTGTCAAAAATATCCATATTTCGCTATGTATCGATACTGAAATATCTGAAACGATACAATACTAATTTTCTACAGTATCGATATCAGCTGCGCTCTCCTCTCTCCGACCGACAGCGAGTGACACGCACCCGCCTCCTCTCATTCAGTCAGTTTAATCCTCTGAACATTGCGAACGGGTGTTCTGCTGGACTTTTGTTAGTATTGGTGTGACCGGTCTGAATTTTGCGCGGGGTTGCACATAACGTTAATTCTACTACTTCTCGCAGATTTCACGCTCGCATCTGAAGCGCACACACACATACCGTAATAAAGCCGCCTCTGACATACAAGTGCAAAAATGAGCTCCTTTTTACAATTTATTAATGGTCAAATACACTCAACAAATGTCTCAATGCCCATCTTGGTGAGTTTTAACGTAAACACAGTTGTAACCAGCTCACAGGAACAGTGTTTGGATATGCGTGCGTCAGGTCTTAAAGGAACAGAAGTTATTTATTATTCAAACTACAAAAAGACAAATGATCACTTATGAGCACACATATTTTGAATGCCTTCGGCAGAATTCAAATGAGCCATTTTAATCTAGATTAATCTAGATTAAATTTTTTTTATCTATGCCCACAACTAGTTTTATTACAGCAACAATTAGCATTTTGAATGAAAAACAGACTTTTGGATGTTGAACAGGAACAGTAATGACTGTATGAGCATAGCTCAAACACAAACTTGATGTTGGCTTGACAATGCCGTCTGAAAGTTTTAGAAGCTTGAAGGTTTTAGAAGTCAGAGAAAGTCAACACTATGTTGCTAGCAGGTTTTACCTCATTGTTAACATTCATTTACCATGTTTTAACACTGTGTTATTATGTTTCTAACATATTTTAGCACACTGTTTAGCTTGTTTTGACATGTTACTAGCACATTGCTGGCATGTTAACTGGCATGTTTAACACATTACATGCAAGTTTGTAGCATGTTTGAGCATGTTGATATCATGCTACTAGCATGTTTAACATTACTAGCAGGTTTGTTGCATGTTTGAGCATGTCAATAGCATGTTATTAACATGTTTAACACAATACTAGCATGTTTGAGCATGTCGATAGCATGTTATTAGCATGTTTAACACATTATTAACAGGTTTGTAGCATGTTTGAGCATGTCGATATTATGTTACTAGCATGTTTAACACATCACTAGCAGGTTTGTAGCATGTTTGAGCATGTTGATGGCATGATACTAAGATGTTTAACACATTACTAGCAGGTTTGTAGCATGTTTGAGCATACCGATAGCATGTTAGTAGCATGTTTCCATTACTAGCAGGTTTGTAGCATGTTGATAGCATGATACTAGCATGTTTAACACGTTACTAGCCGGTTTGAGCATGTTAATAGCATGTAATTAGTATGTTTAACACATTACTAGCAGGTTTGTAGCATGTTTGAGCATGTTGATAGTACAATACTAGCATGTTTAACACATTACTAGCAGGTTTGTAGCATGTTTGAGCATGTAGATAGCATGTCAATAGCATGTTACTAGCATGTTTAACACATTACTAGCAGGTTTGTAGCATGTTTGAACACACCAATACCATGATACTAACATCTTTTAACACATTACTAGCAGGTTTGTAGCATGTTTGAGCATGCAGATAGCATGATACTAGCATGTTTAACACATTACTAGCAGGTTTGTAGCATGTTTGAGCATGTCGATAGCATTTCACTAGCATGTTTAACACATTACTAGCAGGTTTGTAGCATGTTTGAGCATGTCGATAGCATTTCACTAGCATGTTTAACACATTACTAGCAGGTTTGTAGCATGTTTGAGCATGTAGATAGCATGATACTAGCATGTTTAACACATTACTAGCAAGTTTGTAGCATGTTTGAACACACCAATACCATGATACTAGCATGTTTAACACATTACTAGCAGGTTTGTAGCATGTTTGAGCATGTAGATAGCATTTTACTAGCATGTTTAACACATTACTCGTAGGTTTGTAGCTTGTTTGAGCATGTCGATAGCATGTTATTAGCATGTTTAACACATTACTAGCAGGTTTGTAGCATGTTTGAGCATGTAGATAGTATGATACTAGCATGTTTAACACATTATAAGCAGGTTTGTAGCATGTTTAAGCATGTTAATAGCATGTTATTAGTATGTTTAACACATTACTAGCAGGTTTGTAGCTTGGTGGTTTCCGTTGATCTTCAAATTCAAAAAGTTCACTACATTTTAAAGAACCAATTTAAAATAAATGAAAACAATAAATAAATCTAAATCCATGAAATGATCCCATGACATCCCATATAAAATGGTTCTATGTATGAATCCCCTGACAAAACTCTTTAAGATTCTATGCAGAACCTTTTCTATATAGGACTCAAATCAGTTGTTAAAACCATGGGCGTCGGAAGCAAAAAAAATGTGGGTGGGTCCTCAGAATTTTTTTACTGGAGTAGATCAATAAGTACAAATATACCACTTTGCTTGCTAAGCGTATAGTTCGGAAAGACAAAATTACGGGAATCGCCATATCATTGAGAGCGGCAGTAGTGTAGGGGTAAGACGCACGGCATCTAGTTTTGACACAAATCGACCCGCGGTTCGAGTCCGCCTTTCGCCGAGCTAAATCTTCTCCCTTTTCCCATCACAAATCAGATCGGAAAGGCATTTATTTTCAATAAAAATGACGAAAATATTAGAAAAGTGGAAATAAAGCATCTAACATGTGTTTAATAATAAGTGTTTATCGATTAGGGGTAGGTAAACAGACATGTGCTGAATGTTAGAGACGATAAAAGTGAGTGGGTCCAATATCATTGATCGTAAAAAGTGGGTGGGTCTTGTCCCACCCACATACAATGGTTCCGACGCCCATGGTTAAAACAGTAATTTATATGAACCATCAAATTCTTAAGAATAAATCAGACTTTTAACTTTCCAGCCAATTATTTGAAAATGCATCTGAAAAGTGATCCGTTGAAAAGCAGATACAGAGTGAACAACATTTGAGACGCGTGACCTGTCATCCCACCTGTTGTAGAAGAGTCCTATACCATCAAGTTCAAGTGTGATAAACACTGTACCTTTGAGTCAACTTGGCACTTTTGTTTTAGCACACAACCTACACAAATCCTAGAAGTGAGTGCTTTAACACTAGACACGAGCCATCTATAATGAAGCGCAGTGTTCCATAAACAAGCCTCGCTTCTGAAAAAACTATTGGAGCTTGTCAGAGAGATCCGCTTGAATCGCTACCCAACAGCGAGCTTCTGTATTCGTGCTGTGTTCGACTCAAGGAAACAGCTCACCTAGTGTCATATTTCATTCTGCCTGGGCTTTGATCAAGTGGACTGCTGCTCCGTATTTCCTCACGATCATCTGTGATGGAAGGCTAGCCGGTCCACCGCAGCAGGAGGAACATGGGCGGCTGGGAGAGTGCTGAGGGATGACGAACCTGCAGAAGACCAAGAGACCAACGTTCTAGTAACAGAACACAACATAATCCGATGTACAAACAGTCGGTGAAACCATGGGTGGCTTTTACACTGATGAAATTTCCTTGAGGGAACAAGAATGGAGTTAAGGAATAGTCCCACTGAACACAGGAAGAGAGATATTTAAGGACAGGTAGAGCTCTGAAAACATAAAAATGGTCCATATGACTTTAAGGCTGACATATGTAATCAGAGTTTTAATGGAACAGTTAATTGAACCTTTAAACAAAACTACTGTCACGCCCTGCTCTGACACACAAGGGTTGAGGATCCAAATGCAGTTTTTATTAGGGGTAATCCACAATCATAATCCAAGGGTCAAAACCACAGGGAAGACAATCCAAAACAAGCAACATGCAGGATAAAGAGCAGCGGAAAACGGGGGAATCAAGGAATTAAGGCAGAAGGTCAGAACCAAAACACAGGAGAAAAAACAGCACACTCAGAAATGCAGTGTGACACATACAAGACTTTGCAATGAGTGACTGAATAAACACGGCTTATGTAGGCAGAGTTAACAAGGGTAATGTCACACAGGTGATCAAACAATAATGAGTCCAGGCAATGGGTTATGGGAAGTGTAGTTCATGGTGGGAAAGCCAAGGAGACGGGAGGAGTGCCCTCTAATGGATATCAAGGACACTCCAGCTGGTGGATGTAACTATCATATTTTAAGTAGTGCTCGCTGCAGAGCATCTGGAGCTCAAGGGTGGAGCTTAACCTGTTTAATGGGTGGAGAGATAGGGTTATGGGCAGGGTTAGGGTGTGGTTAGGGGATGCAGCTCCCAGCACCCATTATGCCCACAGTTGGTCAAGAGAGGGTGGAGCTGGAGCCCTAGAGAGGGGGCGGGGGGCTGGAAGTAATCATATAGTGTAAATACAGAGCTCATACTCAAGGAAGAAAAGCAACCTGTCTCACAGAATTCCGTGAAATGAACACGGGCCCCTTAACTCAAAATCTGTGACAGTTTCACGGAATCGCCAAAAATTTCTTGATGGGTCCACGGAAGTGATTCCTATGCGAATCAATGACAGTAAAAAGCAGACACGATTTTATGAATATTTATAGGCTACTTTTATATTTTGGAGCAACTAACTCCACTCCTACCTTAAACCTACCCACCTCTCAACAATATAAAACACATAACAGGCAAATACATGTACAGTCACAGGTATTTATTGCAAAAACTGACCAAAAACATCATACAAGTATTAAATCATGTTGCATTCCAAGTCTTCTGAAGTCACACGATGCCTTCATGTAAAGAACAGAGTTGATCTTAATGTTTTAATCGCTAAAATGATGATCCCGCCGCTCCGTGAACACACTCATTCATATCTCATTCAAATAATACACACAACTCTTTAGCGTGACGCAATCTGTCACGAGACACACGAGAGCCAATGGCATTTTACAATCAAAGCCGACATAATGACGCAATTGGTCACGAGACATACGACAGCCAATGCTGTCAAAGCTGACGTAACGTTTCTTCCGGTGGTAAAATTTGAAATGTGTTTTTGATCTTTGGCGGATGGACTCGACGCTGCTGATCGCTTTTGTGGATTTTCTTCACACAAATCAAACGTTTGGCGTCGGAACACTTGGAATATTTGTACTTTTTGTGCCTGCAGTCGTATCTGTCTGTTATATCCTGTTTTTTATAATACACAAATGGGTAGGTTTAGAGAAGGGATTGGGTTACGTGTTCAAAACGTGTCTAAATACTGTAAATAAATAAAAAATGAAAATAATTATAAATAAATTTATGCTGGCTGATTAAATCGAGAATCACACTCCATGTCATAATGGCAAAAATCATAGTTTCATGATGAAAACAATGCCCAAAGTGTCTGTATACTGTCATTGACTTTCATAGGAATCACTTCCGTGGACCCATCACAGAATTTTTGGCGATTCCGTGAAACTGCCACGGATTTTGAGTTAAGGGGCCCGTGTTAATTTCACGGAATTCTGTGAGATAAGGTTGAAGAAAAGACACTTTTTATTCTCAAGCCCAAAAATATGCAATTTGGTGTAGATGCTGATATTTATATGATCAAAAAGTATGAAATTCTGAAAGTTTTTAATGTAAATCAATGAGATCCTTATAAAAGTATAGCAGACTTTAAAAAATATCAGTTGTTCATATTAATGCTTAGTTTTATGATCATGGGCCCTATCTTGCACCCAGCGCAATTGACTTTACACCGACGCATGTGTCATTCCTATTTTGCACCCGCGCAAAGCGCGCTTTTCCCTCCACAGAAGCACGTCGCTAAACTAGTGAATGAACTTGCGCTCCCTGGGCGGTTCAGCGCAAAAAAGGAGGCGTGTTCCGGCGCAAACAATCCCTGGTGCTATTTTGCTGTTCCATTAAACAATTGCGCCACTGACCAGAAAAAACCTAGTCTAAAGTCAGTGGCGCGTTGCGCGTTGTTCATTATGCTATTTTAAGGGCGCATGCTTGACCATAGCGTGCACAACGCGCATACACTTTGCTCATGTAATCTACACAGATGCAACAGTTATTTTTGCAAATCATAAATTGTTACACTAAAAAAATATTAACACATGAGATGACGGAAATCATTGTGGTGTGCCACGAAGATGTGAAAAAATAGGCATAAATCTAGCTTACAAATTATTCAGGCTAATTATTTATTTAACCGACGCTATTTTGGGTGGGTTTCTCCCATCCTCATACAACACAACTTCTCTGTCTTTCACTGCTCTTACAAGAACATCAGTCTCCTCGGCTGTGAACCGCTCCTGGCGTGCGCCTGGTAAATACGCCATAATAATAGCAATCCATAATGGAACTTGCGCACCTGCTTTTAAAGGGAATGTTGGATGACGCTCTGATTGATTTATTCACGTTACGCCCAAACCACACCTATGAATAATGAAGCTACTTCAGACCAACCCATTTTAGATTTGCGCCGGGCGCAAGAGCCATTTATCCCGCCGGGAAAATAGCAACAGCGCCGAGACCCGCCCACAAAGTTACTTGCGCTTTGTGCTTTGACACTTGCGTTTCAGATCGTTAAAATAGGGCCCCAAATCTCTGTAGTTTTTATCTTGGGGGTAAAACATATAATGCAATGCAATTCAATGATGATTGGGAGGTTGAACAAATAAATGTTCTTTAAAGACCGATATATCATATTTGATATATTTTAACATGATTTTCCAAAAAAATATATGTATGGATAATCAAGTATACCTAAATTACTTCAATCCTGTAAGTATTCATCTTGAAATATTAGCAAAAACTAAAAAAGAAGTAAATTCTAAAATGACTAATAGTACATATTATATTAAACAGTTAATATAATAAAAATAAAACGGTTAATTTAGAGGCTTTAGAAATGTGTGCATCAAATGTGATACAGCAGGCTTTATAGGGTTCAAATTCATACAGATCACTTTTACTTGGTTTGCCGTTGACTAGGGAAGCACCAATATTAAACTTCTGGACAATACCAAATAGTCAATATTTATTTTCATGTTATTGCATATTACTGATAAATGGCAGATGTTTTTTTTTAACCAAAATAAATGAATAAATGAATAAAACAACCATTCATTCATAAACTAAAATTAACCGTTTAAAATGTTTTTAAAGTAAATGTAGGCATCACAACATTATAAATGTTTAGCATTGTTGCAATTTTGCAATTTTTTTAAATTTTAATAGTGTTTATTAATGTTTATAAAGATGAACTACATACAACTGAAACCAATACATTTTTTTAAAGAAAAAGACCAAATAGCGACATTGTACCATAACTGTATGTATCTGTAGTAAAGCTTGTTTATACGGGAAGAAGGAGGCGGGAACCGGCGAACGTTCAAAAACTTTTAATAAACAAATGAAAATAAAATGCTGCAGCCCCTCACGGACGACTGCAGCAACACATAACAAAACGTAAATCAAACACAACACAAAATCCAGGCCTGGTCCTCTCTCATCCCTCACTGTCGTCGCTCCTCCTTTATACTCCCTCACTCCTCCGCGAGGGCCGAGATCGCAGTTGGCGCTCATCCTCTCTGATGAGCGCCGCCTCGTCCCGCCCTCACGGTCCCTCTACCTCGCTGCTCGCCACATACCCCCAACGCCCTACGCAGGCCGGGGGGCACTCCCGAGACTGTGCTCTACTCCCCCCTCCCCACCCCCTCCCCGGGGGGGCCGATCAGGGGTCGCGGCCGCGGGACCTGGGGGTAAGAACAGCGAGGTGAGAGAACGGAAAAAAAGAAAAAAAAAATTCTGGTCCGGTTCCCAGACACACTGCCGCTCGGTCCTCAGCCAGCCGAGAGGCTCTTCTTCGCGGTGCCATGCGGTGGTACTGGACGCTCGGTGGACGGCTCGAGACTCCTCCGCCCCCTGGCGGCCGGCGGTGGCTCCTCCTTCTGAGGGCAGCCGGAAGCGAGTCCCCGTCCCGCGCCCCCTGCTCCTCCCCAACCTGGCGGACGGCAGCAGGCTTCTGCTCCTCCCCAACATGGCGGACGGCAGCAGGCTTCGGCTCCGGGTAAGCGCTGGGGACTCCTTCGCCCCCTCACGGACGGCAGCCACCCCACCTCGACCCAGGGGCACGGCAGCGAGCTCTCCGTCCCACCGACCTTCATCCGCTCCAGCACCACCGCTTCGGGCAGCCGCTCGCGGACTTCTCTTCTCCGCGCTGCCCCTCAGCTGCGAGGGCTCTTCGACAGCGTGTCCCTCCTTCCTCCCGGGCTTCGGCACCACTGTAGTAAAGCTTGTTTGTACGGGAAGAAGGAGGCGGGAACCGGCGAACGTTCAAAAAGTTTAATAAACAAATGAAAAATAAAATGGCGGCGGCAGCCCCTCGCGGTCGACTGCCGCCTACACACAAACACAAAGTGAAAATAAAAATCTGCAGCCCCTCACGGACGACTGCAGCAACACATAACAAAACGTAAATCAAACACAACACAAAATCCAGGCCTGGTCCTCTCTCGTCCCTCACTGTCGTCGCTCCTCCTTTATACTCCCTCACTCCTCCGCGAGGGCCGAGATTGCTGCGGCTCGCAGCTGGCGCTCATCCTCTCTGATGAGCGCCGCCTTGTCCCGCCCTCACGGTCCCTCGACCTCGCTGCTCGCCACAGTATCCCTATAGCATTACTCTCAAAATGTCATTGGCTCGTAATATTGTAATATTGTTAAAAGCCTATGATTACGTTAAAGAAAGACATCATAATTAGACAAAACTAACTTTTAAGCTGCCACGTCAGAGTGCAGAATATCTGACCTGCTCTGTGCAGCATTAACAGAAGAGAAAGCACATCATTCAGAGACACATCCTCCTCCATCTGCTGCAGTGCAGGAGTTTTACATTCACTCACCAGAGCAATGCCAAGTGAAGACATTAGCATGGCGAAGCACACTATGCACTGCAGTAGAGTGCTAGTTTATCTGACACCACATTGATATGCTGTTGCACACTGACTGAATGCCCCTGTTTGGTTAGTTAAATCAATAAATCCTACAGTGAAGCCTCCTGAGGTGCTGACCACTGATGATCAATATCATATCAATACCAATGAATTGAACATCATCACAGACAGGCATCAAGAATGAGTTTATGAATTATGAATCCTTCAATAAGACACTACAGATACACTCACCTAAAGTATTATTAGGAACAGCTGTTCAATTTCTCATTAATGCAATTATCTAATCAACCAATCACATGGCATCTTCAATGCATTTAGGGGTGTGGTCCTGGTCAAGACAATCTCCTGAACTCCAAACTGAATGTCAGAATGGGAAAGAAAGGTGATTTAAGCAATTTTGAGCGTGGCATGGTTGTTGGTGCCAGACGGGCCGGTCTGAGTATTTCACAATCTGCTCAGTTACTGGGATTTTCACGTACAACCATTTCTAGGGTTTACAAAGAATGGTGTGAAAAGGGAAAAACATCAAGTATGCGGCAGTCCTGTGGGCGAAAATTCCTTGTTGATGCTAGAGGTCAGAGGAGAATGGGTCGACTGATTCAAGCTTGATAGAAGAGCAACTTTGACTGAAATAACCACTCGTTACAACCGAGGTATGCAGCAAAGCATTTGTGAAGCCACAACACGCATAACCTTGAGGCGGATGGGCTACAACAGCAGAAGACCCCACCGGGTACCACTCATCTCCACTACAAATAGGAAAAAGAGGCTACAATTTGCACAAGCTCACCAAAATTGGACAGTTGAAGACTGGAAAAATGTTGCCTGATCTGATGAGTCTCGATTTCTGTTGAGACATTCAGATGGTAGAGTCAGAATTTGGCGTAAACAGAACGAGAACATGGTTCCATCATGCCTTGTTACCACTGTGCAGGCTGGTGGTGGTGGTGTAATGGTGTGGGGGATGTTTTCTTGGCACACTTTAGTGCCAATTGGGCATCGTTTAAATGCCACGGCCTACATGAGCATTGTTTCTGACCATGTCCATCCCTTTATGACCACCATGTACCCATCCTCTGATGGCTACTTCCAGCAGGATAATGCACCGTCACAAAGCTCGAATCATTTCAAATTGGTTTCTTGAACATGACAATGAGTTCACTGTACTAAAATGGCCCCCACAGTCACCAGATCTCAACCCAATAGAGCATCTTTGGGATGTGGTGGAACGGGAGCTTCGTGCCCTGGATGTGCATCCCACAAATCTCCATCAACTGCAAGATGCTATCCTATCAATATGGGCCAACATTTCTAAAGAATGCTTTCAGCACCTTGCCACATAGAATTAAGGCAGTTCTGAAGGCGAAAGGGGGTCAAACACAGTAAAAGTATGGTGTTCCTAATAATCCTTTAGGTGAGTGTATGTCTGTCTTATGGGGATGCAAATAAAACTACTGACATTTTGGTCCCACTTTATATGATTATATATATTTAACTTCTATGCACTACCATTTAAATTAGTAAGTTGATGCAGTGCACTTCAAGTGTGTCCTGTCATGTTAGATCTCACCCACCCTTTGCTTTAAAGATGTTTGAGGTCCTTTTTCTTCTTTGTCGTTATACAACTATTAAATTAATGTTATTTTATTTAACTCGTTTTGATTGGCCAACTTGTGATGTTATTCTTGCCTTCTGCAGACGGACGGATTGATGGATGGATGAATATTTGGATTATGGATAAATGGATGGTTGGATGGATGGATGGATAAATGGATGGTTGGACAGATGGATGGATGGACAGATGGATGAATGAACTGATGGATGATGGACAGATGGTTGAATGGATGAATGGATAAATGGATGATTGGATGTATGGATGGATAAATGGATGGTTGGTTGGATGGATGGATGGATAAATGGATGGTTGGATTGATGGACGAACGTACGGATTGATGGACAGACGAATGGTAGGATGGATAAATGGATGGTCGGACAGATGGGTGGATGGACGGACTGGCAGACGAATGGACAGATGAATGGATGGATGGATGGTTGGAGGTATGGATGGTTGGACAGCGGACGGACAGATGGATGATGGACAGACGAATGGATGGTTGGATGGATGAATGGATGTTGGATTGATGAACCGATGGACAGACGGATTGATGGATGGATAAATGGATGGTTGGATAGATGAACGGATGGACGGATGGATTGAAGGATGGCTGGATGGGTGCATGGATGGATAATTTCTTTTGAAGTACATTGTAATTATTAAAGACACCACATAGAGTGAGCAACATTTCTTTATTTATCTTTATTTATTCGGGTCCCGGGTCTGTTTAACATTTGTGTGTAATACCCTCGATCCGAACTCGGAGAACCTGCCCGTGATCAGAGTCAGTCACCACTGCTTGTGTGTTTTTTGTAACTTGCAATTTGTAAAATTAGGATAAGAAAAGTGTGAGTCAGGAAATAAGGTTTAAAAAAAGAAAGACAGAAAAAACACGAGCAATCTCTCTCTCTCGTTCGCTTGCGCTCTCTCTCTCTCAGCCATTGCAAGTGCACGGTAATAATGGATACCTTCATGAGTGATGTGCGAAAAAAGCTAAAAAAAACTACGAATATAAAGACGTTAAACCCACGGGCACCTCTTCTGTCTGGGCATCCTTCATGCATATTGTGGACAAACATGAGACAAAAAGTATTACGTGTGACGCACTGTTGAAGTTTGATTTGAACTTATATTTAAATAATATATTTCAAATCAGCAACAAAATCTCAGGTGAACTGTCACAAATTAAAAGGCTCATATTTCAGGTTACTCCAGCTAACGCGCATGTGCAGTCATAAAGCGTGTGTCATGTTTCTATGGCAACCCGAGCTTCCGCAGTGACTGACTAATAATAATATGAATGTACCGTCATGTTTAATCTTAAAGTTTTGGTGAACAGACTCGGCTCACTGAGATTATAGCAAATACTGTAAATAATGCTCACGTCAGCGGCCACCGAAGGAGCAATCGTTATTATAGTTCAAAAAGGCAAACAGTCAAAGTTATTATGCAAGTTAAAGTTAAAAACGCATTTGTCATCTGTCACCGTGACATAAAGTGGACTTTTAAAGCTGAAATGATGAGTGAATAAAGCATACTTGAAATAACAAGAGAGGAATAACATGGATTGAACCTTTTGGCAAGGATAAATGCATCACAGTCAAGTAACGTTACAAGGGAGAGGACGGCTATAGGTAAGACAAAAAGTTATATTTTTCGCAACTTGTTTATTGACTTGTTAATATCAGTTTATACAATTGGATGGATGGTTGGACGGATGGAGAGACAGATGGATGGATGGACAGATGCATAGATTGTTGGATGGATGGACAGAAGGTTGGATAGACAGATGCATGGATGGTTGGATGGATGGACAGATGATGGATAGATGGATGGATGGTTGGATGGATTGATGGATATATGGATGGATGATTGGATGGATGGATGGATGGATAGATGGACGGTTGGATGGATGGATGGATGGATGATAGATGGAAAGGTGGATGGACAGAGTGATGGAATGGACGGATGGATGGATGGATGGGATGAAGGACGGAGACATGGATGTACAGTTGGATGGATGGAAAGACAGATGGATGGATGGACAGATGCATAGATTGCTGGATGGATGGACAGAAGGATGGACGGACGGACAGACAGATGCATGGATGGTTGGATGGACAGATGATGGATGGATGGTTGGATGGATTGATGGATAAATGGATGGATGAATGAATGGATGGATGGACAGAGTGATGGATGGACAGATGGACGGAGGGATGGATGTACAGTTGGATGGATGGTTGGACGGATGCAAAGACAGATGGATGGATGGATAGATGCATAGATTGTTGGGTGGATGGACAGAAGGATGGACAGATGATGGATGGTTGGATGGATTGATGGATAAATGGATGGACAGTTGGATGGATGGATGGATGGATGAATGGACGGAGGAAAGGATGGATAAATGGATGGAAAAAATCATGTTAATCAGATAACGGCGCATTTTACGCCATATGCAACATATTTTAGATGGAAAGGTGGATGGACGGCTGGATGGATAGATAGATGGATGGATGTATATATTCAATTAATACACAAAACAGTCAGAGGAGTGGCTTGGACTTGGACAAACCAATCAAAAACAGCCTCTGCTTATCAATCAAGCGTAGCGTCAGTTCTGACAGGTCACGTTAGTCAAGCTCGCATCAGCTGACTGTCAGCTGATCACGTCTACCAATAGGAATACGATATCTATCACAGCTCCTTCAGTACTATCAGCAGCTGTCGCGTTTCTCCAGAGCTAACTACCCTGCTCCATCCCCAGCTCCTCCTCTCGTCCAGTCAGGAATTGGCATTCTGATTCCCCTGGAATCAGACTAAATTCCCGAATTATTTTGTACATTTAAATATTGACATTAATCATATCTGCAAATACATTATGTCGCTTCTATTCTGTGTACCCTGAGGGGGTTATCACTGCTCTCCCTGCTCTTATCCATGCTAGGCTGCACGGATGCACCGGGAGTTCTTTCCCAGAACAGAACCATACCGCCAATCCCAACTGTATGCTAATAGTCAATCATCTTTGACCATAGTGGTCCTGACAGAAGATATTTTAAGGCATTCCGGTTGGTTGACATGTCTTGGGAGGGCGGGGTTTTAAAAGATATGGCATGTGATTGAAATGAGCAAAACATTGGTGTACTGTGCCACAAATGACCTGTTGTTTTGAATGTGAGAGTGGCTTTATTTATTGATTGATTGATTGATTTTGTACACACACACACACACACACACACAGAAAGAAAACAGCTTATAAATCATACTTTTTTATGTAAAACGCAGAAACGTTACCTGTAAGGATTATGATTAGGGGTCAGGTTAGGGTTAAGGTACAGAATGTAAAGTTTGCACAGTATAAAAATCATTATGTCTAAAGAGAGTCCTCATATAAAGCAAAAACCCAATGTGTGTGTGTTTGTGTGTGTGTGTTCTGTCACCTAAGATAACTGTGCTTCCCTCAAGCCAAAGCAAACAACAGATGATTATCGGATAGGAAGGAGAAATTTCACAGATAAAGTGCAGACACCCGAGTCAGCACGTTCTTCCGAGTCATCTGTAATTGCCTTACAAACACCCAGCACAATGCTGTCTGGTTCCTCCTGAGGGCTTTCAGAAATCCAGTGTATCATCAGCTGCCACACAAACACACGATGCACTCTAAATATTCCATCACATGCAGGAAACTTTCACCTGGAAAGGAGCGTTTTAAAAGCTGCATGCTTTAGGAGTAAAGAGGCACTTGAGCAGCATCTCGTCCTGTGCACGTCAGCATATGGTGACACTCACAGCTGTTTGTTCTGAGTATATAATAAGCATATGAAATGATTGGTTCACAAAGTGAGAGTTGTGACTGCTGGCAGCCTGTCATCAAACGCAGACGGGATACAGTAGAGATGCTGTCAAGGGATCGATATCCAGACGACTGCCGATAAGGAGAACAGGTCTGCTCTCATGCAGAGTGGATCTTTGAATCCAGGCCAAGGTGAAATGTGGATTAAAGGACATTATATCAGTTTGACGGCTCACCTTCGACTGATGAAAAACAATCATTCCGATCCACAAAACCGGTCATCAATAGAACCGAATGGGTCGGAGCGGCTCTCATTGAGCCTCATTCATGACACAAGAGCAGAACCAATTTATGCTAATTCATTCATACGTCCATTGTTGGAAATTTCTTCCATTTTAGGCACATTTATGTCCCAGGGGTTGATTGTTATTTCAAGAGCTTTGCCACTTTTTTCTTTTTGTTACATGAAGGTCACATTAAGCTTTTCAGCATGCCTCCATCCCTCCTTCATATCTAGCTTTCATTATATTTTAGATTTTACGGCCCTTGTTTGAGACCCATTTAAAATATATAAATACAAATATTTATTACTTTATAAATAAATATATCCATCATAAAAATGTGAATTAAAATGATTATATTATTATTATTATTTTATCATTTTGGATTACACGGTTCGATAACTTAAATTAAATAGAAATATGTGTTATTCCATATATAAATGTATCCATTATACAATTAGGAATAACAATAATAAAAATACTCATTATTATTATTATTAGGACAGTAAAATTTTAATTATTATTATTGATAATCATAATAATAATTTAGATTTTACGGTCCTTGTTTGAGGCCCAAAAATTTTATTTAAATAAAAAGTATTATAAACCATAATATTTACGTTTTAATATAAAATACATTTATTTATATACATTTATAATAAATAATTTATAACTATGTATTATTTTATATGTATATATTCATCATAAAAATATGAATTATAATTATTATATTATTTTTTTATTTTAGATTATACAGTTCGATACCCAGGTTTTCAATCTTAAATTAAATACAAATATTTATTATTCCATAGGAATATTAATAATAATACTGATTATTATTATTATTGATGATGATGATGATAATAACATTAATAATAATAATAATAATAATAATTTAGATTTTATTGTCCTTGTTTGAGGCCCAGATTTTCAATAAATATGAATTTAAATAAAAAGTATAATAAACCATAATATTTCTGTTTTAATATATAATAAATGTATTTAGGCCTACATACATTTAGAATACATCATTTATGTATTATTTAATATGCAAAAATAGTCATTAAAATAGGAATTATAATGATTATATTATTATAATTTTAGGATTAGGTTCGATACACAGAATTGCAATCTTAAATTAAATGCAAATATTTATTATTCCATACATAAATGTATCCATTATAAAAATAGGAATAATAATAATAATACTCATTATTATTGATAATAATAATAATTTAAAATGTCCTTGTTTGAGGCCCAGATTTTCAATAAATAAATATTTAAATAAAAAATATAATAAACCATAATATTTGTTTCAATATATAATACATGTATCTATAAATATAATATTTATTGTTACATACTGTATATAATTGTAATAATTTATAAAAATATGAATACTACTACTAATAATAATGATTTTATATATAATAAATGTATTTATAATTATGTATTATTTATTATACAAATATATCCATCATAAAATTACTATTGTTTAAAAAAAACTATGATTTCTAATCAGTATGATACTAAACTATGATATCTAAACAGTGTTTAATTTTACAAAAAGTATTTTGTGAGAACATTTTAAAAAACAAGTTGTGCTTTTTTGTAACATTACTGTGCTTTATCAATGATTCAGTGCCCATAAAAAGTTTGAAAATATAAAGTAAAATCAAGAAAAATATAAAACAGAATATTTGTATCATGCATAATTTACAAATCAAGCTGCTAGTGTTTCAAATTATGCTAAAAGTGTGGAAATATTTAATGACGAGTGTATTTAGAAAGAAAAACAAAAACACCCTGTTATGAATATACAGTATATACACTGTTGTTAGTGGACGAACTAAACTAGTGAGAGTGTGAAGTGTGTTTTAAGAGTGAAAAGTGTTTTAAGATTCATCTTCTCGCAGCGCACAGGTTCACCCATAACTGAAGAGAAACATGTAAATGGTCAAATGAAACTGTGTGTGTGTGTGTGTGTGTGTGTTGTGTGTGCAGCGCTTTATCTTCTCTGCACTGACTCTCTCTACACCGGCTCCCCTTCAGAGAGACAAGCAGAATAACAAACAGCTCAGAACGGCTGTATAAAGGATGGGCTTTCAACCTAACAATCAATCACTTAGCCATGTGTGACCATAGGTATCCCAGCTCACGCAGATTTATGGGGTCAGAGGTCAGAACGGAGGAAACAAAACATTGCAGGTAATATACAACTCTGGTGTGTAAGCGCCGACCTTCCCAACAGCACAGTCAACACCCCACGGTCAATAAAAACACACACGCCTGCCAATCCGCCAGTGGGCTTCATTATGTGAAGCGAGAAACGGGAACTTTTGGGAATTTTTCAGATTGACACCTAAAGTTGTTTGGTTCTTAGATCACGCAAAGCACATTTAGCCCGGCAATGTCAGTATAGCCTGATAGTGGGCATGTCGCTCAGGAGGACATGTCAATTCAGAGTCCGGGACCTCATGCATGACTCGTGGATTGCCGGGATCGGCGGTCGCTGTGGGAGTGTGAAGTCAAGTGTGACTGCCACTGCAGTGGTAGCAGATAAACTGTCTCAGACCTCTGCATTTCCCCAGGAAAAACACAGCCATTTTCCAGCTCCCGCAGGAGCCGCAGCCACGTACAAATGACCACTAGAGGGCGCTCTAGAGGACGAGAGCAAACATGACTGTGCAGAATGAGCCGCCGCTGGATCAAGATCAGAAGAGAAAGCAGTGAGGGGGAAGAAACACGAGCCACGGGCTGTTTGCACATGAATATGATGTTTTATATAAAGAGAGAAAAAAAGTGTTTTTATGCACTTAAAGTCCCAGTGAACTGGAAGTTGCAACTGATTTTACTTCAGTGCTCCTCCTCTCCATTCCGCATTCATAGCAGACTGATGCCCTGTCCCAAATGGCACACTTCATGTGCACTTTCGGTCTTGTGGACTTACATTGGCTGTTAAATCCACGAGACAGCAGGGTGTCCCATTTGTCATTTTAGGTCTCAGAAGGGTGCTCGCGAGCTCCCCCTTTGAGGTCGATATGCACCCTCGATGCGCACTTCTGCCGAGTCCGCACTGGTGCGGGTCACGCAGCGGACTTCTTCCCGACAGTCAAAGCGGCAAAGAGGACTTGTAGGAAGGCCGCAAGGGTTTAGGGTGCCATTTGGGACAGGGCCTAACGGTTGAAGGGGAATGGCCGTCAAACTGCCGTCATCGGAAAGGGAGCGTCATTCCAGACCGGAAGTTACTTTTCAGTTTTTAATTAAAGATTATCACGGCAAACTTTTATTTTCTTCTGTGTATTAATCTGCACAGATTAATTGTTCACCCTAAGACCTGTAATGTGTGCTAACAAAGTAAATACGATCGATTTTGATTTCATGAGGACTTTAAAGCTACAATATGTATTTTTTCGCCGCTAGCAGTCGCTAACCTCTTTAAAATGATAACAAAGGCGTAGACTGGTGTTTTTTTAACCAGTCCTTCCAGAAAAATGCGGCTTTTTTGTGATTGTTGCGGGTAAAAATCCTTGATTATGCGGCACGTTTTCTTAAAAAATGTGATGGAAAATGCGGGATATTTATGCGATAAAATTGCGGGAACTTGCAAAAACTGTGGTTTGATGAAAAAGAGAAAAAAAGCACTACATCACAGAAAGTGCTGGGAATATTTATGTTCTCATCTTGTTTTTATTGAAGACCTTAATAAACACATGGCTCAAATTTACAAAACATTGAGTCAAACAAGTTCTGTAGCTTTACAAAAGGAATATGCTACAACTTCTGAAAAAATGAATAAATAACTTCCTGTTTTACAGAGGTAGCTATACAAAACAGACATTTGAGTGCTTCCAATGCACAAAGTGCAATCTCTTAAAGGGTTAGTTCACCCAAAAATGAAAATTCTGTCATTAATGACTTCCCCTCATGTCGTTGGACACCCGTAAGACCATCTTCGGAACACAAATGAAGATATTTTAGTTGAAATCCGATGGCTCAGAAAGGCCTCCATTGGCACAATGCACTTCACACTCTCAAGACCCATAAAAGCTACTAAAGACGTCGTTACATAGTCCATCTCACTACAGTGGTTCTACAATAACTTTATGAAGCAACGAGAATAGTTTTTGTGCGCAAAAAAAACCTAAATAATGACTTATATAGTGATGCCGATTTCAAAACACGGCATCATGAAGCTTTGAAGTGTAATGAATCAGTGAGTCGATTCATGATTCGGATCGCGTGTCAAACTGCTGAAATACGTGACTTTGGCGATCCAAACCGCTGAATCGACTCACTGATTCATAACGCTTCGAAGCTTCATGATGCTGTGTTTTGAAATCGGTCAACACACCGGGAAACTACTTTGCGCGGTCTTTTGCTGTTATTTTTGTTGGCAAATGGGAATTTGCGTGCTTCATCATGGTTTCACCGATATCTATGTTTCTCCATGGGGTTTGCAGCTTTTCGATGACGTTCACGTCGGGTAATTACGTCACTTCAAAATGTTCCCATGGCAATAGGGGGAAATGGCGGCTCTTGTGTGAAGTAAACAAACATTTTTCAACTTTCTGCTAATATATATGACTTTTTTGCAACGAAAATGCAGGGATTATGAAATCATGCTAGCCCGCATATTTTGCACGTGGAAATAGGCAATTTACGCAGCGAAAGTGCGACTTATTTGAAAAAATGCGGCCCCCGCATAAATATGCAGACTTTGGCTGATTATGCATTAAATCATGCGATCACGTTTTTCTGGAGGGACTGTTTAACATGATTGTGGTATGAAGGAGGGCGGGATTACTAATAAGAGACAGACATCAGCACCACACGGGAGGCCCAGGGGGACATTTCCTTCTACCGAACTACCCGCAAGTGCTGAATTACCTCATACAGGTCCATTTATTTGATGAGTTAAAATAGTGAGGAAACGCAATGCTGTTTGACTTGGCCTACACTATCTAAACTGCATTTGAGTGTGTTGAGAGTTATAATGTTATTCTGTGTTAGTTTGTTGCTGTATGAGACGAGCAGTAGCTACATCAACATTAGCACATCATACTGATGATATTCTAATATTTCATTGTGTTGAGCTACATAACATTGATTTGTTTTATGAACATTTGCTCACCTGTCTAATAAAGCACATGCAAGAACGGCATCTCTGTCAAGTCGAAGTGTGTTGCGAAACTCTCGCCATCTCGAAAACGCCACGTTGAAACTGGGCCTCTTTTGATTTCTCATTTTGTTCCAAAGTCTGCTTGCCATGGTCTATAATGTTTGGACTGGAGGTTGACCCATATATCCGTGTTTAGCATAGACAGTAAAAGAAATGGACACAGTGACCCCATAGACATCACCGGAGGAAAGTGAAGTCAGATAGAAGCACTCACTTCCTGATGGCTGATGTACTGTGCAGCCGCAGACTGAGCTTGACCACGTAGATGTGACGTGAGCAACCTGTCTCACAGTTGTAAGTCTTCTAGAAGTTGTGCAAAGTGAAATCTGAATCACCGAATCTTGCAGAGACGGAGAGCGTGAGCAGGGGCAACTTTTGGTAAGTATTCTGATTAATTATTTTGTCATTTTGCATAGTATTTATTTATTTTAATAAACGGGGCGATAGTGTAAGATACAAGGTAATGGAGCCTTTTATGCATTGCCGTGTTTCTTTAGAACGCCTTTAGACTTTAAACGCCTGTCAAAGTGACGCCAAAATGAATGGGAGTCAATGGAATGCTAACAGCAGGTGATGGCTTGGTTAGCAATGGCTGCCCCTATGGAAGGTAGGATTACCCCCTTGGTGTTTAGTAGCGGCAATTTAAAGTCAGGCATGTCCGCAGGGAGCCCCGTGTTATTGGTGCGGTGGTGGGACCGTCGGGAACTGGCATAATGCTACAGCTGGTAGAAGGTTTGCTTACTTGCAGTTAACTTTAAGGACTGAAGTCGAAAACTATCAGCAGCTTACTTGCTAACATATTAGCCCCAATGTTATAAGTGTCACGGCCGGCTCGCAAGCAGTGTACAAAGAAGTTGGGTGATATGCAAAAAGGAATAACATTTACTAAAGTAAGAGCAATAAAGTAAGAGAAAAGACCAAAACGGAAACAAAACAATAACTGGAACGACGACAAAATGGCACGAGGGGAGAGCGCCCATTACGACTGAAGGGAGCTGCTTTAATCTGCCGGCATCAGCTCTAGCACAGGTGTAAACCATCAGTCATCATGACGTCACTCACTCTAATGCCAACCTACGAGACAAGAAAACAAAGAACAACCAAACCCACACAATATGACCCATAATGGGGTCGTAACACCCCCCCACATAGAAAAAGGGTGAACATTTTATGAAACCCATCACCGGACAACTCCCAAAACTGGAAAGACCCACCACTCTGTAATACTCTCCAATCCCCACGGGCCCTGTAGAAGCAAAAGACGACAAGTAGAGCAAAACAAAGCATAGTTAGTCAATCAGTTAAAAGGAACAAGGAGCTCTAGACAATGCGTCAGCTACCACATTGTCAGTCCCCTTGATATGCCGGATGTCAAGTGCGTATGACTGCAAGAAAAGACACCACCGTGTAGACGAGCGGATTGTGGTCCGTATACACAACCAATGGGTCTGATACGGCTCCCACATACACCTCAAAGTGGCGCAGAGCCCAAATCAACGCTAATGCCTCCTTCTCAACCACAGAATAATTCAACTGATATGAATTAAACTTTTTTGAGAAGTAGCTAACTGGACGGTAAATTTCTTCCTCATTAGCCCTTAACAATACAGCTCCAGCACCCACATTGCTAGCATCTACACACAACTTAAAAGAACGATCAAAACGAGGCGCTGCTAACACGGGAGTGGAAGTAAGCAGTGATTTAGCTGCCTCGAAAGCTTCTTGACAGACAGACAACCAAACAAAAGCGGCTTTCGCTTTCAACAGGTCAGTGAGCGGGGCTACCACGGTAGTAAAACCCCGCAAAAACCCCGGTAGTAACCTACTAACCCCAAAAACCGCATTCACTCCTTCTTAGTAGTAGGCGAAGGAAACTGATCAATGGCCTCAACCTTGGCCCGAACTGGTCGCACACATCCTTGTCCAACCACCTTACCTAAATACGTCACAGTGGCCTTGGCGAACTCGCACTTAGCCAGATTGACGGTCAGGCCAGCCGTTTCATTTTTCCTGTATCAGGGTGGAGAAGGCAGCAACTCTCACAAACACTGCAGTGTGATTGAGGGCGAGGGCTACGTTTCTCCGCCCTGCTCGGAGACACAGAGCTGTCCTGGAGCAGGTCAGAACAGTGTAACATTTGTTCGGAAGCATGGTTTGATGCAGGCCCGGTGCTAAGCACCCTCAGTTGATACTGTAATAATATACTGGCGAAACAGATTGGGCAGATTTGGAATCTGGAGAATGTCAAATGCGTTTATTTACAACATGTTTTTTCAATGGTGGGTAATGTAGCCAGATCTCTTGAATGAGTTTTTAGTCAGTGCTGAGTTGACGCAGGCTCGCGAAACTTGAGGCTATACAGTCTATAAAATCCATTGAATAAAACTATTGATTTTCATGCTGCCAAGAGGACCGACGGCCAACTGCATACTGCAAAGTTTGGGAAGTGACATCTAAATATAAATGCTGGATTCACTCTGCACGAGACAGAAATATCCTCCTGAGACCCAGATTAGAGGTTTTGCCTATGCTGGGTTGAAAATAACCAAAGTTGGGTTGAAAATGGACTAACCCAGCAATTGGGTTGTTTTAAGCAGTTGGGTTAAATGTTTGTTTAAAACAACCCAATTGCTGGGTTAGTCCATTTTAATCCCATTTAACTCAGCATTTTTTTGAGTGTAGAGGACATCATATTTTAATTAATTTCTCTGACAACATACAGTTTTAAGTCTGGATATTCTTATGAAAATATTCCTTTTTATTACTCCCAATATTAAACGTCTTTTTACATTACATAGTGTCCCAAAAACAAATTAGATATAGTGTATAGATGCATTGCATCGAAAAGGAATGGCATTTATGCCCATGTTTATCATTAATACTTGGTTAGTTTATTGATTTGTTTGGTTTTTAAAATTTTAATACCGTGCAGTGCACAAAATTAAGATTCGAGAGATGGTTCAAGTCAGTGTTCAATAAATGATGAAGTTAAGTTTAGAAATGTTGTGCATGTCCTTATTATTAGTGTGACATTTTAGCGTGCAAACGAAGGGGGAAACTTCAAGATATCAGCCCTAAAAATCGGCAGCACATATCGGCCATTGGCTGACCCTGACCTCTAAACATCGCCATCGGTTATAGAAAAACCCATAGCGGTCGATCTCTAGTTTTGAACGATGCTAAACAGCGGCCGCTAGACGTTACGCAATTGTCCATGTCTGCTGCCATGGTTTCTACGGCAGTAAAAGCAGAAATCGAGGGTAACGCGGTATACGCGGATACCCGCCATTGACAGGAGACTCCCTCACACGTCCCGCAAATTTCTCACGATTTACAAATAGTTGGAAACATTTGGCATATTGTAAGTACTCACCTGAACAAAATATATAACACTGGCCTAGTGGTTTTTGGATATTTTACTGGAAAACCCCTACAATTCTAAGATAGTCCAATCTCAGATGTTTTCTTTCTTCCATGCTGCACATTGGTGGTGGTTGAGGAGATCCCTCCTTCTACATAAAGCTCTATATAAATGTAACAAATGATTACCTTTTGCTTTTTCCCTTTACAGTTTCATGTTGTTGACTTCAATTCACAGCCAACAGCAGGTGAGATAAACTTCTTATTTTAGGAGAGCGAAACAATTTTTTTTCTCTTCCAGTCGTGGACAAAACGTTCCCTCAACTCCCAGCACAATCATATCAAATCATCTTTAAATAAGGGTTTTTTTTTTCCAGCGGACCTGTTGAACACTCAGAGATTCGGGTGTCTGTCGCTGAGGAGCTGCCGTGAGAGCACCAGATAATTGGCAGAGACAGAGCACCGTTTGGTGCCTCTGGGGTTGTTTGAAAAGTAATTGGATTTTCCCTCAGACCATGGGGAATTGAGGAGTGCTTGGAGAGGAAAGGAGCGTGGACAACAGTGTACTCGACTCTGATTGAAAAAGAAGCAGGATGGCTCTTCCATTACTGCGAAAACACCTTCCCTCCCGGAAGAGTTTTTCTCTCATGGATTTGGTGTCGCTCTTTCTCTCCTCTGTTGCTGTAGCTGCTGTTATTTTGAGAAGGGAGGAGCAAATGTCGGCTTGTGTCCTTCATATGCAACCAAGTGATTAGTGAGGTTGACAAGTTTATATCAATCATTTATTTTTAATGTATTTATTTTGTTTATATGAATTTGTTTTAATTTAATTCAATTTGTTTTAAATATTTTTATTCTTCAATAATTTGTATTTAAAATGTTATATATTATTTAATTTGTAATATATTTATTTATTTTTATAACTTTATAATTTTATTTCATACCATTTAATATTTATTTTTAACTTATTTAAAATGTATTTATTTATCACATATATTTGAATTAGTTTTAATTTAATTCCATTTAATTTGTATATTTTTATTTAATTTTGTATTTAAAATGTATTTATTTATTTTAATTTATTAATTGTACTATATTTATTTATTTTTATAACTTTATCATTTTATTTCATTCCATTTCATTTTTAATATTTATTCTTAATTTATTTAAAATGTATTTATGTATCACATATTTGAATTAGTTTTATTTAATTCCATTTAATTTTTATAATTTTATTTAAATGTGTTTAAAATGCAATTTACAATTTATTAATTGTAATATATTTTTATGATTTTATTTAATTCCATTTCATTTTTTATATTTATTATTTATAATGTATTTATTTACATTACTTAAATTGCATTAAGATAAAATAAGATAAACCTTTATTCGTCCCACAGTGGGGAAATTTCTTACAGCAGCATAAAAAATAAAAAATATAAATATATAAAAAATAGACGAATAAGACATACTATAATATACAAATATCTACACAACACAATGTATAAATACAGATGAGGGAAAGTACGTATTGCAGGTTGAATTGCACACAGGTGGTATTGCACGTATTGCAGGTAATATTTGCACATATTTCAGGTGATATTGCACACATTGGAGGTAATATTGCACACAGGTAGTATTATTAAATAGTAAAAAAAGTAAAAACAGTAACTATTACACCATTGAACAGTAATAGCAGTGTGTATTTTGGTTAATTGTTCTCTAGGAGTAGCTTTTATTGTACAGTCTAATGGCAGCAGGGAGAAAAGCCCTTCTGTTTCGCTCCCTCAGACACGTAGGATGTAACAGTCTGTCACTGAAGGAGCTGCTCAACGAGGTAACAGTTTCATACAGGGGGTGGGAGGCATTCTGCAGTAATGATGATAGTTTTGTTACCATCCTCCTTTCTCCCACCTCCTGTACAGTGTCCAGGGGAATCCCCAGGACTGAGCTGGCCTTCTTGATCAGATAAATGTATTTACATTTCATAAAAGTATTACATTTAAATAGTTTTTTTTTTCATTCATTTTATTTAATTCCATTTTTAATTTCATCTTTATTTAAAACATATGTATGTATGTATTTATCTGTCTTTCTTTTTTTGTTATTACTTTAAAGCATCATTGCTATAGCGATCAAAACACCCTGTGTAACAGATTTATAATTCATAACAATACATTTCAAGACAGTTACCATCTGAATTGTCTCGGTTTTATATGATATGATAATTCTGTGCAATAAAAGCTATAAAAACGTTCAGATTCTGATCTTCTGAGCTTGATCTGTGTTTGGAGGACATGGACCTAAACCAGGACCTAAACCAGCATTATTTCGTAGAGGAGTCAGATTTCCCTTATCATGTGACAAGAGCATGGAGAGATGACTGATAGGACGATGGCGGAGGATTTGCTGCGCAGCAGATCCTGAGCGCATTTGGCACATACATTATATTACCAAAAGTATTGGGACGCCCCTCCAAATCACTGAATTCAGGTGTTCAATCACTTCCATGGCCACAGGTGTATAAAATCAAGTACTAGGTATGCAGACGCTTCTACAAACATTAGTGAAAGAATGGCTCGCTCTCAGGAGCTCAGTGAACTCAAGCGTGAGACCGTGATCGGTGGTCACCTGTGGAATAAGTCCATTCATGAAATTTCCTCACTACTAAATATTCCACCCTCAACTGTTAGTGGTATTATAACAAAGTGGAAGCAATTGGGAACAACAGCAACTCAGCCATGAAGTGGTAGGCCATGTAAAATCACAGAAAGGGGTCAGCGCATGCTGAGGTGCACAGTGTGCATAAGTCACCAACTTTCTGCAGAGTCAACAGCTACAGACCTCCAAACTTCAGATTAGCTCAAGAACAGTGTGTAGAGCTTCATGGAATGGGTTTCCATGGCCGAGCAGCTCCTCCAGCCTTACATCACCAAGTGCAATGCAAAGCGTGGGATCTCAGTCGCGCGGGTACCAAGATGAGTGGCTCACTGCACTTAAAGGCCCACTGAAGTGCCTTGGAAAGCGCAGCATTATTCAATGTGTTGATGTAATTCCCATTGAAACTGCTGCAGCTGCTAGCAGCCACTCTCCTTTTTTGAAACAGCCAATAGCGTTTCGTTATTACCACAGTTTGACTAGAGCCTTTCTGTTTTTTTAAAGCCAGTTTCCTCCGAATCTAACCGTTTATCATCATAATCTCCTCCATATCTCATTGAAATACAGCATTCTGTGCAGAATTTAAATGGGTCCGATATGTTTTGTTGTCTGCGCCGACTCGCGCATATGGGTGCATCTCAATCAGCTCCCTATTTCAGTAGTCAGGGCACTGATCAGGGAGTCAGCCCATTGACTTATGTCCTGATCAGTGCCCTGACCACTGAACCAGGGAGCTGATTGGGACGCATGCTATGATCCGCGCTGCACTCTCGTGTCTGTAGTCAACGGCTCTGCTCCAGACTATGTGTGTGCGCTGCTGCGGTGCGCGTGAAACTATTGTGAACCCAGACTTCATTCGCCTCAATTGAAAGCATATTTACACTGTCTGAATCGTTTCCTATCGCATATATAGTGCGCTATGTGCCGTTCACCATGTAGAAAATAGTAAATGTGTGAACAACTGACCGTTTTCAGACGCAGTTCAGGGTCTATTTATAATGCAGGGGGCGGGACTTCAGATTCTAGAGCGCATTTGATTGGACAGAAGATTTGATGAGAAGGTGAAGTCTGCGATGATGTCATCAAAATCTGTGATTCGTTTTAACGGAATTGAGAGACTGTATGTTTTGAATGCTTATCTCTCCTAAATGCAAATTTTGTCATTGTTTTGGAACACACCAGCTTATTCATAACCTTGAGGCTAAGATAATCATACCAGAAGCTAAAAAACTATATTTTGATTTCAGTGGGCCTTTAAGCAGTCAAAAACACAATTATGTCAAAATGCCCATCTTGGAGAGTATTCAGTTAAACACAGTCAGTTTTAGGACGTAAATATAGCTGAGAAAGATAACGGATGTTGTGTAACAGTATTTTGGGTCTGTGCATAAACTCTTAAACATAAACTGTGGCTGTCATGTTAATCAAAGAAACAAAACAATGAATCACACTCTGCTTTTGACTGAATACGTATTATAACTTTAACTGTAAGCATTAATCTGTATTTAATTTTTTTTTTTTACAATGAAGGCTATCCAACGCTATTTTACATTTGACTACTTTAATTTCTGTAGTATTTCTTACCTGAATAATAACCTACTGTTAGACCCACCTGAAAAACTTAACACCGTGTTTATTTTGTATCTCTCTTTATTCGATTGCATTTATTGGTGTTGTTTGCAATTAGTTTATTTGTACTTATTTTATTACTGACTTTTTACAGTTTTTTTAATGAAAATAATACATTGCGTTGAAGAAAAGTAAAAAAAAAATTGTATATGCTGTCAATTAGTTCTTAGAAAGAAAATCAGAATCAACAAAATTCTGGTCAAAATTTCGGTTTCTCCAGGTCACACACAAAAAAACGGAAATCAGAATCTAGCAAGAAAATTGCAATTGGTTCATCTCTACTTTTTTGTTGTGTTTATTTTATTTTTAGGAGGAAAGCACACAGAACATATTCACATCTAAAGCCCTGTTTCCAGCGAAATTACCTGAAACAATTTATCCCAGGAACTTTTTTTTCTCAGGAACCCTTTTTCCATCATAATAATAATAATTTGTTACATTTATATAGCGCTTTTCTAGGCACTCAAAGCGCTTTACATATAGAAGGGGGAATCTCCTCAACCACCACCAATGTGCAGCACCACCTGGATGATGCGACGGCAGCCATATTGCACCAGAACACCCACCACACACACACCAGCTGATTGGTGGAGAGGAGACTGAGTGATGAAGCCAATCTGTATATATGGGGATGATTAGGAGGCCATGATGGAGAGGGCCAATGGGCAAATTTGGCCAGGATGTCAGGGTTACACCCTTACTCTTTATCGAAGGACATCCTGGGATTTTTAATGACCACAGAGAGTCAGGACCTAGGTTTAACATCTCATCCGAAGGACGGTGCTTGTTACAGTATAGTGTCCCCATCACTATACTGGGGCGTTAGGACCCACACAGACCACAGGGTGAGCGCCCCCTGCTGGCCTCACACACACCTCTACCAGCAGCTACCTAGTTTTCCCAGTTGGTCTCCCATCCAGGTACTGACCAGGCTCAGCCCTGCTTAGCTTCAGTGGGAAACCAGTCTTGGGCTGCAGGGTGATATGGCTGCTGGTTACCAGACCTGCTGACTTGCTGCATTTCCATCGCGGTCTAAAGTACGGTGAAGATTAGTCTGGTGACATAGGACCGCACGCGACTTTCCAGAGCCCGCTGGATTTCATCTTCCGCAAATACCCTTAATAAAGCTTGGACCTCGTCGTCAGTCCATCAGTCATGTTTTTTTTAAACTCCATTGTTGATTCAAATAGCAAACAACTCTTACTGCATGCACCACATCTGACTTTTAGGTTGAAATAAAATGCTGCGTGAGCTCAACCAATCAGCATGTTCAGTGCCCAAGTCCCACCCCCAAAAGTTCCTGAACTTTGTTAAAGTACTACCTTGCGAGCAGGGCCGATTTAAGGGGGAAATTTTAAACACACATCCGTGTGTTTGTCGAAACACACCGAGTACCTCCCCAAAGTCCCTCTGAGCAGCGTGGACCGCGTCAGGATGTTCACAGTATATTGTTGCAAAGGTATTTCCACCTTCTTTTTATCCGTAAGTGAAGAATGAAAAAAAAACATTGCCATGAGTATATCGGGCCCTTTAGTGCTCCATGGAAGAAAGAAAACATTCAGGATTTGAACTGTTCAAATTAGGTTACTGATTGTTTGTTTATTTGTTTATTTATTTAGATTAATTAGTGTAATTATTTACCTTAAATGTACTTATTTTACATTTATTATGTATTTATTTATGTGTTTAATTGTTTATTTATTTAATGCATGACACAATGTATGAATGCAGAAGCAGAAATCATAGTTCTAGTTTATGCTGGGGGTTTTTGTGGCAGTTTTGCAGTTTAAATCACCATCCAGCTTCACTGGAATGAGCGTCACTGGAAATATTTTTGAAATATGTTCAAAACTGTCTTGATTGCGCGACCCTTTTCTCAGTTTATTTTCTTAGATAAAAAATGGACTTGAATGAGAGCCTGCTGTTAAGCTTCAAAAGTGATGCCAAAGTGCCATAAAATGATCATAAAAGTGGTCCATATGACCCTTGTGCGATATTTCAAGTCATACTAAAGATTTCTGTGATGAACAGACCAAAAGCAAGTTGTCATTTGCTGAAAATCTTCCCGTCATGCAGCAATCAGATCCTGAGTCAATGGGCCATATCAATGGGTCAATGGGTCACATGGCTCAGGGGCACTTAGGGCGTGTCCGAATCCACTTTTGCTGGTTTAACGATGGAAAAAACGGTTTGCACACCAGGCATATGGTCCAAAATGGTTGTACCTAGTCTCCTAATAGGTGTCATGGGTGTGTTTTGGGCGTAACATGCAATAAACTAATCAGAGTTTCATCTCCCATTCCCTTTTAAAGCCAGTTGCTCTCGCACCATTGTGGATTCACTATTTACACGACTGAATTTCGCGAACGGAAAGACTGAATGCTTCTCCAAAGTGGAGTCCATTTATTTTTAACAATTAAAAATGTTTGTGTGCTGCTGTGTGTCTCTGTGTGTGTAATAAGCAGAGTGTACTAGCGTTGTGCTCCCGCCTATAGGCACATATTACTAACACACCCTTTAAATAACACAAAAAATACTGTGTTATTAATTTTAGTCCAGGTTTTTGTTGTTCAATGGCGCAGTCGTTTTCAGTTCCTCAAAATAGCAATGCACCAACAATGCGCCTGAACACACCTGGTTGCACACCCATGGACGAACAGATGGCGCGAGTGCATTTGCTATTTAAAGGGGTGGTAAAACACATTCTTTCGAAGGCTTGATTGTGTTTGTAGGGTGTAGGGCTGTAATCTCCCAGTAGATTAGTCGATACGTTCTGGCTCGACCAAAATTCTGATTTTTTGCCGCGTTCACTTCATCAGTAATTGCTAATGGGGGTGTTTACTGTTACTGTTATCTGTTGCAAGAACTATTAACCCAAAACGAACACTAAACATTGGCTTTACTATTGTATCCAAATCAAACACAGAACCATGTTTAGCATGCCTGTAGATAAACAATACATAAAAGCTCTAATCAAAGAATAATTTACACTAATGCCAAGTTCACTGTTGAGATTTAAAAAAAGTTTGTAACGTTAGGTGTTTGTCGGATAACGTATGAATGAGCATTTAACAAACTGGTTTGCAGAGCCAAACAGCATTGTCATTTGTTTACTTCCTTGCTACAACGTACAATTAACAACACAAACTATTACAGGAAAACACATCGACGAAAAATAAATCATACTTACAGGTTGTGGCCCGTAAACAGCTTCTGTTTTTAAATCCATCTTTCAGGACAAGCCGTTGTAAGAATCCTGCATTGAACTCGTGAAGATTGTGGAAGCTTTCCTCCGTGAAATGTGCAGCACAGCGAGCGAGATTTGGGTAATAATTATGAGGGACCGAGTTAAAAATAAATTTGAACAATTGATCCCTAACTCCTCCATCCCTAGGAAGGCTGAACAAAGTGGACCTGCAATCCGGATGAAAATAACAGCGTTTCGTCGGCATTGCGGCAACAACACTCCAGCCTAACTATACCACAACAACTCTTCCCCACAGCAATACAAAATGCCCTCGCTCCCCTTATTTAATATTCTCGGAGGAGGGGTTTATGTAAATATTGGGGCTGGTGATGTCAGCAACCCTGGAGGAATGTCTGTAGTCCCTACCGGCTGTTTGCTGTAGTCCTTAGAAATCGATTTCTTTAAAAGCAAATATCTCCCTTTGCTTTAAACTTTGAATGTTGTAACTTTGCAGATGTTGTTTATGCTCAAACAGCAACATTACACATTACATAGCTAAAGTTAGAAAAGTGAAATCGTGTTTTACCACCCCTTTAAACAAGGGGGTGGATGTGAAGATGATAACTGTGTCGAGCTGAAACGAGCAAAAAACACTTGAGTCGCGTCTGGCTCCGCATTGCACCGGCTGTGTGATAGGGCCCAAAGTAATGAATTTGAGATCCATCTGATTCATTGAAAAGATTAGACTGCAAAAATGATTCATTTACAAATCAGACATCACTATTTTCATCATGAAATCTCCAAGAAGAGCTAGGATGACTGGGATATTCTTGAAAAATGTACCTGTTGTGTAAAAGACAGACAAAGTTTTAAACAACCTGAAGGTGAGTAAATGATGGCAGAAAGTTTGCAAGAAAACTCAGCATTTACCAATTAACCATGCATCTGAAAGAGGCCAATTATGATCTGATGAGCTTAACACACACACACCATGCGAGAAGAATGAAAACCACAGAAGCTATGGTTAATCAATAACACCTTATAGGGTGTGAAAAACAAGATGATCAATTGTATTCCCCCTACCCCACCATAACAGCACTATTCATTACAGGACTGATGCTGTTATTGACTGCTCGCTAATACATTACACAAATGGAGAATGCTGCTCATTAAAGCCTCAAATATACTACAAAATACCGATATGTAGCAGAGCTCTCCAAACAGTCTGCCGCACAACATTTTCAGCATCATCAATAGCCGGGCTTAACTTATTCATGAGGTTAAACAATTACCCAGCAGACAGACAGTCGTTTACACTGACTGAAGGTATAAGTCAACCTGCCGCAGCAGCGGGTAATGAAGTAAATCAGTATTAACCGAGTAAACAGCCAGAGATTCACTGATTCACTGATGTTTAATATCCAAACGCAGCACGGTAATGAATTGCCCATCATCATGGCTGTAAAGTGGCAGATCAATGTGTCTGTGCGGTTTTACCTGACTCATGCACAAGGGCACAGTTCTGTAACCCAGTGAGCCGCCTACATAGGCAACATGTTATGGCATTTTGTGTTTCGAACACACAACCTGTTCCAAAAAGAAGTGCGCTGCCTTCTAAAAAAACTAGCATCAGGAGAACGCAATCCCACAATGCACTGTGGCAAGTTCAATCCATTTAGGGTGGTGCAAAGCATGATAAATATTTATTGTGAATATACTGAGAGTGAAATAACTTCTCCTTTTTTATATCCCAACTTCAAAACTTTTTGTATTTATTGTATTACCATTATTGTAACCATCATTGTATTGTTATATATTATAATATTTATCATATACATTTGCTATTTTTAGAAGGAAGTTAAAAACAAACTTTTTTTTTTTTTACTGGATTATATTGTAATAAATTGTTTCTTAAATGTTTTTACCATTTTATGTGTTGTAGATGATTAATTTTATTTTATGGCTGTCCTCTATATTTTTTGTATCTTATATTGGGTGATGAATTTAAATCCTTTTATCTTTTATGCAGTTTTTTTTTTTGCTGTTGATATTCATCTATGCAATTTTGATCATGCAAAGCACTTTGAACTACATTTTATGCTATATAAATAAAGTTTATTATTATTATTATTATTATTATTATTAATGTATTATATTACATATAATTGTCTTAATTCTTTTTCGTTTTCTATTATTAATTAGATCATATAGTAGAATTATACTATATAACATTAACATTTATTATATTATTATAAATATATATATATATTTTTTATAAATGTTATTTACATATTTTACATAATAATCGTTTTC
The DNA here is from genome assembly GCA_023566225.1 of Romanogobio albipinnatus. Classification (NCBI taxonomy): domain Eukaryota; kingdom Metazoa; phylum Chordata; class Actinopteri; order Cypriniformes; family Gobionidae; genus Romanogobio; species Romanogobio albipinnatus. Next base: position 63,249,261 of record CM042241.1, on the reverse strand, counting down.
ATTATTTTATTTTAATATCCATTTAAGTTTCTATTATTAATTGTATCTTATAATATATATATATATATATATATATATATATATATATATATATATATATACTGATCAGGCACAACATTATCACCACCTTTCTGAAGGTGTGCTGCGGTATCTGGCACCAAGATGTAAGCAGCAGATCCTTTAAGTCATGTAAATTGCGTGGTGGGACCTCCATGGATCGGACGTGTTTGATAGCACTTTTGATAGAGACTGACCACTGCAGACCGGGAACACCCCACAAGAGCTGCAGTTTTGGAGATGCTCTGACCCAGTCGTCTAGCCATCACAATTTGGCCCTTGTCAAACTCACTCAAATCCTTACGCTTGCCCATTTTTCCTGCTTCTAACACATCAACTCTGAGGACAAAATGTTCACTTGCTGCCTAATATATCCCACCCACTAACAGGTGCCGTGATGAAGAGATAATCAGTGTTATTCACTTCACCGGTCATAATGTTATGCCTGATATCGGTGTATATACAAACACATAAAATGTAATATATTAAATAAATATTAATATTTTAACTTATATATATGAATAAACTTATAAAATAAAATATATATTAAAAATACCTGATTTTGAGTCCAATACACCTGATTATATCCTCCTACTTAAACTAGTTTTTAACTTCTATTTTAAAGTTAATAAACTGTCTACACTACAAAAATGAAGACTAAACGAAAAACAAAAATCATGCCACACAAGGAGAGCATCGAAACTCCTGCTCCAGGGAGCTTTAAAGGATAAGAGAGACAGAAAGACACGGACAAAAGAAGATAATCAATGGAAGGACATGCTGGGTTAACCTCAAGCGCCTGAGCGTTGGAGGAAATGGAGAGGTTTTGCCAATACTGGATCTGATTTGAGGCCGTCTCCTCCGTTCCTGCACTATGAAGCTCTGCTTCCTGATTTATTTAGATGAGGCATGGGACCGCTGGAGTCTGAACGGATACGTGCTGCAACCATTAGACGCAGGGCTGGAGAGAAGCGGAGAAGAAAAATATGTTTTCAAAGAGGAGAGATGATCGATCATGTGAAAGGAGTGAGAGAAACACTGGGAAGATGAGAGGAGTGGAATGAAACAAAGAGAAGTTTAACCGATCTGCTTTTCAACACACTTTTGAATATCTCTGGGGAAGTAGTTTTGAGGGATTTGCCTTTACTAATCAATACTTCACAAAAGAACAGTTAAAATGCCTTTTTACGACAACAACAAAACTCTGAATGCATATCTTTCATTATGTTTATGCAATCCAGAACTTGACAGCCATGTGGGGAAAAACACATTTCATAATAAACACATAAAATATAGCCTTAGCCCCGCCCACAACATTTGAGGTCAGGAAGTTCGGTCTGGACTTCATCCGTTTTGGAGCAACTATGCTGGGACCAGAGCTGTTCGGACCAATCCAATTGTCAGGGCGGGTTTTATACGATGATGGACAGATGATCAACAGTAACGTCATCATCACGTCACCAAAGAGCACTTGGGTTGAATTTGTTTACTAAATGGAGAACTTGTTCATATGCGTTCACCTTTACTATTCCTCTCAGAAATGATAATGGTGTTGGTAAGTACTCCGTGTTTCCTTAAATTCCTTTTTACAACACCAGCAAAGATCGTTTGCACTCGTCTTCTTCTTCTACTTCTTCCAGCGTGCGTGCAGTTGAGTTCTGTTGACAACTATACTTCGCTCAACATACTTCACTTAATCTGTTGCTCTGATTGGTTGTAGGTCTGTCCAATAGGTCGGTTTCACGTGACGTCACGCTGCTGCATCGCGAGAGCGCGAAATTCAGATGGAGGGCAGGAAGTGAAATCTGAGGATCTGCCGTCTGAAAAAATGCCAATGTTTTGTGTTGTTTACGGCTGCTCCAATCGTTCAAATCGAGAAAAAGAAATGGGTTTTTATAGAGTACCGAAGATGGTCACTCATAAAGGTGAGAAATGTAGAAAGCTCACTGAAACACGCCGTAAAAAGTGGATTTCTAACATACGTCTGCGGTCGGGAGGAGCTGAGTCTGTTAATGCCCGTGTCTGCAGCGTCCACTTCGTCGGAGGTATGTTAACGTAGCTAGCCAACGTGTTTTTGTGACTGTTTATATAACATTAGGTTGTCGTTAAATGCTCATTTACTTAGTAATGATTATTAAGTTACTGGTAGTCTAATGTGGACTTCATTGGGGCTTTTTAGGCTGCCCTAGCGCTTTGGGTGACGTTGAGTCGGTAGATTGGGCTCCGACTGTCAACCTAGGTAAGCCTACCTATTGGTAAGCCCCGCCCCCCTTAGTTACTGTTGCTAACGCGGACGAACAAACGGTGTAGCTGTCAGTGTGAAAACCTTATCCCAAGTTGTTTTTGGACACAGAATGTAGCGGACCCTGTCCGAATGATGGCCAAACTTAAATGATGGTTTATGCGTTAAGTTTATTGCGACCGTTTTACAAACAAAGCATAAGAAGTGCGCATTAACGTCTCATTCACAAACTCTCTCCGTCACATTATCATATCATACCCAGCAAATTACACAAAAACACTCATACAACTAACAGTAAACAAACATATACAGACCGGGGGTGCTAATAAACTGTAAACTTTGTATCTGAAAACAACTCCGCTAAACTGCAAGTCCTCCTTAGTAAGACAGATAATGCAGACCTTAAACATATCTAAACTCACAGAAATATCAAAAATGTAAACAAAAACAAATTGGAAGATAATTCACAATAAAGTCTGTGCCACAGAAGGACCACCTCTCGTCGAGGAGCATTCAAGTGGGACTTAAATATGCCATGGAGCTATTTTGTGTTAGGAAATATGCTATGCCATCAGCGCAGGAAAAAAACTATTACAAGTTCTTATTAAGATTCCCAGAAAGAAATAGAGATAAACAGAAACAGGAAGAAAGTTAAAGGAACCACACTATGTTATACTGCCTGATTTCTTTATGGCCTGTCAGGATGCCCATTGGTTATGCATTATGTTTGAACTGGGGACAAAAAAAATGTAATAGAAACACAGGGCAGGCCAGCCTGGAACCATGAATCAAGAGTTTGAGATTTAATTTAAGAAAACCCAAAGCCTGAAGCCCAAGAGCAGATACATGGGCTTCTCTTGAAGCCACAAATCAAGTCAGTTTGTGTATGCCTATGAATTACTGTGAAGAAACCGAACTTTGTAATGCTAATAATATATTATATAGACTTATATTACCGTGCATAAATATATTTATGAGAACATGTATATGAAGTCCACCTTAGGAATTGTTCTTTGTATTCTGAAATCGCTGGACTCCGCAACACGAATGTCAGCGGTAAACTGCACTGCACCACAGGGAATCGCTCTAATAAAGTTCAGAGAGGTGATGATGGGTTACAGCTCTGCGCGCTGGAAATATATAATGAGCTCTCTGCGCTAAGTGAAACATCAATACCCGAGCATATCACAAATAAACCATTGAGAGGAATTCAACGAATTTGCTTGTGAAAATCAGGAAAGAGCTTCAAAACATATTGGCTATGTTTCAAAATGCCTTTCTGCTTGGTGAATTATAACACAAGAGAGATGGATATCAATGTGAGGGTGTGAAGCCTTAACAAATACAGAGTTATGAAGCCGTTTACCTCGTCCTCCCTGCAGCTATGAGAATTGATCGTGCTTTTGGGCAGATGTAAGAACTAGGTGCCCAATTTTGATCAACTATAATGTAATGGCACATGCTTTAGAACATTTTAACGTGCCTTTTATTTGCTCAATGTTGTCTATAATTTCAAATTGCCAACAAAATCTTCTCGAATGTGGATCTTCGATAGTCTGAAGTCTTCATACTCAGATTCTAGTCAGAATATGAGTCTGATGCTGCTCCACTGGGCTGTGATTATAGGGGCGTTTCAACCGAACCAGGAAAGAAAATGCCTCTACACTCAATTGGATAAACCTACAACCAATCAGGGGTGCGTTTCCTGAAAGCATCGTTAGCCAACTATGGTCACAAGTTTTGTCGTTATCAACAGTTTAACCAGTCGGTGTTTCCCAAAACCATCGTTCCAACGAACTTTCGCAAACAGAGTCGCAAAGTTGCGTGGTTGCAACAACATCTCTCGGCCTGTGGTTAGAAGCAGAGTTTCTTGTTTGCATAACATGTGGACTTAATAAATCCTTATCTTGAGCAAAATAAGCAAGCTGACATTCAGAACAATCTATATCTTTTATTTAGAATACATACAAATGTAATTTACGTCTTTTAGTTTGTCAAGAGATTTAAAGCACTGTTTTTAAAGAGTGCGCGTGCATATGTGCTCTAGTACGTAAGGACGAGCCTATGATTGAATCTGGAAATAAAGCAAAATAACTGAGAAAAATTTGAATTAGTCCTCAGAATCTTGCATTAATTAAACCTTAAACGGATTCATTAAAATAAGTTATTACTCCACTAGCTGCGTGACATCAATAACCAACGTGGTTGAACGACAAATTTGCGACAATAAGGTTTCAGGAAATAGTCATGACTAGCTAGTTGATTTCTTCAACGATGCATCGTACTATGGTAGTTAAGCAGCGAGTTACGTCGTTGTACAGGAAACGCACCCCAGAGCAACGGAGTAAGTGCTGTATGTTGAGCGACGCATAGTTGTCAACAGAACTCAACTGCACGCACGCTGGAAGAAGTAGAAGAAGAAGACGAGTGTAAACGATCTTTGCTGGTGTTGTAAAAATAATTTAAGGAAACACGGAGTACTTACCAACACCATCATAATTTCTGAGAGAAATAGTAAAGGTGAATGCATATGAACAAGTTCTCCATTTAGTAAACAAATTCAACCCAAGTGTAACCCCTCCTGTTCGAACCGCCCCGCTCCAAGCGGGACTCGAACCCGGGTCCGCCGGCATGAGAGTCGGACGCTCTAACAAGGAGGCTAAAGGCTGCAACCTCTAGCGTCAGTCGCTAGAGCGTCTCTTGAGATCAGAGGAGTGAGGTTTACTCGCACAGCAACTACTAGCTGGCCTCCGTTACACAAGCACTCTTTGGTGACGTGATGATGACGTTACTGTTGATCATCTGTCCATCATCGTATAAAGCCCACCCTGACAATTGGATTGGTCCGAACAGCTCTGGTCCCAGCATAGTTGTCACAATGGATCAAGTCCAGACCGAACTTCCCGACCTCAAATGTTGTGGGCGGGGCTAAGTTCGGCTGGCATCCAGGCTAGATCTTCGATAAATATAATAAAATATTAATACCTATCTATTGCGAACATTCAGAAACCTCCAAAACTATTTTCTTTGACGTCAAATCACTGTTTACTACTTTAGCTTAAATCAAACGACAAAACCTTGCAGAGGTTGGTGACTGAAGCTCTTGAGCAATAAATAAATAAATATGTTTTTTTTTAACACTTTGCCCTGTCATTTATTTAGCAATCAAAATGCATAATAAATGCATAATATTGTGGAAAAGCCAAAACTTGTGTCAAAAACACTTTCATATGTAAAAGACACATCACGAAGAGGTTCCTGATATGTCAGCATTATTGATAATGGTCCATAAAGGGAACATATAGATGACAAATGGAAGATTGTAATCAGTTTTGGCTAAAAGCAACAGTAAGATTGTACTTTGAGCATATAAAAAGAAAGCATTAAAGGCATCATATGTAAGATTTTTTGATTAAAATATCCAAAAACCACTAGAACAATCTTATATGTTTTGTTGACCTGTGTACATTATCCAGAACGTTTCCAACAATGATAAATCCAGAGAAATCAGATTTAACCAGTGTTACGGACCGTGCCCATGCATCGCATGTCAATGACATTATATCCGCGCTACCCTTGATTTCCGCACAAACCATGGAAACACCAAAGACGCTTTAATATAGTATGTATTTTAGGTGAGAAACTGTTTGGATACACATTTATCAACAGAAAACAAATCATTTTTATACAGCTCAACACAATCTTATTGTTTGAATCGCTTGTTTTCTCACCGCAAGTACATTTTTTACCACGCCTCGGGGACATTTTGTAAAGTGGCTAACATAGCATAATCAGAGACAGCTTTCTCCATCATACATTGTATTTTTCAAATAATTGCATGTAATTTTAGCAACAGTAATTTAGTCATCCTGTTTTTATTAATATGACATTCCAATATCGATCTACTGCAAGTGGACCAGCCACCGAGTAATGTTATAACATAACTTTCAACACACTTAAATGTATTTAGTATGCTTGTGTTAACCATGTAAAACAGAACTGTGTTACGCAATGGAAAGAGCGGAAAATAATAAAAAGTTCATAAGCATTACATATGTTTTAGCATACATGTTCTCATTAGCATTCACTCCCAAGGGCTCTTGGCGCGTCCTGCTTCATAACACCGTAACGTTAATAAAACTATAATACATTTGCTCATTCATGAACATGATTTCTGCCCGAGTCCGTCTGATTCCTTTCCATCGGCTGATGGAAGAGTCAAGACTACAACTCCCATGATTACACGCTCATTCACGACGTCATCAAACTACACCGTTGTTTTGAGTAAGTGACCGAAACGTACATACTGTGCCTTTAAAAGAAAACATGCAGCGCACAAGATATAAACACATTAAACAGAATACAATCAGAAAACTTCAACATAAAACCCTTAAACTAATCTTAATCAAAAGCCAGAGAGAACAAATACGATTTAAGAGCTGATTTAAAACTGGCTATTGAAGGAGCAGACCTCACATTTAAGGGCAGACTGTTCCAGAGTTTTGTTGCTGCAGCAGAGAATGGGAGAAAATGGGAGAAATGTGATCCCTCTTTTTGTGAGAAGTCTCGCTGCAGCATTTTGGACAATTTGCAGGTGAGAGATCACAGTTTGAGGCAGGCCTCAAATTGTGTATCGTCAGCATAGCAGTGGTAGGAGATCTTCTTAAACATTTCTTAAAAATGGCACCCAAGGGGAGCATATAAAGAGAAACAAAAGAGAGCCTAAAATGGACCCTTGGGGCACCCCGCATTAAAAGGGGAACAGACGAAGAAAACTTCCCAGTGCTCACTGAGAAGGTTCTGTCTTTGAGGCCAAGCACTGCAGGGAGTACCCTGAATACCCAACACCTTTTCCAACTGATGTAACAAAAAACTATAATCGACTGCATCGAATGCAGAGCTTAAATCCAACAAGGCAAGCACAACATGCGAAACAGTATCAAGAGTTTGCAATATGTCATTACTGATTCAAAAGTGCAGTTTCCGTACTGTGCATTGATGTAAAACCCGACAGAAATGTATCTAAAATATTGGACATACACAGGAATTCAACTGACAATACACAAATCTCTTTAAGAGCTTTGAAATAAAAGGCAATTTGGAGATAGGTCTAAAATAGCTGAGGATAGATGGGTCAAGACGAGTGACTAGTTCACACAAATAATGAAATTAATTTTTTTATGTCATTTTTAATCATTACTAACAATATTTAGATATATTTTTCCATATAACAATTCATAGTGACAATGAGCTGTCATGCAGACCAAAAAAAGCACCATAAAATTATTCCATCCCACATGAAAAAAATACTATAGTATATTATAGTAAAATTACTTTACTAAATACTATAGTAAATATACTACAGTAAAGTGTAAAACACTATAATATACTACAATTTACTGTAGTATCTTTACTATAGTAATGGTTCAAAAATACTATAGTATTACGAGTAATTTTATTACTATACTATAGTATTTTTTCATGTGGAAAGACGCATCAACTTACGATAACTTACGATACCTTATGTCTAGGCCCAGATGGGATCACAAACCTCTTCAAGAAGTGCCATGATACACTCTTTGATGGTTCCATGAAGAACCTTTAACATCCCATTTAATCTTTCCATTCCACAAAACGTTCTTTATAGAGGAAAAAGGTTCTTTAGATTGTTGAAATGACAAGAACAAAATGCTTCTTTTAAGAACTGTTGACTGGACGGTTCTTTGAGGAACCAAAAATGGTTCTTCTATGCCTGGCATCACCTCCAAAAACCTTTATTTTCAAGAGTGTATCACAAATGGCAAAAAAGGAATGGTTGTTCCATGTTTCAAGAAACATTTGGTTAGTGGATCAAAGAAATACACTTATATTCATCCACAACAAGTGATGAAACGTCCATTCAGAAGGGACGTGACAATGTAGGACGAAAATGAGAGCAAAAGAGAAAGAAAGAAAGCACAATGTATAAATCTGCCAGAGAAAGAGCAAAGCCTTCATGCTGCCCACACCTAAAAGATTTAGAAATGTTTCTGAAAACCTGTGATTACAGGACCACTTGAAAGGATGAGCAGCCTACCAAAAAAAGGGAAGGAAGGGAGGGACTCAAAGAGAATAATTTATTTTGAAATAACTAACAGTAAGGGATGTGGATAATTGGAGAAGTGAATGCTTTTTAAAAGCACTGTGTGTGTGTGTGTGTGTGATGGCTTGCTCTAAACAGCTCCGAACAATTGCTTTCCTGGAACCTGAACTGACATTAGTTCCATTAAAGAGAAAACTTTTGAATATAAATAAATCACAGACAGGACGAATTGCTTTCAAGAATTCTAATTCCACTCCATTTGAACAAGAATTCAGCCTTGAAGCTAAAAAGGAACGTCTGGAGGAGAGCGCAATTGTGTGTAAAATTTCTGCATATCATGAACAAAATTATGAATGCATGAATCTAACTCACTTCAAATATATTCACATATAGCAAGCAAGTATTTTTTGAGGCAATTTGGAAATTTAATTCACATTCGATTTCCATCCAGCACTTTTTTATGGAATGTCTCAAAACGAATGAAGACATGCAGAAAGAAGTCGCACTCATATAGGGGGGCCAAACGTCCAAATTTTGGCCGGACAGTCCGGATTTTAAGCTCCCTGTCCGGCGCAGCCTCAAGCCGGACACTCATTTGTCCTCCTTTTTGGAGTTGCACTGAATCGGCCTAAAAAAACCCGCTCTAGAGTCTTTATTGGGACGCAGCAGCATAGCGTCTAATGCCATAAGATCTCTGGTCAAACTAACAATTGGCTGAAAGCGGTGTCAAATAAATATATCATTGGTTAAAAACGTAAACAAGCCTCCACGATGTGCTGGCTACGACATATCATAACGTTAACATGCCTAAATGTCAGACGCTCAGACCTCATTTAATCCGGAATGGACAAAAGAGCATGGATTTATATCAAAAAGCACACTGTGTCGCTGTGACGAGCTGCTACGTCTTCCCTTTTTTTCGAGAAGCAACATCACCTCAAGATGACAAAATCTCCTCTGCAGAGCTTTGTAAAGTCTATCATAAAAATGCTGTCAAACATCACCAGTCATACAGAAATACATAAATAACCAAATAATCTGGCACAGTGCCAGAAATCATTACATTTCTGGACTATAAACAAACAAATAATGAATGCGAAAAATAAATAAATACACATTTCAGTTCTTAACAAAGAGCTGCTGCAGAGGGTGAACTTTGTTAAGAACTGAAATGTGTATTTGTTTATTTTTCGCATTGATTATTTGTTCATTTATGTATTTCTTTTATTTCCAGAAATGTTATGTTTTCAGGCACTGTGCACTTTGCAAGACAGGTTCATCTCAGTGGTCAGTTTTTGACACAATATCTTGAATAAATACAAATACTGTGAACAAACCCTTTTTTGCCTCTTCAGTTACACATAGGTCGACATCAAGATATATCATAGACAGGGGTGTAAATCACGGGGGGGACGGGGGGGACAGGACCCCCCCAAATCTGAGGGCTGTCCCCCCCTAAAAACCACTGAGTATTGTAAATAATATAACAATATATACTTAAAATAAATGTGTAAGTAGTAAAACCATACAAACGCAAACGGGACAAAAAATGTGTTTTAAGTTTAGAAACATTTTGAGTCCCCCCTTGCCTCACAGTGGTTTGATCCACCGCACACCTCAACTAACTTTACCCATAGACCGTAGAAAAACTACCACACAAGTTTGGGGAGAGAACAAGGCTCTTCAGACAGCAGTTGTGAAACACCAGTAAGTAGCTGTCAAGGCTATTTTATTCACTTTAAACGTCAGATGAAGTGATTCATTTCTCTTTAATACAGATTAGGCAAAACACTGTTAACATCACTTGCCCACCACCGCCCCGCTCCGCTGTACAGTAATGAAATCATTGAGTTCAGTTAGAGAACTGACAAAACAATTAAAAACTGAACGTGTCTGCTCAAAACAGCACGAGCCGAACGAGCAAACCGCTGACAGACAAGATGATCGAAGATTTGGTTTCAAATCGTAAAAGCGCCTATTTAAGGGAGTGTGTCATTGTACTGTTTTGTTGTTGTGTTTTTCATTACGAATAATAGGCTAATGAACCCAAAATTCAAGCAACCCGACCCCAAATTCTAAAAATTGGCTAATTCTAAACCGTAAGTTCAGTCAGATCTGTGTGGGGTTTTGCTCAATATGATAATAAGTGGAAGATCAGAGGGCTTGCTGCAGTTGAATATCTAAATATCTGAATATCATAGTATAAAATACTATGTGGAGGACGCAAGATAATTTAATAATTATAATATGACTGCGTGGTGAACCTTAATCGTATTTAAACTACTATCGCTTTGTGTTGTTGGTCAGATAAAATGACAGAGAAAAGAAAAACGGACATTAGATCATTTTTCAGTGCATCAAAACGCCAAATAAGTACGAAATGTTTTTTTTTTTTTTTTTTTGTGGTACACATATCGTTACAAGTACGATTTTGGCTGTATTATTTGTGTCCCCTTCAAAAATTGCTCTTGAGAAATTTCATGTTTATTGTCCCCCCCCCCAACTTTTAGATGAAATTTACGCCCCTGATCGTAGATCAAATTGTCTGGCAATGAATAGAGTAGGCTATTGCAGAATCACTGTATCACGATACCATCGATGATGTATCGTAGTTGCGAGTCCTATGCAATTATTCTTCCTTCACTAAATGCCGCAAAGTGTCCTGCTTTTTTGGTGTTATGGAAATGGCCACCCTAACTATGTACAATGTTTTCAGTAAAATATCCAAAAACCACTATAGCCAGTGTTATATATTTTGTTCAATTGAGTACTTACAATATCCCAAATGTTCCCAACTATTTGTAAATCGTGAGAAAATCGTCACTTTCACTTTTTCATAAACAGAGCCGCGTTACCTCATACTCATGACTGGAGAAGCGTGAATGGCGCCGGCGACTGTCATAATAAAAGTCCCGCTGCTCGTGAGGCGTGTGTTTCACTCATCTCATTAACAATCGCTCCAGCGGCCTTGCTCAGCTCCACAACACTCGGTCCTGCTCTGCTTCATACTACAGTAACATTAATAATCGCATCCATGAACATGGTTTCAGTCCGATTCTTTTCCACCGGCTGTGAGGTGAAGACCACATGTCCCATGATTCTGCGCTCAAACTTGGCCTCATCAAACTACACCTTTGTTTTGAATAGGCGACCTCTAGCGGACGGAAAAGTAACAAAGTGCAGCTTTAAAAGTCCCGTTCTTCGTGTTTTTTTGAAGCTTTGATTGTGTTTACAGTGTGCAATATAACATGTGTTCATGTTTCGCGTGTAAAAAAACACAGTATTTTTCACACAATTTACTTATCTGTATACCGCTGTTTTCACTGTCCTGAAAACGGGCTGATGACTTCCTTGTTCTATGAAGTCCCTCCTTCAGAAATACGTAACGAGTTCTGATTGTGCCAGCGGTTCCCGTGTTGTGATTTGACAGCAGCTTAGCGAATGCGTCACGGTTCCCGTGTTGTGATTTGACAGCAGCTTAGCGCACATGGCACGGTTCCTGTGTTGTGATTCGACAGCAGCTTAGCGCACGTAACTTGCATGGAAAGGTCACGCCTCTTAACGGGAGATGTATGCGCTAACGCTTAATGATCTCTACAGCGTCCCTGGGAAAGCCAAACAAAGGTGATTTGACTCCGGGATGAAAATAACAGCGTCTCGACGACATGGCGACAAACAGACTCAAACGCAACACTTCCTCTTCTCCACGCAACACTTCCTCTTCTCCACGCAACACTTCCTCTTCTCCACGTGGGACAGCAACAAGACCACGCCCCCTTTTTTGCGTATTCTTGTGGGCGGAGGTTAGTCTGTTCTACTGACTGACGTAATTAATGAAGGAAGTACCAGGATGTAGTCCAAGCCAGCCGTTCGCTGTAGGCTTTGAAAGGGAACTTCTGTTAAATAAAATATCTCGCTTGGCATTGAACTTTGAGCTTTATAATTTTACAGGTATTATTTATGCTCTAACAGCAACATTACACACTAACTAAAGTTTGAACAGTGGGATCACGAAGAACGGGACCTTTAAACAAGCTAAAATATATTCACTTCTCCTCGGTCTTATCGTTCCAAAGTTTGGGTTCAGTCAGTTTATTTTTAAAGAAATGAATTTGTATGCATCAAGGCATTAAATAGATCAAAAGTGACAGTAAAGACCTTTATAATATTATAAAATATATAATATTTCAAATAAATGCTGTTCCTTTGAACTTTCTATTCATCAAAGAATCCTGAAAAAATGCATCACGGTTTCCACAGAAATACTGTTTTCAGCATTGATAATAATCAGAAATGTTTAATCATATCAGAATGATTTCTGAAGGATCATGTGACACTGAAGACTGGAGTAATGATGCTGAAAATACAGCTTTGATCGCAGGAATAAATTACATTTTAAAATGTATTAAACATAGAAAACAGTTATTTAAAATTGAAACAACCTTTTGAATGGTAGTGTATATTCAACTACACATATTCTAATGTCTCCTGTTAGTAACCACATCCCATCACTTCTCATTTGCCTAAAATACAACTTTATCCAACTTTTTTTGCGCCACCTCACCAGTGGTCACTTGTGTCTTCAGAAATCGCCAAGTCTCATTGAAAACATGTATGGCGCTCCATAACTTTACTGTGTATCTACATCTTATACATGCTTGGATGCTTAAAATGAGGAAAACATGGCTAAAGTGGTGCAACTGAACCTGTGCATGTTTTCCACCCCATGCATATCAATCCATCAGAAACATATAAGCCTCTCTTCACACACTTGTGTTGCCCATGTTGGCTAGTCTTGTAGATTTGTTATGATGGCGAGAGGAAAAAAAGCAGCCCTGTTGGAAGCACACAGCGTTTAACCAGAAATAAACATTCTCTCGTAGCTCCGCCGTCTCCCGTGGCATTTCAACGGCCCCTCATTAAATCACAACACAGCACCATATTAATGACCTGTCACGACCGCTAACATTTATTTCATATGAATTCGTTCAAATCGAGGGAATTTTTACAAATGGCACCTACCGACCACGGGCCCGTTTTTCCTCCCTTCATTGAATTTAAGTCAGCAGAGCCCCCGCGCTTCATCTTTGCACAGAGAAAGAAGAAAAATGGCTCTATTTATGGTCTTCAGGAACGTTGTTCTCACAGGCACATTGTTCAAGGCATTAAGCAATATCTTGGGAAATGTGAGGGTAGACACTGAAGATTAATCTTTGTGGACTATAAATCCTCACAATGAACACAGTGCTAGTGTGTATATATATATATATATATATATATACACACACACCGATCAGGCATAACATTATGACCACCTTCCTAATATTGTGTTGGTCCCCATTTTACTGATAAAACAGCCCTGACCTATTGAGTCATGGACTCCACTAGACCCCTGAAGGTGTGCTGTGGTATCTGGCACCAAGATGTTAGCAGCAGATCCTTTAAGTCCTGTAAGTTGTGAGGTGGGGCCTCCATGGATCGAACTTGTTTGTTCAGCACAACCCACAGATGCTCGATTGGATTGAGATCTGGGGAATCAACCTCAAACTCGTTGTTGTGCTCCTCAAAACCATCCCAATTTTGGTGCCATCGGGGGTGGACAGGGGTCAGCATGGGCCCATATGCAACAAACTGTGATGCACTGTGTATTCTGACACCTTTCTATCAGAACCAGCATTAACTTCTTGAGCAATTTGAGCTACAGAAGCTCGTCTGTTTGATCGGACCACACAGGCCTACCTTCGCTCCCCACGTGCATCAATGAGCCTTGGCCGCCCATGACCCTGTCGCCGGTTCACCACTGTTCTTTCCTTGGAGCACTTTTGATAGAGACTGACCACTGCAGACCGGGAACACCCCACAAGAGCAGCACTTTTGGAGATGCTCTGACCCAGTTGTCTAGCATCACAACTTGGCCCTTGTCAAACTCACTCAAATCCTTACGCTTGCCCATTTTTCCTGCTTCTAACACATTAACTTTGAGGACAAAATGTTCACGTGCTTCCTAATATATCCCACCCACTAACAGGTGCCGTGATGAAGAGATAATCAGTGTTATTCACTTCACCGGTCATAATGTTATGCCTGATCAGTGTATATACACATAAGTCTATTTCTATTTACAAAAATATTTTGAATATATTCATAAGAAATAAAATACCAGTTTATGCTATTTTATGGTAATTTATCAGTTAAAATATAATTATATTAAGCCCAGGGCTGCACAGTGGCACTTTTGTCTGAGTGTTGTGAAACTCCCACACCAAGCATTTTCCTCTCGGACAGTAAAGCAGCCTCCCCTTTCTCTCACTGTATTTACGAGGTCACACATTTCTTCATTTTGTGAATAGCAAATTGCTTAGCGTCAACACATTTTTGATGGGAGGCACTGGGTGCATCAACAGTTCCGAGAAACCATTTTCCCGGAGCCGACAGTAAAAGATGGGACAAGATAATTCAGCTTTATATCACATATTTCCAAAGACAAACATATCATGAAAGAGGACTTCTGGCTGTAAGAATGTACAGTGTGGAAAATAAGTATTTGAACACCCTGCTATTTTGCAAGTTCTCCAACTTGGAAATCATGGAGGGGTCTGAAATTGTCATCGTAGGTGCATGTCCACTGTGAGAGACATAATCTAAAAAAAAAATCCAGAAATCACAATGTATGATTTTTTTAACTATTTATTTGTATGATACAGCTGCAAATAAGTATTTGAACACCTGGCTAGAATTCTGACCCTCAAAGACCTGTTAAAATGTCCACCTCCACTCCATTTATTATCCTAAATTAGATGCACCTGTTTGAGGTCGTTAGCTGCATAAAGACACCTGTCCACCCCATACAATCAGTAAGAATCCAACTACTAACATGGCCAAGACCAAAGAGCTGTCCAAAGACACTAGATACAAAATTGTACACCTCCACAAGGCTGGAAAGGGCAACGGGGAAATTGCCAAGCAGCTTGGTGAAAAAAGGTCCACGGTTGGAGCAATCATTAGAAAATGGAAGAAGCTAAACATGACTGTCAATCTCCCTCGGACTGGGGCTCCATGCAAGATCTCACCTCGTGGGGTCTCAATGATCCTAAGAAAGGTGAGAAATCAGCCCAGAACTACACGGGAGGAGCTGTTCAATGACCTGAAAAGAGCTGGGACCACCGTTTACAAGGTTACTGTTGGTAATACACTAAGACGTCATGGTTTGAAATCATGCATGGCACGGAAGGTTCCCCTGCTTAAACCAGCACATGTCAAGGCCCGTCTTAAGTTTGCCAATGACCATTTGGATGATCCAGAGGAGTCATGGGAGAAAGTCATGTGGTCAGATGAGACCAAAAAATAACTTTTTTCCACTAAACGTGTTTGGAGTAAGAAGAATGATGAGTACCATCCCAAGAACACCATCCCTACTGTGAAGCATGGGGGTGGTAGCCTCATGCTTTGGGGGTGTTTTTCTGCACATGGGACAGGGCGACTGCACTGTATTAAGGAGAGGATGACCGCCGCCATGTATTGCGAGATTTTGGGGAACAACCTCCTTCCCTCAGTTAGAGCATTGAAGATGGGTCGAGGCTGGGTCTTCCAACATGACAATGACCTGAAGCACACAGCCAGGATAACCAAGGAGTGGCTCTGTAAGAAGCATATCAAGGTTCTGGCGTGGCCTAGCCAGTCCCCAGACCTAAACCCAATAGAGAATCTTTGGAGGGAGCTCAAACTCCATGTTTCTCAGCGAGTCCAGAAACCTGACTGATCTAGAGAAGATCTGTGTGGAGGAGAGGGCCAAAATCCCTCCTGCAGTGTGTGCAAACTAAAAAACTGTTGAAAAACTACAGGAAACGTTTGACCTCTGTAATTGCAAACAAAGGTTACTGTACCAAATATTAACATTGATTTTCTCAGGTGTTCAAATACTTGTTTGCAGCTGTATCATACAAATAAAAAGTTAAAAAGTCATACATTGTGATTTCTGGATTTTTTTTTTTAGATTATGTCTCTCACAGTGGACATGCACCTACGATGACAATTTCAGACCCCTCCATGATTTCTAAGTGGGAGAACTTGCAAAATAGCAGGGTGTTCAAATACTTATTTTCCTCACTGTAGCTACTGTAACAACCTGCTCCAATTGCATTTCATATTTAAATGTCCCTCACTTAAAGTTTAACTTATACTAACTAATAACTTCAGAAGACTTGAAAAGTAGACTGCAGATTTTGCTATGTCTGCTATAACTGATCTGAAGGAAATGCAACTGTGCTTTTAAATGGGCCAGGACACAGATAGCAACATACGGTTTATCCTTCTGTCCTCTAATCATTCAAATGAGCCATGGAGAAGACGACAGAGAAGGAAAAGGAAGGAGCTCAAGGCAGACAGCCAATCTGCAGTAACACGGGGATGACAAATGACAGGATAAAGAGTAATGAGAATACCCCGTCCAAGTTGTCTCAATACGGTGTTTAATCTCTTCCGTTAACTGCGCTCTTAGAGGACACATGTACCCTGAATGACACTTGTACTAGTTCCCGCAGGAGCTAAAACTCACACTGAGTACTTATGCAGCATCTTAGGTACATTAGAAGGCGTGTTTGGTGTTTGCAGACTCGAACGTCTGCTCTGTTGTTCCCCCTGAGCTCATATGACAACAAGCTAAATAAATAGTCCAACAAAAGATCTGACTATTAAGAGGTAATTTCAGTACAAATACAGCAAAATATAAGTGTTGATGGTCATTGTGGGGGTAATGGGCTTTTCACAATGGAAATTGTTAACCCTACATTAACTTAAAGGGATAGTTCACCCAAAAATGAAAATTAGCCCATATTTACTCACCCTCAAGTCATCCTAGGTGTACATGACATTCTTTCAGATGAATAAAATCTGAGTTATATTACAAAAGTCCAGGCTAATCCAAGCATTAGAATTGGATTCATAGTTGCTCTGTTTTTGAAGTCCATAAAAAGTGCATCTGCCCATCATATAACTGCTCCAAGATCTAAGATTTTACACTAAAATGGACGGATGGTTGGATTAATGGACAGATGGATGGACGGATGGATAGATGAACGATGGTTGAATGGATAGATAGACGGATGGATGAATGGACGCATGGAGAGATGGATGGTTGGATGGACGGTTGAATGGATTAGATTAGATTAGATTCAACTTTATTGTCATTACACAAGTACAAGTACAAGGCAACGAAATGCAGTTTAGGTCTAACCAGAAGTGCAATAGCAGCAAGTGCAGGATATATACAGTGGTTGTGTAAGTGCAGGACATGGAAATGTACTGAATATATATAAATATGTATAAATAGAGAGATGGTTATTACTATAAACAGAACTGAATTTACAGGCGAATATGTACAGTGAATAAATATACAGATGGCTATTACTATAAACAGAATTTACAAGTGAATATGTCCTATGAATATAATATACAGATGGCTATTACTTTTAACAGAATTTTACAGATAGAGGTATACAATAATATGTTAGGCTAATATGAGGAATATAGCAGTGGATTAAGGTAGTGCAATAAATTATGGACAGAGCTATCCGAAAGAAAGTGTAAAAGTGCAGTGGAAAGTGGTTGCATATTGCAGTTAGAAGTACGGTGCAAAATGCAAATGTAAACATTTGGTACTATAAATACAGTCGGCAGTGCAAATGAGCATAATCCAGTTAAGATATGGTGGTGCAAAATGCATAAGTAAACAGTTGTTACTGTAATAAATAGTCGGTAGTGCAAATAACAAAGTGACGGCAGATGTGAGGTAGGAGAGTTAGCAGTTTATGAGGGAAGTGGATCAACGGGGGTTTGAGTTCAGTAAAGAGACAGCTCTGGGGAAAAAACTGTTCTTAAGTCTACTGGTTCTGGTCCGGAGGATCCTGAAACGCCTGCCGGAAGGCAGGAGAGAAAACAGTCTGTGGGCTGGGTGAGAGGAGTCCTTGAGGATGCTGCGAGCTCGATGCAGACAGCGTTTCCTCTGGATGTGCTCGATGGCAGGTAGTGGAGTCCCTGTGATGCGCTGGTCAGTTTTCACCACCCGCTGCAGTGCCTTGCGCTCCGCAACAGAGCAGCTCCCATACCATACTGCCACACAGTTGGTCAGGATGCTTTCTATTGCGCAGCGATAGAAGTTCACCAGGATAGCCGAGGAGAGCTGATTCTTCCTCAGTGTCCTCAGGAAGAAGAGGCGCTGGTGAGCCTTCTTGACCAGGCTGGAGGTGTTGGTCGTCCACGACATGTCCACCGAGATGTGGATCCCCAGGAACTTGAAACTGGAGACACGCTCAACGGCCATTCCATTGATGTGGATGGTGTCGTGTGTGCCTCTTGACTCTTTCCTGAAGTCCACGATGAGCTCCTTCGTTTTGGTGGTGTTGAGGAGCAGGTTATTATCAGCGCACCATGTGGCCAGGTGCTGGATCTCTTCCCTGTAGGCAGTCTCATTGTTGTTGCTGATGAGACCAATCACCGTAGTGTCGTCCGCAAACTTGACGATGGAATTAGATCCATACACAGGCTTGCAGTCGGAGGTGAAGAGGGAGTAGAGAAACGGACTTAGCACACAGCCCTGTGGTACACCAGTGTTGAGTGTGATGGACGTGGAGCAGGTGGATCCTGATCGAACATTCTGGGGTCTGTCAGTTAGGAAGTCCAAAATCCAGTTACACATTGAAGTGTTGATGCCCAGGTCTCCAAGTTTGGCTATTAACTTGGATGGGATGACAGTGTTGAATGCTGAGCTGAAGTCAACAAACAGTATTGCGTGCATAAGTGTTTTTATTGTCCAGATGGGTGAGCACAGAGTGCAGTGCCATGGAAACTGCATCCTCTGTGCTCCTATTGCTGCGATAGGCAAACTGGTGTGAGTCCAATGTGGATGGTAGAGAGTCTTTTAGGTGTTCCAGGACCAGACGCTCAAAGCACTTCATAACGATGGGTGTGAGTGCTACAGGGCGGTAGTCATTAGGGCACCTTGGGCTAGAGTGTTTCGGCACTGGCACAATGGAAGTGCGTTTAAAGCATGTTGGTACAGCTGCTTGGGCAAGAGACAGGTTGAAAATGTCTGTAAAAACCCCAGCGAGCTGCTCCGCACATGCCCTGAGAACATGACCAGGGATGTTGTCTGGTCCAGCAGCCTTGTGCGCGCTGATCCGGCTCAGTGCCTTTCAGACTTCTGTGGAGGAGAGTGTGATTGGTGGGTGGTCAGCTGAGGGTTTGAGCTTGGTTGCAGTTTCTCTGTTGTCTCTTTCAAAACGAGCATAAAAGTAATTTAGCTCGTTCAGGAAGTTGACATCAGTGGCTGCGGGGGTGGACCGGGTGGGTTTGTAATCACTGATGGCCTGAATGCCCTGCCACATGCGTCAAGGGTCAAAGTTGGAATAGTTGGAATAGATTGGATAGATGGGTGGATGGACAGATGGTTGGATGAATGGATTGACATTGGACAGATGAATGGATAGATGGATTGACGGATGGACAAATGGATGGATGGTTGAATGGATGGACAAACAGATGTGAATAGACGCATGGAGAGATGGAAGGATGGATGCATGGGTGGATGGATGATTGGACGGTTGAATGGATGGACAGATGGACAAATGGACGGATGATTGGACGGATGGATTGACGGTTGGATAGATGGATGAATGGACGCATGGAGAGACGGATGGACGGATGGCGAATGGATAGACGAGTGGACAAATGGATGGATGGTTGAACGGATGGACAGGTGGATGGACAAATGGATGGGTGGATGGTTGAATGGATGGACAGACGGATAAATAGATGGTGTCACAGTTATATGAAAGGACTCAAATGCAGGAATGAGTGATCAGGGGTTTATTAACAAACAGCTTACAAGAAATGGTGAGGAGGTGAACAGTCCAAACAGTAGGCAGGTTAGGAGCACAATCACAGGCAGGAAGAGCAGCCACAATAAATGGAAGCTTTAGCGTAAGTTCTGCCAGGAAGACTTAATTGTCATGTCACTTTAATTTTATCTATCCAATCACATGCTAAATACCTGGGTATAAAAGATCGGTACTTACACATGTCTGAGTTTGCAGATGCTGACTCTCCAATTCTCCGCCATCCTCCCCACCACCTCCAAGTCAAATCCTTCCCTACATCCACCCCACCACCACCAGGATGGTCCCTTCCATACCTCACGGGGGGGTCGGCTGCGCCTCTGCCTTCGTCTTCAGGCAGGATATGCAGAGTCCGGACCCTCAGATTGCGAGCTACGGACGGGGCCTATGCCAATATACTTTATTGCTTGCTGGGTTGTTAATAAATGGATAATTGTCACAGTATTTATTCTCCCGAGTCTTTCTGGCAGAACTAACTCCAGAAGGTGGTAGACTGGAGAGCAGTTCTGACAGAGCAACATGAGACCAGAGGATACCAGCGAAGGCCAGGCAGGAATCCTAGGGTAATGCAGTCAGGTCTTATCAGGAAACTCCCCAAGCTTGCAGCTAGGCAAGGAGAGCAAACTGCCAGGGAAGCTCTACTTGCAGGACAGGAACTAGAGACACAGAAAACAAAACAAGACAAGACCAAAAGGCAGCACAAACACTTAGCAAAACTAGCATAACACACATAGGTACAACATATAACAAACCAGCAACCACATGAGGAAAAGAACACACTTTATAAAGGGAGCAGAAAACATGAGGAAAGGGTGAACACACTCAGACAAGGAACTGGTGAGCACACAATCAGTCAATCAATGAGGGCTAGACAAGGACTAAACAAGGGGGCGTGGTAACAGGAAACAAGGAGGCACGACACAGGGAGCACATGGCAAACACAAACCAAGACAGAGCCATGTGTTCAAGCACAACACAAACAAAGACACATTAAACAATGACAAAACATACAGAGCTGTCAGAGGAGAACCCTGACAGATGGATGTGTGGATGGATGGGTGGATGGATGGATGGATGGATGGATGGATAGTTGGATGGACGGTTGAATGGATGTATGGATGGATGGACAGATAGATGGGTGGATGGACAAATGGATGGATGGTTGGATGGACGGTTGAATGGATGGATTGGTGGATGGACAAATGGATGGATGGATGGATAGTTGGATGGACGGTTGAATGGATGGCTGGATGGATGGATAGATGGACAGATGGATGGGTGGATGGACAAATGGATGGATGGATGGTTGGTTGGATGGACGGTTGAATGGATGGATTGGTGGATGGACAAATGGATGGATGGATGGTCAAATGGATAGTTGGATGGATGGATGTAGTGAATGCACTGAGGTTGTTTTAAGATTTATGAAATACTACACAAATTATTCTGTCTATAATTCAATTGATTTAAAGATATATTTCACCCCAAAAATGTAAAATGCCTTTGCCCTTCTGTTTGATTTTCTTTCTTCTGTGTGGAACACAAAACAAGGTAGGTTGAAAGATGTCCATACAATAATAGTCAATAGGATCTCTAAAACAGTTTTAATTGCATGGACAAAACAGTTTAAATATTCTTAAATATTCGAATAACTTGCCGTAACATTACATCGTTTCACAGTGTATAACTCTGGCATCCCAATTGCAAAAAGCAAGGTTAACCCCGAATGGAAAGCAGTCAAAATGACGTGTGAAACGCTAATTTTCAATGGTGTTGAAATAAACAGGCTAAAGCGAGCAGGCTTCAAGTGAAGTGATCAGGTGAAGTAGGGATGAGGGTTTTTTCGGTACAAAATAAATTTCTTTAGGGGGGAAAAAGGTTTCTGATCATAAATTAATAAGGGTCTATGTGTACACTTGATGGGCAATTCTCAAATTTTAGGTTTCTAATAAAATGTTTTGTATTAAATTAGAAAAGAATGCAAATGAGAAGCATCGTGTATGTGTGTATGACACCATCAGACTCTATAAATAGATGTAATTTCACACACACATTTGCAGAGCATTTCAATTAATCACTGAACAAACTGCGGGCATCTTAAATTAAGAGCAGCACAGTTAAGACATGAACCAAGAACACGAAGCACATCGTTTATCAGCCAATGGCTATATGAGAAACCCAAGAGCTCATTAAAAAGTTTGTTCATTAAGTGGACTCTATTCACTGTTTGACTATTATGGCGAGTGTTGCGCTGGAGTGCTGCTTAACAGGGCATTTAATTATAGACGCGTCAGTGAGCTGTGAAATACTGTCACATCCACAGGAGTCCCGTCACCAGTTCACCGGCAGAGGTCTCTACCATCAGAGTGCAGATACCGTCCCATCTCATCACTGTCACTGGTGCGTTATTGCACTTTGTGTATTTCTAGCCCCCCAATTACAATCTTGTCAACAGTTTTCTCAGTAATTCTGGGCATTCACCCTGTGTTTATTCCCAATTGATCATTTTTCCTACCAATTATGCCTCTGCGCCCATGGATATCATAATAAACTTGAGGACCTCTGAAAGTTTGGAGGGTTTGAACTAAATCCTGAATCATCCACTCTACAGTTTCATGCTTTCTACACGGTACACTTTCATATCTGAGTTAAATGTTACAATTTGCAGAAGCGTGAGATTAATAACAATGATTAGACAAGAACATTACAAATTGTCCATCTGTTAAATAAATAAATAAATGCCACATTACACTCAGGATGTTATATGCCTATTTCACAAAATGTTCTGTCATATCATTAAATTCATTTAACATGCACCAAAAAAATTATAATTCGGTCATCATTTACTCACCCTTGTGTCGCTATTAACCTGTATGACTTTCTTTCTTCGGTGCAGAACGGTTCAACATAATATAATTGGACAAAAAAGTTGTTTAAATATTCTTCAAACTTAATGTTTCAAATGTTTTTGTCTATGGTGGTGGATAGATGGACGGACGGATGGATGGATGGTTCGATGGAAGGATGGATAGACAGACGGTTGGATGGATGAATGGATGGGATGGGTGGATGGATGGATGGATGGACAGACATAAAATAAAGGTCAATAAGGTCTAATGCAGTTTTAATTGTACAATAAACGGTTCAAAAGAAAGACGGATGGTTGGTTGGATGGAGGGATGGACAGATGGTTGGACGGTTGGTTGGTTGGTTGGTTGGTTGGTTGGATGGTTGGACAGACATAAAATAAAGGTCCATGGCTGTTTTAATTGAACAATGAACAGTTCAACAAAATATAATTGGATACAAAATGGTTTAAATATTCTTCAAAATCAATGTTTCAATTGTTTTTTTGTCCACATAAATGAATGGACGGACGGTTTGATGGATGAATGAGTGGACGGAAAGACAGATGGAAAGTTGGATGGACAGATGGACAAATGGATGGATGGACAGATGATTGGATGGAAGGATGAATGGATGGACGGATGGATGGACAGATGATTGGATGGAAGTATGGATGGATGGATAGATGGATGGTTGGATGGAAAAACGAAGGGACAGATGAATGGACTGTTGGATGATGAATGTTGGATGGACAGATGGATGGACTGTTGGATGGACGGATGTATGGATAGATGTATGGATGGATGGATGAATGGATGGATGGTTGGAAGGACAGATGGATGGATGGATGGATGGATGGATGGATGGATGCATGGATGCATGGATGGATGGAGGGATGGTTGTAAGGACGGACGGATGTATGGATGGATCGATGGACGGACGGATGAATAGATGGATGGATGGATGGACAGACGGTTGATGGATGGATGGATGGATGGGCGGTCTAATGTTCTTTTATTGAACAATAAATGGCTCAACATAATATAATTGGACAAAACATTTTTTAAATATTCTTCAAAATTAACGTTTCAATTGTTTTTTGTCCACACAGACGAATGGACCAACCGTTTGATGGATGAATGGGTGTACGGACGGATGGACAGATAGATGGTTGGATGTAAGGATGGATGGATGGGGTGGACAGACAGACAGATGGCTGGATGTAAGGATGGATGGATTGATGGTTGGTTGGATGGATGGACGGATGGACAGATGAATGGACTGTTGGATGATGGATGGACAGATGGATGGACTGTTGGATGATGGATGTTGGATGGACAGATGGATGGACTGTTGGATGGACGGATGGATGGAACAATGATGTATAGAACAATGATGGATGGATGGAGGGATGGTTGGAAGGCTGGATGAATGGACGAACATAAATTAAAGGTCAAATGCTCTTTTATTGAACAATAAATGGTTCAACATAATTGGACCAAAAAATGTTTACATATTCTTCAAAATTAATGTTTCAACTGTTTTTGTCTATATAGTGAAGACATTCACTCTGAAACTAAATACAGCACGTAAAAGCATACGATTATACAAAGCATATGAATATTTAATAAAGTAAGTATAGTTGTGATCAAACATTACTGAGTGCAGCTGCATTGACAAGGATCTAATAAATTAATAAAAACTGGAAAAATGTAAGCAGAATACAGGGCAAAAATGTTAAGGAATATTAATGAGGTGACATGCAAATATGGTCTTTTATCTTGGCTGGGGGAACTAATTGGGGTTTATCTGATGCCTGTAGAGCAGTCCATCTCCAGAGACGGCCATTTAGATGATTTTCGAGTTTAACGACTGTGCGGTAAATCCCACAAAACTTCCAGCCCATTAACCAGGAGACATGGCAGCCATGCTCCGAGGAACAGCATCACATGCTAAGAGGTCCTCAGTTCCTATAGCATTCCTGAACACGAATGCCTAAAAGTAATTTGGCTATTTCATGGAATATAGAAACTGAATCACCATTACTATTAGTTACAATTCATAACGTTATTCCCATTTACAAATAAAGGAACCAAAGCAAGATTCTAAAACTGATTTCTATTCTAAATACTAATTGCTTTTATTTTGCACAGGGATGGAGTAATGTATGTCCTTGTGCAGAACTCATTATCATTCCCTTGGCATGCAGGGAAAAATACAGTGTGAAATTATGGATTCTACACATATCCTTTATGTTATTTCTTGCCTTCCATAGCCTAGATTGTATCATGTCAAATCCTTCAGAGTGTTTGAATACCGGTACAGAGTCATTTTTGCTGATGGGGACTTTTCCTCTTTCTTCCAAGCTAACTGCCTGAAAAGTGTGAACCTATTAGATGTACTGAAAAAATATTATTAACTTTGAAATTCCCTATTTTAAATGCATAAATCTGACGGTGAAAGGGCACATATTGAGTTTTAAATCATTACAATGTTCAAACTTTAATTCTTTAACTTTTTATCACTTAGGTATCGCTTTTAACGAATGACATCAAGTTGAAGTCAAAGCAGCGATGAAATTGACTGTGTTGCCGCCTCGCGTCGGCACCTCCGTGAAGTCGGCACCCCATAAAACAAAATAATGCAGGGCTGATTTGAGATACTGAACATATTGACATCACTCTCCAAACCATGTCGTTCAAATCGCTCCAAACCGTTTGCCAGGTTTATGTTTTGTTTCAGATGGGCATGTCCAAGCCTGATATGAGGACGGAGAATTGCATCGCCCCAAAGCCACACAGAGGGTCTGACCAGGTGCATGAGCTCGCAACACTGCGTAGTGGAGTACGAGAGCTGCGAGGAAAGCCCTGCCCACAACCCCACCATGGTGGATGTGATTGCTATGGCCTCTGGAACATTTATTGGATTACTAGAGGTGTTTGTTGTATAGTTCCGTCTAGCCCTGACTTTCCTGTTTCCCATCTGGTTCCGTCCAGCCCTGACTCTCCTGTTTCCCATCTGGTTCCGTCCAGCCCTGACTCTTCTGTTTCCCGTCTGGTTCCACCTAGCCCTGACTCTCCTGTTTCCCATCTGGTTCCGTCCAGCCCTGACTCTCCTGTTTCCCATCTGGTTCCGTCCAGCCCTGACTCTCCTGTTTCCCATCTGTTTCCGCCCAGCCCTGACTCTCCTGTTTCCCATCTGTTTCCGCCCAGGCCTGACTCTCCTGTTTCCCATCTGTTTCCGCCCAGCCCTGGCTCTCCTGTTTCCCATCTGTTTCCGTCCAGCCCTGACTCTCCTGTTTCCCATCTGGTTCCGTCCAGCCCTGACTCTCCTGTTTCCCATCTGTTTCCGCCCAGCCCTGACTCTCCTGTTTCCCATCTGTTTCCGCCCAGCCCTGACTCTCCTGTTTCCCATCTGGTTCCGTCCAGCCCTGAATCTCCTGTTTCCCATCTGGTTCCGTCCAGCCCTGACTCTCCTGTTTCCCATCTGGTTCCGTCCAGCCCTGACTCTCCTGTTTCCCATCTGGTTCCGTCCAGCCCTGACTCTCCTGTTTCCCATCTGGTTCCGTCCAGCCCTGACTCTCCTGTTTCCCATCTGGTTCCGTCCAGCCCTGACTCTCCTGTTTCCCATCTGGTTCCGTCCAGCCCTGACTCTCCTGTTTCCCATCTGGTTCCGCCCAGCCCTGACTCTCCTGTTTCCCATCTGGTTCCATCCAGCCCTGATTCTCCCGTTCCCATATGGTTCCACCCAGCCCTGACTCTCCTGTTTCCCATCTGATTCCGTCCATCCCTGACTCTCCTGTTCCCATCTGGTTTCATCCATCCCTAACTCTCCCGTTTACCATCTGGTTCCATCCATCCCTGACTCTCCCGTTTCCCATCTGGTTCCGCCCAGCCCTGACTCTCCTGTTTCCATTCTGGTTGCATCCATCCCTGACTCTCCTGTTTCCCATCTGGTTCCATCCAGCCCTGGTTCTCCCATTTCCCATCTGGTTCCGCCCAGCCTTGACTCTCCCGTTTACCATCTGGTTCCATCCATCCCTGACTCTCCCATTTCCCATCTGGTTCCATCCATCCCTGACTCTCCCGTTCCCATCTGGTTCCATCCATCCCTGACTCTCCTGTTTCCCATCTGGTTCATCCATCCCTGACTCTCCTGTTTACCATCTGGTTTCATCCATCCCTGACTCTCCCGTTTCCCATCTAGTTCCGTCCATCCCTGACTCTCCCGTTCCCATCTGGTTCCATCCATCCCTGACTCTCCTGTTTCCCATCTGGTTCATCCATCCCTGACTCTCCCGTTTCCCATCTGGTTCCGCCCAGCCCTGACTCTCCTATTTCCCAGCTGGTTCCACCCAGCACTGACTCTCCCATTTCCCATCTGGTTCCACCCAGCCCTGACTCTCCTATTTCCCAGCTGGTTCCACCCAGCACTGACTCTCCCAATTCCCATCTGGTTCCACCCAGCCCTGACTCTCCTGTTTCCCATCTGGTTCCGTCCAGCACTGACTCTCCTGTTTCCCATCTGGTTCTGTCCAGCCCTGATTCTCCCGTTTCCCATCTGGTTCCGTCCAGCCCTGAATCTCCTGTGTCCTTGCTGGTTCTGCCCAGCCCTGACTCTCATGTGAGCTCCCACAGCCTCTCTCTTCTGCCTCCTCCAACAGCCAGTTCCTCAGCCCTGCTTCATCTGGTTCCCTTCAGCCCCTCTTCATCTCCTGCACAGAACTGTGAACCCTGGGATCCCCTGGCTCTACCTCCGGCCTCTGAACCCAATACTCCACCTTGGCCTGTCGACCCATCGTCTTCGCCTTGGCTCCTCCCTCCCTTGGCTCCACCAGAAACCATCACGACCATCATGAACTCTGTATGCATGAACTCAACCATCATGAACTCTGTATGCATAATTTAATCATTTTCCTGTTATCACTGTAAAGCTGCTTTGAAACAACCTATATAAATCTCTATATAAATAAAGGTTAAAAAAAATCAAATTCATCAAAATTTCCAGTTCAAGTTCAATTTGTCTAAGCATTCTCCTACTATCTCATGTTGCAGGCTATTACAGATCTTTACTTTCAGGACCCTGGGGTCACTTGATAAATCCAAGATATTAATAAGTTGCATTAGATTTCACACTGTGCCAAGTCATACACTGCCAGTTTTTATAATGAATGGGATTGCAGAAGTCCGGTCTGCAGAAAGGAATCCTGAACATATCCTTTGAACATCTGTTATTATCAAAACCACTTGTAAAGGCAGCAATGTTAACCAATGTACAATTTCTTGGTGCCCTGGAGATTTGGGAGTTTTCAAGAAACTGAATGAATCAATGTGTTCTGCACATGTTTTTTTACATAACAGATCAATCCCAGCCAGACGATCAGGACTTGGAAGTTGTACAGTCAGTTTAAGGTCTAATGCTAGCAATTTAAAACCAGAGAAATACAGCGGAATTTGTGAGTTTATTAAAATAATGAAAATAAGTTTTAAGTTTTGTCCAAGCTGTGACAAAAATTGTATTCACGGAATATGAATCAATAAATATTCATACTCATAAATAAAATTAATCCATCCATCCATCCATCCATCCATTCCAATCTGTCCGTCAGTCATCTGTTTGTCTATCCATCCATCCAATGTCTGTTTGTCCATCCATCCATCCATCCATCCATCCAATGTCTGTTAGTCCGTCCATCCATCCATCCATCCCTCTAGATAGATAGATAGATAGATAGATAGATAGATAGATAGATAGATAGATAGATAGATAGATAGATAGATAGATAGATAGATAGATAGATAGATAGATAGATAGATAGATAGATAGATAGATAGATAGATAGATAGATAGATAGATAGATAGATAGATAGATAGATAGATAGATAGATAGATAGATAGATAGATAGATAGATAGATAGATAGATAGAAGAAGAAAATCCCATCATCGGAAGACAGAAATGTTATAACACACACAGATCACTTAGCAAACACTTACCGGCAAAAGGTTCACCCTGCAACATCAGATGCTCGTGGCTGAACACCTCGGGGCTTTGGCTCTTCGCTTCCAGCCAGACTGGGATTAAAAATAGAAAGTGGCCAGAGAGGATGCCAGAGGGTCCAACAGGGGAGTCTAAAGGCTTTTTACAGCTAAGGCACAAACTAAATGGACCATGTGGTCCACAAAAGATTTGAGGATGCTCTTGGCAAATAAGCTTTCAAAGCGAAGCACGCAACGGACACACTGCATTATTCACTATAGCACAGGTGACTGTAAACAAGATCGTGAAGAGAACAGGAAGAAATGTCTCAGCCAGGACTAGGAAAATGAGGGAAAAGTGCAGAAACGGTGACAGATGATACACACAGGAAGAGCGAGACTCTTTTAATAGCATTTACTTTAACAGCACTTACTAAAAGCGGCCCGATTCGACACCCTGATCCCATTACTGAAGGCCGGTGGAACAAAGATGGTGAAAAAGACATCTGAAAAACAAAAAACATGCCCTCTGCTAAAAAGACCCGCTTGATTTACCATGTTGGTCCAATGCTGGTCAACATTCATCACTTACACATTAATATCTCAGATTTTTCTTTCTAATTGACTTTACTAATCAACGATTGGCTCTTTCATTTAGAAGGTGGAGCTTATTCACCATATTGGGCGTTGCACTTTCTCCCATTCATAAGAAATCTGCGTTTTCCTTTGATTATATCCAGTGTAGACAGCGCCAGTGATTTTAATGAGTTTTACTTGTTTTTGACACAACACGAAGCAATGCTCACATCCAGTGTAGGCAATTTGAGTTTAACCGATAACTATAGGGGAGTTGAAAAATGTGCCCATTTTCAAAAAAAGTTGATTTCTCATGTCATGACCCGTCATAATGTTTGCATTAAAACATTTAATAGTATTTAATACTTTTGTGTATGCTTTTAAAATGTCATTTATTGTTCTTACATATCTGTGGGACTGATTTGTGTCGTGACCAAGCGGTAACCTCCCGCAGTTTCTCTTGAAGCCAATACGGAAGTGACTTAAACTGCAGTTCATCGACTGGCCACTAGAGACAGGCTCCAGAAGGGAGCAGAATCTCATTGAACTCCATGTTAAAATGGCCAACTTTACAGCAGATTAAAACATGTTTACAGTCTGGTAAAAGTTTTGTTTTTTGTCTATACGGCTCATTTTGCCCTCCATGACAACTGTGAGTGGGGTGAATTTTTGTATAACTCATTTGTTTACATCATATAAAGCCTTAAAGTTCTGCATAATTAAGGGCATGGCCACTTCGAGTGACAGATGGATAGCCATTTATTTGCTGTCTGTTAGTCATCGCGTCACCTCAGCTCCGCCCACGTCCCGCCTCTTTGCCCATTTTCTGTTATCCGGGAGTGACGCGCGATGACGCGCTGCCAAGATGGCAACGGCCAGCTTGTCCCTACTTTGCACTTCAAAACTGCTCTTCAGAATCCTATGGGTGACGTTACAGACACTACATCCATATTTTTTTACAGTCTATGGTCGTGACTGATTTTTATTTCTAGAACACCTACTTGCAAAGTGCAAATACATTTTACTGGTGGAATGACAGCTTTCTGGTGAAACTGCTTACCTCAAGTAGTCTGGGTGGTTAAGCTAGTTAAAAGCTTGGTGGGGACACTAGTAGGGGAGACCGGGTATAGTTGTAACACGGGGAGAGTTGTAACACTACCAATTCCACGAATCAAGGATAAGATAGGAGTCATATGACAGTTACAGTTTCCTCTGGCTTCCTTTACGATCCCACATGGAGGTTTTCCAGTCTGTGTTGCTATCTCTCCTGAAGCAACAGCAGAATATAGCTAATTCTGAGGTAAGAAAGTAAAAAAAAGTAACAAGATAATATTTTGTTTAATACTTCTACCGTTGTAGATTATGTTGTATGCGTTATATCAGGTCAAAGTGTAGTTTCTCTAGTAAAGAATGGTGTATCAAGCTCCTCCTAATTTCAAAGCACCATTCTAATACAGCTAGCTAAACAATGGGTGACAGTGGCTGGGTAGGTTGTAACACGTGTTGAAACAGCCATCCACTTACATACAACTAAGAACATCATTGTGCTTTTAATAATAATACAGAATGCCTATGTTTATGTTAATTTGCTCTCGTTCACACACACACACAGACATGCACAAAAACGCACAGGTGTGAATGCACAAACACACAATATGCCTATACACTCCCCATATTCACACATATTTTATAGTTGCAGTCATTCATTTAAAATAAAACTGTTGTTGTGGCATTTCACTTGGTTTTTTTGCATTTTGTCTACCTGTTACAACTTACCCCAGTATGTGTTATCTACCCCAGTAGTGGGGTAGGTTGTAACAAAGGACCAATTTGTATTTGTCATCATCTCACAAAGTCTGTGATATAGTTGAAGAAATTTAAATCGTTGCCATTTGTAGTAGACAAATGTGGGTACTTTCCCTAAAATTTTCAGACTTTAGCTAACAAAAGGGTAGTTTTAGGTGCTCAGGTCTCCCCTACCCCATTCTAGGAATCATTTACATAATGGCAACTAACTTTGTCAATCTTTTCAGAAGGGTCCATATATGAACTTATCCTGAGATTTTCGGTTCATAAAATATGCAGCAGGACAATTTAAACACATATATTTTTCCTTGGAGTTACTGGCATCAGCTTTTACACTCTGATATCCCAACACCAACAATATAACAAGGCAGAGCAAAATTGATCATGATTACTGCCCGGTGTCTTTTCCAAAATTGTGAATCCTGCTGTTTTCTTGTTCAGCCTCAGTTACTGCACAGAACACTGGCAGAAACAGACAAGTGGTCAGTGATACATTGCAGGGGTGTGTTTGATCAATGCGTCCTCTTTTTACCATTCACCGTGAGTTCTGTGCAGAATCTTTAATCTCATTCACTTCTTCAATGAGGAGCGATTGAATGGCTGCTGCTGGCTTTATTCAGCCATTCACCTCGAATGTAATGAGGGACAATGATGTACCACAGGCTTATTCGTCTGAACAGCCCAATCAATTCCTCGCGCCTTTAACGGGCATCGCCAAAACGGAAAAGATTGATAGCAAACCTCCTTTATTGTAGACATAAAGACCAGACATTTACAGATTTATTTACAGAGAGCATGCATCAATTACTGTTACAATTTAAAGAGTAAAAGAGCTGCAGGGTCACTCCATGTCAAATCAACCACATTTCAGGAACATCCCCGGGTCAATTTTTTTTATTTATTCATACTTTTTCTGAAGAAAGATCAACATAAAAAGTGGTTAAAGCCAATATATTAAATGTCATGGATGTACACTCACCTAAAGGATTATTAGGAACACCTGTTCAATTTCTCATTAATGCAATTATCTAATCAACCAATCACATGGCAGTTGCTTCAATGCATTTAGGGGTGTGGTCCTGGTCAAGACAATCTCCTGAACTCCAAACTGAATGTCAGAATGGGAAAGAAAGGTGATTTAAGCAATTTTGAGCGTGGCATGGTTGTTGCTGCCAGACGGGCCGGTCTGAGTATTTCACAATCTGCTCAGTTACTGGGATTTTCACGCACAACCATTTCTACGGTTTACAAAGAATGGTGTGAAAAGGGAAAAACATCCAGTATGCGGCAGTCCTGTGGGCGAAAATGCCTTGTTGATGCTAGAGGTCAGAGGAGAATGGGCCGACTGATTCAAGCTGATAGAAGAGCAACTTTGACTGAAATAACCAAACGTTACAACCGAGGAATGCAGCAAAGCATTTGTGAAGCCACAACATGCACAACCTTGAGGCGGATGGGCTAACAGCAGAAGACCCCACCGGGTACCACTCATCTCCACTACAAATAGGAAAAAGAGGCTACAATTTGCACAAGCTCACCAAAATTGGACAGTTGAAGACTGGAAAATGTTGCCTGGTCTGATGAGTCTCGATTTCTGTTGAGACATTCAGATGGTAGAGTCAGAATTTGACCTAAACAGAATGAGAACATGGATCCATCATGCCTTGTTACCACTGCGCAGGCTGGTGGTGGTGGTGGTGTAATGGTGTGGGGGATGTTTTCTTGGCACACTTTAGGCCCCTTAGTACCAATTGGGCATCGTTTAAATGCCACGGCCTACCTGAGCATTGTTTCTGACCATGTCCATCCCTTTATGACCACCATGTACCCATCCTCTGATGGCTACTTCCAGCAGGATAATGCACCATGTCACAAAGCTCGAATCATTTCAAATTGGTTTCTTGAACATGACAATGAGTTCACTGTACTAAAATGGCCCCCACAGTCACCAGATCTCAACCCAATAGAGCATCTTTGGGATGTGGTGGAACGGGAGCTTCGTGCCCTGGATGTGCATCCCACAAATCTCCATCAGCTGCAAGATGCTATCCTATCAATATGGGCCAACATTTCTAAAGAATGCTTTCAGCACCTTGTTAAATCAATGCCACGTAGAATTAAGGCAGTTCTGAAGGCGAAAGGGGGTCAAATACAGTATTAGTATGGTGTTCCTAATAATCCTTTAGGTGAGTGTATATTGTGTTGGTCCCTAGCCTAGAAATCTAGATGCACCCTAGCGGCAGCAAATGTAATTTGCAGCCAGGGTAGTCAAGCAACTCTCCGTTGGCATGTGGGCTGAAAAAAGCAAACTCTGGTCAGGCCAATCACTTCGTATATAGAGTCAGTGGGCGGGCTTAACATAATGACGGCAGAGTTGCAGCGGTTGCACGTGCTAGGCTACTCGTAAACAAAGAAGCTGACAAACAGCGTCTTTCGAATCGGCTTTGGCCGCAACTCTGGAAGACTTTGAGTTAAGCTTTTCTTTGAGAAAAGAACAAAGAACGGCACTAAAGTCATTCTTAAGAAAGGAAGGTGTGTTCGGAGTTTTGCCGACCGGATACAGCGAAAGTTTAAAGGCCCACTGAAGTGCCTTGGAACGCGCAGCATTATTCAATGCGTTGACGTAATTTCCCCTAAAACGGCTCCAGCTGTTAGCAGCTCCTCCCCTTTTTTGAAACAGACAATAGCGTTTCGTTTGACTAGCCTTTCTGTTTTTTTAAAGCCAGTTTCCTCCGAATCTAACCGTTTATCATCATAATCGCCTCCATATCTCTTTGAAATACAGCATTCTGTGCAGAATTTAAATGGGTCTGATATTTACATTTACATTTGGTCATTTAGCAGACGCTTTTATCCAAAGCGACTTACAAATGAGAGCAATAGAAGCAACTAGAACAGTCAAGGACAACAGTATGGAAGTGCTGTAACAAGACTCAGTTAATCCAACGAACAGATTTTTATTTAATTATTTTAATTAAATTAGACAGACAGAAAATGAATAGAATGATAAGTAGTATTCTTGATTGGTCAGGTGCTGCTGGAAGAGATGTGTCTTTAGCTGTTTTTTGAACATGGCTACAGACTCGGCCGCACAAATTAAGATAGGTAGGTCATTCCACCAGGTGGGGGCAGTCCAGGAAAAGGTCTGTGAGAACGATTTCATGCCTCTCTGGTATGGCACCACAAGGCATCGTTCACTGGCAGAACGTAAGCTCCTGGAGGGTGTGTAAGTCTGAACAAGCGAGTTTAGGTATATTGGTGCAGAGCCAGTGGTTGCTTTGAAGGCGAGCACCAGTGCCTTGAATTTGATGCGAGCGGCTATTGGCAGCCAGTGGAGACTGATGAAGAGAGGCGTGACGTGCGCTCTCTTCGGCTCGTTAAAGACCACCCTCGCCACTGCATTCTGGATCAGTTGCAAGGGTTTGATAGTGCATGTCGGAAGGCCCACTAGAAGAGCATTACATTAGTCCAGTCTGGAGAGACCAATAGCTTGGACCAGGAGTTTTGTGGCCTGCTCTGATAGGAAGGGTCTAATCTTCCTAATGTTGTATAATGCAAATCTGCAGGACCGGGTTGTTGCAGTAATGTGGTCAGTGAATTTTAGCTGATCATCAATCACAACTCCAAGGTTCCTGGCTGTCCTGGACGGAGTAATGGTTGATGATCCTAGCTGAATGGAGAGATTGTGATGAAGTACTGGGTTGGCTGAGATCACAAGCAGTTCTGTCTTTGCAAGGTTGAGTTGCAGGTGATGTTCCTTCATCCAGGCAGAAATGTCTGTTAGGCAGGCAGCGATACGAACACCAACCGTGGGATCATCTAGTTGAAATGAGAAGTAGAGTTGAGTGTCGTCGGCATAGCAGTGATAGGAAAAGCCATGTTTCTGAATGACAGATCCCAGTGATGACATGTAGATGGAGAAAAGAAGTGGCCCAAGCACTGAGCCCTGGGGAACTCCAGTGGCTAGATGATGTGACTTAGACACTTCACCTCTCCATGACATCCTGAAGGACCTACCTGAGAGGTAAGACTTGAACCACTGGAGAGCAGTTCCTGAGATGCCCATCTTCATGAGAGTTGACAGGAGGATCTGGTGATTAACTGTGTCAAAAGCAGCAGACAAATCCAGTAAGATAAGTACTGTGGATTTGGAAGCTGCTCTTGCCTGTCTGAGTGCCTCCGTAACCGAGAGCAGGGCAGTCTCAGTTGAGTGGCCACTTTTGAAGCCGGATTGGTTGATGTCCAGGAGGTTGTTCTGTTCAAGAAACATAGAAAGCTGGTTAAACACAACTCGCTCAAGTGTCTTTGCAATGAAAGGCAGAAGGGATACCGGTCTGTAGTTTTCTAAAAGTGCTGGGTTCAGAGAGGGTTTCTTAAGCAGTGGGGTTACCCGAGCCTGCTTAAATGCTGTGGGGAAGGTCCCGGTGTGCAGAGAGGTGTTGACAATGTGAGTGAGTGCAGGAGTAACAGAAGAAGAAATGGCCTGAAGGAGGTGATTGGGGATAGGGTCAAGCCGACAGGTAGTGGGATGATTGGAAAGGATGAATTTGGAGACTTCAGCTTCAGAGAGCAGAGAGAAAGAGGGTAGCGTGTGTGTGATCGTTGTTGAGATGTGCGTGTCGGTTTGTGGTGTGGAGAATTGGCTGCTGGTGCAGGAGGTTTTGTTTGTGAAAAATGATGCAAAGTCATCAGCTGTAAGAGTTGATGAAGGAGGGGGGAGGAGGACAAAAGAGCGAAGAGAATGTTCTGAAAAGTGCACGAGAGTCAGAGCAGTTGTTGATTTTGTTGTGGTAGTATGTAGTTTTAGCAGCGGAGACATTAGTAGAGAAAGAAGCGAGAAGAGACTGATACAGGGTTAGGTCAGTAGCGTTTTTAGTTTTGCGCCACTTCCTTTCTGCCGCCCGCAGTCCAGAGCGATGTTCGCAGAGAACATCAGACAGCCAGGGGGCAGAGGGGGTGGTGCGGCCTGGCCTGGATGAAACGGGACAGAAGTTGTCTAAGCAAGATGTTAGAGTGGAGCAAAGAGTGTCAGTAGCACTGTTAGTGTCCAATGCTGAGAACTGAGCAGGTGGAGGGAGTGAGGAGGAAACCATAGTGGATAGACGGGAGGGAGAGAGCGAGCGTAGATTACGCCGAAAGGTGATCTGTGGAGGAGTGTGTGTTGTGTCAGGAGTCAGTAGGAGGTTAAGAGTGATGAGAAAGGGATCTGAGGTGTGCAATGGAGTAACTAAAGTGTCGTCTGTGGAGCAGTAGCGTGTGTAGATAAGATCCAGATGGTTAACTGATTTGTGAGTAGCTGTAGTAGATACTCGCTTACGGTCAAATGAGGTCAGAAGAGTGGTGAAGTCTGCAGCCTGGGGTTTATCAAGGTGAATGTTGAAGTCACCGAGCAGTACCAGAGGAGTGCCATCCTCAGGGAAGTGCGAGAGTAACATATCCAATTCCTCCAAGAAGTTACCCAGTTGACCTGGAGGGCGATAAATAACTACAACATGGATTTTAGCAGGGTGAGTGATAGTGATTGAGTGTGATTCAAATTAGCAGTTGCCAGATAGAGAAGGAATGGGCTCAAATTTCCAATATGTTTTGTTGTCTGCGCCGACTTGTGCATGTGATCCGCGCTGCACTCTCGTGTCTGTAGTCAACGGCTCTGCTCTAGACTATGTGTGTGCGCTGCTGCGTTGCGCGTGAAACTATTGTGAACCCAGACTTCATTTGCCTCAACTGAAAGCATATTTACACTGTCTGAATCGTTTCCTATCACATATATAGTGCGCTATGTGCTGTTCACCATGTAGAAAATAGTAAATGTGTGAACAACTGACTGTTTTCAGACGCAGTTCAGGGTCTATTTATAATGCAGGGGGCGGGACATCAGATTCTAGAGCGCATTTGATTGGACAGAAGATTTGATGAGAAGGTGAAGTCTGCGATGATGTCATCAAAATCTGTGATTCGTTTTAACGGAAGTGAGAGACTGTA
This sequence comes from Romanogobio albipinnatus, assembly GCA_023566225.1. Classification (NCBI taxonomy): domain Eukaryota; kingdom Metazoa; phylum Chordata; class Actinopteri; order Cypriniformes; family Gobionidae; genus Romanogobio; species Romanogobio albipinnatus. The sequence goes on along the minus strand of CM042241.1, from coordinate 63,211,801 downwards.
TGTTTTGAATGCTTATATCTCCTAAATGCAAATTTTGTCATTGTTTTGGAACACACCAGCTTATTCATAACCTTGAGGCTAAGATAATCATACCAGAAGCTAAAAAACTATATTTTGTATTCAGTGGGCCTTTAATCTGTCAACTAGCTCCGCTTCACCTTCTTCGTTGCTCTGGTTGGTTGTAGCGCTATCCTATTGCGTGCAGAGGGAATCTTAAAGACAACCGTTTATCCTGCCCCTCGGATAGAGCCCTGCCAAAGGTGAGCTCCCAGACTCAACATCTTGATGTGGGTCAGGCTTGTCAGGCTAGTTGGTCCCCCCTTTACTGCGAAAACAGACCTGACACGTCAAGGCATGGGCTCCACTAGACCCCTGAAGACTCCCATGGTGGGGCCTCCATGGATCGAACATGTTTGTTCAGCACATCCCACAGATGCTCGATTGGATTGAAATCTGCTGAAAGAGCCACAGCCACCAGGGAATACCGTTCCCATGAAAGGGTGCACATGGTCTGCAACAAAAGGTAGGTGGTACGTGTCAAAGTAACATCCACATGGATGGCAGGACCCAAGGTTTCCCAGCAGAACATCGCCCAAAGCATCACTGCCTCCGCCGGCTTGTCTTCTTCCCATAGTGCATCCTGTGCCATGTCTTCCCTAGATAGGCGACACACACGCGCCCGGCTGTCCACGTGATGTAAAAGAAAACGTGGTTCATCAGACCAGGCCACCTTCTTCCATTGCTCCGTGGTCCAGTTCTGATGCTTACGTGCCCACTGTTGATGCTTTCGGCGGTGGACAGGGGTCAGCAGCTGTGCAGCCCCATACGCAACAAACTGAGATGCGCTGTGTATTCTGACAACTTTCTATCAGAACCAGCATTAACTTCTTAAGCAATTTGAGCTCCAGTAGCTCGTCTGTTTGATCGGACCACACGGGCCAGCCTTCGCTCCCCACGTGCATCAATGAGCCTTGGCCGCCCATGACCCTGTCGCCGGTTCTCCACTGTTCCTTCCTTGGAGCACTTTTGATAGAGACTGACCACTGCAGACCGGGAACACCCCACAAGAGCTGCAGTTTTGGAGATGCTCTGACCCAGTCGTCTAGCCGTCACAATTTGGTCCTTGTCAAACTCGCTCAAATCCTTACGCTTGCCCATTTTTCCTGCTTCTAACACAGAAGAGTGAGATTAAATAGTATATTCAGTGGCGGAAACAAGCTTCCATACAAATTTCAGAGGGGTAAAAATTAAGATTTAGAATGATGACAGAATCATTATTTTATTTTTACAGAGATTGGTAGGTCTATTAGTTAAATCTGTTGATTTTAGCAATCTTTGTTACATTATATGCCAATGGTGACAGTTCAAAAATGGGAAGCAGCACTTGTGTTTGCATGCCTGAAACTAAAGTTTTAAAGATCTCTCAATATCCTTTTATATTTTGGTTTTTACACTTTTTTGGCATCCATATTTTAATGCCCTATATGGTTCAATTCCAGAGATAATTGGATCTCAATATGGCTCTAAGATTAAATTGTTAAATTGTACACATTTTCAGTGCTCAAAAACCAAACGTGGATCACTTTTCATAAAGATGATACTTCTTGTCTGCTGTCGAAGAGGAACAGCTGAAGAATAAATTATGCTGAAAGTAGAAACATATCTTTTTTTCTGCTTTTACTGCAGGCCGTCTTCAGTGCTGCAGCGTTTCCATAAAAACAGAGCAACAGCGCCACCTTCTGCACAAACTACACACGATATCAATATCAGAAGAGATTATATCCAATGGAATGCAGATATTACACAATGAATACACACACACAAAAATACAAAGTTGCTCATTATTCATGACAATAGATATTGTCCCTGATTTTAATGAGTAAAAATTAAAAAAAAAAAAACTATGATGTATGGTTAACACAAGCAATTTTGGCTTGATAACTTACACATTCTACTGCAATTTAATACTCTTCAAGCACAAAATGCTAGAAGTCCTATTGATTTTGTTTTTATTATTCTTATTTTATTATTCCAAATGGCAATGGAGGGGGACTACTTTGTATGTTGTAATTCCTAACCCATATTTTTGTATTTAGGTTTTAATTTATTCATTTATTTACCTAGAGCTCCTTGGTCTCTACATAATGACATAGCGGGGGGTTTATTTTTAATTTAATAAATAAAAAAATAAAACAAACATTTGTTACTCCGTTTACTTTTTACCCAACTTTACGGGTTAAGATTTCTTTATGAATCACATTAGGTGAGACTTTTTGCAAGCATTTGAAATGTTTTGGTTTATATATATAACAAAAAGAAATTAACACAAAAAGCAGCAATTTCTTCTTGAGCTCCAGTAGCTTGTCTGTTTGATCGGACCACACAGGCCAGCCTTCGCTCCCCACGTGCATCAATGGGCCCTTGGCGCCCATGATCCTGTCGCCGGTTCACCACTGTTCCTTCCTTGGAGCACTTTTGATAGAGACTGACCACTGCAGACCGGGAACACCCCACAAGAGCTGCAGTTTTGGAGATGCTCTGACTATACCAACACTACACCAATATACAAGCTGAAGATGTTACATTTATTTGGAGGACATATACTGAGCAGTGTTTATAAAAAAAACCAACATTTATTAGTCACGTTCCAATTGACCATTCAAGGGTACAGAGACAATACTGAAGATGCTAATAATGAGAGGAAAGACGGCAAATCAAATTGATACAAGCAAATGGAATGTGGTATAAAAAAAAAGTAGGCATAAATACAAAATACAACTGACAGCACAGCCGTAGTACATTATATAACTAAAAGAGATCTAATTTACAACTCTACACCTTGTTGAAAAGGTCACGCTACGTGGAGGCGAGGTTCAGTGCTGCAAATCCATACAGTACATGAGTGGGACCCGTAACAACAAATGCAAGTATTGCTGTACTGAAGGTCCTCGCCAATGTGAGGTGTGACGCCTGGCTGTTCACAATTTGAGCTTTTTCCTGCGGCCACGTCCATCAGTGGTCCCGTCCTGCTTGCGTTTCTGGGCCTATCGGGAAAAGAAGCACAGGTCATTAAATATTACTCTCCGACTTATGAGCTCATCTTCAATATTTCCAGCAGTTGTGATGAAGAACATGACTGGCACAAGCTCACCGAAGATGTGCGAGGACCTCTCTTCTTCTTCTCTGCTTTCTCTCGCTCCTCCAGCTCCATGTTCTCACGTTCAATGAGCGTGATGAGTGTGTTACATCTCCTCTGGAGCTCCTGGGGTTACATAAACACATATACACAACCGTGTTAGGAGTTCTGAAAGATAGCGGGATTTCATACTTTAATAGGAGCAGAATATGACATTTTCCCAAATTTTTTATTAAACCAGCATACCCTACTCTCTAATAAGTTCCTGTTTTTTTCATTTCTAATTTTATTTGTGTAAATACATGTATGCCACCTTTAAACAGTCCATGTAGATAAACACAAATGCCAGGTCAGGTGCAGCTTCTGTTCCACCGTTGCAGTTTCAAGATAACTTTTGTTAATGTGGACTCTGATTTTGTTTATTAGCAAGTCTATAGCATTCTGATTGTTTGAAATAACTGGTTAAATTTAAGTATGTGACAAGACTACACAGATACATTTAATAAAAGGTAATTACAAAAATTGTAATTGCAAATTGTAAATGCCACTTATTGCATTTATTGCCCCTCAAATGGGAAAGGTAAAGTAATGAAAAATGCTAAATCTCACCATGGCCGTGCGGGACTTGAGGAACCAATCAAAGCGGAACTGGGGCGAGTTGCGTATACACTGGCGCAGCTCATCATAAACGCTCTCCTTGTCAAAGCCTAGTTTGTGCAGCATGCAGATGAGAAATCGATCCTCCTCCTCTGTGTAGTTCTTCCCTTTGTTTGTACCATACGAGATCCTGAGCTGATGGAACGGCGCCTTATAACGGCCAATCTGGAGAGAGAGAAACAATAAGATATTAACAGCTGAAGCTTTTAGTCACTTTATCACTTAATACTAAAGTAATATTGAGTACTTGAGTGCCATCATCTAATTTAAAATTAAGACGTTTCTTACAACTAAAATAACATTGAACATTTAAATGCAGCAAAACATGAAGTAAACAAATGTTTAAAGTGCAAAAGAACAATACAGAATGAGAACCTTTTCAGACATCTTTTCTGGCATATTTTAGAACAGATTAAAATATTTGTTTAAGCAAATGTTTAAAAATAAATATTAAGTCTTTAAAGGAACACTACCCTTTTTTTTTGAAAATAGGCTCATTTTCCAACTCCCCTAGAGTTAAACAGTTGAGTTTTACCGTCTTCGAATCCATTCAGCCGATCTCCGGGTCTGGCGGTAGCACTTTTAGCATAGATCATTGAATCTGATTAGACCGTTAGCATCTCGCTCAAAAATGACCAAAGAGTTTCAATATTTGACCTATTTAAAACTTGACTCTTCTGTAGTTACATGGTGTACTAAGACTGACGGAAAATGACAAGTTGCGATTTTCTAGGCCGATATATAATAATCAAGGAACTTTGAGCCATACTATGGGTGCAGGAACTGCATTGATATTAAGCAACACCTGAAAATAGTCCCCAGCATGCTCCCTGTGCAAGCAGGTTGTCACGTTGGTTATGTTGACGAAAGTTAGCCTATTTTCAGGCGCTGCCTAATATCATTAATATCAGTTTTAAATAGGAAAAATATCAAAACTCTTTGGTCATTTTTGAGTGAGATGCTAACGGTCTAATCAGATTCAATGATCTATGCTAAGCTATGCTAAATGTGCTAACGCCAGACCCGGAGATCAGCTGAACGGATTCGAAAACGGTAAAACTCAACTGTTTAACTCTGGGGGAGTTGGAAAATGAACCTATTTTCAAAGATAGTGGAGTGTTCCTTTAAGAGCTTTTATCAAATACAAAAATCTGAATGGCTGTTTAAAAACATGTAAAGGACAAGCGGTGGCAGAAACAGAAAGTAGCAGCCTGTTAGGTTTGTTTCTGTTTCTCTAAGCGTCACCTACTGTCTAAAACTCAATATGCATTTTTATTCAACCAGTCTCCACTCGTTTCACCATTGTCCGCATATGCCTACTTCCACACTATATAGTAGGTGAAAGACTAGTATGTGACCCAAGTAGTATGTCTAAATTCATAGTAGGGCTGCAACGACGCGTCGACGTCGATGACGTCGACTACGAAAATATGTCGACGTGCGTGAAATGCGTCGACGCGTCGGCGGCACATTATTTACGTTCTAGAATGGAACAGAAGATTCTAGAATAATGGCAGCTTCTGCTCCCGTGCATAGTGAAAATGATCATTTATCATATAAAGCCAGACCGCGACATTCAAAAGTGTGGGAGTACTTTAAACAGAAGCCGAATAAAACTGTGCTTTGTTCGCTCTGTAACGCCGGTTTCACACTGCACGCGGTGGCAGAGCAGGAGCTGTGCGCGTGGAGAGCGGGAGCTTTCACACTGCCAGTCAGTGTTGCCAAGTCCGCTTTTTTTCCGCGGAATTGGTCTACTACTTCTACACTGTTGCCGCGGGCTGTGTCTCATGTCCGCGGGTTGAAGCAAAAACACACACATATTTAACCCCCCGAACGCGATGTTTTCCAGAGAACCTCCCCGAAACGCGATTGGGCTTGTTTTGGGCTAGTTTTGAGTAACGAATGGGTGGGTTTTGTTGTGTAAACCTGGCAACCCTGCTGCCAGTGTTCTCTCGCGCAGCTGAACGCGCCACGCGTGTATTGCAACAGACGGTCACATTTTCCTGGGTTCTTCTCCGACCCCAGTACGTCTCGTGCTTTTATTTATTATGGGCTGCATATATCTCCTGTTAATGCGACCCGGTTCCCCTCTGTCCCAAACACATATGCATAATAACATGCTGTATATAGGTAGTTTGCATGATTAAAGTAACATTAAAGTTAAGATATGCCTCTAGCTTTAATCATTTAAATGTGTCTTTGAAGTTTGGGCAAAAACTTCTGGCAGCTTTAGTCGTTGTTTATGCACATGTATCTTCAAAATAGACGACTAGTTATAAATTAAAACTATGCTGAAAGTTCCTGTATGTGAACCTTTTGCAGATAAATACAAGTGCATTTTCATTTACCATTGACACAAATCAATAAGTAAATCATACTCAACTACTATAGTAAACAACTTTTCCTAATTAGGCCTACTCTGTATACATTTTAGGATGAATAGTATCATTATATATTATGTTTAAAAAGCTTCTTGTGTTCATATATTTCATTATAAAATGGCATACTATGTACACTACCCTTCCTGAAATACTATTAATATTGTCATCATTCATTAATTTCATGTTAAAATAATATACAAATTCACTACCCTCTTTGAAATACAATAATCAGTAAAAAAGAATAATAAGATTAATCCGGAAAAATAATCGTTAGATTAGTCGACTAATCGAAAAAATAATCGTTAGATTAGTCGACAGAAAAAATAATCGTTAGTTGCAGCTCTAATTCATAGCATTCAAAAAACAATGGTATGGCTCACTTTTCAGGGGTTTTCCACTGTGTACAGTACAGAGTACTTTTTTTTAGTGCCACCTCGGTTGAGGTTCGAAGCGAACCATACGGATACTAAAAAAGTGATATATATAAACACTGCAGATTACTGATTGGTCAGAGAGAATAGTCACTACCAGCGTCATAGGATTTGACACAATTGACACCAAACCCACTACATTTAAATAGGGTCAGCAACAGCCACCACAGTATACTTTGTTCACACAACTTTAAACGATTTACTTTAAATGACCATCGCATGCAACTTGAAAAAAGAAATGTATCGTGGTCAGTAGATGAGGTGGAGGCGCAACTATAACAACCAGTCTATAACCCCACCCACTTTGAAGCGGTACTAAACTGCAATGGAAAAGCAAACTGAGCAAAAGTAAAGTGAGCCGAGCAGAACCGTGCCCAGTCGTACCATGCAGTGGTAAAGTGGCTTACTTCAGATATTCTGAAGTGCGCATTCGATGGACGCTTTACCATCCCATGAGCTCATGGGAGAGGATTTGAATGGCAGTGAAGAAACACAACTGAAGCTGTAGGTCACATAACAGTGACAGCATGGCAGATGTAGTACGTCCGAATTTCATTTACAGTACACACACTCATACTATATAGAAGGTACTTTAACCGATGCAAAGTTTCAAACAAAATGTAGTACCAAATAGTGCATACTTCACGTCCAAGTTGAGGATAGAGTGTGCATGCCTCCATTATACAGCATACAGACAGTATTGTTAAATTTAACCGGGTTGATGGAAAAGAGGCATCCAAACCATTTGTAATAAGTTATATCTATTATACCATGCATGTTCATCACTGCGATATATAGACAGAAGTCTCACTTTAGAGTCCAGTGCTTTTTTGATGCTGATTCTCCTCTGGATTCTGGCCTCTCCTCTCTCGATCTGAGCCATGATCTTCTCGATGTCCTGCAGCTCATTGCAGCGCTCCCAGAACACAGCTGCACATAAAAACAACAGACCTCAATAATACGTTTCCTGCATGTGGTTCAGCGGTATAAGGCGAAACAGCATTTCAACACACCAGAATATTCCATGACCTCCTCTGGGGTTTTGCCCTCCACCTCCCGGGCGATGTTCTCGATGTCATCTCTTCCCCACTTCTCATTGGCCTTGATGAACTGGTTGAAGTCACGCTTGGTCCAAATAGTAAAACCCTGGATATAGATGACACATCGAATGAACATCAGTACACGAACATCATCCAGCGGGTTGAGCGCAATTTAGACTAGGATAAGAAGTTGTGTGTTACTGCAGTGGGATTAATTAAGTTAAAAGGTGGCATGCAAGAATGAAAAGATGGGTCATTCCACTGGGTTGGCACATGAAGTCCCTGAAGGGATTTACCTGTGAGAGGAGGTTCTCCTTCTCCTCCAGCTCTTCCTCATTAAGTGGTTCAGCTTCATCGATCTTGGCCTGTTCCTCTTTCTGCATTTGGGCCGAGTTGGGCAGATCGGGGTTTCTTGGCACCTGTTAGCACAGTGACATTACACAGTAGGAACGTCATGAGGGACGATTGCGTCTCATAACATTATTCACAGCATGTTAATGTGTAGTGTGACGACTCCTCTGAGTGGGGTTTCCCCAGGCTCAGGTGGATGATTGGCTGGCTCCGCCCTTTCAAGTGGTTATTCCGTACACCTGTGGTGGACTTCCTGTCGAGCGTGTTGAAAAGGAGCATGAGGAAAAGGCCAAGGAGGGCTACAGACTGGACATGATTTTTGTTTACGTTTGGTTTCCTTTAAAGTTGTTTTTCCTTTGACACATCCAACACTAGCAACAGCACATTACTTTTCCATGCATTCATTACATTACACCACTGATTCCTGACTGTTACATTTATATATTGTTTTCTTTCTGTATAGGTCTATTTTTGTTAATAAATTTGGGTATTTTTTCGGCTTTCTTGTGTCCCTCTTTTTGTTGCGTCCCTTTTTGAGCTATGGGACGTAACAAATGGGGGCTCGTTCTTTGTTGATACTTGGAGACCTTTGATACATTTGTTCGTTTCGGCGTGTTTTGCGAAAATAAATTTGTACGCGCTTTGAAACGATTGGCTAATCGTGACGTTGGAAGGGGAAATCCAATTTGAATAGTTTGACATCACATTACGTGCGTTTTGGGACACCTGAAAGCGTTTGGTGCAGTGTTTGGCCGCCGTTTGGATTCACCGACTGGTAAGTTACCTTTTGTGCAATAGTTTGACTTGAGGTTTTTCCCTGTTAGGTTTAGCGACTTGTTTCCTTTGAGACATGTCGTTTTTCTTTTCGTAGTGTTGTGGTGAAAGCGGGTAGCAGCAGTTGTCTCGGGAGCACTTCCATGGTGTGTGAACTGTCGCTGTTTAACCAGTTGCAGTCCCACCCACTGGGTTTGCGTGCTTAATTTCCCCCCGCCAGTATCTGCATGAAGATTAGGTTTTAGGTAGGTAGATAGGCGTATTTTAAAGAGTTAGAGAGTGGGGAAGGTTTCAGGTATTTGATTGCACATTTGGTAACGGGCAGTCTGTGGGTTATTTGCTTATGGCTGATGTTGAGAAGTTTTTTGAATCACCTTCGCATGTTCTGTTACGTAAATGCACAAAAGAGCAACTTTTAATAATCGCTGAGTATTATGAAATATCTCTTAGTGATAAGAGAATAAAAGAAAGTAGCATTAAAAGTGAGTTGAAAAATAAATTGATTGACAAGGCAATTTTGGAAGCTGAGATGGAGGAAATTCAGGACGTACAAATAGCTACGCGGTCTGCTTTGACTTTTGATCAACAAAAAGAATTGTTATTGTTACAAATGGAACATGAAAAAATGAAGCAGATGTCTGAGCAAGGTAGAATTGAGTTAGAAAAGGCAAAAATGGATTTGGAGTATTTAAAACTTAAACTCGTGAAAGAAGGTAGAGTTCGTGAAGATGGTTTCGAGGAGAGTGGTGTGCGTGGAAGTTTTCCGCTGCATCAAAGTCTAAAACTTGTTCCTAAATTTAATGAGGATGATCCGGATGTTTTTTTTACTCTGTTTGAGCGCGTTGCTGAGTTACAGGGTTGGTCTAGGACGAATTGTGTGCTGTTGCTGCAGTGTGTGTTAGTTGGTAAAGCGCAGTTAGCTTTTTCTGCTTTAAGTATAGAGGAATGTAAAGATTATGAGGCTGTTAAAGCTGCAGTGTTGAAAGTTTACGAGTGCGTACCGGAAACATATCGACAACGTTTTAGGTCGTGTAAAAAGGTTCAGGGACAGACACATTTGGAGTTTGTGAGGGATTTAAGACGACATGTTACACGTTGGTGTGCATCGCTTGATGTTAAAACGTTTGAAGATTTACTTGAGTTGATCATAATTGAGCAGTTTAAAGGTTCGGTTTCCGATCAAATTGCGACGTATATCAGTGAACACAAAGTTCAGTCTCCTGAGGAGGCAGCATCGTTGGCTGATGATTTCGTGCTCACTCATAAAGTTATTGCTGTTGATTGGCGGGCACGGGAGGAAGTGAGCGCGAGCCGTTTTACAAATAATACTCCACAGAGTGGTCGCATTTCTCCATGGAGATTTGATCCGTCTAAAACGTGTAACTACTGTCGTGGAAAAGGACATTGGAAAGCTGACTGTTCTATTCTTATAAATAAAACTAAACGTGCTGATGTGGATCCGTTTAAGCCTGCTGCAGCCGCAAATTCTGTTCAGTTGAATGATGCTGAGACAAATGAATTCCAATTGTTTAATGATGTTTTTTCCACTTATGCTCCTTTCATTACAGAAGGTCGAGTGTCATTAGTGGATGGAGTTGAAGAGATTCCTGTTAAGATTTTACGAGATACAGGAGCGATGGATTCTTTTATTTTGGAGTCCATTTTGCCATTTTCCTCTAAATCGGAAACTGGTGACAGTGTTTTGGTTCGAGGAATGGGTTTGAATACGTTAACAGTTCCTCTGCATAAAGTCAAGCTTTATTCTGATTTGGTGACTGGTGAAGTGGTAGTAGGGTTGCGCCCTGCTTTGCCGATCGAAGGTGTTCATCTCATTTTAGGAAACAAACTAGCAGGTGATCGGGTGTGGGCTAATGTAACTACTTCTCCTTTGGTTGCCTCTAGTGGAGAGCTGGTTCAACAGACAGTGGTTGTCGACCCTGTGGGGGCTGTAACACGTGCCATGGGAAAAAACATTGAGGGTTTAGAGACGCAAGACAAAAATGAGTTAAGTTCACCAGGTGCTGTATTGCTTGTACCTGACTTGTCTGCTCTGTCTTTTCCTCTGTCTACAGATGAGCTGAGTAAAGAACAACATTCAGACTCCTCCTTGGCTGAGCTCTTCACTGCTGCGCTTCATGACCGTGATGTGTCAGATAAGGCCAGAGGTTATTTTGTACAGGATGGATTGCTGTTAAGGAAATGGAGTCCTCATGGTGAGAATTTTGTGGGGGACCCGATTGTCCAAGTAGTAGTTCCCACAAAATTTCGGGATACCGTGTTGGAAGTTGCACATGACAAGTCTGGTCATCCTGGGGTGCGAAAGACTTATGATCGCGTTTTGCAACATTTTTTTTGGCCACGCTTAAAGCATGACATTTCTGTATACATTAAAAAATGTCACACTTGTCAATTGACTAGTAAGCCAAATCAGAAATTAAAGCCTGTTCCACTGCATCCGATTCCAGCACATTGTGACCCCTTTGAACATATTATTGTAGATTGTGTGGGTCCTCTGCCATGTTCAAAGTCTGGGAGCAAATATTTGCTTACTGTTATGTGTTTAGCCACTCGTTTTCCTTCTGCCTATCCGTTGCGTACGATTACCTCACGCTCAATTGTAAAAGCTTTGGCGCAGTTTATGTCAATTTTCGGCATTCCTAAAATCATTCAGAGTGATCAGGGTAGTAACCTTACCTCTCATCTTTTCCAACAAGTCTTGAAACAACTAAGAATTAAGCACAACCTTTCTAGTGCATATCATGCACAAAGTCAGGGAGCATTGGAGAGGTTTCATCAGACTTTGAAGTCTCTCCTTCGTGCTTATTGTGTGCAGTTGGATAGAGATTGGGAGGAGGGGTTGCCCTGGTTGTTGCTGGCTGCGCGTGAGGTGGTGCAAGAAAGTACCGGATTTAGTCCAAATGACTTAGTTTTTGGTCACAAGGTTCGTGGGCTTTTGACTGTGCTTCAGGAGTCAATTAAAAGTTCTGATTCGCCTAAAAACTTGCTGTCGTATGTATATGGTTTTCGTCAGAGGCTGTTACAGGCAAAAGAGCTGGCTGGTGCTAAACTTGAAAAACAGCAGGAAGGAATGAAGCGGTTGTATGACCGTAAAGTAGAACCTCGGGTATTTGAGCCAGGAGACCAGGTTCTGGTGTCACGACTGTTGCTTTCTTCTCCTTTTGAAGCAAAATTTGAGGGCCCATTTGTGGTAAAAAGTAGATTGAGTGATGAAAATTATGTAGTTGTAACTCCGCATCGGAGGAAGTCCACCCAGCTATATCATGCGAATCTACTGAAACCATATTATGAAAAGTCTAAAGTGGATGATGAAAGCTCTGTTCATTCAGCACTTTGTGCGGTGTCAAATACTAGGAGTAATTTTTGCTCTGACGAAAAGGGTATGGAGGGTAATGAGCCTGATGATGGGGTTTTGCGTGGACGACTAAATAATTCTGAGTCCTTGCAAAATCTTGACGTTATTCTTGCTCATTTGCCTACTTCACATTCTAATGAGTTGGTTACTCTTATACAGAGTTTTCCGGAATTGTTTGGGGATGCGCCGTCTCGAACCAGTTGGGCGGAACATGATATTGATGTCGGTAATGCTTCTCCCATCAAACAGCGTTATTATCGCGTGTCACCAGAAAAACGGAAGCTGATGGAAGCAGAAATCCAATACATGCTGGACAATGATATAGCGGTCCCTTCCGGTTCAGATTGGGCATCTCCTTGCCTGCTGGTTGCGAAGCCTGATGGCTCCGTAAGGTTTTGTACAGACTTTCGCAAACTCAATAGTGTGACAAAACCTGATTGTTTTCCACTCCCGAGAATGGAAGACTGTATTGACCAGGTAGGTTCTGCAAAGTTTGTAACCAAACTTGATTTGTTGAGAGGCTATTGGCAGGTGCCTTTGAGTCAGAGAGCTCAAGAGATGTCTTCATTTGTTACTCCATCAGGCCTCTATTCTTACAACGTTATGAGTTTTGGACTGAGAAACGCCCCCGCCACTTTTCAACGTCTAATGAACCGTGTAGTTGCAGGCCTTGAAGGGTGTGCAGTGTATTTAGACGATCTTGTTGTGTTCAGCGATAGCTGGGACTTGCATTTAAAACGTTTGAGTGCAGTTCTGAGGCGTTTGTCAGAGGCAGAACTGACGGTGAATCTGGCAAAGTGTGACTTCGCTCGTGCTACAATAACTTACCTTGGTAAAGTTGTGGGGAATGGTGAGGTTCGCCCAGTAAATGCTAAAGTCCAGGCTATCCATGATTATCCTGCACCCACTACGAAAAAAGAGCTTATGCGTTTTTTAGGGTTAGTGGGTTATTATCGTTCTTTTTGTTGTAACTACTCCTCTGTTGTTGCACCACTTACTGATTTGTTGAAGGCCAAGGTAAAATTTGTTTGGTCGTCAAGTTGTGCGTTGGCTTTTGAAAATGTTAAGTCCCTATTGTGCTCCTCCGCTGTCCTTGCTGCCCCTTGCTTTGAAAGGCCTTTTTCTCTACAGGTGGACGCGAGTAAAGTTGGTGCTGGAGCAGTCCTTCAACAGGTTGATGAGGGAGGGGTAGTTCGTCCTGTCAGTTTTTTCTCACGTAAATTTAATTCTTATCAACTCAATTATTCGGTGGTGGAAAAGGAAGCATTGGCTTTGATTTGGGGGTTACAACATTTTGACGTCTATGTTGGTTCGAGTCAACCTGTTGTGATTTATACTGATCACAACCCGTTGACGTTCTTGAATTCTCTTCATTGCCCGAATCAAAGGCTCATACGTTGGTCTTTATTTCTGCAGGCCTATGCCCTGGACATTCGACATGTTAGAGGATCTGAAAATCTTGTAGCCGATGCGCTGTCACGCGCCCCTGTGAATCATTAGATTTTATTTTTGTTTTGTCTTTTTCCTCTCTTGGCCTTTCCTAGGTCCTGAAGTATTGTGTGCTAACTCTTGTTTATTACAGGTGTTCTTGACAGACCCCTGTCTTAAGGGGAGGGGTGTGACGACTCCTCTGAGTGGGGTTTCCCCAGGCTCAGGTGGATGATTGGCTGGCTCCGCCCTTTCAAGTGGTTATTCCGTACACCTGTGGTGGACTTCCTGTCGAGCGTGTTGAAAAGGAGCATGAGGAAAAGGCCAAGGAGGGCTACAGACTGGACATGATTTTTGTTTACGTTTGGTTTCCTTTAAAGTTGTTTTTCCTTTGACACATCCAACACTAGCAACAGCACATTACTTTTCCATGCATTCATTACATTACACCACTGATTCCTGACTGTTACATTTATATATTGTTTTCTTTCTGTATAGGTCTATTTTTGTTAATAAATTTGGGTATTTTTTCGGCTTTCTTGTGTCCCTCTTTTTGTTGCGTCCCTTTTTGAGCTATGGGACGTAACAGTAGACATACTGAAAGTCAACATGAAACTTCATCTGCAATCCATTTTACTTTAATAACATGCCATATGTATGAGTAAAATAGTTTTTTATTTTGAATAACTGATGAATCATTAGCCGCGCTTCCACTGTCGGGCCAAATGTCGGCATGCTAATGTGTGCCAGGGCCAGTCGCATTTCCACTGTCACTTCCGGGGCTTGATCGGGCTTCGTCGGGGCCAACAGACAGGGCTTTTTGGCCTGCCGAATACCTCAGTCCAAAGTGGACCAGCTCGGGCTTGAGGAGTGTTCATGAACAAAGGCGGGGTTTATCTGAGTCTGGAGATGCCAGCGCCGCGGATGATTTCATATACCAGCTAACATCAGCATTAAAGACTTTTAAACTAATTTTAGCTCAAAACTCAGCGAGTGTTTGAAATAACTTCTGGTTGTTTTCACTGTATTTTTAAACAAATGCAGCCTCTGTGAGCAGAAGAGACCTTTGAGAGGTACATTTGAATGGTAGTGTACCTTGACCCCAACCTGAACTTCAACAGACATACCTTGTAGCCAATGGTCTTCCTGTAATACAGGATCTCCTTCTCCAGCAGCTCAAAAAGCCGAGGGGGAAAGAACTGGAAGTCTTGGACATTGGGCTGTTTGGGAGGACGGGGAGCCTGAGGGAATCAGATGGAGAAAAAAAGTCCATTAGGACAGCTCTAGAGAACAGGCTTTGAATTGAAATGCCTATTACGGTCAACAGTGTCAGGGCTAATAATACCTTTGGTGCTTTGGGCTCGCTAACACGCAGTGCCTCTCTGAAGTAAGCATCCACAGCATAGTTCGCCTTGCGCTCTCTCTTGGGTGGCTCAATCCAGTTAGTGATGACCTGAGGAGGAGGGGAGTTCAGATCAGTCTATAAATGTTAACCATAGAGTATAATGACAAGAACTTGTTGCAGTTTTTAATGCATTACCTTTTTCTTTTCTCTGTAATCTTCACCCTCAAAGTTGTACACGCTGTTCTCTGTGTCCATGGTGAAGTTTTTCAGCGAGCTTTCTCCGAGATTGGCCAGCTTTTCCTTCATCTCCATGGTCTAAAACGAACATCAGAAGGGTCATTGCAGCATTGCTCTGAATTAACTGAAACATTGCGGTCATTTTCATACATCTGTTTAGCTTTGTGAGGCAGCTTCCCCCGAGATTAAAAGGCCATACCTTCTTCTCTCCTCTCTCCAAGATGGCATCGATGTCTTCATCTGTGATCTCACTCTCCTTAGAGGCAAACACATGAGTGGCACCATGCCGAATGATGGACAGCATTTCATCTTTACCCAGTTTGCTCATGTTTGGATCAACCAGCCTGCCTGTAGGGAAGCAAGAATATTAATCAAGCTTAAAATCAATAAATAAAAAAAAGAGGAAAATATATAAATAGGAAAGAGGAATATATATATATATATATATATATATATATATATATATATATATATATATATATATATATATGAAATAAATAATTTATAATTAAATGTTTTAGAAAAAGAAAAACAATTTATTATGAAATGTAAACACATCTATTCATCCATCCTCCCCTCCATCAATCAATCCTCCATCCATCCATCCATGTGTATATTTATATTTCATAATTATTTAAAATAATAAAATGACAATAAAGAATAGATAAAATAAATAATATTGAAGTATATGAAGTATTAATGTAAAAAACATTTTTCAAAAAGCGATTACATGAATTATAAAAAAGTTGTCTAATCATTTATAAATATTAACACATTTAATTGGAAAGCAATAGTATTAATCAGTATTAAAATCAATAAATAAAATAATGAAATGTATAATTATGAAACAATAAATTACATTTTTCCAAAAGAGATTGTTAGAAAAAAAGTTGTCGTTGAGCATTTTATAAATAGGAATTAAATTGGAAAGCAATAGTATTAATAATTTTTAAAATCAAATAAAATTATGAAATGTACAGTATTATGAAAAAAATAAGATTTTTTCAAAAAGTGATTAATTAGAAAAAAATATTATATAAAATATGAATAAATTAAGTGGCTGATTATGTTCATTTCACATCTTACCTTGCTGAATGACAATGGAGTCCAAGCGGAGCTTCATTTCAGCACGTTCCACAATTCTTTCCTCAACTGTATTTTCCGTGATGAATCGGAACACGCGGACCTGTTTCTTTTGACCAATCCTGTGGGCACGATCCTGAACAGAGAAGATCCCGTGAAAATTAATTAACATTGCATTCCAGATGAGGTTGGACGCTTCTTCGGAGAGAAGGACTTTTTAATAAACTTCTGATGAAAGGAGAATGTAATATGCTAGCCACGAGTCCAAATATCAAAGCACCAACAAATCCATTGAGTAAAAGATGCCAGCATGAACACTGACCATAGCCTGAAGATCCACTTGAGGATTCCAGTCAGAGTCGTAGATGATGACGACATCAGCAGTGGCCAGATTGATACCAAGACCTCCTGCTCTGGTGCTCAACATGAACACAAACTTGGAGCTGTTGGGCTCATTGAAGGCATTGATGGAGACCTGAGGAGATGAGAAGAATGTTACTTTATCATCAATCATTGGTGCTTATTTACTACTGAGCTGCTCTGCTGTACAATGAGAAAAGGTAAATGCATGCACGAACACGCACTTAAGATAGGATACCATATGAGAAATCACTTTCATACCTGTCGCTCCTCGTGAGGAGTCTGTCCATCCAGACGACAGTAACCGTAGTTACGCCACATACAATAATCCTCCAGAATGTCCAGCACCCTGGTCATCTGACTGAAGATCAGCACACGGGAACCTGCAGGATAAGAAAACAAAGCCATGTTAAAAGCCACATGTCAAGACAATTCAACCGATTACATTTGCAAAAGACAAGAGCGGTCACCTTGCTCATTCAGCTTGGGCAGCAGCTTGTCCAGCACCACCATCTTTCCGCTGTTGACCACCAGGTGGAGGTCAGTGGTGTAAGGTGGGCCCGGTTCCGCTCCATCAAACAAGTAGGGGTGGTTGCAGCATTTCCTGAGCTGCATCAGCACATTCAACAGACGCATTTTGTCCATCTTACCCGCAGAGTTCAGAATGTCAATATCCTTCATCAATATCTTGGTGTACCTAAATGGAATAATAAATATTGGCTGTTGATTCTGACACTGTCCAATACATCAAAAATGGTTCATTTTATTGCTTTTCAAAAATGGCTAGTAAATAACCAAAAAGCTAATTTTTTTAGGGATTTATCATTATTCATATTTACCATTCTCTCTGCATCTTGCTGAGCCCAATATACATCTTGATTTCCTTTTTGGGGAGGAGAGACTTCTCCACATCGGCTTTGATACGCCTCAGCAGGAATGGACGAAGTACCTGTACCATTGTGACATTTATTAGTTACACTGCAGAGCAAAGAAATTGCTTTTAAAAAGAAAATCATGCTTTTTCATTATTATAATGCAACTTGGAGTTGTGAGAAAATGGGATGCGTGTGGCAGAACGTCAGATCCACGTCATGTTCGGCAGTGGCAGATCTTAGACATCATCAGTGCTGCTGTCACTTTGTCATTAGTGTTAAATCTCAGAACAAAGGTAACTCAAAAGGTTATCCACTACTCTTGACTTAAGAACGTCTACAGCTTTAATATTTTTTATTAAAATCATAATTTCATATTTAAATCATAATTTATGCAGTGCAGACTGTTTGATAACTGTATTCAATTTCTGTAGCCTATATTTCCTACCCGTTAGACAGAAAGGGCACAGGTAAATGTGACATTTATTATGGGTTTATGTGAGGATTGTTTTAAGTTGTTATATTTTTTTAAGCCTAATACAATTTTAAAAAGCTTTCAATTACACATGTTGATAAGTGTTTTTAATTGCGATTAATCACACATTTTTTTCTGTGATTTAATCTAGTAAAAAATTAATCAATTGACAGCACATACATATATGTGTGTGTATGTGTATATATATTATATATATGGGATGAGTCACGATTTTCAAATATTCGATAAGTTGGTTTAATTATAGAATATCGAATAGGTTGTGCAGTTATAGTAAAAAAGTACAATTACAATAGGGTTTCAGCATTTCGTGCTTGAACCCCTAAAAAAAGAATGTTTTCAGTGCTGATGTGGTGGTGACAGTGCTTTCATGTAACCAGAGGGTGGCGCTGTCTATAACGCACCTAAAAGCTGTCAATCAACTCTCAGGGTGTTTCATACTGGGCATGTTTGCTGCGGTCCATACCATGGCTTTATTTTCTCAATACAGAACATATTTAACCCTTTTGATTTTGCATTGCACTCACAGTATGTAGACGTTCCACCAATTTTGTGTCACCCAGACAGTTATTGGTGTCAAACCAGGAATCAAAATCCTGCACAAAGTGGAAAGACAAAAGAGCACCTTCAATATCAGTTACATTTATGATTTCAGTTTCAGAAAATGTAAAAATTTCACAGAAAGTTAACCTTACCCAACCTAAACATAAACCTTTACCAACATTCAAAGAACGCAAAAAACAGAATTGAGTGAACGTGGCACCTCTGAGGAGTTGAAAACGTCTGGCAGCAGGAAGTTCAGCAGCGCCCACAGCTCATGAAGGTTGTTCTGCAGTGGGGTTCCAGTCAGCAGCAATCGATTTGTAGTCTTGAACTCTCGCACAATCTCTGAAAGCTGAGAGAAAAATGTTAACATTAATATTTAAGTGAAGCTTTTTTGAAAATATGCTGCAGCTGGAAGGCGGATGCAACTGCAAACCTTCGATTTCTCGTTCTTGATACGGTGAGCCTCGTCAATGACCAGGTATCTCCAGTTGAACTTTTTGAAGACGGCCCTCTCGATAATGACCATCTCATAGGAGGTAACACACACATCCCATTCACCTGGCAGCAGCGTGTCACGGACAAAAGCAGTCTACAACCAGAAGTGAGTTATTAGACGGCCAGATGTTTATAAAAAGGATTCAATCCAGCCCTACTTTACAATAAAGTCATTTGAAATCCCTACTTACTCTTTCATCCCTGTCCCCAATGAGGCAGACTGCTCGTAGAGAGGGAACCCAGCGCTTGAACTCATTCATCCAGTTATACAGGGTGGATTTGGGCACCAGAACCATGTGAGGTCCAGGAATGTTTCTATAGTGCTTCATGTAGCCCAGCAGAGAGATGGTCTGAAGAGTCTTACCAAGACCCTGATGGCACAAGAAGTGCGAGACATTTGATTAGAAGAAACTTCCAATTTCTGGATGCTGAAATATTTTAGAGCTAAACATAACTACAAAAAAGGACTACAGGAGTTTCCAGAACATTTCCAGGCTTGGAATCCACAATTTAAAAACAAAGATATGATCTTTGCACATTTTCTGATAAAAGGACAATGAATTGATGGGCGGAGTCATACCATTTCATCAGCAAGGATCCCATTGATTCCATTCTCATAAAGGGAAATGAGCCAGTTCAGTCCACGGACCTGGTAGTCTCTCAGTTTGCCGGTTTTCACATCTATCAATAAATGTTCATTGGCCATAATAAGCTTTATTACCAAGAGGCCATTGACATTATGTGATGCTACATCGACATTGTGTTTATAAAAGTGTTTAATTGTGCATATTACTCACAAGAAGGCGAATCGTCAAAACGTGTGCAAACACTGGTGGTCTTGTTGCTCTCACTTAGCAGCTCCTCATCCTCCTCCTGCTCAGTCCGACGGTGGCGGTTACTAAAACAAATCATTAAAACATGGCATTGACACTATTAGAGTTATAAGCTAAACAAAATTATAATAATAATAAATGTTAAAAACTGTGATAACAATTAAACAAAACAAAAACTCCAGGTTTGTTATGCTTGTTTTTGTAAAGCTAAACAATTTGGCCAAAAACTGTGTTATATACACAATACATCACTTTAATAATAATAATAAGTTATTATTACTAAATAAAAATTAGCACTGTCAAATCGATTAATCACATCTAACATTAATAAATTTTATATATATATATATATATATATATATATAAAATACACAAATATAGACACACTAACAAAAATATCAAACAAAAGAAATATTACTATTGTAATTTCACAGTAAATAATTGAAGTATTTTTACAGTAAAAATGCTCTAAGAATTAAAAAACAAGCTGGGTATCGTTCAAAAATTTTATTTCAAAAAAACCAAATTTATTTTTCAATTTTAACAAGATTACATTACCTAAAAAAAAAACGTTCTTTTTTTCAGTTTGTTGGCTTTTTTACAGACTCAAAGACTCGGTACTGATATGCAGAATATATTAATATATAATATATATTCACCTTTAATTTGGATTACATAAAGTATTTGTTTTTCGATTTGAATTGGCGTGTTTAAACAGATATTTAAAGCTTTCTAAAGGCCTATTTCTCATGTCTGTGAGGAAAGTATATACTGATTTTCGGTTTGTTTATGTGACGCGCTGCAGTTCTTCTTGCAGTCGAATACAGAGAAACTTTCTGCTCTTTAGTTTATTCGTGCACTGTCAAGGTGTTCAGATTTGTTGGTTTGTCGTTCTTAGTTGCAATTATCTTGTCGTGAATATTGCATTGCCCGCTATTGGCATCGAGCCTGGTGAAATGTATCCACAATTTTTCATCTTTTCCACATCTTTTACATCTATAGCCGCGTTTCCACCGCAGGAACTAGGGACTTTGCGGTGGTACTCGGTGTGTTTCGACCGCAGGAACCGGGGTCTAAATGAAGGTCCAGGTAAATATTTCCCCCTCCGAGCGGCCCTGCTCCCGAGGTAGTACTTTTTTTAACTTTCGGGGGTGGGACTTGGGCGCTGAACATGCTGATTGGTTGAGCTCACACAGCATTTTATTTCAATCAGCATTTTTTTTTGTCTTGCTCTTTCTGTCCGATGGCTCACGTTGTCTCAGCCATCGCATGGCCATTGTCCGTAATAGCTGATAACACCATACGTTGTCTTATTTTAAATCTAGCTTTACGAGCTTTCAGAATGCGCTGCTTTAGTATCAGTGCTCATCTCTTTTCCGCAATTTTGTTAGTTACATATTTAGTAAACCAAATCATAACCAGCAAAAGCAGCGCGGCTTGAAACTCCTCCATACTTGTTATTGTTGCAGACAGTATCACTCAAAAATGATTATTATCCATTGCTGACTGGGAGGAGCAGTCGCGCGCAGTCCTACATCACTGGACTAATTTGCCTAACCTTCACTGTACTTTAGACCGCGGTGGGGGAAAAAAAAAGTTCCTGGTACAAATTGTTCCGGGTAATTTCGTTGGACACGGGGCTTATGTTGGTTGGGACGCTTAACCCCTATTTACACTGCACACGTCTGCAGCGCATCACGGCTCCGACGAGGTTTTGTTCCGTCCTTGGGCCGCGGAGTGTCAGAGCCTCAATGCGCTGCAGACGGGGTTACACACACTACAGCCTCACATGCGAGCCGCGTCCCTGGGCGTAATCGCCGTAAACTAATGTTTTTTTCACCACAGCCAATCATTCTGCATGCTGTTGACTAGGGGTGTAACGGATCGCAGTTGATCCGTGATCCGTACGGATCACGACCCACGGTTCGGCACGCAAGTGACCCGCGGATTTATTGTGCATTTCTTTTAAACTTGTGGATTAATCTGAATTGTTTAGCGATCGCAGACTAAAAGACAGTTTTTCTGCCAATATTGCTTTTTAAGTGATCTCGTTCCTTTAAACTCGATGCTGAGTTTCAGCGAAACACATGTGTTCACGTGAACAGGGCATGTTAATCAGTCAGCAGTGGCTAGCGGAGAAGTAGAAGAACTTGAAAAGCCTCCCGCATCATTCAAATCGCATGTATGGGAGCATTTTGGCTTCCCCGTAAAATATAATGATGACGGAAGAAGGGTGTGGACAAAACTGTAACAGTATGGGCACTGTGGCACGAGAAAGCCGTATGAAAGTGGCGCATACATCGAGCATGGCACCTGCTGACGCCCGTTTCACAGATACTCCGTTTGCCGTGCGTATGCGGTGCATATTTTTTCCGTACCCTTGTTAACGGATAGGCTACAGCTTTCACTGCACGCGGCTTCGGTCCGTCAGGTGCGCTCCAGAGTCTATTTTTTGATGTGCTGGCGCTGAATTAAAGTGACAGCGCATCCGCTTTAAAACAAACATGTATCGATGCGAAAATCTAGTAATTCCACCACAGATGCATAATGTAACGTCTACTTGGTTTTAAAGTCAACACATGGCTTTTTGCCTCGAGTAAAGCAAGGAAAACGGCCTTTAAGTAAACAAGGAGAAATAATGGAGAGCACCTGTCCTTTCTTGGAGGTGCAAAAACAAAGTTCTTTATGACCTGCAGGATTTCTTGTAAAAAGATTTAAAAACGAAAGAAAAGCCTAAGTTAATTTAAAATGTTTGTTATTTTAACATAGTCTATTGTCTGTTTTGCAATTTGCATGAGCAACGTAATATATACATCTAAAGTAGGTATTAGGCTATATAAATACAAAGTAATGAATTCAATAAAACGTTGTTTAAGTGTAGTGCGTTTAAACATGATATCTATAAAATAGTGTATAGGCCTACAAAGAGAATTGCAATGCTGACAAGTGTGAGAGGTCTACTCTCTCCCCAGAGAATGTTGACATCATAATCTCTTTTAAAAAAAAAAGAAGAAGAAGCTCAGGCCCATTTTCACGTCTCAGGTTGTTTTTAGTCAAATTTGATTTATTCAGATGGTTATATATTTATTTTATTTTTGTTAACACCAAAAGTTTCTTGTTAACCTATAAACCATATAGGTTATGTTAACACCAAAAGTTTCTTGTTAACCTATAAACCATATAGGTTATGTTAACACCAAAAGTTTCTTGTTAACCTATAAACCATATAGGTTATGTTAACACCAAAAGTTTCTTGTTAACCTATAAACCATATAGGTTATGTTAACACCAAAAGTTTTCATGTAATAAATGGAAAGCAAATAAAAATAGTCTCCTCCCCCTTTTATTCTGATCCGAAAAATGATCCGATCCGTGACTCATGATCCGTAGTTCGATCCGAACCGTGAGTTTTGTGATCCGTTGCACCACTACTGTTGACAAGATTAACCCCTTGGGTATCGAAATTTGGTATTCAACCTTTTACAATACTCTATTGTGTCGAGGCAATTCGGTCGGTATCTAAAAAGTATCAAACTCGAAGCTAATTAAAAACATCATGAGATGCTCATGTAAAAGAACAGTGCCACATGAAACAGGCATTGTATTCATTTATCATATAAATTGTAGTATTTGCTAAGCCATTTTTATTTTTTATTTCAATTAATCATGCAGCAGTTGTATTAGAACCATGTGCTACATGCTGTTTAAATACACATTAAATATCAATAGAGCGCAACAGATTTTAGTGTTAAGTAACATCTTAACATTTCAGGACGGACCTGCAAAGATCTCTGCAGTTGTTAATCAGTGGCAGCATGATTTTGATGGAGAAAACAAATGGGGAAAAGTGTGGGAAAACTCACTCTCCAACAGAGAGTAGGTTCTGCTTCTCGTCTTTTTTGATGCGAGGGCGCCCAGGCTTCATCTTCAGAGGTGAAGTTGGGGTCTTCTGGGCAGCCGGTTGGATGAAATGAGCAAACACTTCCGTCTGCTTCAGGAGGTACTCGAATCTGTTGGTCCGGTCTGTTTTCTGTTTAAACAAAGCAGTTGAAGTCAACAACAGATACATCGCATCTACTTACAGATCCACTTTCTTGCATAATTGTAATATGCATTTAGTAACTTTCATTGTTATGGAAGGCTAAATGCATTACCACTTTTTCTTCATATCCACCCGGCTGGTCCTTCTCCTTTGCTGAGGAAGGTGAGGACGAGTGCGCTTCACTATCCATTGCTGTATCCGATGCTCCGTCAGGACCATTTTCTGAAGCATCATCCTTAAAGAGAAAAAAATTATGTAATTTATGCATGAACTACAAGAGGAAAAAAAACATTTAAAGCCAAGATTGATGGATGCAAGTTTTTCCCTCCTATATTTACATTTTCTAAATGATACAGGAAGTTTCATATGGAGCTCCTAAAGCGACATAGTAAAGAAACAAGTAAAGACATTTGGTAAAACTTTTACATTCTCTCGCAAATGTGTTGTGCTCCCCCAACAACCTTTGCGGTCGCTTGCAAAGAAGAACACAAAGAACGTTTAGCAAGGGAACGCAAAACATGTGTGAGAAGAGCGCAAAAAGCATCGACTTACTTTCCCTCCCATCTTATATTTTACAGTTATTATGACACAGAGTCGCATGTTACTTCTCTCTTTCTTTATAATCTTGTCACAATCACAATACAATCTATAACAAGCCTTTAAATATTAAGTAGAAGGTTTCATTCTGACTCTAAAGGGAGGGGACATTTTCACCCGAGACATTTGATTGGACAACATTTTGGATACACCCACGAGGACAAAATTATGTAATTTTTTTTAGATGTGCGTTTCTGAAAGCTCAAACAAAGCTTTAAACGCGTGTATATTGGATCAAAGATAATTGTCAACTCAAAATATCAACAAAGATTAGCTTACGAAATATCATATTGCGTTATAAAGGCATAATTTCCAAAGCGTCATTCTTTAACGACCGTTACACGCTCAACCCAAACACAAATAATAGTTCGGTTTGATATCAATCAAATGTAGTTATCAACATTGCTTTAATAAATACTTCTGAACAACAACCAAGTAAACAAAACACGCATAATTAATGTCTTTTTTTATGGTAAATTGTATGGTGACTTGTGACATCACTCAGTGGCGGGTAATTCCTCGTTCAGCGTCACACAGGAAGACTCACATAACCGAACTTTTATTTTGAATTAAATCTACAATAACAAGAGTCCAAACGGATAACGATATCTTAAACGATACAAAAAAAATATGTTCCGTCTCTGACCCATATATCAAAATGTGCTTCATTCAAAAGTAAGTCTAACACCAACACCATTGCGTGTCATATTCAGCTAACGTTATCTCATACGTTAACTAACGCGTTATCTCCCTAACGCCATCCCTAAATCTGCCAATTTACCAGGGTTAAAGGTGATCAAATGTCGTTATGAGTGTGAAAATGGACGACGATCTCCGAATCTATTCATCTAAGCCGGAACAATACACGCTAACAAAAACTTTCAGCTGCACTCTCACGTCTCGCGCGCGGATGGTCGTCGACGCTTTGTTTCCAGCTCCATCCGTCCGTGTTTTAAAGTCCCAGACGAACTGGGGTGTAATTATGAGTGGGATATGATGGAAATGAGCCGCTTACCTCTGCCGGACCGGCCAAGTTCAGTTGGTTCGGCTCTTCCCGCTGCGGCTCCTGCTCCATGCTACTCTCTGTTTGGGACATACTTGGCTGACTAATTCCGTTATTTCACTATAGACACGAGTAATTCCGTTAACATTAAGTCCGAAAAGCCGATAAAGTATATAGGTTTGATTGGAAAGTTTCAAAATATTGCCCAAATAGAGCAAGCACACCACGCGTCATTCGCGGCCCCCGGCTTTTCTGTTGACACTGTTCCCGCAAACGGGCCTCGCTATAGATATCGCGAGATTTCCTCCGAGTGTGACGTCACCGCGTGCACTAAAACAGTACACGAACAGCAAATGAATCGGTGTATCTTTTTAATATTCCTTGCCACAACAACAACAACAACAAAAAACATTAATATTTTCTTTTTTACGTTTAAGAAAGATGTTTAATAAATTCAGTTTCATGTAAGACTCTTCTATGGTGCCTAAAAATGAGAATAATTTGTGAACCTGGACCAGTCATACGGATACATTTTTTGAAATTGATATTTATACATCATCTGAAAGGTGAATAAATAAGCTTTCCATTGAATATTTGGCCGAAATACAATTATTTGAAAATCTGGAATCTGAGGGTACAAAAAAAAAAAAAAATCTAAATATTGAGAAAATCGTCTTTAATGTTGTCCAAATGAAGTCCTTATAGCAATGCATATTACTACTAATAATACATTTGTATTTTACAGTAGGACATTTACAAAATATCTTCATGGAACATGATCTTTACTAATTAATATCCTAATTATTTTTGGCATAAAAGAAAAATGTATCATTTTGATTTACCACTTATGACTGGTTTTGTGGTCCACGGTCACATTTAAGAACTTCATGTATTGTAACCAGTGTTTGGGGTAACAGATTACAAGTAACGCAAGTTATGTAATCAGATTACTTTTTTCCAAGTAACTAGTAAAGTAATGCATGGAACATATCAAGTTACTTTTTAAAATTAGTAACACAAGTCACTTCTAGACTAAATGTGAACATTTACTCATCTGACTTGCAAAAATAAATAAATTAATTAATTATATATATATCGGTATACACTCTAAAAATGCTGGGTTAAAAATAACCCAAGTTGGGTTGAAAATGGACTAAACCAGCGATTGGGTTGTTTTAACCCAGCAATTGGGTTGTTTTAAGTAAACATTTAACCCAACCGTTGGGTTAAAACAACCCAAAAGCTGGGTTAAAACAATATATATATATATATATACACAGGTCCTTCTCAATAAATTAGCATATTGTGATAAAGTTCATTATTTTCCATAATGTAATGATAAAAATTAAACTTTCATAAATTTTAGATTCATTGCACACCAACTGAAATATTTCAGGTCTTTTATTGTTTTAATACTGATGATTTTGGCATACAGCTCATGAAAACCCAAAATTCCTATCTCAATAAATTAGCATATTTTATCCGACCAATAAAAGAAAAGTGTTTTTAATACAAAAAAAGTCAACCTTCAAATAATTATGTTCAGTTATGCACTCAATACTTGGTCGGGAATCCTTTTGCAGAAATGACTGCTTCAATGCGGCGTGGCATGGAGGCGATCAGCCTGTGGCACTGCTGAGGTGTTATGGAGGCCCAGGATGCTTCGATAGCGGCCTTAAGCTCATCCAGAGTGTTGGGTCTTGCGTCTCTCAACTTTCTCTTCACAATATCCCACAGATTCTCTATGGGGTTCAGGTCAGGAGAGTTGGCAGGCCAATTGAGCACAGTAATACCATGGTCAGTAAACCATTTACCAGTGGTTTTGGCACTGTGAGCAGGTGCCAGGTCGTGCTGAAAAATGAAATCATCTCCATAAAGCTTTTCAGCAGATGGAAGCATGAAGTGCTCCAAAATCTCCTGATTGCTAGCTGCATTGACCCTGCCCTTGATAAAACACAGTGGACCAACACCAGCAGCTGACATGGCACCCCAGACCATCACTGACTGTGGGTACTTGACACTGGACTTCAGGCATTTTGGCATTTCCTTCTCCCCAGTCTTCCTCCATGACACCTTGATTTCCGAATGACATACAAAATTTGCTTTCATCCGAAAAAAGTACTTTGGACCACTGAGCAACAGTCCAGTGCTGCTTCTCTGTAGCCCAGGTCAGGCGCTTCTGCCGCTGTTTCTGGGTCAAAAGTGGCTTGACCTGGGGAATGCGGCACCTGTAGCCCATTTCCTTCACACGCCTGTGCACGGTGGCTCTGGATGTTTCTACTCCAGACTCAGTCCACTGCTTCCGCAGGTTCCCCAAGGTCTGGAATCGGTCCTTCTCCACAATCTTCCTCAGGGTCCGGTCACCTCTTCTCGTTGTGCAGCGTTTTTTGCCACACTTTTTCCTTCCCACAGACTTCCCACTGAGGTGCCTTGATACAGCACTCTGGGAACAGCCTATTCGTTCAGAAATTTCTTTCTGTGTCTTACCCTCTTGCTTGAGGGTGTCAATGATGGCCTTCTGGACAGCAGTCAGGTCGGCAGTCTTACCCATGATTGCGGTTTTGAGTAATGAACCAGGCTGGGAGTTTTTAAAGCCTCAGGAATCTTTTGCAGGTGTAATTTTGATTCAGATGATTAGGTTAATAGCTCGTTTAGAGAACCTTTTCATAATATGCTAATTTATTGAGACAGGAATTTTGGGTTTTCATGAGCTGTATGCCAAAATCATCAGTATTAAAACAATAAAAGACCTGAAATATTTCAGTTGGTGTGCAATGAATCTAAAATATATGAAAGTTTAATTTTTATCATTACATCATGGAAAATAATGAACTTTATCACAATATGCTAATTTATTGAGAAGGATCTGTATATATATATATATATTCCTCAGAATGACTAAAAGCAGTGAAACGCAGACTCTGAATATGACACAAATCTGCAATAATTAATTATTGTGTTTTAAATTACACAGATATACTTTATGTATTTAATTTATTAACTTTATTAACCAATGTATTTGCTAATAACCTTCGATGACCCAATTCAACCTTATGAATAAGCAAAAATTACGTTAGATAAGCATCACTTTTGTGCTTCCTTTTTTGTTTTTATTGCTGAAGTGTTGAACATTATTTTCCTCCTAAATTTGGAAAGATGTTTATTAATATGTTCATGAACATTTTGTTTGTTTGTTTAAGTTTGTTTTCTAACTTTACTGAACAAAAGCGAAGGAGTGTCTTTTGCCGTTACTTGCCCAATTCCATTCTGAACCTAATTTAGTAAACAAACCCCTTTTTAAATTGTTTTTTAAATGGAACTGTATATCTAAACAGTTCCTACCTTCTACTAAAATGAATACAATTTAAAGCTGTTTAAGAGCCTGTGGTTTCTAATTATTTTACTAATGTGCTGATATCTTTTCTTAATGTGCATTATTTAATTTATATTTATTTCATTGTACTTTGTGTTTAATTCTCTTAGCATTCTTTCTCCAACTTTGCAGGCTGCAGGGCTACACATTAAACTGTTATTGCCAAGAAATGTTTTTATTAATTGAAGTCACTTCGAGTTAAATTCATTCTTGTGTGAATGCATGTCTGTGTGGTCACAAACATGTTTTGAATAAAGGCATTACTTTAATACCATTAGTCTACAGGCTATACTTTTTAAATATTTTCTTAGCTTTCTCATTCTTAAACCATAATTCATATTAAGGCATATTTCAAAAACCTAGTAAAAACCATGGAATGTGAACAGGATTCCTTTCCTAATGGAAGAATTTCTATCATAACTTGAAATACATTTAATAATCGGATACAAAAACGGGATATTTTAAATAGCAAATACATAATATTATGGTTACTAATAGAATGATGGTGATTTTACTTCACCCATGTCGCGTGCCATGATCTCTTTAAGCTCGCGCGTGAGGAATCTTGTGCCGTGTCAAGCGCGCGCGGCGTCTCGCGCAGCAGCAGAATCAAACGCGATCATTTTTTAAAACACAGATACATGTTCCGTTTTCAGGTAAATATGTCCTTTCTTTTTATGGTGTAAGTCGAAATCGCCCTGTTTAAAGAAAGCTAATGTGAAAAGTGCGGTTTAAAAGATTTACACTCAGATTTTGATGGGAAATTACGGCTTTGTTTTTCGACCCTACAGTTAGCGAGCTAAAATTGTTTGTGGAGCCTAACCGTCGGGTGTCTCCGGTGCTGATATTGAATTAAATGTAAAAGCTTCACGGAATCTAACGTTATAATAGCCAACTGTCCTTGGCATATACCCGCAGTTTTGCGTTCAGGGTCGCCCAGATGTGTGATATTAAGCATTTGGCCTTGTTAGCATGTTAGCGACGCCGCGCTAGTCAACTAACAGGAGCAATGTAAACGCACTGGGATGATTCCAAGCAATATCACTTTATCTGACGACTGTGAGCATGATTTTTATCAGGGCAAACGAGTTTCTGCGAGATTTCTGATTATCTGCGGTGTTCTGTAACATCGGGTGTTACTGCGCTTAGCAGTTTACATAACCAGTGTTGGCGACTAACGTGTAAGTTATAAGTTTACGCATCTCTAGTGCCTCTAGTTTTAATTTGTGTGTAAATGATTGAGAGTAATACACCCCAACACTGAGCATGTTGGTTTGGGGTGAGCACTAGCAGTGTTATAACTGTGCAGCATCTCTCCATGAGACCACTGTTTTCCTCCTCCCTTACTTTTCCATGATTTATTGCAAATAAAAAGTTGTTATTGTGCTGTTTTTTAGTCTCTTGACGATGACTGCACCCTGGAGGAGGAGGAAGGGTTGGTAGAGGAAGAGGATGAAATTGACCAGTTCAATGATGACACTTTCGGTGCAGGGGCAATCGGTAAGTTTGTCTGCAAATCTTACACTTGGATATATATGGATTTACCTTATAAAGGCCTGGTTTCACAGACAGGGCTTAGATTAAGCCAGGATTAGGTTTTAGTTAAATTAGGACGTTTAAGTAGCTTTTTAAAACGTGCCTTAGAAAACAACGTTACTGGTGTGCATCTTGAGACAAAACAATGGCACTGACATATTTTAAAGCTACACTGTGTAACTTTTTTTGTTTATTCTTAGCTAAAAACACTTAGTTCTTTCAAAAATATGTGCTCATTAATGTATATTTACTACTTTCAAGTAATAAAGTATTCTCGTAAATTTATAATATGCCATTGAAAATACATACGGGTAAGGGGTTCGAATGGGGGTCGCCATGTTGCTGCTCCATCTTGAAAGTACATTAGCCAAAGAGGGACATACCCGTAAATTCAAGCTTCGCCTTTCGCGTTTTAACACTCTGTAACGAGTAGGAAAATAGTGTGGCCCCTTTAAGAGCGTTCGCCCCGGTTGGAGCGCCTGCGTTCTGTGTGTGTGTGTGTGTGTGTGCACTGCGCTTCGAGCTCCCATGTGTGCAGATTATTTTCTGTCTTCTGTTGCTAACATTCATTTATTTTTGTTTTGTTGGGTAATGCTGTGGACAGAAGTGGAGTTTGTGCCGGACTCTTGTGGGGGGTTCCATGGGGAATAAAGTGTTTGATGTCAATCGCCTCCGTGTTTGCATCGACTCCAGTTGCGTTGAGTGAGCTATCCGTATTTTTCACCCGGACACATGCGTTACAACTCGATGGCGAATGTGAAGAGGGGGATTGCTGGATCGAACTGGAAGCCATGTTAATCTTGGACTAAATCGGCCACCGTAGGAGTTAAAACGAAAAAGGAATTGGGAGGAAAAGAAACTAATATTTACAGGATGGCCATATACCCTTTCACCGCTAGATGGGGGAAAATATCACACAGTGTAGCTTTAAGATATGCTTGTATTTAAAATGGCTCAAACATGCATTTTAGTCTGGGACGAGTTTAAGCCTTATCTGTGAAACCAGAGGTTTATGTATTGAATTGGATAAATTAATTTCTAAGGCCTCTAGATTACCAATATAATCCAAACCTTGCTGAAAAACCTGCCATGCACAATCGTCTAGGGCTGGATCAGAATATACGTTTGGTGTGTTGGTATTCGATTTTCAAATTTGGGATTTGAATATTCATTTTGTTTGTGGGGTTTTTTTCTCGCACACCTGGCATCCCCCTTGAAACTAGTGCTGGGCGTTATAACCAAAAATTTATATCACAGTATTTTTCTAAATTATAACGGTTTCACGGTATAGACGGTTTCAACGGCAACAACATAAACAAACGTTACTGCGCATGAGCGCTTTTGTGGCCCAAACTTAACTTCCGGTAGACCTCCGCAAAGAATCAACAACAACAGAGGCTGCGTTATCTTTCTTATGCACTATCATCTTTCATTTTAATTGGGCAACATTATCTTAATTTACATGTTTTTATTGTTTCAGCATGTTTATTATAAATAATCTCCCATTTCTGTCTGCAATATAGAGTGGGGGAAACGCCCTCCTTAAAGGGTTAGTTCACCCAAAAATGTAAATTCATACATTAATTACTCACCCTCATGTCGACCCCAAACCATAAGACCGTAGAGAAGAAGAGAAATATCTTAAGTTGTGTTCCGAAGATGAACGAAGGTTTGGAACGACATGAGGGAGAGTAATAATGACAGAATATTTTTTTTGGGTGAACTAACCCTTTAAAGACCGCGTTTTCTAATGATTGCTCCAACAGTGGACCTTTTTTCACCAAGCTGCTTGGCAATTTCCCCGTAGCCCTTTCCATCATTGTGGAGGTGTACAATTTTGTCTCTAGTGTCTTTGGACAGCTCTTTGGTCTTGCCCATGTTAGTAGTTGTATTCTTACTGAATGTATGGGGTGGACCGTACTTTATGCAGCTAACAACCTCAAACAGCTTAATCTAATTTAGGATAATAAATGGAGTGGAGGTGGACATTTTAAAGGCAGACTAACAGGTCTTTGAGGGTCAGAATTCTAGCTGATAGACGGGTGTTCAAATACTTATTTGCAGCTGTATCATACAAATAAATAGTCAAAAAATCATATATTGTGATTTCTGGATTTTTTTTTTTTTTTTTTTTTAGATTATGTCTCTCACAGTGGACATGCACCTACGATGACAATTTCAGACCCCTCCATGATTTCCAAGTGGGAGAACTTGCAAAATAGCAGGGTGTTCAAATACTTATTTTCCTCACTGTACGTCAGTATTTTTTCTCCTTATGCATGACCAGGTGTTTACCACATTTTCAACAAATTGAGAGAGGAAATACTGCAGGAGATTGACTAGATATGCCACATTTTACTGTCACGATGAGTGAATATTGTAGAAAAATTCCACACTAGAGTTAATACACGCTCATTACAGACACCTGAATATTAAAATATGACCACGGAGAGAGAGAAAAACTGAGTTGAGGCCACCTTAAGCATTTAAAAAATCTAGCCCTATATAACAACAAACTGCCAAAACGATCGAGAAACGCAGAAGAACATTTAAAAAGTCTAAGAACTACACAGCACTACAGTCTCTGAACAAACAACACACGTCACTTTAACACAGAAAGAATAAAGCAGTTACTCTTTTGCCCATTCTTCTTTGAATTGTCAGTCTATTTATTAACTTGCGTCATTGTCTTCCGTGTAGCAGAATAACCCATCGTGTCATCGCGGTCGTGATCAGATGTACAGTTGTATCAGTGTCCTTTGCATACATTTCATTTGAAGAAGACGTGACGAAATATGTGCGCATACACGCTGCTGGTTCATGTTTAGAGCACTAGAGTATAAGAAAACGGTTCATAAAAAACTTAAACGTGCTCACTCTGGTCTATATATGTGCTATATGATCCATGTGGAGAAAGTTGTTAATCTCATCACAACTGCTCTCTCTCTCGCGCACCGTGTGTAATTTGAATTCTCTGCTGTAATCAAGGGCTGAATCTGAAATCGCCCCCTATCACCTCAAATAGGGCATTATTTGAAGGAACAGCCATTTGTAGTGGTGAACGAAAACATAGTGGATATTATTGAGTGCTAGGGCTGCACGTTTTCAAGTTTTTCATTAACCGTTAACCGAGGCGCTTAGCGGTTAATACTCGGTTAACTCAGCCGGATCTCACGAAAAATGCGTATAAATAGTACGAGTGTGCAATGTCGTGGAATGTATATGATACGCACTTTATGGCGTATTATACATACGAACCCCACTACCCTAAACCTACCCAAGAGAGCGTGTCATATATACGCCATAAAGTGCGTATCATATGCACGCGAAAAACAGCGTATCATATGCACGCCAAAATGAGTTTTCACTTTCCACGACATTGTGTGATCGGGGGGTTATTATTTTTAGTTTATTAAGTTGACGACCGCCATCTCCGTAGTGAACGCGCCTATAGAGAGAAATGCACATCATCGATTACATAATCAGAGAGTAGCCTATTTCTTTTCGTTTTAAATTGTTAAAAGACATTTCAAGCTGAATTTTGCACACATAAGTTGAAAGGCATTTGTTTGTGCATGCATGTAAAACATCTGCAACATTTATAAAGTTCACTGATAATTATGCGTGCATTTATGAATTATTATCTAAATTAATAATGAAACAAGGACGAAGCATAAACTGCTTTGTTTGTTTAGAATGGAATGGATCGCATCGCAAATAGATCCGAATGAAGAAACGAACCATAGCCTAGTAGAAGGCCATAGCCTAGTCCATCATGTCCTTTTCAATCATTCTGCAAATCCCCTGTGTTATAGATTCGGCTTTAGCACCACTGCACGTGTTTTGCGCTAGCATCGTGGGGATGGTAGGCTGGGCGAAGGTACTCGCAGGCCCCGCGGCCGCCTCTCTAATGATCCCCGGGTGTTGGCTGTTGAGATGGTACAACAACGAGGTTGTACTTGAAGTATATCTAAGCACTGCATTGCAATACTTGCATTTTGCCCCGTCACTCTCAATTTTAAAGTGCTCCCACGCTGTACTTTTCTTTGCCCGCTTCATGTTAGAAAACTCATGACTTCTTCTTGTGGATATTACAAATGTCTGGGAGCGTTCTGGCGGTCTCTAGTGGTGCAAAAATATATTACAACTAAATTCAAAGCACGCCATTGACGCCACTTAAAGGGTTAGTTCACCCAAAATTGAAAATAAAGTCAGTAATTACTCACCCTCATGTTGTTCCAACCATGTAAGACCTTCGTTCATCTTCGGAACATAATTTAGTATATTTTTGATGAAATCTGAGAGCTGTCTCACTCCTCCATAGGCTTTCAGAGGGAATGAAAATTGATGGCCCAGAATAGTAAGTAAAAACGTCATTTAAGGAGTCCAAATGACTACAGTGGCTCTGTATTAAGTCTATCATGCGACGAAAATACTTTTTGAGCGGAAAAACAACAAAAATAACGACTTTATCCCACTATTATTGTTCAATTTGAGCCTCTGACGAGAGTTCGCGGGAGTGCCACGACGCATGCGCGAGTCTCGTCAGGGAGTATATAGTGGGATAAATAGTGGGATATGATGACGCGCTGTGTTCTGAACGTTGTTTAAGTGACATATACCGGTATTGCGGTATAATCAAAATTCATACCATAACAAAAATAAATACCGGTATGAACCGGTATACCACCCAGCACTACTTGAAACGTTTCTCATTCGCGCTTGAATGTTTACACTATAAAATCTGGCGAAATACAATACTTAAAAAAAAACTTTTTTAGCCTAGTCGTTTTTAATAGGATGGACAGTTGAATAGGAACCCAACCTCATTAAACTTAATAAATATATTTGCTTCTTCTTAGCCTAAGTGTTCCCTGCAAGGCTTTAACTGAGTATTCTCTGTCTAGAGCGCACAACTGCATTTTTGGTTAAGCTGCGTTGCTTTGACACTGTGGAAAATGGATTCAAAATGTATTAGCCTTTTTACCCATTAGGGATGTAAAATTTTCCCTCACCGTCACATTACAGTGCTTGCACACTGTGCGGCTGTGAACGAACAACAGTGTGCATTTTACTTTCGGTTTAGAATTACCGCCAATTATTCGCTGAATATTTGGTGTTGATTACTACCGAAGCTTCGAAGCCCTACAATCTGCTAAAGGCTTTCTGCCCTCTGATTGATAGCTTATACTTAAAAGGCCGTTTAGTATCATTTATAAAAAATGCCCACCTTCAGGTCATGGTACACGTGTGTTTTTGCTGTGAATTCTTTAATGTTTTTGATAAAGTAACAAGAGTATCTTTTAT
Organism: Romanogobio albipinnatus; assembly: GCA_023566225.1. NCBI lineage: Eukaryota > Metazoa > Chordata > Actinopteri > Cypriniformes > Gobionidae > Romanogobio > Romanogobio albipinnatus. The sequence continues at coordinate 63,176,108 of CM042241.1, read as the reverse complement.
GTATTTTGTTAGTAATGTCAAGATTTCAAGAAGAACATTTACTGGATGGAAGCAATAAAACCAAAAATTGCAATATGGCTTAGTGTGATTATTGAATAACTAAGACTGATTTAAAGGGATCCCATGGTGTTAAGACTTGTATGGCTTAATATAACATAAATTATGTCTCTTACTGAAATATGTAGTTGAAAACCCTTGAAAGATCCACGTTATTTAAAAAATCCATTATATATTTGGACAGTGGGCGGCACCATTTTGTTTTCGTTCTAGGTTGATGACGTAGAATGGTTGCACTCGGCAATCAACTGGCGCTACCCATAGCTATTTTTACCACACACAAACACTCTCACACACATACACACCAACAAATCGGCGCACGCGTGCACGCTCACACACACATACATTTTACAGGGTCTCAATCTAGATTGCGCGCACCCACAAACACGCATGCATATCTGACAGACTGCTCTGTTCTCAATCGAGATGTGTTATGGGTTGCCCTCGTCAGTCTCCACGACAGGGGCTGAATCTGAAATCCCCCCCCTAAAACTTCATTCACTTTTCCCTTCGTTATCCACTGCTACAGTTCACTTGATGACAGAATGAAAACGAGTGTGTGAATTCGGACAGCCGCTGTGTGTACATCAGCTGTTCACTCATTATTGCGGTTCAATGTGGGATTGAATGAGTGCACTCAATAACGTCCACTATGGTTTTGGACACCACTACAAATGGCTGTCCCCTCAAATAGTGCCCTATTTGAGGGTATAGGGGGTGACTTCGGATTCACCAGGGAGAGTGCTGGCCTGCCAAATTGGAACCAGGTGACAAACTAGGCAAGTCAACCTCATGTATAACATTACAGCTGATTGAGCGTGTGTGCGTGCACAGTACATGGATGTGTGTGTGTGTGTGTGTGTGTGTGAGCACGCCGATCTATGAGAGAGAGAGCGAGAGAGAGAGATTGTGTGCACGTGTGTTTTAAATGCAATTACAAAGCAATTGATTGGTTTCGTTTATCTCTCAAACATTTTTTGAGTTGTGTTGTGGTAAAAATAGCTATGGGTGGCGCCAGTTGATTGCCGAGTGCAACCATTCTACGTCATCAACCTAGAACGTGTACAAAATGGCGCCGCTCATTGTCGACATTTTAGAAAATATTGCAAATTTGTAATGGAACCGTCTCAGAGCAGCTTGATTTGTAATTTTCACAATTGTACTATTTTTTTTTTGTGTTCATTTTTCTTAAATACTCTATTTTTGTTTGCAGTAAAAATGACCAGTTTAATGTTTCTTGTTGTAATATTTCCCCCAATAGATAAACTCTCGCAGTATTTGGGAGAATAGTATGGGCTTTGGTCCTGTTAGTGTTAGATTTCAAGAAGCACATTTACTGGATGTAAGCATTTTAGGTTTACTTAATTTCGAAAAAAAATAATCTAATCCATCTGGCTTTTGAGGAGTGTTTATTTTTTCATCTCTCAATCATTATTATATTGCATACAGTCCTCAGTGTCACATGATCCTTCAGAAATCATTCTAATATGATGATTTGATGCTCAAGAAACATTTATGATTATTATTACGGTTGAAAACAACGTTTTTCAGGATTCTTTGATTAATAGAAAGTTCAAAATAACTTGAACGGTAAATCTTTTATAATATTATTAATGTCTTTACTGTCACTTTTGATCAATTTAATGCATCATTGCTAAATAAAAGTATTAATTTCATTAATTTCACAACGCTGTCCTGCATCGCTTCACACACATTGAGTCGAAAGAGAGTTTTAGATTGACACTACAGTCACTTATTATATTCAACAACGGCTCGTTCTGTCTGTGCATCATTCGTCATCATGCCATTTTTACATCATTGTGTATTCCTCTTAGATGATGATTGGCAGGAGCAGCACGCCCGCCTTGCAGAGCTTGACGAGCTTGTGCGAGATGAGCAGCCGGAAGCAGCCGATGCCTCATCCGGTGACCTCCCTCCTGCTGGCAGCAATGCCAGCCCTTCGGCCCTCCCCCCACCCTCCTCTTCCTCCCGGCTTTACCCTGACATAGATGAACGTGCTGGCGGTGACCTGGCGGAGTCATTGACTCGTCTCATCTTGGGCTCAGATCCTGCTATTGCTGGAGTGGGCACCGCCAGCTCGGATAGATCTCACCTTCCTCCGAAGCTGTCCGCTCAGACTCCTCATCCCTCAACGTTAGTTGGGCAGTCTCTGATGATGAGCTACCAACATCACCAGCATCTCCTGCACAGAGGGCCGGCTCCTCTTTCACAGGTTTGATTGATAGTACCTCCATAATATTATGCCATTATTAATATGAATTTGTAAATCTGTTTGTAAATTAGATGCATGAAAATGGCATCATCATGGTGTGGTCATTTGCAGGTAACTAAAAAATGTCTTTTTTATAGGGTGTGGCAATATGTCACGGTAATTAATTGAAATAAAACCCAAAATTGCAACATGGCTTAGTGCAATTATTGAATAGCTAAGACTGTGTTTTAATGAAATATAAATAGCTGCGTGTTTCAAAGCATGTTTCATGTGTGTTCTTTTGAATGTTTTCAATGTCTCAGAGTGGCTTGATTTCAACACAGTTGTGCTCCATTTTTTTTTTTACAGTAAAATTACAATAGTAATATTTCTTGTTTTAATACTTTTCCCCAATAGATAAACTCTCACAATATTTGGGAGAACAGTATGGGCTTCGGTCCTGTTAACTCTGGACTAGTCACTCAAAAAGAGGTAAAGCACTTGTATATTAAAGGCTTCTTTAAGTTTACTATAAAGTCTTTCAGTGCTGTTCTTCTAATCTTCTTGATTCACTGTTCAGGACAAAACACTTATGTCCATTATCAAAGAGGTCGGGCTTCCAAATCGGCCTCCTACACTGAGCAGAGAAGAAGGGCGAGATTTGTCCGAAAGGGTTCCGCCTCCTCGGTCCAGCTCACCTGTGATTGGAAGTCCACCTGTAAGAGCTGTGCCTATTGGAACACCTCCAAAACAGCCCATGAGTCAAATCCTCAATCAGCAGGTTAGATGACATCCTGACCAAGCATATGTTCTATTGTATTATATTTTATATTACTTCTCAAAAGTATGGGGTCACATGTGACACTGAAGACTGCAGTAATGATGCTGACAATTTAGCTTTGATCACAGGAATAAATTGCATTTTACAATGTTAAAGTCAAAAACTGTTATTTTAATAATGTATATTTCACAATATTAGTTCTAACTGTATTTTTGATCAAATAAATGCAGTCTTGGTCAGCAGAAGTGACTTAAACAAAATCTCACAGACCCCGAACTTCTGAATGGCAATGTTTTTTTTTTCAGTCAGAGGGAGCATCATTTCAATGAAGCGACTGTTGCATAAAGTAAACATGCTTGACATGTACTAAATAATACATTAACCCAAGGAATGCTGATGTGTATGCACTTAATATTTATGAGTGATGCAAAAGATTTCAATTGAATTAACGTGTTTCTGTTGTCTTTAGAATAATCACCCTTCAGCCATTCACGTGAGAGCCTCAGTGCCACTGCGCTACCCACCTCCCTTCCCTGAGCGTCTGTCTCCCAACAACCTCCTCAGCATCGCTGTGAGTCCCAGATCAGTTCACAACGTCAACCACCTGTGGTGGTGCTATAATACAGTGGAAACAAAAGTTTTGCAGTTTGATGCCTATTTGCTCAACCTAGAGGTGTCTCTCTTTAGGGGACATCTAATGTATGACTTACTTTTGCAATATGGTTTCATATCTATTTAGAATGGTTTTGAACAGTATTTGAAATGACTGTTTGTTCTACTCATTCAGAACTCGCCGTTGTCTCATTCTCCATTCCCCGCTGGTGTTGGTCCCGTTTTGTCTCAGATACAGAGAGCCCAACTGCTCAACTCTCAGGTGAGTGAATCCTCAAACCAGTTTCCAAGCATTTCATTTAACATTTTGTTCTTGAATGGTTAATTCAAGGAGAGGATCAGAGAATTTCTAGACTTGGCATAAACTGCTGTAAGAATAGACTTATACAGTGTAGTTGACTGTAATCGTATATACCATAGAAACATAACTGACTCCGTTTTTATCTTGTGCTGCGCTCTTCAGGTTGGTCAGTTCCAGCGTGGTCCAGCGCCTCCATTATTACAGGGGGGTGTCGGGGGTTTCAGGCCGTTCTTTGGGCAGTCTGGTCCTAGAATTGGACCCCATGGGCCCCCTCTCGGCCATGCACCCATTCGACACAACACCACCCACCTGCACCCGCAGCACCGCAGGATGCTCAACCAGAGGATGCAGAACAGAGGCTTGGGGTGGGTACCATCAGCTGTTTCCCTGGATCAAGCACCACTTTGAAATTCCCCATGTAAATTTTTCTGTGTCTCATGTGCTCAGTGATCACGTCGGTGGGAGAGGTGTTGGAGACAGGAAAAACCGAGATCCTTACAGCAATCTAATGACTCAAAGAGAGAAGGAATGGGTAGCAAGAATCCAAATGATGCAGCTTCAGAGCACCGATCCATATTTGGATGACTACTATTACCAGGTAATCACTCTTTTACCCTCTTTTACCTATTTCAAATGAAACCCTTTGTGATTTTGCAAATAGCATAGGACATGCTACTAGAATGCTAGAAACTGCATAGCAACTCTCTAGCAGTCACCTAGCATCTTATCTAACCTTCAAACTTCAAGCTTTTAAAACGATTTCAATATTAAATTCTTCAAACGTACTCCTTGTTAAACTGTTTTAAACTTTCAGACTTCTCAAGCCAAAATCAAAAGTTTGTCTACATTATTTTTTGAATACTGCTGTAATTAGTTTTATTTCTTTTAATATCATTGTAAATATTGTGTATTTCAATTTCTGGTTGATGATGCTTAACGATTCTTATTTTGCAGAATTATTATGAGAAAATGGAGAAGCGTCAGGAGCGGGACAGAGACAACAGGAAGGAGCACACCACCAAACTCATCACTCCTCAGGTGGCCAAACTGGAGCACACTTATCGGCCAGGTAAAAACAATATACAGCACCGTGGCCTTTATAAATTAAAAAAAAAAAAAACAGGGTCCAAAATTAAAATTGTTATTGGCAATTTATTTGTGCATTTATATCAGGACATGATCTGTTCGAATAGTCTAATGTGTGATTATGTTTGGTTCACAGTGCAGTTTGCCGGCTCGTTAGGAAAACTCACCGTCTCCAGTGTGAACAATCCAAGGAAAATGATTGATGCCGTAGTAACCACTCGCAGTGATGATGAGGTCAGACAGAACAATAAAAAACGTCCCTTTTACATAGACATAGTGGATCCACAAAATAATGTGTTGGCAGTTTGCATCCTTTTTTATTTTATTTTTTATGACAACTGAGTGAAATTACATTTAGGAACTTACTTAAAGGGTAACTAAACCCCTGCTCAGAGCTTAACTCCGCCCACTGGCAATTTTCAAAAAATGCTGGAAAAGTGGGCAGAGCCCGGCGGACACAGAGGGGATGGACCGAGAGCATGGTGAGCTCGTACCAGGGGCGTGGTAGTGAGCCGTTAGCGGTACCATCCTACGTCACAATGTACCACAACGTCCAATAGGAAAATTCAACTGCAGTAGCCACCGTTCAACCCTAAGAGGGCAGCACTTTGGCGGTTTTACACCATATTTTATAAAATTAAAACACTTTATACTCAAATGTCAAAACATTGACTCGAATCAATGAACATCATTAATAAAGCCCCAGTACTACAGATCATTAACTAAAAAAAGTTGGTCTAGGGTTTAGTTACCCTTTAATTTGTAGCATAAACACATTTTTAAGTAGATTACTCAAATTAAGTCGCTCCAACCAAATTCAGTTGTATCCCTGGAACCAAATAATCTTACCCATTTCAGGTCAATTCACAGCTATCATAGCACATGCTTAATGTAACTTATTTGGCATGTATTTTTAATGAACAAGTAAGAATATATTGTCACTGGCATTAGCGCAATCATTTATTATAGAGTTTACCTTCATGTCGTCTACTCTTCAGCACAATGGTGCCCACAAAATCTTCAACATAACAGAAACTCTTTTAAATGTTAAACATAATAGCATTAAACACTAACATGTCTTTTCTTTCACTTAAAAAAACACAAAAAACACTTAATTTCAACATTTATTCTTCTTATCCAGTCCTATGTAAAGCATGCTGGAAACTAGAAATCCACCGGCTAATTTCCAAAGTTATCAAGACTATTTTATTGTTACTACAACTTAATAATAAAAAAAAATCCATTAATGCAGAAATTTGAGTTTAAATTGTACACAATATTAAGTTGATGCATTGATCAACATTATTATTTCAACAGGATTCAATGAAATAATGTTTGCAACTTTAAATAAGAGTTTAATTAAAATATATATTATAGAATTAGTTTTAGAGTGTACTTGAAGTAAAATTTCTTCATGAAGGCTTTATTCAAAAGTATATGTTAGGTAACAGTACAGGTTTTTTGTACCAATGTTCTCATTTGTCATTTTACAGGAAAAGAGAGAGAAGCAGGTGTGGAATAAAAGACGACAAATCCTTTACACTGTGGAGAAGGTAAGAGTGTAAATAAAGAAAAAAAAGCTGCTTTTCTTTTTAAGCCATAGTATTTTAATTAAACATCTGTGTATTTTGTTCTGCAGATGTACAGTCTACTGCTAGAAGTGCAAGACTTTGAGAAGAAGTTCTTGCAAACCCCTGAGCACCAAAGAGATGCCCTGCTAGAACAGCATAAAACCCACACGCTGCAGCTCTACAACTCCCTCCGAGAAAAAGAGTGGGACGACCGGTGAGTGCCACAGAAGAGCCACATGAGTATAGGCATGCGCTTGCTTGCTTGATTGAACAAAACAAAGCCCAGTCCACGATCTTTTGACTCAAATTCTGGACTGTTTTGGCAATTTTTTTTTAATGAGCAAAACATGAAGCAATGTCTACCTAATTGAAAAATACTTGAAAATCCCATTGTTGTAATAAGTGTGTAATTATAAATTTTTATAAAGGCCTGGTTTCACAGACCGGGCTTAGATTAAGCCAGGATTAGGCCTTAGGACATTTTAAGTAGCTTTAATAAACATGCTTTAAAAACATTACTGGTGTGCATCTTGAGACGTAACAATGGCACTGACATTTTAAGATGTGTCAGTGCAAGTTGCTTTGTTAAAACCGCTCAAACATGCTTTTTAATCTGGTACTAGTCTTAAACCTTGTCTGTGAAACCGGGGGTGTTAAACAGTATAGTTTTTGTCAAGAATTCTATGAAATCACTGATAATAGTATTGACTACTGTAGGTTTGCGATCCTAACACTTACTCCACATCCTTCTGCAGAGTGAGCGATGAGCAGTGCTTGATGATCATGTCTGTGCGTAAGGGGAAACGCCTCATCTCCAGACTCCTCCCCTTCCTGCCACAGTCACAGGCTGCTGCTGTAGTCATGGGAATAGCCAGGAACCTTCCAGCCCTGGCCAAGAAAGACAAGCAAGACCAGGTATAGTCACAGACAATGCATCTTAGTTTGGGACAGACACTCTTACTAAAGAGAATAAGATGTGGAAACCCTTCAAATACTGTGAACGCAATACAATGTAGCAAGTCTTATAAATTAAGATTAGCATTCAGAAAAAGGAGTGTGCTTTTTAGCTTAAATTTCCTCCTCTGCATGTTTTCTCCTTAGGTACTGTGTTGGTTGGTGGAGCCAGTCACAGCAGTAATCCAGTCCATGTCGAGTACTTCTCTCACTGATCTCCTTCAGGAGCTACAGGGCAGGGAAGGACAGCTTCCCCTCGTGCTGCAAAATAAGGTGTCACTGGCAAATTCATTTATGTTTATAATTGCATGGTGCATCAACCTTTTTTGATTGACTAACCCAAAGATGCTGTTGTGTTTGTTAGTTCGGCGTGACACTGCTGTATCTGATTCTGAGTGAAGGAGAGAGGATGCAGAGCTCGGATCCCAACTGTCAGCTCATGGATGATAACCGCTGGTGAGCATCTGTCTATTTAACCAGTTAAACACATATAAGTGCTAGTCATTTCACAGGCTTTCTTTTAAAGTTTCTTGAAGTGTTGCAGTATTTTCATTAGTTTTTGTCAGTGTGGTGTTTATCAAGTCTTGTCTTTACTTTTTGTCCTGTTCTTCTATGAGAGAAATATTATTTTCCATTGTGCATTCAATCAATACCACTGCTTATGATTAATTTAGTTCATTTTACATGAGATACAAACAGGCCCGGGGCTGCAAGGGGGCAAAAGAGGGTGTTGTATACCCCTCAGATATGTTCCGTTCCCCCTCCACTCACAAAACGCAATCAATTTGAACCCTTTGACGTGTACGATCACACCGGTGTGATTAGAATGTTCAATGCATCATGTGATCGACTGCTGAATTTAAATGTGCTTTTGCGCCAGAGATGGACGTGCTCGGAACTATTCAGGGTTTTCAATGTTTATTTTAGGTTCCAGACAAGTAATAGCAAAAATTAAATAATATATAGTTTGTTAAAAACACTGATGTCTATGGAAGCGGCAATGATAATCCTTTCAATTATAATTTGACATATTGTTTTATCCATATCAGATACACATTGTATAGGTAACTATAAAGTTTACTCTATTCTTCACCCAGGTCGAAAAATGTAAATCTGACAGATCCGATTCTCTGAATTGCGGCGCAAACTAACATGGCGGCCATCGCGTGTTATAGATTGATTAACATGATCATCATAAAGGTTTACATGACAAAACATGATATAAGTTCATGATATAGTTCAGTCATGTCAAACTAGTATATAGCAATTAAGCTTGCTTTATAGGCTTGTTATGAAGGACAACACTGTATGAAATTTTATATCGGATTATAGATGAAGCATGAAACCTACTTGACACAGTTTCTATATCAACATCCTAACGAAGAGAATAAGATTTTAAAAAATTGTAATATTTTAAAATCATACATGAGAAGAGCATTTAAACCTGGACACGCATGTTTGCCGTGGTAACGAGCAACAATAACGTGCTGACTTATGTGGACTAACTTATTAGAATATTGAGACTGTCTCCGGCAGTTTCCTTCTAAATGTTATTGAAATTAGTCATTACGCACATCCCCAGAGTCTACCTTGCATAAGCAAAGATATGTTGTTTTTGACATGCATGACAGTGGATTTAGGGGAGTTGGACAAAGTAATTGCTTATAGGTAATGTTAACTGCTGTTTAAGAATGTAAGGGGACAAACTGAAGGTTTCAAGAGGGGCACTTCTCAACAGAGGTCATGCCGTACATGTAAATTACATTTTAACTGAGATGCATGGAAATCCTGTAAGTTATCTGAGGCACTCTCAGCTGACCACAAGCCTCCTTCCATCACACTCTTAAAATTGTTGCGGCAAAAATCAATTTAATGACATCACTGAATAAGAGACAAACCTTCGCCAATTCTCTTTATAAAGATTTATTTTGTTGCAAGAAAAGAGTCACAGTCATACAGGATGGCAGCAGAGTGTGCACTAACTAGACACAACATCTGCTCTCTTTATAGTTTTCTCTAACTCAAGGTCTCAACTGTTCCCCTTCTGTAATTCTGTAAAATAACACAATTTGTCTTTTGGTGTTAACCCCAGGCCCTCTGAATTAGAGCTGCTGACCCCAGGGTCAGGAAAACCCTCAAGTTAGGTGTAACATGTAAACTTAACACTCGTGCGAAATGCTTCATTCGTGTCCGGTGTGAAACGCACCATAAGAGGTCACCGGATACGAATGAAGCATTTCGCGCGAGTGTTAAGTTTACATGTTAAGTCATAGAATAGACATTCTGCGGCGCTATTCGCGCGAATGAGGAGGCGCGAATTGAGCGTTTTAGTTGGAAAATCTGAACTTTGGTGGATATTCATGCCGCGTTAATCAATCAGGAGCTTGCTCTAGTAGTGACAACAATGAGGAGAAAATCTGGTTTATATTAATCATATATTAATATCTGGTTCAGACAAGTGTGCATGTGATAACATTAAATGACATGAAACACAACCAAGTCTCTTTTTGTTAAATGCAAGTTTATGTTTGATCAATAATACAAAATTATAAGTAAAAAGTATAATAAGTTATACATGAAATAAAGCAAACAATTCAGTCAAACATTCAAAGTCAGTGCTAGTCGGCTACAACGGTAACGGAAAGGGAACAGCAGTGAACAAATTATAGATCCATGAGAGCAAAGGTCGCCCGTTACATCTACACGAATTATAGCTCGAGACACCACAGAGACATCAGAGCCAGTGGCAAATATCTGAAGGACTAGCCCAGGAAAGGCTGCTCTCGCTGGGGTTAATGAGTGCTGAGCGCCTGGATCTCACAACTCCAAAAACGCCAGATAAAATGTTCAAATAGGCACTCTTTTTATAAATAAACCACAGATTTGAGCTTTAAACAACTACATTATCGCCTGAAAAAAAGTCTTAAAACTGTTTTGTCACACATTAACAGTAGATTTGAACAAAAAAGACCCATGTCAGCCATTTCTCAACGAGACGAACCGCCTGGCAGAAGCCTCTCCCATGACGCAAATTTGCGTCTGTTGTGAAGTGAATGTCACGCACAAATGAAGCGATTAAACTCAAAATGTTCAAGCTTCCAACTACGCGCGAAAAGCGTGATTTATTTGCGTCATACGTGTCCGGTGTGAACGCACCAATATGATCCCAAGCTAGTCACTGGGTCTGTTAGAGTTTAGAAAAGTGTCTTGAATGTTAACTCCTAAAGATGAACTGTAGATGAACTCAAACATGCATAATATGCATAGTTATTAATCTCCTTCTTTGATTACATTTTTCCACCACAGTAGATATATTGTTTCTTTTCTTTTTTCTCTTTTCTCTCGCTCTCTCGCTCTCTCTCTCTCTCTCCTCATATGTTTCAAGTCTTATCTGCAAATACTGTCAGGAAGAACTAATGAATAATGCTTCTTTCTGTAGTCAAGGTCAGTAAGCTTAGGGAGAGTCTAGGAAGTCAGATCGAATGTTTCCAATTAAAAATGATTTATGTGCATGAGGTAAGCATAGTATGGGATGTTGAAGACCAGTGGGTGAAGATGAACCAGAGGAGTACATGCAGTGTATGGTGAAAGGAAGTCAGAGGCCTTGTGATGATCTGTTTATTTGTTTGTCCAATCAACTTTGAATATGTATGATTTTACTGCTCTGTATTTTAGAGCTAATTTTTGTAACTCTCTGAGGGGACACCCCGGGTCGCCATCTCAGACAAATCATATTTGTTTTTTTACCATTGGGTGGCCTGACTGTAATTTTGCAGGTGATTTTCCACCACACTTCCCAGTCATTTCTTTCTGTTTGCAGGACTGAGTTGGTGTTCTCTGTGACTCGGGAGCTTTTGAAGGTCCCATCCTCTGCGCTTTCATCACCGCTGTTCACTCCCCCAAACCTTGTGTCACTGTTCTCTCGATACGTGGACCGGCAGAGACTCGAGCTCCTGCAGGAGAAGCTACAGTGAGTTTGTCCACAGAAACACACACAAGCTCAAGGCTTAAAATATTCAATATTTGAGAAATATAAAGTATTGCCTGTGTATATTTGTGATTCCCATTATCCTCAGTATTAGTTAAAAAGTCTGTCTATCTATCAAGAATATTTTTATTTATCCATCGGTCTGAGACTTCCTTTATTTTTCTATATCCATCCGTTGAGAATATATTAGGGCTGTCAGCGTTAATGCAAAAATCTTTTTAACACAAATGACGCAAATAAGTCAATGAAGCACACGAAATTGCATCATTAGTGTAAGTTACGTCACACAGTTAGATGATATTAGAAGTCAGTTCATCAATCAAGGCCATAACAACCCTGGCGTTGAGTCGTTATTTTTCGATAACGTATTTTGATATTTCGTATTTCGATAACGTATTTTGATTTCAATTTCGATTTTGGCTTCCAACGATTATGAAAATAAGATAATCGAGGTAAAACGATTACTGTACTGCTTCCCGCATTCAGTCAGCACACTCTCCTTCACAGCAGACAGCAGTGTCAGGGTTTCCGCGGAGTCATAAAAAATAATAAAAAGTCTTAAATTTAATAATACAAATTTTAGGCCATAAGTCATAAAAACATCCGGATTTTCCATACATGGTCATAAATTACATTTAGCCATGTCTTAAATTGATATGCTCATTCATTCATTCATTCATTGGTTCCACCATCGCCTTTTCCCCCTGAAAATGCGCTGGCGGTGGCATTCATTCGTTTCGCCTGTTGTAGTTCTGAAATCGCTTGAATTCAGCGAAGAACACACATGTCTCAGTGATTTAAACCAGTTTAAAGGCAGATGAAACAGCGCTGACAAACAGGAGAAACGCGGTGCGCAACAATACAGTTAGAAGGCGTTTCCATCAACAAATCCCCATCATTTACCATGGATTTACTGTAACGTTAGCCTAGTAATAACTCCACCGTGAAATGTGGGATATACATATTGAATTGAATCGTATTTTATTATTAATGTAGAAAATGTATTAAAGGACTAATGGAATATAATTAAAGTATTTAATGTATTTAGGATACTATTGTTTTTCACACATTTAATGAATGTAACCACGCCCTCTGTTCTGCTCATTTAGTATTCAGTTTCTCTCGGAAATGCGTCAAATCACTGAAATAAAGTCAGTTGCAACTTCCAGTTCACTGTGACTTTAAATGAACACCGAGAAAGAGCGCGTGTATAACAGTGGGCCTATGGTACGCGCAGTTCTTAAAGGGACAGCAGCCGACATCAACGTCAGTAGCAGTCATTGTTAATCTAACAAAAAAAGACAAAGATAAAATCACTCACTGCTCTTGAATGAATATATTTTTATTCGTTTTAAATAAGAATTAGTCAATATTTCATTTATACAGCAGTTATTTATTTATTTATTTTTTACTTCTATTTCTGCAGTGTATTACTCATCTAAATATCACTGTTAGTACATCTTCCTGGAAAACCTGTTTATTTTATTTGTATTTTCTGTTGTATTTTTTGGTTGGTTTTGTTAGTTTAACTAGTTTCTTTGTTTTTATTTTATTGAGGAATGTTTACTTGTCCTCTGTAGCTGTTTTGAGGACATTTAGCCTACTTGCATTAATTAACCTAGTATTAGTTTTTGCTAAAGTATGGATAATTGTGAAATTTCACTGACATTTAAAATTACTCATATCATGAAATAAGATTTTGATCATATGATCCACCAATAATCGTGTTAAATAATCGTGATTTCAATATTGACCAATATAATCGTGATTTATGATTTTTGCCATAATCGAGCAGTCCTAAAAGACACCTAAATTCACCTTGAAAAAAGCTTGCAGAAAATACAATTTTGTGAGAATCACCCTTCAAGCTGATGGTTTTCTTTGACAAAATGTATGTTTGAAACAAGATAACGGTGTCTGCTTAATTTCACAATAAGTGTGCGTTTAATCGAGGTAATGTTTAATAAGGCTCTGTTTACTCTGTGTTTTGGTCGATTGGGTCACAAGTAGACGAGGGAGACGCATCCGTTTACACCTGTTTTTTTAATACGTCTCTTTTTTGTCCACTTTTAACCACTTCTGTCCTGATTTCTTCAAGGGGAGGGTCTATGGGTGGATCAATATATGGGGTTTTCAGATCTTTCGATCTAATGGACAAAATAAGCTGACGTATGTAGAGCAGCAGCATTTCTGTTCTGACAGCCGAAAGCTGTGTGTGTTAGAAAATCAGGAATGGTGTGAGAACATTGCAGGGCTCCAGACAAAAGAAATAAATTAAAGGGATAGTTCACCCAAAAATGAAAATAAGCCCATAATTTACTCACCCTCAAGTCATCCTAGGTGTACATGACATTCTTCTTTCAGACGAATAAAATCTGAGTTTTATTCCGATACGTTTGTGTGAGAAAAATATCCATATTTAAAACTTTAAAAAGTAAACTTTCGGCCGACCGCCTTCCCTGTTCAATTTATGGAAAAATTGTTGAAAGTTCCCCTGCCGATCGATAGACTAACACAACCAGATCCACTCTACATGACGTCACATACGCATCTTTCAATGTTCAACACTTTTCCACAGAAGTTCACTTGATACGATTACGCATTAGGGCAGTAGACACTTTTGATCCAGTTGACCAAAACAAATCTTAATACCAGGTGTAAACAGAGCCTCTGACATGGATGCGATCAGATGAAGGAAACAAATGAAAGGCCCAAATGACCTGACCTATATTGACTTATTTTGTGGTTGTTTTTTCCAGGATCACATCCCTGTCCAGGTAGAAGTGACTGCAAACGTGGCAGTCGCTGAGAGACGGACTGTTCGTGTATTTGTGAATGAGCAGTTTTATGTGTGATCATGTGTTGGCGGGTCAGGCCAGGTCACTTTTCCTTTCATGTTATAAAAGTCACAATAGCGAAGAATGATGTTTAAATGGTAATAAAACTGTTGTCCATAGGTTTGTCAATAAAGGCGATCAGGTATGTGTATTTTAGCTTCTGTTAGGGTCAGGTGCCAGGACGGGGACCTCATTGTGTGGCGACATTTCCCTGTGAAATGGCTCAATCATGACAACATCAGACCTTATTTATAACGCATAGGTTTGAGGAGAAATTTACTGTACATTAATATCTTAATTTTTCTTATACACTGCAGCTTGAGGTATGTTTGCAAAAGAGTGACTGTGCAAGTGTGTCTGCGAGTTTAAATGAAGGTTTAAACAAAGTTCTTCTTCATTTTTAAGTATCTTGACATGATGCCGGTGTTAAAACATGAAATTAAATCTTTCTATTATACAAAGTTGGCTTGTGGTGTTTGTGTCTCATCAGGTTCAGTACATCTGGAAAACCTGCACTTTATTAATGCACAGAAAAACATTTCTGCACATGACGGCGCATCAAAATATGTAGCATGATATATTATCAAATATACAAATGCATTTTCAACTATTACAGTCATTTCTGCATGATACCTAGAAAACAAATGAAGAACTTCTCCATGAGTAAAATAAATCCTGTTTTTACGATCATTTGTGTTTGCAATTGTGACGTTCTCGTGACAATTAAGCACATTTTCATAATGAAAGTCTCATTACTAAAATCAAATGCATGATTTATTGAGTGCTTTTCCATGTTATATACCACTTTTGTAATTACCATTGTTCTCTTACAGTAAAAATCACTGTAATATAAATTAGTTTTACTCTTAAAGGGATGGTTCACCCAAAAATGAAAATTATCCCATGATTTACTCATCCTCAAGTCATCCGAGGTGTATATGACATTCTTCTTTCAGACGAATAAAATCTGAGTTATATTAAAAATGTTCTGGCTAATCCAAGCATTATAATGGGAGTAATAGTTGCTCTGTTTTTGAAGACAATAAAAAAAAAGCATCTGTCCGTCAAATAATGTGCTCCACGTGGCTCTGGGGTGTTAATAAAGGCCTTCTGAAGCCAATCGATGCGTTTGTGTAAGAAAAATATCCATATTTAAAACTTTATCAAGTAAAGTTCCAGCCGATTGCCTTCCGTGGAAAAGTACCTTCTTGCAATTCCAGATGCGTACGTGACGTCTGACGAGCGGACCTGGTCGCATCTTTCTATCGGCAGAGGCACTTTCAACACTTTTTCCATACATTGAATACGGAAGGCGATCGGCCAAAACTTTACTTTATAAAGTTTTAAATATGGATATTTTTCTTACACAAACGCATCGATTTGCTTCAGAAGGCCTTTATTAACCCCCCAGAGACTCGTGGAGCAGTTATTTGATGGACAGATGCATTTTTTTATGGACTTCAAAAACAGAGCAACTATTACTGCCGTTATAAAGCTCGGAAGAGCCAGGAGTTTTTTAATATAACTCAGATTGTGTTCATCTGAAAGAAGAATGTCATTTACTCGCCCTCAAGTCATCCTAAGTGTATATCATGGGCTAAGTTTTGTTTTTGGGTGAACTGTCCCTTAAGTACAACACATATGTCCAAAATGTGTAATGGTGGCAACACATTTTAGTTTAAAGGTTCGATAAATTTAAATCATTTTGACTTGTCCAACTTTATCTCCAAAAAGTGACTAATATTAAAAATCCAAACCATTATTATATACTGTGTATATATATATATATATATATATATATATATATATATATATATATATATACACGTTTTAAATAATATTATAGTGATCATTTCGTTGCACTTTTTTTATTCAATTTTTCTGTCATTTCTCACAAGCCGATGAGCATTTTTTCCCCTTCTAAGGCTGTAGCTGTTGTTAGCACAGTACATTTTGCTGTGGAAAAATGTAATCATAGCCATAAGATTAAACATTGTGCATGAAAATGTTTATAGGTTTGCATACATTCACACAGAATCTTTGTACTAGGTAAAAGGTCATACACCGCACATGGGACATGAAAAACATGTTTGTGAGGGGACCTGAAGACTGGGGTTTTACCTCCGAGGTCATAGAAGGCCCGATCTTAGGGATCACAGTTCAAATGAACAGCACACTTGGGATTTTGGGTAAGTGCTTCTGATTCTAGCAATGTGTGGAAATTTACAGGAGGGCTGAGGTGACCTTGCTTGAAACCAACTATAAGAGTTGCACTTTTGTTATGACTTGCAGGCAATGCTCTGCAAACATTTAGGGTGGCTGTACGACTGTTGACTCTTCTTTTGCAAAAGAATAAACCATTTTAATAAATTATTAAGATTTGTCTCTTCTTCAGAGTTGATTGGAAAATTGCTGCAACAATTTCCATTCCTTTTGTTTACGCCTCTTGTTGAATGTGCTTTCATTCAGATGAAGTCAGGGCTTGGATGAAGACACAACTAAGATTATTCAGTATCACTGATCATTTCTTATCTCCGTCTCGTCTTACTCTTGTAGACTTCATCTCATCTGCCCCGACTGGTTTGGTTTGTAGAAACGAATAGGATCACATTAGAGAAATCTAACAAAACATACAGCATATAACAATACATCAGCACACTGTATTATTTTGGGGGGAAATTGCATTCTCTATATTCTCTACATAGTCGGTGTGCCACAGCGATGTTTTATAATGAGAGCACAAAAGGGAGGAAAGCTTCCAGCCGCCTTATCAGCTGACCTTAATACACACATTCCTTCAGAGAATCCACATGCACTACAAGTGTCTCTTTATAACTGAAAGGTTAGTTACATGATTTTCACGTAATTTGTAATAATTTAAAGTTTTTTTTTTAATTCATTTTTTTTTTTTTTCTGATAATATTATCAAGTAATTTAAAGGTATACTATGTACCTTTTTTGTTCAAAAGAACATTTAAATGAGTCATAAGTCAATTCTTCTAACATGTTTTTGTCTTACCCTAATTGGCTTTATGCACAGCTGCACTACTTCCTGAACTTCAGCCAGCTCCTTTGTTTCCTGTCTGCCATTATTGGACAAACTGATTAATCCAGGTGTGCCTGACCTCTGCAGTCACAACAACAATAATCAGACACACCTGGATTAATCAGTTTGTCCAATAATGGCAGACAGGAAACAAAGGAGCTGGCTGAAGTTCAGGAAGTAGTGCAGCTGTGCATAAAGCCAATTCACTATGGTAAGTCTGTGTTTATATTTTAGACCTGTCTGGATGGTTTTCGCGGGAAATTGCGTACATGTGTCCATGAGCGTCGGAAGCAAAAAAACAACAAAAAAAAAGGGTCGGTCCTCTCTCAGAAAATTTTTACTGGAGTAGATGCCATATACATTAAAGCTGCACTATGTTACTTTTCCATCCTCTAGAGGTCGCCTATTCAAAACAAAGGCGTAGTTTGATGACGCCACGTTTGAGCGCAGAATCTTGGGACATGTGGTCTTCACCTCACAGCCTTGTGGGAAAGAATCGGGATAGGACTCGGGCAGAAATCATGTTCATGGATGTGATTATTAATGTTACTGTAGTATGAAGCAGAGCAGGACTGAGTGTTGTGGAGCTGAGCAAGGCCGCTGGAGCAATTGTTAATAAGATGAGCGCAACACACGCCTCGCGAGAAGCGGGATTATTATTATGACACAGTCGCCGGCGCCACTTCCGGTCATGAGTATGAGGTAACGCAGCTCTGTTTATCATATTAGAGACATCTGAGTGTGTTGATAATGATGTTATGACGTTACTCTGTGCGTTCGCTCGGCAGCTGCTATGACACTTGTTCACACTGCAGTGAGA
Source organism: Romanogobio albipinnatus (assembly GCA_023566225.1). Taxonomy (NCBI): domain Eukaryota; kingdom Metazoa; phylum Chordata; class Actinopteri; order Cypriniformes; family Gobionidae; genus Romanogobio; species Romanogobio albipinnatus. The sequence continues at coordinate 63,157,843 of CM042241.1, read as the reverse complement.
GTAAAGCGTTTCTGCAAAATAAAACCGGAAACCGAGGATAACGCAGATATGACGCAATTGACAGGTCGACTCCCTCACACGTCCCGTTTCCTTGGTTAAAAGAGCAATTTTCTCAAGATTTACAAATAGTTGGAAACATTTGGGATATGGTAAGTACTCAACTGAACAAAATATATAACACTGGCCTAGTGGTTTTTGGATATTTTACTGAAAAAGAACAAATACACCGACTTGTTTGCTGAACATCTGGTTGGGCAAGACAAAATTACAGAAATCATCCTATCATTGAAAGCACCAATAGTGTAGGGGTAAGATGCATGACCCGAGGTTCGAATCCGCCTTTTGCCGAACTCACTCATCTCCCTTTTCCCATCACATCAGATCGGAAAGGCATTTATTTTCAATAAAAATGAAGAAAATATTATAAAAGTGGAAATAAAGCGTCTAACGTGTTTAATAATAAGTGTTTATCGGTTAGTGGTAAACAGACGTGCTGAATTAGAGACGATAAAAGTGAGTGGGTCCAATATCATTGCTCGTAAAAAGTGGGTGGGTCTTGTCCCCCACATACAATGGTTCCGACGCCCATGCATGTGTCACTCGGCCGCTCGGTGTGTTGTCATATCCATAAATAGAGAAAAGTTGCTCCTGCTACTTTGACGTGTTTATGGTGTGGGAGTGGCTTAAGTAGTTAGCCAGAAAGGTTGACATGGAGCAGCTAAATCTCAAGTTCATTGTAAAGCATCCGTTATGAAGGGTCATATATCACATTTGTACAGTCACGCAGAGCCAAAGCACAACCAAAACAATGTTTTTAAAATCATGCATTTTTATTTTCATCAATGTCTTAAGACGTGGTTACAGTCTTGGATTGATCTCTGCAAATTTAACAAGCCTCAAGTGTCCTTTTACAGCAAACACCCAAACAACACTACAGTTTTCTCTTTTGCTTGCCTTAATTCACAGCCAAGAGAAACAAAGCGACTCGATATCCAAAAATCACATGCATATTTATGTCAAAAGAATTCACAAGTAAGGTTAAAGGTTAACTTGGACTAGTACAGTCCATATGAGCACATAGTTAAGCACATAAATCTTATACTGTCAGTGCAGCTAATCTACTAAATCAAACGTGAACTGCTTCTAGCTGGTTTTTCCCCATGGGTTCAGGCGGTCAGCTGAACATCTCAGACTTTTCCTCACAAAATGATTTCACAGTATAGTACAACTACAGACACAGTTTCGAGATGGTGTATCATTCTCTACAGAGACATCACTTCTCTTTTTAGAAGTCGCTTTCTTATCAATATAATACATATCAGGTTCTACGTTAATTTGACACATCATAAGTGCAACATTATATGTGCCATTTGACTCCTGATACCCAACGGTCTGCAGAAAGTCCTCTAGATTCGGATATGATTGGATGATCTTCAGGAGGCTCCTGCAGATATGAAATGTGGCGTATGGGTCATAACTGGACTGATTTTTGTGCGTGGTCAGGTAAATTTTCCCAAACCTCATCTGTCCCTGATCAGTGACGATGATGCGGTCCGCGTTGTTTACGCCGTGGAAGCCGATGTTGTGTTTCTTGACGTAGTCCGGCAGCATCCCAGCTCCTGAGGAGTGCAGATTGCCCAGCAAGTAGTAGGGAAAGTCCACATCTGGAAGAAGTTTCTCATTACCATTGGTGAATCTGTTCTCAAAGAGGTGAAAGCCAAAGACTCCCTTTGCCGGATCACACAACAGGAACATGTCGTCGTCTTCATTAACCTAGATACATTCATTAGCAAACCAGTACAAGAGCTTGAGTCCATGTCTGGGCCAGGGCTGACCGAATCCACACTCTCTTAGGTCGTTTACAGTTCTGATTTTGTCCAGCATGGTCTTCATCTGATGGAGAGATGAAGATCAGATGCCACATTTATTGGTTTTTATTATTATTATTTGTGCTCATCATACCTGCTTGGCTTGACCTTAAAACAGCTATTGCAGACATATTAGGAACAGTTGTAACACTTTTGGCTTTTCGCATTACCACATAAAATCTAAATGTCATTTTTTCATGTGCTATTTCTTTCAACTGTCTCCAAATAAAAGTATGATCAATAATATCTACAAATAGCTTATATTTTTCACAATTAGATATGCATTATAGATATGCAAAATATGCATTTCAGTATAAAAAAATAGGATGATTTGTATTTGCCACACTTCCTGCCACCAGCTGGTGGCGCTATGACTATAACTACATTTTGGCGTGTAGATGTCCTCAGTCCTCAGTGAATGAAAAAAAGAGAGTGAATTCGGACAGCCGGTGTGTGTACATCGGTTGTATACTCGTGCAATGTGGGATAGAATGAGAGCACTCAATAACGTCCACTATGGTTTCGGACACCACTACAAATGGGTGTCCCCTCAAATAGTGCCCTATTTAGGGGTATAGGGGGCGATTTCGGATTCAGCCGTTGAATTTTGTCAGGTCGCCACGGACACGCTCTTCAGGAAAAACTCAAGATCTTCGCAATTTAACATCGCTAAGGCCTTTAGATTAGACTGACTAATGACCAATGACTGATGTTGATCTGTTTAAATCTCTAGGAGGAGTTTGTTAAAGTACAACATCTGGAAATGGCAAAAACTTTAATTTTGCAGAGAAAATTTGAAATATCTCACTTCCTCTTCCTGTCCTGTCCAGGGGCTGGGCTGTTACATGTGTCTACCTAATTTCAACAATGCTTAATAGAATTTTGATAGGTGGCGGTATTGAGCCATTTTGCCACACCTAATTCTGAAACTCATATCAGATGTACATTTTCACCACTTTTGACGCACGTGCAAAAACTCGAACAAGAGTTTTTGAGCATGTTTAGGCCCTCAAAAATGCAATTCATTTCAGAGAAGAATATTATGGTATTCCCCTTGAAGAAGAATGGTATTGCCCTTATTTGGTTTAGATCATATTTATCAGGTCAGACTCAGTTCATCCAAATTAAAATGTTCAAATCACGAATTTCTTAGATTATTAATGGTGTGCCTCAGGGCTCAGTTTTGGGCCCTCTTCTATTTATTATTTTTCTATTGCCTTTAGGACAAATTTTCCATAAATTCGGTATAGACTTTTTTTGTTATTCTGATGGCCCCCAGCTCCATATGTCTTCAAAGCATAATTCACAGTTCCCACCTTCCTCTCTTTTGCTTGTCTGAAATTAAATCATGGTTTACGAGTACTTTTCTTAAGGTTAACAGTGAAAAGACTGAAATTCTATTAGTAGGCACTAAATCAAAATTTCAAAATTATGAAAGTTTTGCCATGACTATTGACAATTCTGTTATCTTTCCTTCTCTTAAGGTGTCATCCTTGAAAGCACTTTATCTTTTGAGGCATATGGAAATAACATTCCACGGTCAGCGTATTATCATCTGAGAAGTCTTCGACCATCTCTTTCCGCTACTGCTGTCCTTGCATTAGTCTGTCTACATGCATTAGTTACATAGGGTCAATTTGTTCTTTTAGTTCTAGTTCTCTTTGTGACAATTAACTAGCCCCTGGTTCTACATTTCTGAACTTTATAAACGGAAAGCTTACTGACACAGAATTTCGTGCAGGTACAATACATCACACATGACTGATCTTGCAAGAATTAAATAGCGAAACTTTAGCTACAACTGAAATAGGCCTAATTCTTTTAGTGTGGACACAAATAAAAGGAATAAAGCCCAAAGGCTACTGTACCTCTTTTTTAACCGTAGTTGTTGTTGAAGAAATCTCCTCAGTGTTGCTGTTTTCTGGAAGAAGAGAGGCTCACTCACTGCGGGTGAAACGAAAGAGAATGGGGCTGGGCGTGTTTGTGAGACTTTTTGACTTCCTCTAGCAACTGTTTTGTGGGGGTTGTACATTTTGGAGCACTACGTAACTTACTGAATTCAGTGCAGTAATTTTATATATATATATATATATATATATATATATATATATATATATATATATATATATATATATATATATATATATATATATATATATATATATATATATATATATATATATATTCAGAACTGCCTTAATTGAACGTGGCATAGATTCAACAAGGTTAGAAGATAGCATCTTGCAGTTGATGGAGATTTGTGGGATGCACATCCAGGGCACAAATCGGTTCAACCACATCCCAAAGATGCTCAATTGGGTTGAGATCTGGTGACTGTGGGGGCCATTTTAGTACAGTGAACTCATCAAGATGCAATCTAATCCTGTTTACATGAAATAAGCAGCTCGCGAGCAGGTTTAAGTTTACGGACCTGTTGCTATGACAGCAAGTCCAGGATGAGCGTCGAAGAACCAAACAATCCAAGATCATGCCAAATCGTCAACAATCAAATCCAGCTAACTGAGTTAGCAAGGTACGAAGAACGGGCCCTATGGTTATTACAGGCTTATTTCATGTAAACAGGATTAGATTGCATCTTGAGGTGATACTTAAAATCTGTCTCAGCCACTGCTACTTTATTACAAGAGTTCCTTATTGAACCAGGGGCAATAATAATATTTTTTAAATAATAATAATATACAAATTTTAAATTGTATATGTATATGAGAATGTATATAATATTATAATATTGTGTATAATACTATAGACACAGCCACTTGATTGAGCGATTTATTTGTGATGGAATAATTACTTTATAATTTTATTGGAGGTTTGCACACATGTTGTACAGTTAATCTGAGCCGTGCATTCATTTAAATGATGACGGATATTATGGGATGGCTTGATGCAGCGCAGGAGATGCAGAGAATTTGATCTTGACCCTTAAGAAACTTTAATACTGTCACGTTACAAATCTGCTTCAAATTGAATTAAAAATTGAATTACAACATTGAAATAAAAATGTAAAGGGTCTACAAATACTGTATAAAATCGTGAATATAAATAATTGGTAATCATGTAAAAAAATAAAAAAACATTTATCATTGATCTATTATAACTTTTATGTTGGTTTGGTCGTTTAGCTGTTTCCTTATAAAGGTCCAGATATTCGTGGGGGTTTTTTTGTGTAATTTTTTTGCCAGGTGGCTTTTTTAATTATATGATGTCATTACGTTGCTGTCTTGACGCCAGCCAATCGCTGCATTGCTGATCATGGTTTCGAGTATCGATGCATCTGCCCTCTTCAGGGAAAACAAGAACGCGCAGTGATCTCAGATCATTTAATCCAGATATTTAAATCCAATCCGCAAATTCGTTGGAAGAACCAAATTAGCCAGAGATCAGTTATCACGATTAAAAGATCTGGGATCTGTCAAATCATCTCAGATGTATTAAGCGAGGTACGAAGAACGGGCCCCTGGCTTTAAAAAAAAATGTATACTGTTTTCTGAGGTCAACTTATGACGTTTGCGTGGTTTTTACATTCAAAAACATAATTAATAAGTAATTTTGGTAACACTTCAGTATAGGGAACTGTTAACACATATTCACTATTAACTATGACTTTTGCCTAAATAAAGTCCTAATTGGCTGCTTATTAATAGTTAGTAAGATTTTTTTTTGTAGCATTTAAGTTTAGGTATTGGGTAGGATTAAGGGATGTAGAATAAGGTCATGCAGAATAAGGCATTAATATATGCTTTATAAGTACTAATAAACAGCCAATATCCTAGTAATATGCATTGTAATAAGCAACTAGTTAATAGCGAGAATTGAACCCTAAAATAAAGTGTTACCGTAATTTTCTGCCCTGGTTTTGAGGCTCGATCGTGGAACGCTCAGTTTTTATGGGCGTGCAGCACTGAAGACTTGGAAGTAAACGCCCATGGCTAGGATTGGATAAGATTTGCATATTTGATGAGCTTCAGAATTGTTTTGAAACCGTGTGGAGAAACGCCCAAGGGCTCACAAAATGTCTTTATCAAACAAACACAATGATTTATCTATCATCCACCCGCGATTGATTGGAATGTTATTTTTTGAGAACTTGGCCCGTCCGATCGGTGAATATAACCGCAAACCGTACACACAAATGCACACACACACACGCATGCGCGCGCACGCACCCTTCAAATATCAAGTCAAGAGAGTGAACAACGCACATCAAGAAAGGAATGTCTATTTAAGATACCCCGTTGACAGGACGGGCTTACGTTTTGGTAGCCCATCTGGACAACACATAGCTCCGGGACGTTGGGTTTTGCGAGCACTGGCCCATAAACATGTCAGAGTCTGATCCCGAATCGCAATGAACCAACAACACCACAAATAAAGGATTCTTCAGCCTTTGACAGCGTGCTAAGGTATGTTCAGTTAGACACATAATCATTATGATCTGTAACAATGCAATACTATCACAAATAAAAAACTTACTTTTACTTTTTAAAAAAATTTCCGTGGAACTAAACTACTCTAGTTGCACCATTCCTGTCAGATCCAATACAGAAGCACAGCATTGTGTTTTAATCTCAACATGTCTGCAAATCCAGTCTCGACCTGTGTCTTGTTAACAAACGATTCTGCAGTGAAATGAAGTGAACAAACACGCAGTATCTTCCCACACGTGAGCTGGATATTCATTAAAAATAAAGTTCAACCACTCATTCCTAATATTAGAATCTGAAGGAAGTCATCATGGGCTTAACTTTACTGTCCCTGTGTGTGTAAAGCTATGTTCATGTGTAGATGGACAACAGATCTTTAGTGAGGAAACACTTTTGGAATCTAAGCCATTTTTGTCTTCTATGATGTGTTTTTCAGCCTGGATAGTCTAGATCTATATCAGGTGGTGATGCCGTGAGGGTGTATAGTGTATAGTGTATAGTGTTCTGTCTGGGAGATGGGTGGAATCTAATTTATAATTTAAAATGTATCTGTGTTGCATAATTTCGTTCAAGTAGCTACACTGGGATGCCATGTAGACATACTGTGAGGTGTGAAAGACCCCATCAAGTGTCTTCACACCCATCTCCCACATCCCAGATTATGTTCTAACAATTCTGCTGTCCTGGCTCTGATGCAGGTGGGGTCAGGCACCTTCCCAGTATCGTTTCTCCAAAGAATTGCTGTGGAATTTTGCGCATGCGTTTTTGGACGTAAGACTTGTTCATCATAGATTGACTGAGCACAATTAAATATGTTCGGTGAATATACATTTTTTAATTTTGAGTGAAGACCTTAAGCTATGATTAGTAGCCTACAATGCATATTTTTGCATGGGGATAATTATTTGGAAGTCATTTATTGGGCCAATATGTAATTATCAATTTTCTAAATCAGTGAATCACAAGGGCGGTATTACTGATGTATCTTATGTTGTAGAGTAAAGCATGAAAATATCTTGAGCTTGTGTTCCCCACAGACCTTATATTTTATGCATTTAAAAACTCATTAAAAACAGGACGATGGACCCGAGGTGCTTTAATGCTGCAGCACTCAATAAGAATGAGATGATCCACATGAACATGTGCATGTGACCCAGCTGATATATTTATAAAGCCAGTGTCATACAATTCAATCTATGTAATAATATTAAATGTTATGTTATTAATAACTGTAAATTCAAATCACTCTTTTTATTGCAGTGAACATTTTCTGGGTTGGCTTGTTTTTGAAAGCCAGAAATTATGACAGAATTTTCATTTTTGGATGAACAATTCCTTTAATGCAGTGAAATTAGACACAATTAAACAATACGTATTTCAGTAACCAGACAAAGTATAATGCATCTTATTAATTATAGAAGCATAAAGCTCATCCACCACAAAGTAATGACACAAATGAGACCCAAATAAATTGACTTATTTCAAGTCAATGTTGTTATGAAATGTTATCAAATTTGTTATGAAAATTCCAGGAAGACACTTGCTGTTAAATGCATTTATTTTGGAACATGAATGTTTGATTTCAACTATGAGTGTCTACAGGATCCAGACAGATAAACACATAACACAAGCTACGCTGCTACCGTATCTTAACTGCCCTAATGAAATCTGACCATTCCATGCTTTGAATCTTCCCAATGAGGCCTTTGCTGATCCGGTAGGTGCTGTTCTTATCGAAGCAGCCCATCCCTAAGTGATGTGTCATGTAAATTCTGTCAAACCGTTTGTTATTACAGTGTGAATTGACTGAAACAACAATACGATCTGCGTTGCTCTCACGCACATCACGGTCGTAGTTCTTAGTGACATAATGAGGCATTGTGCCCGGATAGTGCAGGTTGCCCAGTTCATAGTACAGTAGGTTGATGTCAGGAAGAATCTCTTCCTTGTTATGGAATGGATGGAATCCAAAGTCTTTATGTTCTGGGTCGCATCGTACTGCAATCATTTTGCCATTGCCATCAATTTCAACACATTCATGAGCAAACCACCACAGAAGAATGAGACCATGTCTGGGATACGGCTGACCAAACCCAGTATCTCTCAGGTGGGACAGATTTTTCAGTTTTCTCACTTTGGCCATTCTGTGTCTAGAAAACAGACAGAAAAAAGTGATAAATAGGACTGGACTACAGTGTAACTTTGCCTGGACTTTATCTGGAATATATATGACTATATACACTCATCAAAAGGATTATTAGGAACACCTGTTCAATTTCTCATTAATGCAATTATCTAATCAACCAATCACATGGTAGTTGCTTCAATGCATTTAGGGGTGTGGTCCTGGTCAAGACAATCTCCTGAACTCCAAACTGAATGTCAGAATGGGAAAGAAAGGTGATTTAAGCAATTTTGAGCGTGGCATGGTTGTTGGTGCCAGACGGGTCGGTCTGAGTATTTCACAATCTGCTCAATTACTGGGATTTTCACGCACAACCATTTCTAGGGTTTACAAAGAATGGTGTGAAAAGGGAAAAACATCCAGTATGCGGCAGTCCTGTGGGTGAAAATGCCTTGTTGATGCTAGAGGTCAGAGGAGAATGGGCCGACTGATTCAAGCTGATAAAAGAGCAACTTTGACTGAAATAACCACTCGTTACAACCGAGGAATGCAGCAAAGCATTTGTGAAGCCACAGCACGCACAACCTTGAGGCGGATGGGCTACAACAGCAGAAGACCCCAGCGGGTACCACTCATCTCCACTACAAATAGGAAAAAGAGGCTCCAATTTGCATGAGCTCACCAAAATTGGACAGTTGAAGACTTCAAGTCAGAATTTGGCGTAAACAGAATGAGAACATGGATCCATCATGCCTTGTTACCACTGTGCAGGCTGGTGGTGGTGGTGTAATGGTGTGGGGGATGTTTTCTTGGCACACTTTAGGTCTCTTAGTGCCAATTGGGCATCGTTTAAATGCCACGGCCTACCTGAGCATTGTTTCTGACCATGTCCATCCCTTTATGACCACCATGTACCCATCCTCTGATGGCTACTTCCAGCAGGATAATGCACCATGTCACAAATCTTGAATCATTTCAAATTGGTTTCTTGAACATGACAATGAGTTCACTGTACTAAAATGGCCCCCACAGTCACCAGATCTCAACCCAATAGAGCATCTTTGGGATGTGGTGGAACGGGAGCTTCGTGCCCTGGATGTGCATCAAACAAATCTCCATCAACTGCAAGATGCTATCCTATCAATATGGGCCAACATTTCTAAAGAATGCTTTCAGCACCTTGTTGAATCAATGCCACGTAGAATTAAGGCAGTTCTGAAGGCACAAGGGGGTCAAACACAGTATTAGTATGGTGTTCCTAATAATCCTTTAGGTGAGTGTATAGCTTATTACTTATTACAAGTATGGTGGCATAATATATATATTAAATTTATTAAAATGTGTTAAAACATTTTTTTAAATAAATGTTTATATTATTTATATATATGATGCATTACATATATAATATAAATATTTTTTTTTATAGCATAATAGCATAATAAAGCACTAAAATAAATCAGCTGTCATTCATTTCCTTAATATTTCTCCTGCATATTGACCACAAACTTTAGTTCTTTGAAGAACATTTGCTTTTGGCACATATTTAAAATGTGTTCTGTGAGTATCTTCAGATTTTTTAAAAATATATTCAGATTTATCACTAGACGAAAATGTAAAACAAATTTAAACTGCACCAAGATCCTCCAAGAGTCTGCGAGTGAGCTGAACTGTTCAATGTTTTGCTAATACTGAATGATAATAGTCTGCCCTAAATAAAACAAAATAAAAGGAGACAAAAGCCAAATGTAATCACTATTTAGTTATTTTATTTTATATTGCTTCAATCTAGTCTGTTTTATTAGATCAACAAGTGGATACAGTAGGTTTCGTTTCTCTTTAAACACACACCCACAGTGCAGCTCATCTGGGACACAGTCGGAGAGGAGAGGATATCGACCCAAAACAGTGTCTGACGCCACAGCTCTTTGTTAATAAAGAAACAGCAAAATCCGGCGTATTTAAAATCATCCTATAGTGTAAATAAAGTTGGTCTTATTAACAAAAAGCAATATAAATCAGACAAACAGGAGATAGAATAAGCTACTGTACCTTGTTCACACGCTGTGAGAAGATCTGCGTCTGTGCAGCTTGCGTGCTTCCTTTTATGTGTGTCATAGGCGGTGCCCTAGAAACAAAGACTTTCAGGGATGATTATCAATGGAGGATCAGAAAAAACATTTCTGTGGAACTGTAGAAACTACTCTAGACTCATGAATACCAACCTACAATGGAATGAGAAAGAACAGGCCTAAAATTCAATAAAAAGGGTGAATTCGGGTAATCTGGGACATTTTTTGTTGTTGTTGCAATTTTGGCTTCTATTTATTTCTATAGGCCTATATATCATTAGACATTAGATAAACATAGACTTTTCTGAAATCCCTAAGATGTTTTCTAACTACACCAGATGAAATAATGTAGATATTATAACCAGAGGAGACATGCCACACCTATAAAAACTAAATAAGTGTTTTTGTGTCCAAAAAAGGTTCTGTCTGAATTTGTTAATCTGGGACAGGTCACTTTGTGGGACACGTGATTTAGGCCTAAAAAAAGCCTATTCACCATACTTCATGCATGCACAATATCACCAATTCTTAAACAGCATTATGTAAAATAATAGGCCTACGCCAAAATGAGTTTTTACGTGCATATGTTATGCAGTTTTAGCATACATATGATACGCACTTTATAACATACAATATCCTACCCCACAGCACAACCTACCCGTGTTATATGCACTTACCCCACACCACTAAACCTACCCAATGGGGTGACAATGCGTATCATATGCACGTAAAAACGTATAATCACACAATTTGTGCAATATATACGCATTTCATGAGAATGTGTTGATTATTCATAGAAATGTAATTAATTCATACACACATATAGGCTAGTCATATTTTTTCATAAAGAGTGTTCCAATATCAGGAAAAAGAATGTCTATCTCTACACAGGATTAATGATCTACTGTGTTAATTCATTTTAAATTCTTAATTAATTTCCGTTTGCATTATAATTATTTCCCTCATTTCAGGGTTAACATAGGCATCTCGGAGTTTTCGCTTAACCTCCTTCCTGAAACGGGCCCCTGTTGACTACATTTTGTGGAAAGAGGAAATAGCTAAACACTGGAGTTTACACTCTAAAAAATGCTTGGTTAAAAATAACCCAAGTTGGGTTGAAAATGGACTAACCCAGCAACTGGGTTGTTTTAAGCAAACATTTAACCCAACCGCTGGGTTAAAACAACCCAATTGCTGGGTTAGTCCATTTTCAACCCAACTTGGGTTATTTTTAACCAAGCATTTTTTAGAGTGTAGGTGTCCCACATTGCCCAATGTCCCAGATTACCCGAATTCACCCTATATTTATTTTTTCAAACAAAAAGAAATTAAAACGGGAGCTATTTCTTTGATTCAGTACTTTTTTAAAGGGAGTGGTTACTGTCTGTAACTGCAGTGAAGCTAAAGCAGTCAAACAGTAGGGTATACAGATATTAATATATTCACGAAGGCATATGCAATTGAACTATTCAATGTTAAAAGGTGTTTACATTCACCATGTAGATTAGGCCTATATGCCGTGAAAGTCATCAGGCATTCACAGCTATTATTGTAATGTTATGTTTTTTGAGACAGGTTTTTAACGTCGTCTCTTGTCTAGTGACAGCAGGAGATGATCGACGTGAACATGTGCACGTGACCCAGCTGATATAACTATTTATAAAGCCACAGTGTGATACAATTCGATCTTATTATGTAATAATATTAAATGTTATGTTTACATTTATGCATTTGGCAGATGCTTTTATCCAAAGCGACATTTTGTCAGTTCTTGCTTTCCCTGGGAATCGAACCCATGACCTTGGCGTTGCTAGCCTAGCACCATGCTCTACTGTTTGAGCTACAAGAAAGGACAATGTTACAGGATGTTATTAATAAATGTAAATTTAAATTGCTCTTATGCAGTGAACTTTTTCTGGGTTGGCTTGTTTTGTAAAGTCATTAAAAGATGGTGACAACATGTTAATTTTAGGGTGAACAATTCCTTTAATGGAGCGAAATTAGACACAATTAATTGTAAACAGCAAACAGACAGAACACAATGTCAATCTATACATGACAAATCATAAAGCTTCTCATCCACCACAAAGTAATGACACAAATGAAACACAAATCATTTTACTTAGTTCAAATAAATGAATTTGTTATTGGTTGTGGAAATTCCAGGAATGCGTTTATTTTGGATCATGGGCGTCGGAACCATTGTATGTGGGGGACAAGACCCACCCACTTTTTACGAGCAATGATATTGGACCCACTCACTTTTATCATCTCTAACATTCAGCACATGTCTGTTTACCACTAACCGATAAACACTCATTATTAAACACGTTAGACGCTTTATTTCCACTTTTCTCATATTTTCTTAATTTTTATTGAAAATAAATGCCTTTCCGATCTGATATGTGATGGGAAAAGGGAGAGGATTGAGTTCGGCTAAAGGCGGACTCGAACCGCGGGTCGATTTGTGTCAAAACTAGGTGCTGATGCATCTTACCCCTACACTACTGACGCTCTCAATGATATGGCGATTTCCGTAAGTTTGTCTTTCTGAACTATATGTTTAGCAAGCAAAGCGGTATATTTGTACTTAATGTAATTCTGAGGACCCACCCACATTTTTTTTGCTTCCGACGCCCATGTTTTGGATGAACAAGAATGTTTGATTTCAACTGAGTGTCTACAGGACACACATAGGCTAACATGAGCTCAACGTCGACGGCGACGGCGGCTGCGGCTGCGGCGCTGCTTGACCTTAACTGCGCTAATGAACTCTGACCTTTCCATTCTTTGAATGATCTCAATGAGGCCTTGGCTGATCCGGTAGGTGCTGTTCTCATCGAAGCCACCCTGCCCTATGTGATGTGTCACGTAAATCCTGTCAAATTTTTCATTCCAGTCTGAATCGACTGAAACAATAATACGGTCTGCGTTGCTCTCAAGCACATCGGGGTCATAGTTCTGAGTGACATGATAAGGCATTATGCCCGGATTGTGCAGGTTGCCCAGTTCATAGTACGGTGTCGGTGGGTCGTAAATAGGAAGAAGTTCTTCGTAGTTATGGAAGTCCTCTGCAAAATCTTCATCTTCAAGGTCGTAACGTGAAATCATATTTCCGTCATCATCAATTTCAACACATTCATTAGCAAACCACCACAGCAGACTGAGACCATATCTGGGATACGGCTGACCATACTCGGTCTCTCTCAGATGGGACAGTTCATTCAGTGTTCTCATTCTGTGTCTAGAAGACAGTAAGAAAAAATTACTTGACTACATTGTAAAAATCACATTTGCCTTATTTGGAATATATCACATTACATCTGCATGAGACCCAGCTGATACAACTAGCCTATTTATAAAGCCACAGTGTCATACAAAATCAATATTATTATGTACATGTTTTGTTATTAATGTATATGAAGCCTACAGCCTACTTGTATATTATGTAGGCATGAATGGTATTTGGGTGGCATAATAAGTATATTTAATTTATTAAAATGAATTCATAAAAATATTTGTATTTTATTTATATATACACTATGTATTAGATGTGTAATATTATATAATATACATTATTCTTTTTTTATTCAGAGGGAAGCACTAAAATAGATCAGCCATAGATCATTCCCTTAATAATTCTCCTGATATTGATCACAAACTTTAAGAACACTAAAATTAGATGTATATTTATTTAATTTGCTTTCAGCTTGGCACATTTAAAATGTGTCCTGTGGGTAGGCCTATATATCTTTAGATATTGATGATCACTTGATCACAAGTGTGCAGCCTACAGATGAAAATGTCAAACAAATTGAAACTGTACCCAACACAGATCCTCCCAGAGTCTGACAGATGAGCTGCACTGTTGATAGTCAATTGCTCTGTGCTGATAATAGCCTAAATAAACCAAAATAAAAGGAGACAAGAACCAAATGTAATTATTTATTTCATTATTATTTTATTTCACTGTCATTCTGTTGGATCAACAAGTGGAGACAGTAGGTTTCGTTTCTCTTTAAACACACCCACGGTGCAGCTCATCTGGGAGACAGTCGGAGAGGAGAGGATATCGACCCAAAACAGTGTTTGACGGTTTGGCGTTATTTATTAAAGCGTATTTAAAGTTTAAAATGATCCTATAATGCAATTAAAGTTGGTCTTATTAACGAAAAGTGAAACAAACAAAATAGAATTGGCTTACTGTACCTTGTTCACGCGCTGAGAGAAGATCCGCGTCTGTGCCGCTCACGCGCTCACATTTTTATTCATACGTCTCTGCTGTGGGCGGTGAAAATATTATCATCAAGGGTCGAACAGAGAAACAGTTCTGTGGAACTAAACTATATAGACTTATACATTTCAACCTAAAGTTGAAAAAAAAAAAAAAAAAAAAATAGGTTCCTATTTTTTTATGAATCTTTTAGGCTACTTTTTTCTCTTACAGCGTTGCAAGTAAAAGATCGTATTTGTTGTTAATGAAGGAGTGTTTACTTTCTATAAGAATAGATTCATAAAAGTTTTTTATTTATAAATCAGATTAATTTGTCGATTGATTAATTAATAACATTTATCGGTATATTTATAAAAGCAGCCTGTGACTTAACTTAATGTTATAAATTGGTGTTTAAAATTGCATGCATGTTATGTCACTGTTTTACTCCAGTAAATATTTTGGTTTAAGTTCATGTCCATATCAGGCATTTTAAGTTGTGACAACAATACTTTATTGAACAGGTTATTGTCCAGGGAAAAAGTTCAATTAATTTAGTTCACATTAGCCTTTTGGGACAACATGCCCCAAGAGTAAAGGGGAGGTTTTGTCTACCAAGAACAGAGGTTAAATATAAATGTATGTATTTGTACATTTGTGCACACAAATTGTGAGTCAAAGATAAGGAGAGAGAGAGAGAGAGAGAGAGAGAGAGAGAGAGAGAGAGAGAGAGAGAGAGAGAGAGAGAGAGAGAGAGAGAGAGAGAGAGGTCAGCTGACTATGTAGGAAACAGAAACTTTAGCTGGCAGACAGCAGTGGGCGTGTGTTCAACATAATATGTGCAAACAAACTCCGGACCAGAGACACACACACACTGGACATAGTTTGAATCATATTGGATTTCATTACTCTTGACATTACAGTCATCTCTTTTACTTCCAGGATTTTTGGGCATTCACTGTGAAAAAAAAAATTTAAAAAGGAAAAAACTGCAATGGTATTTTTTGCAGTTATGATAACACCAGAGGTCTTGATCTTCTTGACAAATGTATCTTACAATTAAAAAACATACAAAAATATTGTAATTTTGACAATGTATTGAATTGATAATAAATTTGTTGTTGCATCTTTAATTATTAACACATTTGAATTCTAGCAAAAAGGTTTTCAACTAGATCTTTGGCCCTGAATGCATGATATCAATGCATATTTGCTGAAGTCACTGAACTTGAAAGAACGCTATAGTAACACACACAGGTCCCAGAGGTCGTACACGTGTGTGTCTGTGACTGAGGTCTGATTGATTTGCCTCATTGAATGCTTTTAAGGATTATTTTAACTTGTGTTCCTTCCTATTTTTAATCCATCTCTCACACAGTCCTCCATCATGGTGAAAGGTACATTGAATGAATTGTCCCAGCTGAAAGATTCAGGCTTCGGTCAGCCGCAGCCGAGACATGGCTTAGCCCTGTTGTACTGGTTTGCTCATGACTGCATAGAATTCAGCAATGGGAATATTGTCTCTAAATATAGACCACAAGATGGAGACTTTGGCTTTCACAAGTACTAAAATAGAATTGAAGATGAGGAGGATGATCCTCTCTTGCCCGATCAGAATCTCCCATACTATGAGGTGGGCAACCTGAACTATCCAGGAGCAGACAAGCTCCCAAATTATGTCAAGGCAAATTACAACCGCAATTCTCCCGACAGTAACAAGGATTGCATTATGGTGCGCCTGGATGCCAATGGCAGAGTCAACCGACTGAACACAGCGACACGATATGATTCGACAGCAGCAAAACCTTTCGTGTGAGTCAGGGCCTCCTCTTAACATTTATTGGGAAAATCAAGAGGGAACTGGTACTCTTTTCAGTGGAAAATGTGTTTCAAATATTTCACTATGGCATTTGGCCACTTCAAATACACTATAGTGCCAAAAGTTTTGGGACGCCTGCCCTTACATGCACATGAACTTTAATGACATCCCATTCTTAATCCGTAGAGTTTAATATGGAGTTGGCCCACCCTTTGCTGCTATAACAGCTTCAACTCTTCTGGGAAGGCTTTCCACAAGGTTTAGGAGTGTGTTTATGGGAATTTCTGACCATTCTTCTAGAAACGCATTTGTGAGGTCAGGCACTGATGTTATATGAGAAGGCCTGGCTCGCACTCTCCACTCTAATTCATCCCAAAGGTGTTGAGGTCATCGGCTTGAGGTCAGGACTCTGTGCAGGACAGTCAAGTTCCTCCACACCAAACTCACTCATCCATGTCTTTATGGACCGACGCTTTGTGCACTGGTGCGCAGTCATGTTGGAACAGGAAGGGGTCATCCCCAAACTGTTCCCACAAATTTGGGAGCATGAAATTGTCCAAAATGTCTTGGTATGCAGAAGCATTAAGAGTTCCTTTCACTGAACGTAAGGGGCCACGCCCAACCTCTGAAAAACAACCCCCAACACCATAATCCCCCCTCCACCAAACTTTACACTTGGCACAATGCAGTCAGGCAAGTCCCGTTCTCCTGGCAACCGCCAAACCCAGACTCGTCCATCGGATCTAGTCAAATGCTGTGAAACCTGTTACAACTTGAGTCAGGAGGAAACAATGATGCGATCAGTTTTGCTTTCACTTGACCATCCTTTGTAATTCTTAACACTTACTAGTTGTCCTACAGGTCGTACACTTGTGTGTCTGTGACTGTAGTGGTGAACAGAAGCTCATCAGTGTGGAAAGAGAATCCTTTCAGAAACACATTAGAGCAGGTGGGCTGCATTGCTGTATTATAGGCCTGTGTTATATTCTCACTCATATTCAGTGTTGTATATGCTTGAAATCCATAATGATTAGAGTGCTGCAGTGATGATGTATTTTTGCAGGCCAATCCACCCGTAAGTTCGCATCACCCTGGTTCCCTCGACAAAAACTCTTTAAACACACCCACGGTGTACCTTGTTCAAAAATGTTTTCTATTTTTCTAGAATGTTTCACTTACATGCATGATAAAAAACAACAGAGTTATTTGAGTCTCTTTGGCACTGGTAGTTTTGGCATGTTATGTGTTTTGAGACATGAGGTAGTTTAACGTCGTCTCTGGTCTTGTGACAGTGGAACTGAATGCTACAGTACCTCGTTTCTGGGTTTGAGTCTAAAACAATACATAATCCCTGCAGTGTGAGATGATCGACATGAACATGTGCACGTGACCCAGTTGATATGACTATTTATAAAGCCCCAGTGTCATACAATTCAATTAATATTATGCAATAATATTAGGCTAAATGTTTTGCTTTGGAAAGATGCTGACAAAAATTTTATTTTTGGGTGAACAATTCCTTTAATGCAGTGAGATTAGACACAATTAAACAATAGACATTTAAGTAAACAGACAGAACACAATGCATCTTATTATTTATAGAATCGTAAAGCTTCTCATCCACCACAAAGTAATGACACATATGAGACCCAAATCAATTTACTTACTTCAAATTAATGAATTTGTTATTGGTAAAATTCCTGGAAGACCCTTGCTGTTGTGCATGTATTTGATTTGATGTATTTGAACAGGAATGTTTGATTTCAACTACAGGACACACATAACATGAGCTCAATGACGTCAACGTCGGCGGTTGCGGCGCTGCTTGACTTTAACTTCTTCAATAAAATCTGACCATTCCATGCTTTGAATCTTCCTAATGAGGCCTTGGCTGATCCGGTAGGTGCTGTTCTCATCAAAGCGGCCCATCCCTAAGTGATGTGTCACGTAAATCTTGTCAAACCATTTGTCATTCCAGTCTGAAGCGACTGAAACAATAATACGATCTGCATTGCTCTCACGCACATCACAGTCGTAGTTCTTAGTGACATAATGAGGCATTGTGCCCGGAAAGTGCAGGTTGCCCAGTTCATAGTACGGTAGGTCGATGTCAGGAAGAATCTCTTCCTTGTTATGGAATGGATGGAAACCAAAGTCTTTATGTTCTGGGTCACATTGTACTGCAATCATATTTCCGTCATCATCAATTTCAACACATTCATTAGCAAACCACCACAGCAGACTGAGACCATGTCTGGGATACGGCTGACCATACTTGGTCTCTCTCAGATGGGACAGTTCATTCAGTGTTCTCACCCGGACCATTCTGTGTCTAGAAAACAGACAGAAAAACATGATAAATGGGACTTGACTACATGTGTAAAAATTACATTTGCCTGGACTTAATCTGAAATATATATATCTCACTAGCCTATTACTAGTATATATTATGTAAGTATGTAAGAATGTGTATTTTGTAAGTATGGTGCGTAATATCTATATTTGTATAAAATATTTCTTTCATTTGCTTTCAGCTTGGCACATTTTTAAAATGTGTTCTGTGGGTATCTTCAGATTGTTTTATATCTTCTGATATTGATCACTTGATCACAACTGATAATAGCCTAAATAAAACAAAATAAAAGGACACACACAAAAAACAAATGTAATTATGGTAACACTTTAGAATAATGGTCGGAAGTAATGCAGGACTAATGAGTACACTTCAGCTATAGGCTACTGCTATTAACTAGAAACGAGCTGAACTAATCAGTAAGTAATATCAAATATAGGAGATAGTTCCTTGTTAAGTAGGCTAATCAGTAATTACTGAATGAGATTAGTCTCATTAATAACTAACTAACCAACAAATTATAAAGAACATTATCGTGTGTCTGAGTCTGAGACATCAGTCATCATTTTTATTCTGAATAAAGTAATAAAATGCACCACTCACAAATTACTCATAGTTATTCATGAGGCTAATCTGATTCTATTGATTACTTAACAAGGAACTATATCCTAAATTTGATATTACTTTGCTTATATTATTAGTTCCGCTTGTTTCTAGTTAATATAGTAGTGTTAATGTACCCTATTAGCCTACTCATAGTTAGGCTACTTATTAATAGAATAAACCATTATTCTAAAGTGTTACCGTAATTATTTATTTCATATTATTTTATTTCACTGTCAGTTTTATTAGATCAACAAGTGGACACAGTTAGGTTTCATTTCGCTTTAAACACACACCCACAGAGCAGCCCATCTGGGATACAGATTGCAAGTCGGAGAGGATATTGAGTTGTTTGGCGTTGTTTAATAACGCGTATTTAAGCGTAAAAATCCGGCGTAAAGTTTACAATTATCGTCTAATGTAATTAAACGGAACGCAAACCAAACAGAACATAGAATTGGCTTACTGTACCTTGTTCACGCGCTGTGAGAAGATCCGCGTCTGTGCCGCTCACGCGCTCACATTAATATTCATAAGTCTCTGTTGTGGGCGGTGAAAAACACAAACTTGGACCTTCATGCATTATTATCTAGGTACTATCAGAGAAACATTTATGTGGAATTAAACCACATTAAGTAGAAATAGGTAGGTAAAAGCAGCCATACAAATTAAGTTTATTATATTTAATGTTATAAATTGGTGTTTAAAATTGCATGCATGTTATGTCACTGTTTTACTCCAGTAAATATTTAGTTCATATCTATATCAGGCACTTTAAGCTGTGACTACAATAAGTTATTGAACAGGTTATTGTCTAAGGAAAAGTTCAATTATTAAATTATTAAGTAATTAATTTAGCACACATTGGCCTTTTGGGACAACATGCCCCACGAGGGTGTGTGTGTGTGTGTGTGTGTGTGGGGGGGGGGGGGGGGGGGGGGGTGCTTTGCCCCCTGCCCTTTTTCAAAAATAATCAAAAGTGCCCCTCTCAGACAAATATCAATGATAATATCGTGGTCAATAAAACTAAATAAATGTGATTATTATAACATGACAATGTATACAATAGTAACGAACGGCTCAAAAGTCGGACAATTTCTGTTGAAGCGTTGCCATAACGCGTTGTTATGGGTTGCGTGCGTTTTGATCCAGCGGCAACCTCCCGCAGTTTCCAAGAAGTCCTCGCTGTATGGAAGGCCAACAGGGCCAAAACGTGTGAAACTGTAATTACGTATAATTACGTGTTTACGTGTCATTTACGGGTTAACACGTAATTACGCGTTAACACGTTATTACGTGTTGTCACGTGAAAGACGTGTTTACTATGGAAGGCCAACAGGGCCAAAACGTGTGAAACTGTAATTACGTATAATTACGTGTTTACGTGTCATTTACGGGTTAACACATAATTACGCGTTAACACGTTATTACGTGTTGTCACGTGAAAGACGTGTTTACACGTTATTATTGGACCGTGGAGCTTTAGCACCACCTACTGGTGTAAAACAGAGCCAAAAGAAAAACATTGAACAATGCCTTTTCAGAGCATAAAAAACCATTTTTTTACAACAATATAAAACAGGTAATAGAAGACAGAATAAGAGTGCATGTATAGAAAACAACTCTGTTCATGCATTCCCTCAACAGGCACACTCATACAGCCTCTTGGTCACTGTTCGTTATTTGGTCATCCAAATCAGCATCTGTCATGCTTGTGAACGCTGAAAACTTTTTCTTTGCTTTCTTTTCTTAGTTTAGGATTAGTTTGAAACCGTTTAGTAAGACTCTTTTGATTATATTATTTTCGTTTCTTTGGCACAATCCAGTTTTCCCATTGTTCTCCCCAGATCCTATTTTTATGTATATTTGTTTTTCTTTATATTCATTATGAGTTTATTCATGTGTGGTTAATTATTGGGTTCCATATGTATTAAATAATTGTTTAATCGCCGTTATTTGTGTGGTCTCGTTTTTCTCATCTCACTCACAGTGGTCATTACTGGTGGTAATCAGAACTGGGTTTAAAATGTTCCCCTTCTTACTGTGCGTTCACACCGCCGCCGGCGAGAGCGTCAAACTTCGCTCTGGCCACCCTGCCATCGACGCTGTAGAAAGATTCGTGGACGCGCTGCCGCTCTGACGTAGATCGAATGCTTGGTATTTTTTAAAACTACATTTAAAGGGGCTGCAAAGCAAACAATCATGTTGATCGGCGTTTGTGCAGACTGACCACAGGTAGGGTATAACTGTATAATATAACCTCATGAGATCATTTAAATGTGAAATTTTATCGATGGAAAGAACTAAACAATTATAGTTACATGTTTGCTAACGAAATAAACCAATTAAAAGCCATTTGTGTGGTGTATAAATAATGTTGCGCTTCTTCTAATCAAACCCGCCGCACCAGCAGTGATCAACCTCTCCTCTATTTTGCTGGGGAACTAATGTGGTCGGAACCAAAGTTTTCAGCACTGCGTTCTCTGGAATCCTCTCAAGCGGAGCACTTCTATATTCTCATTGGTTGCCGCCGAACCGCGTCATAGCTCATTACCATAAAGTTGACCTGATTCCAACTCTCCTCGACGCCCAAATCGTCCAAGACGCGCCGCGCTGCTCTCGCCGGAGCTCGCTGCCGGGCTCCCATTGAAAATGAATGACTTCCGGCCACTTTGACGCTCTCGCCGGCGGCGGTGTGAACGCACCATTAATCCCAAAAGTGTTAACAGCCAAAGGAGGGTCGTAACAATATGCAAAAAGAAAGAAAGAACAAAAAAAAAGTAATCACCAGTGGCTTGAATTAGTAATAATTGAAATCAGACAATATCTTCCTTACAATTAAAAATAAAGAAGAGATAATGCCATATTTTCCCTCGCCAATATTTTTTTTAAATATTTGCTATTACATTCCAGATCTATCTTTTCAGTTTCCTGCTAAAGTGGCTCTTCCCGTGTGCATTACCCTTCCGTCAATGTCGTTGGTTTATGATGGCTGATGAAGTAAACTCAGCGTAGTGCGTGGGTCACTATTTCATGAATAATTCAAATGAAACAAAAGTCTCGATCTCTCTGGCGGTTTATTGTTTTTGAACAGTTAAGACACCTCCTGATACCCGTGTTTTAGGTTGTACTCGTTCAGGAAATAAAACACAGCCCGTTGGGTGTTTGTATACCGGATTCTTGTCTCCTGTTTGCTTCTCTGGGAAGTGCACGACGTCACACGAGATTGTGAACGAGTGCTTACCGAATGGTTACAATGATCCTACGTCATCTACCGTCAATCTGAAGACTAGGTGCGCGCGGCGCGCCTGTGATGTGCTTTAATTCACGGGAATCCAAATCCTCCACATCAGCATTTCAGCATCTTTTCCAAACGATATTACACTTCTTTCCAGGTAATTGGTGAACAAAAAGCACAAAACACACTTCCGGGTTAAATATAAACACTGTTAAACATATTGCAAATGGCTTGCATACGTTGAAAGCAGGTTTTTATTTACTTTATTAGTAGTTTGTCAAGAGTTCAGTGCGGCTGAGCACATAGTTAGCACAGATGCTTTGCGACCAGCAGACCGTAATAAATGGTCAAAATAGCCATGCAAATCGAAACAATAAGACTTGCTGTTTTTTCATGAGTTATGAATTATCTTCAACTTACATATTTGGTCAGTTAACCCCCCTGTGATGTCTGTTTACTGAGTAATGTTACATTTGGCTGAGTGAAACCCGAGAGAGGACATATTTAATTTGTAAAGTTATTAAATAATTAATGTAAAAAAAAAGAATTATTAAAGTCCATGAAATGGGTCATTTCATGTCTTGTCAGAATTGTGACCGTTGGTATGGTGTTAATGCATTTACAAAATGACAGACCCCCAGCAATTAGTTTATAGACTGGATGAAATAGTTGTAATTAGTGTTTTTTTATTTTTATTGACAAAGTAGTAAACATTGTCTGTCTCAGATTTAAAAAAAGAACAAAATAGCATTCTTATGCTAGCCTGGATGCCAGACGAACTTAGCCCCGCCCACAAACATTTTTGCACGGGCAGTTCGGTCTGGACTTGATCCATAGAGAAGTAATTATGCCCGAACAGAAACTGTTCGGACCAATGAAATTGTCAGGGCGGGCTTTAGACGATGATGGACAGATGATACACAGTAACGTAATCATCCACGTCATCAAAGGCGCTTGGGTTGAATTTGTTCTAATCCTAAACGGAGAACTTGTTCGTATATGCATTCACCTTTACTATTTCTCTCAGAAATGATGATCGTGTTGGTAAGTACAATGTGTATCCTTAAACTCTTTTTTTACAACACCGGCAAAGATCGTTTACACTCATCTTCTTTTTCTAACATGACTTATTCCAGCGCGCGCAGACAGGGTTGCCAAGTTTTTACAGCAAAACTTGCCCAATTGCTACTCAAAACTAGCCAAAAACAAGCCCAATAGCTTTCCGGGTGGGGTTCTCCGGGAAAAATGGCATTTGGGGGGTAAAATATGTGTTATTTTGGCTGGACTGCCTGCTAAATTTCGCATTCCTGGGTCTGTATATCACATAATTGGGGTCGCTTCAATCCGCAGACTTGGCAACACAGTGCATTTGAGTTCTGTTGACATTTGACAACTAACGTTATGCGTCGCTCCGTTGCTCTGATTGGTTGTAGGTCTATCCAATTGAGGTCTTTCCTGGTTCGGTTGAAACACGCCCCATAATCACAGCCCAACGGAGCAGTATCAGACTCAAATTCTGACTAGAATTGAGTATGACGACGTCAGGCTATTCTTATGCAGCAGTACAGCACAAATAATCAAATGAAATGATGACATAAATTACTGTAAATTGGAAGGTAATTATTACAAACTTAATTATAAACTGAAGTAAATAAGACAACTAGTAAAGATAGTTAGATAGACATAGATAGTGACACAAGGCAGAGATTACAAAGACAGTGAGCGAGTGTCACGCACATGTGTGCGCGCGGTCGCCCGCCATCCACACAGAGACGAAATACTGCTAGTAAACAGCGAACAACGCTTTTTCATTTCTTCTTCGCTGCTCTAAACAGTGGTTGCTTGTGGCAACACAGCACAACTTCCTGTGTTTGCAATGCATTCTGAGCAGCGAAGAAGAACCGCGCTGTGGTTAGGCAAAGCTTGCGGTCATAACTAGTGCTGCGTCCCAATTCGCCTACTTATACTACGACCTAAAAGTGTACTCTTTTTGTGAAGAAAAGTACATACTTTTGAGTGTGTAGCAGAAGAGTATGCAAGCTTTGGGACACACTACTTCGTTATCTTTAACGGACTCTGTCATTCAAATCCTTTTATCTAAACTCCTCTACTTAGCCGTCAGACTCACACAGTCGTCATGTTTGTCGTTTTTTAACACTTTTATCCGCGTTTGTAGTTCTAATCGAATCCTCAGGCCAACTCGCAATGGGTTGTGGGCAATATCAGCCGCTAGTGTGCTTCGATCTGCACTTCGAATTCTGACCGGAAATAGTAGACCATCCGGGTATCTTTGGAATTCTCATTTCAGCATACTACGATTTGGGACATACTAATTCTATTTTCGAATACTATTTAGTACGGATAGTATGCGAATTGGGACGCAGCACGGGTCTTGTTTAAGAAAATGGTATCGGATCGGTACATGGGTTCAAGTACTCGCCGACACCGATGCCAGAATCTGTTGTGGTATCGGTGATATTTCCAATACTAGTATCGGAATCGGAACAACTCTAGTTCATATGTACCTAGCTTTGGCAATATTGTATGATTTATATTCATGCTAATAAAGCAATTTTGAATTTGATAGAGAACTATAGACAGAAAGAAAGAAGGATAGATAGAGAAATGGACGGATGGATAAATAGATAGACAGAGAGATAGACAGACAGACAGATAGATGGACAGATAGATAGATATATGTATCTATAATATTGTAATTTAATATAGTAATATAGTAAATTAATAAACAAACACAGGAAGCCATAACATCAGCATTCTTTCCTAACTGTACTACTCTTCTTTCTAGACGAACTACAATGGCGCAAAGACATTCTTTCTGATTGTAATAGGGCATTTCGGGAGTGCACCCGATTGGCTCAAACAGATGATCTGGATGCTATTGAAACAATAATTACAAGGTAAGTGATCTTGCTATGTGGCACTGTGGACACCCAGTATTTCCCCTAACGTTTCCTGGCCTTAAGATGTTTTGTGTTTATAGATGACTAGTTAACATTGATTGCCTTGTTTTCTTGTTAAATTTTGTTTAGAATGGAAACAATGTCACAGAGCCTTGAATGGGCCAGAGGGAGACTTGTTGAATCCCAATTAGCCAACGAATTGTTAAATTTAATTGGCGAGTTTGTGGCAGACGTTCGGCAGCAGCAACAACGTGGTGGTATGTTTTTTAATTTGAGATATGCAGAAGTGGATAGGCTGGACTATTATCGAAAATCTGATGGATGCAGAAATAAATGTTTCGTATTAGAGGTTTTAATGTTCACTGTAAAGGAGGAAAAATATAAATAATGCAGTGCTAACATAAAATAATCTTACTTGGATAAAGTGAACTGTCAAAGTAAAGTGAATGTCAAACCACTAACTATTGTTGTATCTAATTGTTTTCTATTGCAGCCTCCTTTGGTTATCAAGCTCCACACGTTAGGGGACAATGTCACATCACCACTGAACAGTTGCAGTTTTTATTGTCTCTTCAGTTCACAATTCCTCAGATAGCAGACATACTAGGCACTTCAAGTCGCACTGTGAAACGACGTCTTAGGTAAATATAGATCTTCCTTTTGTACACAAGTGCACTGTCATCATTTAGTTTAATTGCACAATGATAATTGTCAGCCTGACTTCTCTCCTTACAAACTGAAATGTTTTTATATTGTAAAATAAATCAATGTTACACTTAGAATAATTTAAAAAAATGTTTGTTGGCCTTCACAGATCATTCAATCTATCTCTGCGTGGCCGCTTCACAAACATCTCTGATGAGGAGTTGGATGAAAGAGTTCAACAGGTGGTCTGCAGCAATGACTTACTGGGTCCCGAGGCTGTACGAGCAAGACTTTTTGGAGAAGGCTTACTGGTGCAACGAAGGAGCGTTCGTATTCTTCGGACCAACCCCGAAGGGGCTGCACGCAGAGCCATGTCTTCCAGGCTACGTAGGCGGACATACCGAGTTGCAGGGCCAAATTCTTTATGGCATCTGGATGGCAACCACAAGCTCATTAGGTGAGTTATGAGTTTATTTCATTATTCATTTTACTTGGAAGCTAAAACCAAGCATGATGGGCACATTTAGTTAATACTTGGAAATTATTCATTTCGATTTCAGTCAGATGTAGTTTTGTTTTTCAGCCCATTATGTCTTTTTTCTGGTTGTTGAAAGCCAGCTTGTTGATTGTTCAAAAACATAATGTTACTTCTGAAATTTATTTTTTGAATAATTTCTCTTGTATATATGCATTCCATACATTCTTATGTCAGGGTATTAATATTTCATTTCATTTTCAGGTGGAGAATTGTTATTCACGGGGCTATTGAATGGCTTTAGCAGCTTTTTTGGAAGCTTCAAACAACAACAGAAGCAGCACTGTGATGCAGAAGTTTGTTGAGGCTGTCGACCAGTATGGTGTGCCATCAAGAGTCCGCTGTGACCAAGGTGGAGAGAACAATGCTGTTTGCCTTTTCATGGAGGTTTTTCGAGGTTCTGCCAGGGGGAGTGCTTTGAGGGGAAGGAGCACCCATAACCAACGGATTGAGAGACTGTGGGGAGATGTTTGGAGAGGTGTTGTTAATGTGTACCATTCGCTGTTCACCCTTTTAGAAGATGATGGAACAGTACATTGCAACAACGAGAGGCATCTTTGGGCACTCCATAACATCTACCTTCCTCGAATAAACCGGGACTTGCATATTTTTATTAACCAGTGGAACCAGAACTGCAAGGTACATGTCGCCATATCAGATGTTTGTGTGTGGCTGTCTTCGCCTACAGGCTCAGACTCTGACTGGGATCCAGGGAGTTTTTGGTGCTGATGAGCAGCCAGCTCAACTGGACACAGAAATGCCTCACACATCTCTGGTACCAGCTTTTAACTGGCCAGACAGCGTTGAAGTCCCCTTGACTGAATATGTCCTGAACAACGACCGCTTGGCTGAACTTCAGCAACTTGTTGACCCCTTGGGAGGACCAAGAGACAACCTTGGAGTGGACCTCTTGAGAGAGGTTATTAGGTTCCTCGACTCCCTGTGATATGCTTTTATTGTTGTTTGAACATTGTATGAATGTACAGTATCTCTCTCTCCTTCCCCATTTCTATCACTCATTCATCTTACTCAGGTTTGGTTTTGCTTGATGTCTAACATGTTCAGGTTTCCTGGTTTATTTGATTTCCTTGAAATGTTCATAATTTGTCTCCTATTATCCAATCAGTTATTATCCAATCAGTTTAATCATCTTGTGGTTACAGCTTAGATTTTTGGGTTTCATCTCACATGCAGTTTACTTGCTATCTGCAATATTTATAAGACAGTGACTTCAAAACTATAGACTTCAAAAATTATTTTGGCGTATTTATTGTGTGTAACTCATTGAATATAAAACAGTGACTAAACTAAACAGTGAAACTTAAAGGAATGGGCAGTTCAGGCCAGACATTTTGGGACTTTCACCGTATCCCCCAGAGTTAGGTTAGTCCATATATACCATTCTCATCTCCGTGCGTGCCATAACTCTGTCTGACGCACCCACCGTTAGCCTAGCTTAGCACAAAGACTGGAGGTAAACGGCTCCAGCTAGCCTCCTGCTCAATAAGTGACAAAATAACACCATTTACATGTTGTGATGTGTATAGTTACATCGTGTACTAAGACCGACGGAAAATGAAAAGTTGTGATTTTCTGGTATGTTTTTATTATGTGCATAGCTACAAATAGTACATGTAATGAATGTGTTATCATTTCAGGAAATTCTGACAAATATGGACATATCGATTGGATTGCCGCCTGCCATTTCTCCCCCACGCCCCTCCATTTCTCCGCCACTTGCTGCCATATCTCCCCCACGCCCCTCCATTTCTCCGCCACTTGCTGCCATATCTCCCCCACGCCCATCCATTTCTCCGCTACTTGCTGCCATATCTCCCCCACGCCCCTCCATTTCTCCGCCACTTGCTGCCATATCTCCCCCACGCCCCTCCATTTCTCCGCCACTTGCTGCCATATCTCCCCCACGCCCCTCCATTTCTCCTCCACGTTCCTCTGTTTCTCCACCACTCTCTCCTATTTCCCCATCCCGCCCCTCCATTTCTCCCCCAGACCTCTCTATTTCTCCACCACTCTCTGCCATTTCACCCCCACACCGCTCCATATCTCTCTCGTCACCTGCTATATCCGAAGAGTGAGTAGTGAATGTTTACTTCATATACAATACTGCTCTTAAGCAATAAAAAACACAACATGCTTGCATTTGTAGTTTCAATCAGAGAAAAACTGACATATCATGACCAGACATCGCAAGTCAATATTTATTCTGCCAAGTAACTTGTAAGGAAAAGAAAACGATGAGGGGGAATTCTCTTGTTTGGTAGATGCACCAGTCTTTATTCTAATGAAAAGTAGCATCCAAATGTTACAAAATGTTTAGGTTTGGGATATGCGCATGAGAAAAGACATGTCATTTAATTCATTTTTTTCATATGGAGTGTATGTCAATGTATTTTTTGTCTACAATACAGACATTTGGACATTGGTGACATGATGCGTTGCCTGCAGTCTAGGGTGAGGCAGAGGGCTATCACTGCCAATCAAGTTAATGTCCTCCGTGGGGAGGAATTTGATTGTGCAGTGAGAGCTTTCAGTCGGTCCACCTTTGATCCTCAGTCCAGGCTGGATGTGGTGTTTGTGGATGAGAGTGGAGTGGGCGAAGGGGCTGTTGATGAAGGTGAGCCGACAAGGGAGTTTTGTCGCCTCCTCATGGGCCAGCTCCAGGAGCACCATATTTTTGAAGGGCCTTCAGAATCACGGGCTTTGGCTCTAGATAGCATAGGTATGTTTGCTTTGCACACAATCATCTTAAATCTTACCATTTCAATTCACTTTATTTCATTAGGCACTTGGGTATCCTATATTAACAGCAATCACAAATAAATTGTAATGCATCAAGACCTTAACATCAAATTTAGGTTTAAAAGCTCTAAAAGTGTGATTTTTAAATGTAAATTTGTGCATGTAGAGTGACACTAGGATAACTTAAGCATCACATATATGTAAATAATGACTTATTCATCAATAATGACGTATTACTATTTATCCGTACTACTACACAAGTTAGAACATCATCTCAATACAATATTGAGCGTACATGCCACTTAGCGCATGCGCATAACTGAGATAGGTACTGCGCATGCATCTGTGATGTCGCCAAAACACCAACATCCAGTACGTATTGGATCCATCCAGCTACGTCACCGTGCTACAGGCTGCAGTGAGGGGTGTCTCGCAGTTCCCTTTCGCTCAGTCACTACGACGTAACGTTAGTGACTAACAAATGGGGGTTTCGCTTAGAAGCCAATCATCTTCGAGAATTCAAAAACGCCCAATGGTAGTGCCAATGCCATTGGCATGCGGAATTTGCATACGTAACTCCGCCCCACCGTGTGGGTATGTAAGGCAGTACGTGGGCAATATCGCATTATGTTTCTGCATCGGAGCCAAGAGCATCTCTTCACTCCTGCAAGCCTGAATTCTGAAGTCCTCTCTTCAGTCTTCGAGACGAGTGGTTCTTCAGGGTGTTGGTGTGACGGCGCGTTCCAGCGATCTCACATTGCCTGCCTGCTGATCTGTGCAGTGATCTGCAACAGCTGTGTGTGTTTTCCCTGGGCGCTTCGGCACTCTGCAGAGCTTTCCTCTCACAAAAAGAGCTTGCGCGTGGCACGTCTTTTTCAAGACGGCTCGCCCGTGCACTTCCAGGTGCGATTGATCTCCATTGCTGTCTATGGGCACATTCACTGCTCAACGTGTTTGGGCTTCAGCACGTTCAGGCAGTGTTTGTGGATGTGTCATGTTCCCACTGCGGGAACGTGACCATCGCGATGTCGCGGTCGAGACTCAATGATCTCCGTGAGGCGAGAGAGTCCCCTCAGCCACACCCCAATCTACCGTCTCTGAGAGAGGTGGTACTTTGGCTGGTGGCCAGGGTGACCTGAGGGCTGTGCTGTGGTATTAAGAACCCCGACGATACGTTCCTCGGGCTACGCCCCCCTCTCGCACATCGCTTCACGCGAGTGCTGGACTGAAACAGCGGCCCATCTCTGACGCCTCATTCGTTTTGTTCACACTCCAGATAGCACTGAGATGTCGATCGCTGCATCCCAAGGTGGGCTAGAGTCCTTTGGGGATGACTATTATGTTGTGCTCCGTCTTCGGGTGTGCCAGCGCTGCCTGATCCGACCTAGAGTTGACAGCCACGTTATCTTGGGCAGCCGCAAGCCTCGAGCTGGTGTGGAACTCCGCCCTGTCGCGAGTGCTCGTGGTTGCGCGGTTGGTTTTTAGGGGCGGCACCCGACAGCTGTTGGGCCCCGCCCCCAATGCCTTTCGCTCCCGAGGTGCATGAGGAGATCCGGAAGTCCCCTTGCTTCTTGTGACCGTTCGGTGGCCTCCTCCGCCTTCTCTGCCCTTGATGGGGCCGTCGCCCCTTTGCACATGCACAAGAGTGGAGCCGACCCAGGGCTCTTCTATGAGTTTCGTGCCGCCACTGATCCCGCCCTCTGGGCGGTGAAGGTGGACACACGCTCCCTCGGTAGGATGATGTCCACAGCTGTGGTCCGGGAGAAACACCTGGCCTTACCTGGTGATGTGGGGAGGTTGAGTGAGCCCGTCTCCTCAACTCGCCCATATCCCAGGCTGGCCTCTTTGGCGGCGCGGCTGAGAACTGCGCCCAACGGTTCTCAGCAGCCCCAGAGCAGACTGAGGCTGTAACACGTACTGCCCCAGCGGCTAGCTGCTGCACCCAGCCACCGGCTCAGTCGCCTCAGTCCGCTTGCCGCCGAGGGCGCCCTCCCTCCTTCACGCCCGGCCCCAGCAGCAGCCTTCACCTGGGCCGCGCAGTGGAGGTGGTTGCAGGATGACGCCCAGTCCGCTCCCCAGCCTGGTTAAACACCAGGCTGGAGGCGGACAACTCAGAGATGGGTCCCAGTTCTTTCCAGGGGATGGTAGCAGGGCCTCTCCTTCCCCCCGGTGGAGGGCCGGGGGAAAATCCTTCTGCTGCTGGCCCCCGGGCTGGCGGCACTTGGAAAGAACTGGTGTCCCCATCTCTGAGGTCACACAGACCGGTGATGGCAGTGTGTGCCGCCCCCCCGGGCCGCGCCGCGCCGCTCTCATCCCTCTCTGTCGCCAGCCTCCTCTCAGAGCAGACCCCAGTGGAACGTGCGTCCTTCCCTGGTCTCCTCTGTCAGGACGCAGCTGCCTCGCTGCCCCACCCGGGGTACATCTGTGGTTCGAGTGACCCCGCTGGTCAGTTCCTGGAGCCTGGCTACAGCTTCGGGGACTGTCCACTGGGTCGCAAAGACCATCAGGCTCGGCTACGCGATTCAGGTCGCGCAGGCTCCTCCCCGCTTCCTGAGAGTCCGCGCTCCAGGGTGGGGCCCAATAGAAGGCCCCAGTCATGCGTGCAGAGGTTGCCACCCTACTGCCCAAGGGTGCAATCGAGCCTGTCCCTCCAGCCGAAATGAAGTCCGGCTTCCTCAGCCCTTACTTCATTGTACCCTAGGAAACCGGTGGGTTACGGCCAATCCTGGACCTGCCCGTCCTGAACCGATCCCTTCAGGATGTCGGTAGCGAACGCCTCCTCGGACGCGTTCGTCCGGGAGATTGGTTGCAGCGATCGACCTGAAGGACGCTTACTTCCATGTCTCCTTCCTCGGCGCGGACCGTTCCTACGGTTTGCTTCGAGGGGCGGACATTCAGTACGCAGTCCTCCCATTCGGGCCAGCTCTGTTCCCTCGTGACTCACGTAGTCTATCGAGACAGCCCTTGCGCCACTCAGGCAGCACGGGGTTCGCATCCTGAGCTACCTCGACGACTGGCTCATACTGGAACACTCTCGAGAGCAGGTGTGCGGACACAGAGTCCAAGTGCTCCGGCACTTAGCCCGTCTGGGCCTTCGGGTCAACTGAGAGAAGAGCGACTCTGCCCCGTGCAGAGGATCTCTTTTCTCAGTATGGTTTCCGACTCGGTCGCCATATGCATGCTGCTTACCAGCGAGCACGCGCAGTCACTGCTGACTTGCCTTCGTTAATTCGAGAGCAAGAGTGGGTCCCACTGAATTTTTTTTCAGAGGCTCCTGGGGATTGCTTCATATAAGACCGCTTCAGCTTTGGCTTCGCGATCGAGTCCTGAGATGGGCATGGCATTTGGGCACGCTCCGGGTCCCAGTGACTCGGGCCTGCCTGCAGACCCTCACCCCGTGGCCGAACCTCATTTCTACGGGCCGGTGGCCCTTAGGACAAGTTTCCAGGCATATTGTTGTGTCAACAGATGCCTCCTCTACGGGCTCGGGTGCCATGTGCATTGGGCGTGCTGCCGCGGGCTCCTGGACAGGACCCCTGCACCTCCTGCATGTCAATTGCCTCGAGTTGCTGGCAGTACGGTTCATCCTGCACCGCTTCCTAGCGTTGCTGAAGGGTCAACATGTACTAGTCCGGTCAGACTACACGGTCAGTAGCGTACATCTACCACCAGGCTGATCTATGCTCCCGCCGTATGTCTCAACTCGCCCGCCACTCGTCCGGACCTGGTTCCCCAAACTCTTACTCCTTGCGACAGCCCCTCCCTGGCCTATTCCTCTGAGACAGGACCATCCTCACTCAGAGACGGGGCACCCTTTGGCACCTGCGTCCCGATCTTTGAAACCTCCACGTAAAAGAGGCTCCTGGATGGGACGCGGCAGGTTTGAGTACCCTACCTCATACGGTGGTGGCTACCATCACTTCCGCTAGGGCAGAGTCCACTCGGCATGCCTATGCGTTGAAGTGGAACCTCTTCGTCACCTGGTGTTCTTCTCGCCAAGAAGACCCCTGGAAATGCCCGATCGGGTCTGTGCTCTCGTTTCTCCAAGAAGGGCTTGAGCGAAGGGTGTCTCCCTCCACCCTTAAAGTTTATGTGGCCGCAATATCTGCCCACCACGATCTCTTGGAGAACCAAAAGTTCCAGCACGACCTGGTCATCAGGTTCCTGAGGGGAGAAAGGAGACTAAATCCTCCTCACTCTCCCCTCGTACCCTCTTGGGACCTCTCAGTAGTTTTAGATGCTGTGCAGAGGCCTCCCTTTGAGACTTTGCAGTCAGTCGATCTTAAGTTCCTGTCAATGAAGACAGCGATCCTGACATTGCATTCTGCATTGGCCTCCATCAAGAGGGTAGAGGACCTGCAGGCATTTTTGGTTGATGAAGTGTGCCTGGAGTTCGGGCCGGCTAACTCTCATGTGATCCTGAGACCCCGGCCTGGATATGTGCCCAGGGTTCCCACCACTCCGTTTCGAGACCAGGTAGTGAACCTGCAAGCGCTGCCCATGGAGGGGGCAGACCCAGCCTTGGCATTGCTCTGTCCAGTACGCGCTCTCCGCGCATACGTAGACAGGACGCAGTGTTTCAGGACCTCAGACCAGCTCTTTGTCTGTTATGGTGGAGAGCGGAAGGGAAGAGCTCTCTCAAAGCAAGGCTATCTCACTGGATAGTGGACACCATTGTTTTGGCTTACCAGCAGCAAGGTCGACCATGTCCCCTTGGGGTCAGGGCCCACTCCACTCGGAGTGTGGCCTCCTCTTGGGCTTTAGCGCATGGCGCCTCGCTAACAGACATCTGCAGAGCTGCAGGCTGGGCGACACCTAACACATTCGCCAGATTCTACTATCTCCGAGTGGAGCCTGTGTCCAATTATGTATTCGCCTCTACTAGTGGCTGGTAATGGGCTAGGCTCAGGTGTCTTCGCTTGCTCGCCATTCCACTCCACGGACTGGATACGTGCGAATTTCTCCTCAGGTGAGCTTCCCGAAAGCCCTGAGTTCCTCCAGCACTGTCGACGCCGACACCAGTAAGTCTGCCCTCTCGAGCCCAGACCCTCGTGTCCGGCCATGTGCCCCGTGTGCATGGTTCCCCTCCGACGACCCCCACACGTGTATTTCCACCGTAAGCCTCCTCAGTGAGCAGGTGTCTTCCCTTGGCAAGTCCCTGCCACCCCTGGGGTTAAAAATCCACCTTCGGCTGGTACCCTAGAGTTTTCCTATATGCAGCCCTTAGCGGGTCATATGTATACTCTTCAAGTCCTCCCTACGGGTAGGCATCTTTGCATATCTCCACTGGAATATGCTTCCCAGTGTACCTTGGTATTCCTGTGATAAGTGTCCTTCGTCTGTACTAGTCTTACGACAGGGTACTCACACTTACGCAGGGCACTGGAAGACAGCCGAGTGGCGTGATTATATTGGGACCCCCATTCGTTAGTCACTAACGTTACGTCGTAGTGACTGAACGAAAGGGAACATCTCGGTTACGGATGTAACCCTCATTCCCTGAGGAGGGAACGGAGACGTAACGTCCCTTTGCCACATTCGCTGAACTGCTGGAATGGCCGGGAGTTCAGTCTTGGCTCCTCAGCAGGTAACACAATGCGATATTGCCCACGTACTTCCTTATATACCCACACGGTGGGGCGGAGTTACATATGCAAATTCCGCATGCCCATTGCATTGGCACTGCCATTGGGCGTTTTTGAATTCTCGAAGATGATTGGCTTCTAAGCGAAACCCCCATTCGTTAGTCACTAACGTTACGTCTCCGTTCCCTCCTCAGGGAACGAGGGTTACATCTGTAACCGAGACGTTTTTCTTGAAGCCATACAGAAGTGCCTTAAACTGCAATTCATCGACTGGCCGTTAGGGACAGGCTCCAGAAGGGAGCAGAATCTCATTGAGCCCCATGTTTACAGTCTGGTACAAATTGTGGTTTTGGTCTATACGGCTCATTTTGCCCTTCATGACAACTGTGAGGGGGTGAATGTTTTTATAACTCATTAGTTTACATTATATAAAGCATTAAAGTTCTGCATAATTAAAGGCGTGGCCACCTCGAGTGACAGGTGGATAGCCATTTATCTGCTGTCTGTTAGTCATCTCGTCACTTAAGCTCTGCCCACATCCCGTGTTTTTTCCCATTTTCTGTTATCCTAGAGTGACGCGCGATGACCATAGACAGTAAAAGAAATGGACAGAGCGACCCCATAAACTGTCCCTTTAAGGACAGCGTGTTCCCTAGGCTGCGCTCCTGTCAATTTAAGAACTCTACACATCTAACTGTGCGTTCACACCACCGCCGGCGAGAGTGTCAAACTTCGCTCTAGCCGCCCTGCCATCGACGCTGTAGAAAGATTCGTGGATGCGCTGCCGCTCTAACGTAAATCGAATGCTTGGTCTTTTTTAAAACTGCATTTAAACAAGGGGGTAAACCAGCCCCCGGAAAGCGTACCTTCCATAGGCGCGGCCATTGCTAACCAAGCCATCACCTGCTGTTAGCATCCCATTGACTCCCATTCATTTTGGCCTCACTTTTACAGTGAATATCTTTACATCTGAGGCGTTTAAAGACTCCATTCGTCCATTGTTTATTTCTAAACAAACACGACAATGTATAAAAGGCTCCATTACCTTGTATCTTACACTATCGCCCCGTTGAAGCTGTTTTTGTAAAATATAGGCTAACGATTGCGTCATAACCACACGACTGTGTCGCGCTGTTGAGCAAATTACCATATAGACCCGAGGAGAAGCTCGTAGGCAATATTTTACTGTCTATGAGGCAATCGGGGGGACGTGGAGGCATAAACGCAGATAGAGATGTTGCAGATCCTGCTTCATTCATCAAAAGTTGCCCCTGCTCACCCTCTGTCTCTGCAAGATTCTGTGATTCAGATTTCACTTTGCACAACTACTAGAAGACTTGCCACTGTCAGACAGGTTGCTCACGTCACATCTACATCGTCAAGCTCAGTCCGAGGCTGCGCAGTACATCAGCCATCAGGAAGTGAGTGCTTCTATCTGACTTCAATTGTCTCTGTTGAAGTCTGTGGAGTGGCTGTGTCTATTTCTTTTACTGTCTATGCATTTAAAGGGGCTGCAAAGCAAACAATCATGTTGATTGGCGTTTGTGCAGACTGACCACAGGTAGGGTATATATAATATAACCTCATGAAATCATTTAAATGTGAAAGTAAAAAAAAAGCAGATCGATGGAAAGAACTGAACAATTATAGTTACATGTTTGCTAACGAAATAAACCAATTAAAAGCCATTTGTGTTGTGTATAAATAATGTTGCGCGTCTTCTTATCAAACCCACCGCACCAGCAGTGATCAACGGGTGCGTCTCAATCAGCTCCCTAATTCAGTAGTCAGGGCACTGATCAGGGAGTCAGCCCATTGACTTATGTCCTGATCAGTGCCCTGACTACTGAACTAGGGAGCTGATTGAGACGCACCCAACCTCTCCTCGGGAACTAATGTGGTCGGAACCAAAGTTTCCAGGACAGCGTTCTCTAGAATCATCTCAAGCGGAGCACTACTACAGCTCATTACCATAAAGTTGACCTGATTTCAACTCTCCTCGACGCCCAAATCGTCCAAGACGCGCCACGCCGCTCATATATAGAAACTGACAGACAGCAGTGGGCGTGTGTTCAATATGTGCAAACACACTCTGCACCAGACACACACACACCGGACATAGTTTGAATCATATTGGATTTCATTACTCTTGACATTACAGCTATCTTTTTATGTGCAGTATGTTGGGCATTCACTGTAAAAAAAGAAAGAAAAAAACTGCAATGGTAATTTTTGCTCAACATCTGAGGCCTTGATCTTCTTAAAGGTCTTGTTCTTCGTGATCCCACTGTTCAAACTTTAGTTAGTGTGTAATGTTGCTGTTAGAGCATAAATAATACCTGTAAAATTATAAAGCTCAAAGTTCAATACCAAGCGAGATATTTTATTTAACAGAAGTTCCCTTTCAAAGCCTACAGCGAACGGCTGGCTTGGACTACATCCTGGTACTACTACATAAATGACGTCGATAGAACAGTAGAACAGACTAACCTCCGCCCACAAGACTACGCGAAAAAAGGGGGCGTGGTCTTGTTGCTGTCCCACGTGGAGAAGAGGACGTGTCGCGTGGAGAAAAGGAAGTGTTGCGTTTGACTGTGTTTGTCGCCATGTCGTCGAGACGCTGTTATTTTCATCCCGGAGTCAAATCACCTTTGTTTGGCTTTCCCAGGGACGCTGTAGAGATCATTAAGCATATATCTCCCGTTA
Organism: Romanogobio albipinnatus; assembly: GCA_023566225.1. Taxonomy (NCBI): domain Eukaryota; kingdom Metazoa; phylum Chordata; class Actinopteri; order Cypriniformes; family Gobionidae; genus Romanogobio; species Romanogobio albipinnatus. The sequence goes on along the minus strand of CM042241.1, from coordinate 63,119,958 downwards.
AGAGGCGTGACCTTTCCACGTGCGCTAAGCTGCTGTCGAATCACAACACAGGACCGTGCTACGTTCGCTAAGCTGCTGTCAAATCACAACACGGGAACCGCTGGCACAATCAGAACTCGTTACGTATTTCTGAAGGAGGGACTTCATAGAATAAAGGAAGTCATCAGCCGTTTTTAGGACAGTGAAAACAGCGGTATACAGATAAGTAAATTGTGTTAAAAATACAGTTTTTTTTTACACGCGAAACATGAACACATGTTATATTGCACACTGTAAACACAATCAAAGCTTCAAAAAGACACGAAGAACGGGACCTTTAACAAATGTATCTAACAATTAAAAAACATACAAAAATATTGTTATTTTTACAGTGTATTGAATTTATATCATTTTTTTGTTGCATCTTTAATTATTAACACATTTGAATTCTAGCAAAAAGGTTTTCAACTAGATCTTTGGCCCTGAATGCATGATATCAATGCATATTTGCTGAAGTCACTGAACTTGAAAGATTGATATAGTAACACACACAGGTCCCAGAGGTTGTACACGTGTGTGTCTGTGACTGTAGTGATGAACAGAAGCTCCTCAGTGTGGAAAGAGAAACTGTTGCAGAAACACATTAGATCAGGGGGGACAGTTCATCAGGGGATTTACATTATAGATTAAAGTCTGATGTCAAACACTTGTATTCAGGTTTTTTATTACATATTAAAATTATCAAAAGAGTTAAGATTTATATTTCATCACACAAACACATGGTTTTTGGAGATTTGATAGTACATAGGATATATGAAAAATGCCAAATAATAACCAACACAACACAAAACTAGAAGCTTAATCACAGTAAACCAGGTCTGTAACACATTGAGAGGATGCAGTGTTGAATATTCAGATTAATATCAATGTCAATACTAATATAAAATCTTAAAGGTCCCATGGCATGAAATGTTCATTTTATGAGGTTTTTCAACATTAATATGAGTTCCCCTAGCCTGAATATTGTCCCCAAGTGGATAGAAATGTTGATCGGTGTAAACCCGAGTTCTGGCTGTCTCTCTCTGCCTTTGAGAAAATGACAGGCCAGAAGAGCCAATCCTGAAGTCTCCTGGTTTGACGTCCAAGCAGGAACGGTTACCTCCCTTTCCTCCGCCCAGAGAATCTGGCACGCCCATGCAAACACTCGAGAGATCATTAACGTTACTTGTGAACGAGTGAATGCTGGCAGTTTCTCAGTGTTTGGATGTACAAATGAAAACAGAAGTCTTTTTTCAGTTCCTTCTGATCTGTGATCAGTAATTTCTGATGTGTAGCTAATTATTTATTATTCGTGCACACAATGCGGCTTCTCTCTCTCCAGACAGAACGGTGTTTTCGTGTTTTCTATCTTGTGAGTCAGTGTTTTTGTACATCCTCGTCGCGTCTATCTGTTCTTAAATGTGCATACAGTCGTTTCTGCTCAACATAAGCAGAGTAACACCTTTAGAGATAAACCTCACACACGCCGAAGCTTGGCCTTCAACAGTGAGATTAAGCAGAAGGGGGGTAAGCATGAGGGTCGCCGGGCTAGGCTAGCCAGCTTTCCCCACAATAAACTGGATTACATTTGATTACTGCTGTTGTGTCTTTGTTTGCGCTGTGTACTCAATGCGCGTCACTGACGCTTTTCATATGATTGGAACATATCTAGAAATACTGCTTTAATCAACACTTACTAACTCGTTCATCTCGACAGCTGTAATGGTACTTTGCATGTGTTACAAAGTTGGTAATAATGATGAAGACGGACTCGGTGTGACTGGGACTCGTGTTTATTCAGAACTCTCAGATACAAACACAATAAACTTGCGCTGACTGACAGCGCTCTCATAACTCAGTAGGTACTATAAATAAGTTACTTTGTTAGCAATCGCTCCGTCTCCGTGATGTGCGGTTCGTGAACGAATCATTCTTTTGAATCGGTTCTTTTTAGTGAACCGAACCAGTTCACCAAATCGGACTGAATCGTTCTAAACGACCTCGTTAAACCACGCCCCCTCCGCTCATTTAAAATGCAAAGATGTCAGCCAATCACAACAGTGGGCGTTTTTACTGAAGTCTCACAGCAGACACGCCTCTTGAAACAGGGCCTTCAGCCACAGGGCAAACAGCAGTATAGAAAAAATGCCTTTTATTTCTAAATTATGACATTTTATGATGTAAAAATCATACTAACAATATAAGTACACCTCAGGAAACACTATAACATAATAGAAAAATGCCATGCCATGGGACCTTTAAAGTTGTACATTTGGTCCAGCTAAATTTTCACTATTTGTTGTCATCATTGCAACAAACATGCAAAAGAATGACATTGTGTTGCTCAACATTGTATTGTAAATCTATGTAAAGAGAAGCATTTATGTGTATTCAAAATATTGCTTTCAAAATTTAATAGAGAAATGTCTGTAAACCAAACCAAAAATGAAGCACAAGAAGCAGCACAAGAAGCAAAAAAGCACAAAAAATAGCACAAAAAGCTTCAGCATAGACACAAGTAGATTGAGGTGTAAACGACTGAGGTGTAAACTGTGATTGGTGTGACCTTTGACCCTGCAGAGACTGAGGTGTAAACTGTGAGTATATGTTGGATTGTTGATGGAAATACATCTGATTAGGATTCTGATCATTCTTAGTTTGTCTGAGGAATTCTGCATGCCTTAACCTTTTAATTTCCTTCAGAAGATCAATGTTAATTTGATACGTGTGATTCTGATCAAAGTTCACCTCATCTGAGTGTCGTGTCACATAAATGCTGTCAAACCCGTTCCAGCTTGAGTCAAAGGAAACAATGATGCGATCAGTGTTTCTTTCTTTTGACCATCCTCTGTAATTCTCAGTGACATAATGTGGCAGTGAGTAGGTGGTGTTCAGGTTGCCCACCTCATAGTATGGGAAATTAGAGTAAGGAAGAAGTCCACCCCAATTATTGAATCGGTGGAAGCCAAAAGCTCCGTTTTCAGGGTTGTGTCGAGCATTCATACCACCGTTGGAGTCAATCTGAACACATTCATGAACAAACCACCACAGCAAGTTCAGCCCGTGTCTGGGAGACGGCTGACCAAACCTGGACTCTCTCAGATCAGACAAGTCAAAGAGGATCCTCATCTTGTTCCTGACAAATCTGCTGGGGGGAAAAAATGATGTGTATCTTTTGAAAGGGTACTGCCCCAGTGACAGCATTTTTTCCTAAGAGTGTAAAGAACTGGTTTTACTCCAATAATACTGCACTTGTAGTTCAAAGAAAAATGTGTAATTATTTGAACAATTATAGAAAAATTCACAATGTAAAAACAAGACAAACCATAAAATAACATTAAAAGTTTTGGTAAAATATATCTGCTGATCACTTACACTGAACTACAAGCAGTAGCGATAGCAAGATCCTCCTCTTACAGTGGGTTAAATGAGGCGAAGGGTTAATCTGTTCTGTAGTAAAAAGATTTTGTAAAAGTAAAAACAAGCAACTCCAGATTGTAATTTTCCCCCCATTCATACTTGGTAATGGATTAAAATGCATAGGCTAACCCTAATCTAAAATTTAAAAAATTCAATAAAACTAAAATATGTGTACCCTGTTTACTTTGTTTACACCATTTACAAAATTGCATAAACAAATAAAACAAAGAAATAAATTGTTGTCTGGTAGTTATGAACTTCACAATGATGTGTGCAATGCTGCTAATGGTAATCATTCTGGTTAAATAAGTAATACATGAATACAAATCTTCTATATAAACTCAAATGAGTCCACCTCACCTTGTTGTGGGGGCGTTCGCTCTCAAACGTCTTTGTGTGGGTCGTGCAGAGATCTGCAAACAGAAACTGATGTTGTTGCATGTCATTGTCAGGGGAGGAGACTCCATAGAGAAGTATTTGGATGGCAAATAGTGTAAGGATCATTCATAGAGGCGTTTATTATTTACTTATACATAAAAACATTCAGATTTAACAGCAGGGTATATATCCAGAACCATGTGCCAGTCAATCTAATGATTAAGTGATTAAAAAAGTTATTTGCTCAAATTAACATATATAAATGAATCATAATAATAATTACTAGCCTCTTTGTTACTTTCATTTAAGGACTAGACTTGCTGAAAACCCCCTATTGGAGTCAGTTTTGACATTGAAACATTTACTTGCACATGGTTGGGCAACTTTTTTTCTGCTAGAGATAGCATGAAAATCGTGCCAAATGTCGTGGAAAATTTCGAAGTCACAAGTGTCCCCTAGGTTCAGTCAGTGAAGAAGAAAATCTCTCAGAAGCGAAGTTCCAGGTCTCAGAAGGTAAACTTTATTGCCAGAACAACAAAGTGAGATGCCAGCTGATCATCTGAATCTCTAGCTCACACTTTGACCAGTGATCTCATCTGCAGGTGCTGTTCTCGCTCTCATTTCTTAGTACCAAGTACTCCAACATTTTCATCAAGGTCATGATGGAGGACTGTGTGAGAGATGGATTAAAAATAGGAATGAACACAAGTTAAAATAATCCCTAAAAGCATTCAATGAGGCAAATCAATCAGACCTCAAATATATCGCATTAAGGCATAGTTGAAAATCCCCAAATGTTTGAGTTTGAGATGAGTTGAATTTTCTTTTTCTAAGATAATTTTTCTGAAAAGCATGTGGAAGAGAAATACTACAGCTGTTTTAGGTATCATGTTTACAATTTGAATGTCTTTATGGGAAACACAGATATGTACAAATATATACATGCTTCTGGTTGGCAAAACAATACATTCATAAACAAAAGAAAACAACTGAATGTGAGTACTGTAAAATAAAGAAATCTATTTAGTAGAGGAATAGAGACAAAAAGCAATCTAAACTGTACCTTTATCTTTAAAAATGGATGTACTCTTATCGCAGAAATGTCTTGCGTGCTGGTGTCTTTAGAAGAGGAGGAGAATGAAAAGATCATTAGCTGGAAAACAAACCAAACAAGATTGACAATATCGTGGGTGTGTCCTTTAAAAACCTTGATGTCCCTGTTTCGGTGTGCTTTCGTCTACCCAACTTCTTTAACATAATATAGAGAATGGAATAAGTTTTCTTTCTCTTTGTTTTTTTTTAATCAATATAAGATCATCCAAATCAAAGTGATAAACATGTTAGGTCAGAAGTAGTCAGATTATATTACCTGAAATGTGTAACATAATAAATGATGTTACTAACTACATTTTTGTCTTGAAATGACATTTAGATCTGGCATGAAACTCTAGATGGCGCAGGCTGATAGGACTTTAACTCATTTGGTAGCGATCACATCATCATCTACATAGCACAGCTGATTGGTTGCTGTTGCATCAGCGGCCAATGAGCTGCAGCTCAACATTCAACATTCAAACCCTCCACCTTCCCCAGCTCCACCTGTATATATCTGCTACGGTGGTTAATTCACGTATGTTGCATATGTAACAGCAGCAGCATAGCTTACATGCTCACAACAATGTCTGTGAATGTATTGGCAGTAAGTAGCAAGTCTCTGTACTTGCTCTGCAGCAGCAGCAGCATAGTAAATCTATTCCACCAAGACCAAATACATTAACATTACCATATCCATTGCCATGCCAATCTTTATTAATCTCCAGAGAGTTATATATATATATATATATATATATATATATATATATATATATATATATATATATATATATATATATATATATATATATATATATATATATATATATATATATATATATATATATATATATTATAACCACTGACAGGAGAAGTGAATAACATTAATATATTGGTACAATGGCATCTGTCAAGGGGTGGGATATATTAAGCAGAAAGTAAACAGTCAGTTCATCAGTGCTTAAATTTCTTGTGTTTGATGCAGGAACAATGGGCAAGCAAAAAGATCTGAGCCACTTTGACAAGAGCCAAAGAGTGATGGCAAGACAACTGGGTCAGAGCATCTACAAAATAACAAGTCTTGTGGGGTTTTCCCACTACCAAAAGTGGTGCAAGAAAGGACAATAGGTGAACCAGCATCAGAGTCATGGGTGCCCAAGGCTCTTTGATGCACATGGGGAGCGAAGGCTATCCCGTCTGGTCCGAACACACAGAAGAGCTACTTGGAAAATTGGTGAAAAAAGGAATGCCACCCATGAAAGGGTCAAAATACACAGTACATTACAGTTTGCTGTGTTTGCCCATTATGACCCCTGTCCATCACCGAAAGTGCCTATAATGTGAATGTGAGGAAAGTTTTGAATGAATCACGTTTTATTTTAGATCCGGTGGACGGGCCCGTGAGTGTCTGCCGTTTACCTGGGGAAGAGATGGCAGCAGGATGCATTGTGGGAAGAAGGCAGGTGGAGGGAGTGTGATGCTGTGGTCAATGTTCTGCTGGGACCTGGCATTCATGTGGATGTTACTTTGACACGTACCACCTACCTGAAGAGATCACGTACACCCCTTCAAGGCAGTAGTGTTCCCTGATGGCTGTGGCATCTTTCAGTAGGATAATGCCCTTACGATGAAACCACATAATTTTCCCCATGCTTTCCAAATGGATTTCACATGGGCACTGTTCAAAAACCACCTGTTTCCATGTGCAAAGTATGGCTGCATCCAAAATCACATATTTCCCTATTATTTATTAGGGGAAAGACCAGTATGTGAAACGAGTATTATGCCTGAATTCACAGTATTCATAAAATAGGATGCAAAAAGTAAATGACCTACCCCTTCCGGCGAGATACTGATGTGCATATATGAAGAATGCGTTTGAATATGCCTACTGCCATACTATATAGTAGGCAAAAACGGTACATGTCGAGATTCTGAAGTGTGCATCTGATGGATACTTCTCTATCCCAGGAGGCCACGGGGAGTCATTTCTGAACATGACGGAGGATGAAGATGCGGCTATTCAGGTGTAAGTACATCAAAGCAAAACCACTGTTCAGTGTGTTTAACTGACAGGGAAAATGTTGATTTCAAGATTTAAAAACATTAATATTAGGGCTGTCAAAAGATTAATCACGATTAATCACATCCAAAATAAAAGTTTGTGTTTACATAATATATGTGTGTGAACTGTGTATAATTATTATTTATATATAAAAACACACACAAGCATGTATATATTTAAGAAAAATGTATTATATTTATATATAAAATATTTATATTTATATATAATATAAATTATATAAATGTATACAGTATATACATGCAAATATTTCTTCAATATATACATGAATATTTATATAAACATAATAATTATACAGAGTACACACAAATATATTATGTAAACACAAACTTTTATTTTGGATGTGATTAATCGTGATTAATCTTTTGACAGCCCTAATTAATATATATTAAATATTGATATATTAAATATATAAGATGCAAAAACATGTTTCATTTTCATATAGCTACCAGTCGTGCTTCATTAAGCACATACTTCTCAAGATCTGTTAAACTTTGACCCCCTTCAATTAAAGTCTGTGTGTCGTAGTGATCGTCCGTTTAACGGGAACCTTAAGACGGATCAGTTAGAAAACATATAGCAACCCGAGTCAGAACAGTCTGAATGTCTAGTCTGAGTTTGGTGGTTGTGGCTTGAAAGCCCTAGGAGGAGATACTGTTTTTAATTTAGTCTGAGAAGAAGAATAAGGTTAAACAGTAGATCAACAGATTTTTTAACAGATGTCATAATAACCAGAGTTAAAATGACAAGTTACAGCAGTTTTTGATTCTTGTTTCTTGATTTCTGATCCCTTGTTGCAGAGCTTTTGTGGTGGAGCAAAACCTAAAAGGAAAAGTCACAGCCACATTTGTCAAAAAAAAGGGAAAACCTTAAACAGAAATATGAAGTATAATGATTTTGTTACTACTAATGCAACAGTTAATGGCTATTTAAATTGTGTATTTAAAATGACTGACTCTTTTTGAACATTTCTGTAGGAAAATCCAGAGACAGGGGTGAGCGTTGAGGATCACAGCAGGGAAAGTGGTATGCTGCCATGGAGGCAATTAGGGGGAGGACCCTTTATTAGTCCACCTACCCTAATTGCCTCATCTGGCCCCGATGTTGCTGTGAGCACACCATACTCAGTGAGCCCAGAGCCAGAGTGAACGGGCACCAAAAGAAAAAACTTTGAGGACCTAATCCGGGAGATGGAGGAGAGGGAAGCTGGGAGAGAGCAAGAAGCAACAGAGAGGGAGGAGAGACAATGGTGTAAAATGGAGGAGAAGAAGGAATGAAGAGAAAGAGAAAGACAAGAGCGAGAGGGCACATGGGAAAGAGAAGCAACCAAGAGAGAGGAAAGGAGAGAGGGAGGCCAACGAAAGGGAATACCTTTTTTTTTTTTTAATTTCCCTTCTTGAGATTATTGGGAAAAAATAAAGTATATTTTGATTCTCAAATTAATCACGCGCAGTAATTTATAGACATTGCACATATTTGCTGATATTTTCTTTGACATAACATTAGAGAAGTTGACAAGGTAATTTACTTGTTTTTTTTTTATTATGGATTTTGTCTACACATGATTGTTGTAAGACACCAAATACTTCAAACACAAACATATCTTTATTATTTAGTTATATCTCACTACTAAATGTATATAGAGAGTAAACAGCTCAGGGATAAGTCAGGTCCTGGGTTTCAATTGTCATCAAACACACCTGTCACCTGTAATCCTGAAACAATTTGATCACATTGTTCAGGTGTGTTTAATTAGGACAGGTGTAGGACAGCTGAGTGCCCCTACACCAAATGTTTGGAGCAGAAACAGCAGCAGCCAGATGTTCTCCTGATCTTGTTTTTTAAAGTTTTCTGAATATAAAACCAACAACCATCTCTAGCAGCACGACGCTCCTTTGTGCTGAAGTTTGGAAACAATGAAAACAATGATAAAATCAGCAGGTAAGGCTGTCATTTAATTGATCAAGGTGTTTGCGTGAATCTGGTTTGGTCTCTTTAAATCTTTGTGATGATGTCATAAGTCATGTGACAAAGCTAACATGGAGGATGTAGGGAAAGAATGTACGCTTGCAAAGTACTCAAGAGAGTATGCAGCCCATGTGTTTTTTACCAAGCTCCCCCAGTTTCTCTTGAAGCAATACGGAAGTGACTTAAACTGCAATTTACCAACTGGCCGCTAGAGACTCCAGAAGGGAGCAGAATCTCATTGAGCCCCATGTTAGAGGGGTGATGAATTGAGAAATCAACTTTCCCTTGAGCCTCGGACTTGTAACGTTATGGGCCAGGGCTTTGCAAAGCCCAGCGACCCGGGGCTATGTGTTTTTCAGACGGGCTTCCAAAAAGCATCACCGGCCTGCCGAAGGGCTATCTTAAATAGTCAAATAACATCCCTTTCTTGCGCGCGTGTGTGTACGGTTCGCGGTTATATCCACCGATCGGGCGGGCCAAGTAATAAAAAAATAACATTCCGATCAGTCGCGGGTGGAGATGAATCATTGTGTTTGTTTGATAAAGATATTTAGCGAGTCCTGTGAGCATTTCGCAGATGCTTTCAAAACAGTATAAAAAAATAAAAAAGCCTGTTCATGACCCCTTTAAAATGCCCAACTTTACAGCAGAAAAAAACATGTTTACAGGTACAAATTGTGTTTTTGATCTATACGGCTAATTTTGCCCTTCATGAAAGCTGTGAGGGGTGATTTTTTTTAATAACTCATTCGTTAACATCATATAAAGCATTAGAGTTCTGCATAATTAAGGGCGTGGCCACTTGAGTGACAGGTGGATAGCCGTTTGTCTGCTCGTCACCTCAGCTCAAGCCACAGTTTTCAATGTTTTTACTGCAGTTAAAATGTTCCAGTTTGGCTTATTTTTGAAAGTCAGTTTGGTGAGAGTGAGTAAATGATGGCAGAATTGAAAATTTTCAGTGAACAATTCCTTTATTGCAGTTAAATTAGACACAATTAATTAAAAATAGACAGAACATAATACATCTTAGTAATCCTGCTCAAAGTAAAGACACAAATGATGCAAATCTTTATGATTCAAAACAATACATTTGTTATTATAGGTTAGTAAAAGTCCTGGAAGGCACTCGTCGTGCAAGACATTAATGGGAATGTTTGATTTCAACTGAGTGTCTGGATCCAGACTCCATAAACATACACACATAACACAAGCTCAACGACGATTACGCCGCTACCGGACCTTAACTTGCCTAATGAACTCTGACCTTTTCATGCTTTGAATGATCTCAATGAGGCCTTTGCTGATCCGGTAGGTGCTGTTTACATCGAAGCGGCCCATCCCTAAGTGATGTGTCACATAAATCTTGTCAAACCATTTGTTATTACAGTCTGAAGCGACTGAAACAATAATACGATCTGCATTGCTCTCACGCACATCACGGTCGTAGTTCTTAGTGACATAATGAGGCATTGTGCCCGGAAAGTGCAGGTTTCCCAGTTCATAGTACGGTAGGTCGATGTCAGGAAGAATCTCTTCCTTGTTATGGAATGGATGGAATCCAAAGTCTTTATGTTCTGGGTCGCATTGTACTGCAATCATTTTGCCGTCGTCATCAATTTCAACACATTCATTAGCAAACCACCACAGCAGACTGAGACCATGTCTGGGAAGCTGCTGACTATATCCGGTCTCTCTCAGATGGGACAGTTCATTCAGTGTTCTCACCCGGACCATTCTGTGTCTAGAAAACAGACAGAAAAAAATAAATTGGACTGGACTACGGTGCAAAAATTTGACAAACTTTATCTGGAACATATAGCCTTTCGTGTGTATTTTACAAGTATGGTGGTAATATGTAGCCTACATTTCATTTATTCAAATCAAATGTATGCTATTCATAAAAAGTAATATTTTAAATGTTATTTATAGGTTATGTAATGGCTACAAATTATAATATATTATATTGTATGTAAAATATATTAAATAATACAATATACCATAACATAACATAATACAGGGGACAGTAGGTTTAATTTCTCTTTGAACACACCCACAGTGCAACCCATCTGGACACAGATTGCTCTCCTATGATATTGATGCAAAAAAAAAAAAAAAAAAAAAAAAAAAAGCGCTGTTTGGCGTTGTTTAATAAAGCGTATTTAAACGTCAACATCCGGCGTAACGTTTAAAATCATCCTATAATGTAATTCAAGTTGGTCTTATTAGCAAAAAGCAATATAAATCAGACAAACAGGAGATAGAATAGGCTACTGTACCTTGTTCGCGCGCTGTGAGAAGATCTGCGTCTGTGCAGCTCGCGTGCTCCTTTTAATTCTTCTTCATGTGTGTGTCATGACTCATGGGCGGTGAAAAACACACGTAAAGAAACTAACACTGGACTTTCCGGGATATAGGAGTGTTTACTTTCTGTATCTGCAGAAGAACAGATTAGAAAGTGGAACAGATACAGACATTTAATGGAAATGAAACTAAAGCAGACTCGCAGTCTATTGATGAGAGATGAGGAAAAACATTAGTATATTCATAAAGGCATAGTTTCATGCAATTTAACTAATATTATATGTTAAAAACACGTCACACTGTTGCTATATAGGTTTATTTTTGAACGTCAATTTCTGTATCAGACACTTAAAGCTGTGACTACAAAACATTGTTTAACATTTTTAACTGTTATTGTCCAGGAAAATAATGCAATTCATTTATTGGCCTTTTGTGACAACATGCCCCAAGAGTAAAGAGTTTTGACCAGTTCACAGTGAGCAGAGGTTAAGTAAATGCATTTGTGCGTGGAATCAATCCGCTATTCAAGGTTAAAAATAGAGTCAGTGGTGAATAAATAATAATAACCTAGTTATTCCAGTTTAACAGTGAGACAGTATGGGAGCTTGTATTTGTTAAAGTTCCCGTCATCAGAGAGAGGTCAGCTGACTATGTAGGAAACAGAAACTGAAGCGGACAGACAGCAGTGCAGTGGGCGTGTCTAAGATAATATGAGCAAACACACACTGGACATAGGAACTTATTATTTTACACTTTGACATTACAGTAAATATGTCCAGGCTTATTGAGCATTGACGGTATAAAAAACAAACAAACACATTTTTTTTACGAATTATACAAATACAAGGAACATATACCATACATGTATTTTAAAGCATGTTGTAAGATGGAGACCTATTAGATATTGATTAGGTATTATCTAACATAAACGTACCCTGATCATTTTAAACGCATGTATTCCCATATCAGAAGTCTTGAAGCTCTAATAACCCCCTAATAATAAAAATATATATTTTGACACAATCTATTGAACTGATATCCAATTGATGTGCAAAAGGTTTTTATATTCTGCAAAAATGTTTAATTAACTCATTGCAATTGCCAAAAACATTTGAAATGTCTTCAGCAATCTATGGCACTGACTGCATCATTTTTATGGCATGATGATATAATGCATGTTTGCTGATGTCACTAAGGAAAGGAAAGAGTTACACACTAGTTAACGTGGAAAGAGAATGGAGTTACACATTTACATCAAAGCTTAAACTGCAAGATGTCTCATGCACTTATTCAGATTTCATATTAGATATTAAATAAAATAAAATGTATACTTCATGAAATGTTAAAAATTAAATATATTCTTGACACATGGCAAACTAGTTTAGTTAAGTTTACATTGTTCAATTAAAAACACAAAACCACGCAAACACAAGCCTCTAAATCTTGAATATTTATTTATCATTGCAATGAAGCATTAAAAAGAATCGGTGATAAACAATGCTCAACATCATATCTTAATCCATAGAACATTATATAGTAAAATGATTTGCATAGTAGAAGCTTTTATCTAAATAAACATGATTTAAAGGAGACGAGCAGCAACACGCAGCTCCAAAATTAACTATAAAAAACCCCCTCATAAAAAAAACAAAACACCAGTGGATAAAAACTATATTTTCATTTTTGAAAACAAAACAACAATAATAAAGAGCACGAGCACAATGGCACACAGCAGAGTGCAGCATTTTTCACAGACATCCATAAAGGATGAACGTGACTTTTGACTCTGAGAGTGTTTGCTCTCCACTGACTGAGCTGCAGATGGAAACTGTGAGGGTCTGCAATGCTGCTCTATAGAAATCTGACAAGAATCATTCAAAGTTTTCCAGAGGAACTTTTGTCTACTTAACCTTTTAATGGCCTTCATGAGTTTTATGTTAACGCAGTAGGTGTGATTCCAGTCAAAGTTCGTCTAATCTGAGTGCTTTGTCACATAAATCCTGTCGAATCGTGGAGTGGACCTGCTTGATTTAAATAAAACAATGATGCGATCAGTGTTGCTGTCATCATATGAATATCCGGTGTCATCCTCAGTGACATATTCAGGCAGAAGGTCGGTGGTGTTCAGGTTGCCCACCTCATAGTATGGGAGATTAGAGTAAGGAAGAAGTTCATCAACATTATAGAACTGATGAAAGCCATAAGCTCCGTTTGCAGGGTTGAACTTAGCATTCATACGACCATTGGAGTCAATCTGAACACACTTTTGAGCAAACCACCACAGTAAGTTCAGCCCGTGTCTGGGAGGCGGCTGCCCAAACCTGGACTCTCTCAGATCAGACAAATTATACAGGGTTCTCATTGTGATCCTGACAATTCTGCTGGAAAAAAGTAAAGAACAGAGCTGGTTTTACTTCAACAATAGTGCACTTATTTATTTATTTATTTACACAGCCAGTCAGTTTTTGAGAACTAACAAGTGGACACAGTAGGTTTCATTTCTCTGTAAACCACAGCCACAGTGCAGCCCATGGGACACAGATCGCAAAGCAGAGAGAATAGGCTATCAAAGTAAAACGGTTGACTAAGTCTGAGCTATTTGGTGTAGTTTTAAAGTATCTGTTGTGAAGTTTAAAATGATCCTATATATTATAAAAAAAAGCAAACAAACAGAATACAGCATGCTGTACCTTGTTCACACGCTGGGAGAAGATTTGCGTCTGTGCAGCTTGTGAGCTCACGTTCTTCTTCTTCTTTGTGTGTGTGTGTGTGTGTCAGTGGATGGTGAAACACTGGACTTTCATGGATGATCAGAAAAAAACATTTTTGTGGAACTAAACTGTGACGTGTGTATTTGTGCCTAGAATCAGTAATTCAGGGTAAAATATGAGCCTGGGGTGAATAAATAATAAGCACATTAGTTCTTCCGTAGTTGAACAGAAAAGGAGAGAGAGGTCAGCTGACTATGTAGGAAATAGAAACTGAAGCAAGATAATATTAGCAAACACTCTGACACACACACTGGACAAAGGAATTATAGTTTGACTCATGTTTTTAATGTCCAGGCTTACTTGAGTTTCACAAATGTGTCTAACAATTAAAAACATACAACAATGTCATAATTTTGACACATATTTGAATTCATATCCAATGTGTTGTTGCATCTTTGAATGTGAACATATTTTAATTTGCAAAAAAATTTTAAAAGGTTTTCAAATAGATCTTCAGCACGGACTGCCTCATTTTTGTGACATGACAATAATATGTTTGCTGATGTCACTAAACTACTGAATGGAAGTTATTCATTTTATGATATATTATGTTCATAACATTTATTATCAACATTGGATAAGATTTCCCCTTGTGTCGCCCACGATCTTAAATATTTGTCTACATCATTGCAATAAATCATGAAAAGAACAGAATGATATCTTACATTTACAGAATGGCAAACATACATTTATATTTAAATATATTTTTCATAGATTATATGTATATTTATTCCAAATAAGACATTTGTTGACATTTGCAGCAGTGGATAAACACTATATTTTTCATTTCACTAGCAAGACGAAAACACCAAAAATGAACAATAAAGTACAGACCAGTAGAGTGCAGCATTTTGCACACACATCCTTAAAGGATGGATGTGACCTTTGGCTCTCCACAGACTGAGCTGCAGATGGAAACTGAGAGCGTCTGCAATGCATTTGAAAATGTGTCTGATAAGAATCGTTCAACTGCTTTAATGAGTCCCTTGACAAGTATGGCTTTATTGGCGTTTTTCAAAAAAACTTTTGCCATTGCAATTAATGAAATCTCTTTTTTTAATCTTTACAATAATCCCAGGCAGCATCACGTAGTGCAAATGTAATGGACGTATAGGGAATGTGAAGGTGACGTCACGCCATGTTGCATTATGGGTCCTCCGCCATATTTGCAGGATCGCGCCCTATCCCTCTGTATTTGAATTTGTGTGTTGAAGGCTGTGTTTTGATTTCCTGTCGAGATTTTAATAAACGTCGATATGGTTGGTCACTACTGCTCGATCAAGAACTGCCATAGCAGGTCGCACGATCGTTCATGGAGGAAACTGAACAACGGAATACGTTTTAATTTTTTTTTTTACATAACTACTTAATAAATAAATACATTAAGTGACTTATCTGTTTCTGTACTGATTGTATCCACAGAGACCCTTTAAAGGGATAGTTCACTTTAAAATGAAAATTCTGTCATCATTTACTCACCCTCAAGTTGTTTTAAACCTGTATGAATTTCTTTCTTCTGCTGAACACAAAGGAATATATATATATACAGGTCCTTCTCAATAAATTAGCATATTGTGATAAAGTTCATTATTTTCCATAATGTAATGATAAAAATTAAACTTTCATATATTTTAGATTCATTGCACACCAACTGAAATATTTCAGGTCTTTTATTGTTTTAATACTGATGATTTTGGCATACAGCTCATGAAAACCCAAAATTCCTATCTCAATAAATTAGCATATTTTATCCGACCAATAAAAGAAAAGTGTTTTTAATACAAAAAAAGTCAACCTTCAAATAATTATGTTCAGTTATGCACTCAATACTTGGTCGGGAATCCTTTTGCAGAAATGACTGCTTCAATGCGGCGTGGCATGGAGGCAATCAGCCTGTGGCACTGCTGAGGTGTTATGGAGGCCCAGGATGCTTTGATAGCGGCCTTAAGCTCATCCAGAGTGTTGGGTCTTGCGTCTCTCAACTTTCTCTTCACAATATCCCACAGATTCTCTATGGGGTTCAGGTCAGGAGAGTTGGCAGGCCAATTGAGCACAGTAATACCATGGTCAGTAAACCATTTACCAGTGGTTTTGGCACTGTGAGCAGGTGCCAGGTCGTGCTGAAAAATTAAATCATCTCCATAAAGCTTTTCAGCAGATGGAAGCATGAAGTGCTCCAAAATCTCCTGATAGCTAGCTGCATTGACCCTGCCCTTGATAAAACACAGTGGACCAACACCAGCAGCTGACATGGCACCCCAGACCATCACTGACTGTGGGTACTTGACACTGAACTTCAGGCATTTTGGCATTTCCTTCTCCCCAGTCTTCCTCCAGACTCTGACACCTTGATTTCCGAATGACATGCAAAATTTGCTTTCATCCGAAAAAGTACTTTGGACCACTGAGCAACAGTCCAGTGCTGCTTCTCTGTTGTCCAGGTCAGGCGCTTCTGCCGCTGTTTCTGGGTCAAAAGTGGATTGACCTGGGGAATGCGGCACCTGTAGCCCATTTCCTTGCACGGTGGCTCTGGATGTTTCTACTCCAGACTCAGTCCACTGCTTCCGCAGGTCCCCCAAGGTCTGGAATCGGTCCTTCTCCACAATCTTCCTCAGGGTCCGGTCACCTCTTCTCGTTGTGCAGCGTTTTTTGCCACACTTTTTCCTTCCCACAGACTTCCCACTGAGGTGCCTTGATATAGCACTCTGGGAACAGCCTATTCGTTCAGAAATTTCTTTCTGTGTCTTACCCTCTTGCTTGAGGGTGTCAATGATGGCCTTCTGGACAGCAGTCAGGTCGGCAGTCTTACCCATGATTGCGGTTTTGAGTAATGAACCAGGCTGGGAGTTTTTAAAAGCCTCAGGAATCTTTTGCAGGTGTAATTTTGATTCAGATGATTAGGTTAATAGCTCGTTTAGAGAACCTTTTCATGATATGCTAATTTATTGAGACAGGAATTTTGGGTTTTCATGAGCTGTATGCCAAAATCATCAGTATTAAAACAATAAAAGACCTGAAATATTTCAGTTGGTGTGCAATGAATCTAAAATATATGAAAGTTTAATTTTTATCATTACATTATGGAAAATAATGAACTTTATCACAATATGCTAATTTATTGAGAAGGACCTGTATATATATATATATATATATATAATGTGACAAGTCTCCCGAGCTCTCGTCAGCATCGCCCTGGCAACAAACGAGGATCACCTGCCAGCACTCAGCACAGACCGGACCGTCACAGCTGCAGGCGATCAACACCCACTATAAAGCACAGCACCTTGGGACTCCAGTTTGAGCACTACACTCCATGCAGCGAACGCTAACACTTCAACAGACAGCAGCCTGTGACACTCTGGCCACACCGTCCCACTGACGTCACCGCAAGGCACCCTGCACACGAGGAGGATGGAAGCACAGCGCACGTCACCGTCCACATTTATTCACCTGTTCACATTAAAACCCACCCTCCGGGGGCTTTTCACTTAATCCTGTGTTGTGTGATTCTTCACCCTGCCACTATATATATTCCTTTGTGTTCAGCAGAAGAAAGAAATTCATACAGGTTTAAAACAACTTGAGGGTGAGTAAATGATGACAGAATTTTCATTTTAAAGTGAACTATCCCTTTAAGTGAACATAACCTGGGATGGGCAAAGATACATCAATCTATTTTGAAATAAACTACCAAATACCCTCATTATTACATGTCAAAATTAACTGATGACAAAAAGGCACAGTGGTATTTAACAAGTTACCCCATCTTGTGAC
The DNA here is from genome assembly GCA_023566225.1 of Romanogobio albipinnatus. Classification (NCBI taxonomy): domain Eukaryota; kingdom Metazoa; phylum Chordata; class Actinopteri; order Cypriniformes; family Gobionidae; genus Romanogobio; species Romanogobio albipinnatus. Next base: position 63,102,153 of record CM042241.1, on the reverse strand, counting down.
ATTATAAAGTAATGTAGAACAACATTTTTTTTTCTTGCACAACCTATGAAAACTTAACATATGCTGAAAATAGAAAGCTAACATTAAGATGAGACCTGCTACTCGGGTCAAATAGCTATAAAATTATGTACAATGGTAATGCGCACTCAATCCAAAAACAAGGTAATTGACGATGTCCAGATATGTGAGCGGAGGTAGTGCGTCTGGATCAAGCGGCAACCTCCCCCAGTTTCTCTTGAAGCCAATATGGAAGTGACTTAAACTGCAATTCATCGCCTGGCTGTAGGGACAGGCTCCAGAAGGGAGCAGAATCTCATTGAGCTCATGTTAAAATGACCAACTTTACAGCAGAATAAAACATGTTTACAGTCTGGTACAAATTGTGGTTCCCTTTCAGTCGGTCACGTTCGACGTACGTCGGACGTCACTGACAAATTGGGATCACTTCAGGGAGCCCCTATCAGCTTCGAGATATAGAGAACAGGCCAATTGATTATTGGCGTGCGAGATTTGCATCTTGCACTCCACCCCACACTGCGGCCTTTGCGTACATCAACAAACAGGGTGGTCTACGTTCCCGCCGCATGTCCCAACTCGCCTGCCATCTCTTCCTGTGGAGTCAGAAGCATCTGAGGTCCCTTCGTGCATTCACATTCCGGGCCCGCTCAATTGTGCCCGCACAGATCGATCTGTTTGCTGCCCCCGACATGACCCACTGCCAGGGAACCCTCGGCACGGATGCCCTGGCACACAGCTGGCCCCGGGGCCTACGCAAATATGCGTTTCCCCCAGTGAGCCTTCTCGCACAGACACTGTGCAAGGTCAGGGAGGATGAGGACCAGCTCCTCTTGGTCGCTCCATATTGGCCCAACAGGACTTGGTCCCCGGAACTAGTGCTCCTCACGACAGCACCTCCTTGGCCCATTCCTCTGAGGAAGGACCTCCTGACTCAGAGACGGGGCACCCTGTGGCACCCGCGTCTGTACCTCTGGCTCTATGTCTGGTCCCTGGACGGGATGCGGAGGTTCTAGGTGACTTACCACAGGCTGTGGTAGACACCATCACTTCCGCCAGAGCCCCCTCTACGAGACGGCTGTATGCGTTGAAGTGGAACCTATTCATCGATTGGTGCTCTTCTCACCGAGAAGACCCCTGAAAGTGTTCGGTCAGATCTGTGCTCTATTTCCTTCAAGATGGGTTGGAGTGTCAGCTGTCTCCCTCCACCTTCAACGTGTACGTTGCCGCTATTGCCGCAAATCACGATATGATTAATGGTGAGTCCTTATGCAAGAACGATCTGATCGTCAGGTTCCTGAGGGGGGCGAGGAGACTAAATCTGCCTCGCCCTCCCTCTATACCCTCTTGGGACTTAACTCTGGTGCTGACCGCACTGCAGAGAGCGCCCTTCGAGCCTTTGCAGTCAGCTGAGCAGAAAATCCTGTCTCTAAAGATGATACTCCTGATTGCATTGGCCTCTGTCAAGAGGGTAGGGGACCTGCAGGCATTTTCGGCCAACGAATAGTGCCTGGAATTCGGGCCAGGCAACTCTCAGGTAACCCTGAGACCCCAGCCCGGATATGTGGCCAAGGTTCTCACTACTCCCTTTTGGGATCAAGTGGTGAGCCTGCAAGGGCTGCCCGCAGAGGAGGCAGACTCAGCCCTGGCTTTTCTCTGTCCAGTACGCGCACTGCGCATTATTGTTGACAGAACGCAAAGCTTAGGACCTCAGAGCAGCTCTTCGTCTGTTACGGAGGCCAGCAGAAGGGAAAGGCTGTCTCCAAGCTGAGGATGGCCCACTGGATCGTGGATGCCCTCGTCTTGGTATGAATCCCAAGACGTGCCCTGCCCGCTCGGGATTAGAGCTCACTCCACCAGGGGTGTAGCTTCTTCCTGGGCGCTGGCTTGTGGCACCTCACTGAATGACATTTTTAGAGCTGCGGGCTGGGCGACACCTAAAACGTTCGCTAGGTTCTATAGCCTACGCGTAGAGCCGGTTGCTTCTCGTGTGCTCGCTTTCAATAGTCAGCAACACTGAAGTGCCCGTTCTAGTGTCGGCTTGCTGCGCCATTCCCTTCCCCATGGAACGGACACTTGCGCTTATTTCTCCAGTCGAGTTCCCCTGGAAATGGCGAACCCTGTTGAGTCCTCCGCAACCCGCGGCAATCGGATGTGGCGGAGCGTCCGACGCCAGGTCTGGCACTTGTATGCATTGGTGGAACTTGTGTCAGGCTGGGTTCCATATGTTGTGACCCCTACGGCGGTCCCATATGTGTATTCTCCACGGTACAGCTCCCTTCGGCGAGCTCGTGTCTTTCCCTCGGCAGAGCTCCTCTGCCGTCTCAGTACGGTGTTGTTCCCCCGCCTACAACAGGCCGGGGCCACCCCTGAAACTTCCGTATGTTGCACTGCCCAAGGCCAGTCCATACGTGTATTCTCCACATGGTAACTCCCTCCGGGCATGATGTGGCTGCCGCAGCGGCCCTCCGGGCACGCTTTCCCAGCGTTATCCAATAGTCTGCTGAGTGGGTCTTGCGGAACAGCAGCAGACTCTGCCTGCGTGAGTTTTCCCTCCCGGAACAGACGGGGTCTGAGGGGCTCGTCGCTGGGCGCTGGAAGTGGTAGTAACTGTGGCGTTTTCCAAAGGGATCCCAATTCGTCAGTGACGTCCGACGTACGTCGAACGTGACCGACTGAAAGGGAACGTCTCGGTTACGTATGGTAACCCTCGTTCCCTGAAGGAGGGAACGGAGACGTATGTCCCGTTGCCACAGTTGCTGTACCATCACTGCATGGCCGAGTCACTAGTTCGGCTCCTCAGTGAAAAACAATAGTGCGCTGCTCTCGCTTCCTGTTTATACCCGCGGTGCGGGGCGGAGTGCGAGATGCAAATCTCCCCATTGGCCTGTTCTCTATATCTCGAAGCTGATAGGGGCTCCCTGAAGTGATCCCAATTCGTCGGTGGCGTCCGATGTACGTCTCCGTTCCCTCCTTCAGGGAACGAGGGTTACCATACGTAACCGAGACGTTTTGGTCTATACGGCTAATTTTGCCCTCCATGACAACTGTGAGGGGGGTGAATTTTTTTATAACTCATTCGTTTACATTATATAAAGCATTAAAGTTCTGCATAATTAAGGGCGTGGCCACTTCGAGTGACAGGTGGATAGCCATTTATCTGCTGTCTGTTAGTCATTGCGTCACCTCAGCTCCGCCCACGTCCCGCCTTTTTGCCCATTTTCTGTTATCCGGGATTGACACGCAATGACGCGCTGCCAAGATGGCAACGGCCAGCTCGACCCTACTTTGCACTTCAGAACGGCTCATCAGAATCAATGGGACAATCCAACGCTCTCCATTGAATTTGCATTGCGTGAGGCTGCATCCTTGTCATTTCGACTTATAACAAAAAACAGAACAATGTCTAAAAGCTGATATGTGACAAAGTGTACAGCAAACAAGCTAAAAAACACAGAAATAAGTTTTTATAAGCTGTCGACCCAAAAAAACAAGAGTTTAAGGAGACAAAAGTGGATAAAAGCAGTAAAACATGACGCTTCAGCAGGAAGAATGTGTAAATTTTGGGATCCTGACACTCAATATGCCTCAGTATGCGTATGTGTGCAGTAAACATTTTGTCACTGTTAAGTCAAATATCCAAATGTCAGTTTTATAGATTATATTTCCTGTCTCTGATTACGTTCCCCTCTAGTGGGTGTACTTCTCAGTGTAATATAACGTGTCACGCTCTGTCTCAATGGCCTGTATCCACTTTTTTGGTCCTCAAACGCTCGTTTTTTGGGTCAACAGCTTATGAAAACTTCTGGGTTTTTGGTTGTGGGTTTTGTCTAGCTTGTTTGCTGTACACTTCCTGCTTCGCTACTGTTCGGACGCTCTTGCTTACTGCTCAGCGCTTTGCTCTATATTTTATCTCATAATTTCAACTTCAGCAAATCAGCACAGTGCTCATACGACAAAGCTTGACTCCAATGATAAAATTAGAAACTCTGGTGACTGGATTACTAAACAAAAAGCTGAATATTTCAACCGACCAGCCTCCCACTGCCTTCAGCTTACATTCCGGAGAAAACACAGCTGTCTACATTCAAAAGGATAAGAAAATGCCTCTTCTAGAATCTACTTACTGCACAAACTGCCACAGACTTTTACAAAGGATTGCAGATCTTGAAACAAAGTTATTTGCGGAACCATCCAACCAGATGAATCACACAGCAGAGGTTCATCATGAACGCTGTCTGCACACTGCCGGTGAGTCCCATAAATGTAGTGCTACTCAACAGGTAGAGAAACAAGTAACTGATCAACACACCAATCGATGGCACAAACAGGGAGTGAGACCCAAAGGCACTCGAGACATCAGATTGTCACGAGCATCACATATTGCCGCAGTAGCATGCTCTACCCCAGACACAAGGATTGCAAACACTAGTTTCCTACCACCAAATATACATCTTGAAAACAGATTTGAAGTGTTAATGAATGTGGGTGAGGAATCCCTAAACGTGATGAATGTGACCGAACACAGATCGAAACAGCCCGTAGCTAACACTGATGCTAACAGGCGCTCAAGGTCGAGCAGACAGCGGCCCTCAGCTCAGAGGGCAGCCGAGCACAGGACTCTGATAGTGGGTGACTCCACAGTCAGAAACATTAGCAGCAGGGATACATCTACATGCTGCCTTCCACAAGCAACAGTTTCTGATGTCAACAGGGAACTTAAGAACATTCTGATGAAACATAAGACTGCAAAGCGACTTATCATTCATGTGGGGAAGAACGATATTCAGAGAGAGCAGTCAGAACTCCTTAAGAGGGATTTCAATGAACTTTTTGAAACACTTAGAAAACTGAAAGTTCAGCCGTTCATCAGTGGACCACTTCCAGCTAGAGGAACAAATAGGTTCTCATGGCTACTTGGGCTTAATACATGGCTGCAAAAAACCTGCAACATGAAGGGAGTGAACTTTATCGACAACTTTAATCTCTTCTGGAGTCAGAGACAACTGTTTACATCAAATGGCCTCCACCCAAACAAACTCGGTGCAAGAGTGCTAAAGGACAATATTTATTTTTCCCTTCATCATCCTTCAGCTGTGTGTGCTAACCCACTCAACCTGGATGGCACACACACCAGAACAGAGTATGGACGATCACAGGACTTCATTTCAGCATCTGAATGGACATGCGGTTGATACACCCCACAAGGACAATGATAACACCACACAGACACAACAACCACTTCTCATGGACACACTCCCAGCTGAGCCCCGCCCTCAGAGCTCACCACAGACACACTGTGACGGATTAGAACTGCTCCAAGTGATACAGATCGAGGCACTAAACAGTAACATCTCAGCCCAGACTGTGGAGACTGTGGAGGCACTGGTAAAAATGGAGACCATCGGGGGTCAAACTGGTGAACTTTTACACCTTATGTGTGGTCTGAGCAATAAGCTGGAAGAAATGTCTAAGTCACTCCATGAACCGGACGATAACATATTGCAGTTTCCGGTAACACCAGAGCAACAGCCCCCCTCACCAGACATGTTATTCCTCTCTACAGCATCCCCGCTTCTGAGCTTCACAGAGAAAATGGATTTTGTTTATACTGGAACCAGACAATCACACATGATCGCTGCGAGCCCCCAGATATCAACCAAAGAGCGTTGAGCCCCACAACCACTAAAGACTGTGGTCCAGCTCGCTCTGCCCCTCCTCCTGTGAGATTTCTTCGGTCACAACGCCAGGGCACACACCCTCCTCCATCTGCAACAAAAACAACTGATACCAGCTCTCAGTGATATGTTCTGGGTCCTCGCAACGTCAACAGCAACCTTATCAAATGTTTACAAAACAAGCGGTAACCCATTGTGCCTGTCTCTTTCTCTATTTCTGTTCTGTTACATGATAGAAAGTCTAAGGCCTTCTCAGGCCGTATGGCAAACCCATCTAATGTGCGGCCTGTTACTTGTCAAACTAAGATTACTGTGGGGGGAAAAATTTAAATGAATACTGTTAAGTTAGCACTTTTAAACATCCGTTCACTTAAAAACAAATCATTTCTAGTCAACGACTTAATAACCACAAACAACCTAAATGTTTTGCTTCTAAATGAAACGTGGCTAGAAGACAGCTGCAGTGCAACAGTCCTCAATGAAACAGCCCCTCCTAACTTTACTTTTATGAGTGTCTGCAGGGCAGTCAGGAGGGGTGAGGGGGTCGCTGCTCTTTTTAAAGATGTCTATCAATGTAAGAAAGTATCATTTGGTGACTATTTGTCTCTAGAATATCTGGGCATTGTGCTAAAAGGTGCTCCACGCATCCTGCTTATCATTATTTACAGGCCTTCAAAATATTGTCCAGCTTTTATTGATGACTTAACAGAGCTGTTATCAGCAATCTCATCTGAGTATGACTATTTTGCTATTGCTGGGGATTTTAACATTCACACTGCTGAATCCAGTACAACAAAAGATCTCATGACTGTTCTTAACACATTTGATTTGACACAACCTGTACACGGACCCACACATGATCGTGGACACACTCTAGATTTACTTATCAGTAAGGGTCTAAACATTTCATCGATTCTTATTAAGGATGTGGAACTGTCTGATCATTTCTGTATTTTCTTTGATATCAATTTGATACTTTGATATCAATCTCTCCTGCCATTGAAACTAGATCTGTCTCTGTCAAAAAGAGACGCTTAAATGAGAACACTAGTGTGCTGTTTATGAAGGCTATATCTCTGACACCAAGCATATCTGCAGACTCTGTTGATTTTCTCCTTGACTCCTTTAACTCAAAAGTTAAGAGTGTAATTGATGATATTGCTCCTGTGAAAGTCAGAAAAAAGAGTGGCAAACAAAAAGCACCTTGGAGAAACTCAACAGCAGTGCAATTAATGAAAAGACAATGCAGGAAAGATGAGCGCAGGTGGCGAAAGACAAAACTTGTAGTCCATTACAACATCTATAAAGACAGTCTTCGTGCTTTCAATGTGGAGCTAGGCAAAGCTAGACAGACCTTCTTTTCAAATATTATAAACAGAAACATAAACAACACGCGCACTCTTTTTGCTACTGTAGAGAGACTAACAAACCCTCCGAGTCACACTCCCAATGAAATGCTCTCAGACAGCAAATGTAGTGAGTTTGCTTTCATCTTCTCCGAGAAAATCAATAATATCAGAAATGCGATCAGCACATCCTTGAGTTGCTCTGGGGTGAGTCAGATCAGACCACAACCCCCTTACTATGACTGATTTCGAAGCAATTGATGGTACAATTTTAGAAGAAATGGTACAGCACCTAAAAACATCAACCTGCGCCCTTGCCACACTCCCCACTTCTTTTTTCAAAAGTGTGTTTAACTGTTTAGAAGCAGATCTCCTAGAAGTGGTAAACGCCTCACTTCTTTCTGGGACTTTTCCAAACTCCCTTAAAACCGCAGTAGTTAAGCCTCTCCTGAAAAAGAGAAATCTGGATAACTCCATACTGAGCAACTACAGACCAATCTCAAATCTCCCCTTCATAGGCAAGATCATTGAAAAAGTTGTTTTCAGTCAGCTGAACAAATTCTTGAGCTCAAACGGATACTTTGACAATTTTCAATCTGGTTTCCGACCGCATCACAGCACAGAGACAGCGCTCATAAAGATAATAAATGATATTCGCCTCAATACAGATACATGCAAAACATAAATTCTGCTACTACTCGACCTCAGTGCTGCATTCGACACTGTTGACCACAACATACTTCTTGACAGGCTAGAAAATTGGGTTGGGCTTTCCGGAATGGTTCTCAAATGGTTCAGGTCATAGGAGAGGTTATTATGTGAGTATAGGTGACCATAAGTCTGAGTGGACATCCATGACATGCAGAGTCCCACAAGGGTCAATTCTTGCACCACTCCTATTCAACCTGTATATGCTGCCACTACCAAATAATGAAAAATAACAAAATGGCTTACCACAGCTATGCTGACGACACCCAGATCTATTTAGCCCTATCACCTAATGGCTACTGCCCGATTGACTCTCTGTGCAAATGCATTGAAGAAGTTAACAGTTGGATGTGCCAAAACTTTCTTCAGTTAAACAAAGACAAAACTGAAATCACTACATTTGGAAACAAAGATGAAATTTGCAAGGTGAACGCATATCTTGAGGCTAAAGGTCTAAAATCAAAAAATCAAGTCAGGAATCTGGGTGTGATTCTGGAGTCAGACCTGAGTTTCAGTCGTCATGTCAAAGCAATAACTAAATCAGCCTACTATCATCTCCAAAATATTGCAAGAATTAGATGCTTTGTTTCCAGGCAAGACTTAGAGAAACTCGTTCATGCTTTTATCACCAGCAGGGTGGACTATTGTAATGGTCTTCTCACCGGCCTTCCCAAAAAGACCATTAGACAGCTTCAGCTCATACAGAACGCTGCTGCCAGGATCCTGAGCAGAACCAGAAAATATGACCATATCACACCAGTTCTCATGTCTTTACAATGGCTTCCAGTTACATTTAGGATCGATTTTAAAGTACTATTACTTGTATATAAGTCACTTAATGACCTAGGACCTCAATACATTGCAGATATGCTGATTAAGTACAAACCCAACAGATCACTCAGATCATCAGGATCAAGTCAATTAGAAATACCAAGGGTTCACTCAAAGCAAGGAGAGTCTGCTTTTAGCTATTATGCCAGCCGTAGCTGGAACCAGCTTCCTGAACAGATCAGATGTGCTCCAACAGTAGCCACTTTCAAATCCAGACTCAAAACACATCTGTTTATCTGTGCATTTACTGAATGAGCATTGTGCCACTGTACGTCCGACTGATTGCACCTTATCTTATGCTTTGACTGAATGAGCTCTGTGCTCTGTCCGAACTGCTTGCACTTTAACCCGGTTTTTATTTTTAGTGTTAATTATACTTTTTATTTATATATTTTTTTCTTTATTTTCTTTTTCTTTTCTTTTAATTCCTATTATAACTGTTATACTATATATATATTTATTTTTATTTTATTCACTTTTGAATATTTTAACTTCATTTCTGTGTAAAGCACTTTGAATTGCCACTGTGTATGAAATGTGCTATACATATAAACTTGCCTTGCCTTGCCTTACACTTTGTCACATATCCGCTTTTAGACATTGTTCTGTTTTTTTGTTATAAGTCCGAAATGACAAGGAGGCAGCCTCACGCAATGCAAAGTCAATGGAGAGCGTTCGATTGTTTTCCCCCCGGTGGGCGTGGTCTTCAGATTATGGCGCGTGTCGCTCTGTCTCTATTGCAGGCTTTCGGAATTGACGAACGGCTCCGTTTGTTTATTTGGCAGTGTAAAACATCAGATCAGGGATATAACTTACTAGAGGTGTAGAACGCCACATGGCAACTTTTTGGGGCTACACCAAGCAAAAATAAATCGTAACCATTACAAAGAGTAAAGATAAAGCGTCTAACAAGGTCTATGTGCATTCATTCTAATGGCTTGTTTTCCCCCACGGCATATGGCGGATATGAAGTTTTGTGGGCGTTCCCAGTAATGCCGACCAAGGTCCTGTCCCAAATGGCACCCTTAACCCTCACAGTCTTCCTCTGAGTCCGCACTTTCACGACGTAATGCCGCTTTGACTGCCGGGAAGAAGCCCGCTGCGTAAGTGCTAACTCATCATACTCATTAATTCATTTTAGCGGTGCATTGTGGGATTGAATGATTGCACTCAATAACGTCCACTATGGTTTCAGACACCACTACAAATGGCTGTTCCCACAAATAGTGCCATATTCAAGGGTATAGGGGGAGATTTCTGCCAGGACGCCCGCAGCTGAATCAATCATCCATCCATCTTCCAAACTGCACTGGCCCAGCCAATATCATGTATACAGGTATAAATTCTATTCAATTGTTTGATTAAGGTTTACACATGAGAGTTTCCACGACAGAGTTCAAGATAAATCTTTTCATTATTAATGGAGCTGCCGGTTTGCTATATGTTTCAAATAAACAGCAAGCAGTACACTCAGTGTCTGAATTCACTCACTCGTTTTCATTCACTCCTTCAAGTGGACTACATCAGTGCACTAATGTAGGGAATAGTGAATGAGGGTATAGGGGGCGATTTCGAACACAGCATTTTCTGGAGTGTTGGAGAGCTGGGACAGATACTGATCTCGACTCTTGTTCTTGATGATCTGGAGGAGGCCCTGACTCACTCGGAAGGTTTTGCTGCTGCTGGTTAATCGTATTGGGTCGCTGTGTTCAGTCACATACACCCGGTTGACTCTGCCATTGGCGTCCAGACGCACAATAATGCGATCCTTGTTACTGCCAGGAGTATTGTGACTGTAATTGGCCCTGACATAATTTGGGAGCTTGTCTGCTCCTGGATAGTTCAGGTTGCCCACCTCATAGTATGGGAGATTCTGAATGGGCACAATGTGCTCATCATCTTCAATTCTGTTTTGGAACTTGTGAAAGCCAAAGTCTCCATTCTGAGGCCTGATCCTGGGGACGATTTCACCATTGTAGCTGAAGTCTATGTAGTCATGAGCAAACCAGTACAACAGGTTCAGGTCAGGATCTCAGCTGGGACAATTCATTCAGGGTGCTCCCCACGATGGGATCCTGTGCAAATATAATAAAGTGCCAATGATAAAAGATTTAAAGTAATGAAAGAACTGCTCTATAGTAACACGCACTATTGTCCCACAGGTTGTATGTGTGTTTGAACAGAAGCTCATCAGTGTGGAAAAAGAAACTGAACACATTAGAGCAGGTGGGACAAGTCATGAATTGTATAATGTCTTACTCATATTCAGATTTCATATCAAATATTTAATAGTATTACATATTATTCATATTAAAATGTATTATAATGTATTAAGATTTATAGTTCATGATATTAAATATATATGTATGACACTAATGGCAAAGTAAGACAATTTTACACTGTTAAATAAAAAAACTAAATCACAAAACAAAAGTATTTTTTTGTTTGTCGTTTTAATATATTCTCTGTTTGTATATGTCAAAGAATAAGCACAACAAGTATGACATTACTATAAATCAGGTCGTAACCACCGAAGACAGATAAGTTGGATTTACTTAATTGTTTTATGTCAACAGGTTCCACGTAATTGGGTTCTGTTGAATTTAATTCAAATTGTTTATTTCAGTAAACTATTCTAAAATGTTAGAATGTCAGTTAATTATTCTAAAATGAATATAAAAAACAAAACAAGTAATCCAGTTTAATTGATTATTTTTATTTAGTGAAATGCAATTTTTACAACATATTATTGGCTAGCCAGCCTTTTGTTACATCAAAATTTTTGGTAACACTTTAGAATAATGGTCATTAGTTAACATTAGTTAATGTATTAACTAACATGAACTAACCATGAGCAATACATTTGTTACTGTATTTGTTCGTCTAACGTTAGTTAATATAAATCCAGCTGTTCATGGTTTGTTCATGTTAGTTCACACTGCATTAACTATAATGTTAACAAGATTTTAATAAAGCAAATGTTAAATTAACATGAACAAAGATTAATAAATGCTTTATAAGTACATTTCATTATTAGTTCATGTTAACTAATGTAGTTAACTAATGTTTACTAATGACCATTATTCTAAAGTGTTATCAAATTTTTCTTAAAACAACTTTAATTGTTATTAGCAGATCCTCACCCCAAGCACACTCTACACTTCACCACAATGGTAACCTCCAAAACACTAACATAACAAAAACTTTTAAATACCAACATAACAAAACATTAAGCATTAAAAAGTCTATCCATTTTCTGATCTTGTTAAAATCAAATAGCACTTCATTTAAACATTTACTCTCCGAATTCAGCCCCTTGGCAAAGCATGATGGGAAGTGAAAGTCTTGTTTGATTGGGTTACTTGATTGAAACATGTTATTTCAAGATGAAAACATCAAGTTATGTCAAAGAGTAACGGTTTTAAGTCAGTTTAGCATGAATCAATTACATTTGAACCATAAACCTGATATAATTGTGTTAAATCAAGATGAATTGCTTAAATAAAGCGAACAGCATCATACAATTTTTTTTGAGTGAAAATCAGATTCATATCAATATTGATTCTTATAGTTTTACATCTGGTCCTTCTAAATCTTGAATATTTATAAATAATGCTCAACATTCTATATAATAAACATATTAATGTATTTAATTTCTTTCATTCCAATAATAAACTGACTCAAATTAAACAAAATGAGCTAGAATAACAAACAGCAGTGGACGAAAACTATTTAAGTTTAAACCATAAATAGACAATAGCAGCAATAATGACCAACAGTAAAATCCAGACACAAATCAGCACACATTTGCATTTCTTACTCAGACCGGTTTCACTCTGCACTGGCTGATGTGTGTGTGACGATCTTCCTATGCCCATGTTTATGGACTCATGTTCAGGAGGATTCACGGGTTCTCTGAGGAGTTTCTGATGGCTCAAATTTTTTATGTCCTTCATGAGTTCAATGCTAATGCGGTAAGTGTGATTCTGGTCAAATTTCGATTGATTTGAGTGCTGTGTCACATAAATGCTTTCAAATTTTTTCAACCCTGAGTCAAAGGAAACAATGATGCGATCAGTGTTGCTGTTGTCTGAATGTCCTTTGTAATTCTCAGTGACATAAGGTGGCAGTGAGTGAGCTTTGTGCAGGTTGCCCACCTCATAGTATGGTAGTTTAGAGTAAGGAAGAAGACTCTCCCTATTATAGAATCGGTGGAAGCCAAAAGCTTCATTTACAGGGTTGCAGAGAGCATTCATACAACCATTGGAGTCAATCTGAACACATTCATGAACAAACCACCACAGCAAGTTCAGACCGTGTCTGGGAGGCGGCTGACCAAACCTGGACTCTTTCAGATCAGACAAATTCTTCAGGGTCCTCATGTTCCTGACAAATCTGCTGGAAAAACACAGTGCACTTGTAATGCAATAAATGTTATAATATTATATAAAATATAAAATATGCGGTAACGCTTTAGATTACAGCCTGGAAAGTACTGCATAAGTGAAACGATCTCACCCTCAAGTTGATTTGATCAGTTTGTCATCATTCCTTTAAAGCTACAGGTCATGCATTTTTTTGATTGAAAATGATCCAAAATAAATGTTTGAGCACATAAGTGTTCAAAACGATCTCCTTCCCTAATCTCGATTCACAACAGTAAGCTTGTAATAATGTGTTATAATTTGAGTGGTACGTTCATCTTTTCATCATTATGTCACGTCTGTATACATAAAGGAGTCCGGGCTTGTAGGCTATATCGTGTGTGTGGATGCTGCAGGTGGCGGATCGTTTGTGCTCTCTTCTTACAGCAGATGGCGGATTGTATTCCAGAAAGTTCAAAACGACAATCATCGTTGATAACTGGTGTGTTGATAGACAACCCACACATAAAACATTAGATTCATCCGCGCTGAGGAGAAGAAGATAACTCTACAAATAACTGCAATTTCAGGGTTCAAACAGAGATGGCGAAAAAAAGTAAAACTTACGAACTGCAGCTTTAAGTCTTCATTTCATCATTAGTTAAAGGGATAGTTCACCCTGAAATGAAAATAAAGTTTTTTTTTTCTTTTACTCACCCTGCTGTTGTTCCAATGCCCTATGTCCTTCTATCTTTTTTGGACCTCAAAAACAGAAAAAAAAAATTTTTTCTTCTCCTAATTATAGTCCTTATAGCTCTTTATTTTAAAAATAAAAACTTTATTCCTATATGGCTCCTCCATATAATGGCAGTGAATAGCGATCAGGTTAAAACATTACAAATAATATACAAAAGTATCACGCAATGACACGCGCCATAGTATGGAATACTATAAGGTTTTGCGAGAAAAAAAAACATATTATTCAGTCAAAATACTGAGCTCGGCCATGCCGGCTACACACTGGCTGCGTGGCGTGAGCGTGTCAGCTGCGTGGCGTGACCGTTTTTATTTCGGCTCCCATGTTAACCCATGTTAGAGCTTGCGATTTGCATTTGAACAAATGCCGTGCGTCAAAAAAGCTGTCCGAAGCCCATCTTTATGCAAATGAATCCGTTGAATGTGACGCAACTATCCAACAGAAGTGTTGCACAGTCAAGTGGATCTGCACCCTATATAGGTGACGTCAAGCGACTTTAACGCATCCGCAAAGCATTCCGGGAAGGCGGCACTGCATTTGAACAAATGCAGCGTGTCAAAAAAAGCTGGCCGCTGACGATACAGATCCACTTTTGCGACACGACTGAAGCATGGTGTTGTGACGCTTCCCCTCATGTGTATGTTGATGGGCGTTCCTCAAGTTTACCGCTATAGCCGTGCTTTTGAGCCAGCAGGGAATGAAAAACAAAGGACCAGCGAGAGACTTCCCCCAGTCTCCATGTGCTCTACTTCTATTGGATAGTCGCATCGTGTTCAACGAATTAATTTGCATAAAGATGGGCATCGGCCAGCTTTTTTGACGCGCGGCATTTTTTTAAATGCAGCGCCGCCTTCCCGGGATGCTTTGCGGCCATGTTAAAGTCGCTTGACGTCACCCATAGGAATAAAGTGGAGTGCGGCGCTACAGAAGTGTCGCACGGACAAGTGGATCTGCACCTTGACCCAACTGACACGCAACAGAAACGCCACGCAGCCAGTGTGTAGCCGGCACGGCCGAGCTCAGTATTTTGACTGGATAATACAGTTTCTTTCTAGCAAAACCTTATAGTATTCCTCCTGAACACTTTCCATATATGGCACGCGTCTCACCGTATCATTGCGTGATACTTTTGTATCCTTTTTGTAATGTTTTAGCCTGGTCACTATTCACTGCCTTTATAGGAAGGAGCGCGTGTAAGACTATTTTTTTAAAAATCTGCTTTTGAGATCTGAAAAAGATAGAAGGACACAGGGCATTAGAACAACAGCAGGGTGAGTAAAAGATGGCTTTATTTTCATTTCAGGGTGAACTATCCCTTTAAGTCTGCAGATGTCCTCATTTATAAAATGTGCATATGCTCAGATTTGAAACTTGGAGTGAGCATTCCCTAAAATCCACACCAACGTAAATTTGTTTTATATAAAATCCCAATTTGTCAGTCACCTGGCATAACATCAAATGTGACTGACTGATAGGGAACAATAATGTTTGATATCTGTTAATTGTGTTTTCACTAGTGAAATGTCACTATAGGCTGACATTCATATTGAATTGTTGATATCAAGTTGATATTTGTATGGCAAGCCTTTTTGACTTCTATTCATTCCCAGGATATGAATTTCTTAGTTGAAATTCCTATTTCACATATAAGGAATATATGATAAAGTAAAAACCTACATTTTTTATATCAATAATTATGTGGTTACTAGTGCAAATGTCTATTGATATCAACAATTGAATTGCTACTAGTATAAATGTTCATTTTTGATATCAATAATTTGATTGTCACTAGTGACAATGTTCATTTATGATATCATGAATGTGATTGTTACTAGTAAGAAAGCCATTTTAGATATCTGAAATTATATTGATATCAGGAATTGAATTATTGATATCAGAAATGCTGATTCTTGATATCAACAACTGAATTTGAATGGCAACCTATGGTGATATTTTAAAATATAATTATAATTAAGAAATATAAGAAAATATAATTACAGATATCAAGAATTCATATCCTGGGAATGAATAAAAGTCAAAAAGGCTTGCCATACAAATGTCTGTTCTTGATATCAACAATTTAATTGCTACTAGTAAAAACATACATTTTTCAATATCAATAATAAGATTGTCACTAGTTACAATGTTCATTTATGATATCATGAATGTGATTGTTACTAGTAAGAAAGCCATTTTAGATATCTGAAATTATATTGATATCAGGAATTGAATTATTGCCATACAAATGTCTGTTCTTGATATCAACAATTTAATTGCTACTAGTAAAAACATACATTTTTCAATATCAATAATTAGATTGTCACTAGTTACAATGTTCATTTATGATATCATGAATATCATGAAATGTTAATTTCTGATATGAATGTGATTGTTACTAGTAACAAAAGCCTTTTTAGGTCTCTGGAATTACTCTCCTAATTATTGATAATGCATTTTACAATTTTTGAAATACATTTTCAGATATCAAGATGTAACATATCAACTAGTGAAAACTGAGTTATTGATATCACAAATTTATATTTTTTAACCAGTTGAACACACACACATATAAACACATTAAAAATGATACACCTTACCTTGTAGTGATACACCTTACTTAGATATTTGGCACTGACTGCCTCGTTTATATGACATGACAGCAATGCTTATGTGCTGATGTCACTGCACTCATGACAGGAACTACTCTATAGTAAGTAACAAACATTAGTTGTCCTACAGGTTGTACATTTGTTTCTATTTTGACTAACAAAAACTCATAATACGGAAAGTGAAACTTATGCAGAAACACATTAGGGACTGCTCATGACATGATTTACATTAAAGCTACTTTATATTAAACTATAATGGCTCACTCATAATCAGATTTAATTTTATAGTTTTATCTTATGTCTCCCTAAATATTCATCTACTTTGTTGTAACAAATCATTAGGAGAATCAAGTGATAAACATGCAAAGCTCAACACCATATCTTACATTTATAGAATGATGAGCATATATTTATTATTATATTTAAACAACTTATCATAGATTATATATTTATGTAGCATCCAAATAAGTCCAAATAAAGACAAGCTGCAATACACAGCTTCATAATTAAAAACAAACAGCATGAAAACTGTCTGTAAAACGCTTCGGTAACTTACGTAACCTCGTTTCCCTGAGAAGAGGGAACGAGTATTGCGTTTTGTTAAACGCTAAGGGAATTTCCTTTCCTCGAGATTTTGACATTTTTATCCTAAAAATACCATGTAAAACGCAGTGCAGCTGCACAGCTCTCAGCAGGAAGCTGATTGGCTGTGTTGCTGCAACTGCAGGAACCTATGGCGAGACCACTGGGAAGGACCAATCAGGTCCCTCTAATATTCCCACCACAGGGGGCAGCAGAATTTGCATGCCAAGGGAATAAAGAGACCCTGTCTCGCCAGGTTCGTCAGGTTAATCGACTGAAGCGACTCCCTGAGCAAGCGAAGCACGGCAAGCAAACGCAATACTCGTTCCCTCTTCTCAGGGAACCAAGGTTACGTAAGTAACCGAAGCGTTCCCTTTCGAGAGTACTCTCGTATTGCGTTTTGCTAAACGCTAGGGGACCCAATGCAAAACGCAGTGCTCGCTTAACGGCTCTGAAAGCCTGGAGACACCATACCCAGGCCGATCTAAGTGGGCCCGTAAATATGATATTCATAGAAGTCCCCAATATGAGCCAGATCTGAGTCGGGCTATTTAATGAAAATAACTATTTAATATATATAGACCAGACATAGTTGGGCCAATAAGAATATTGAACGACCAGACAAGTCGAGTCATGTAAGGAATGTGCGTATGACTTATGACAAATACTTAACCCAGATCGGACTGTCGGGCTGTAAGGGGATAATATGTATTACACAGCGAGAAGCCCAGCCGGTAAGGCAGGGACATCCAAATTGTAAAACCTGATAAAAGTGGACTGGGAGGCCCAGCCTGCCGCCACAAAGATATCATCCAGTAAAATGCCAGTAGACCAAGCTCATGATGAGGTCATGCCTCTAGTAGAATGGGCTTTGATGCCTATAGGGCAGCTGAGATCTTTGGTCTCATAAGCCAGCGAGATATCATCCACTATCTATCGTGACAAGGTCTGCTTTGTAACCGCCAAAGCACACAAAGAGCTGTTCAGTTTGCCTGAAAGCAGCGGGATGCTCTATGTATATTCTCAATGCTCTGACAGGACAGAGCAAATTAGCATCTTCCTCATCTAACGATGATGAGAGTGCTGAAAGTGAAATTACCTGTGCTCTGAACGGAGTTGAAAGCACTTTTGGTACATATCCATGTCTTGGTTTGAGGACGACTTTAGAGTCATTTGGCCCAAATTCCAGACAAGAGGCGCTCACTGAGAGCGCGTGCAGATCACCCACTCGCTTAACTGATGCGATTTCTAGCAGAAAAGCGGTCTTGAGTGATAGGTGGTTTAAGCTCACCGAATGCAGAGGCTCGAATGTTGAGCCTTTCATTACATCCAGGACCGTGGACAGGTCCCATACAGGGACTGAAGGGGGGCGAGGTGGGTAAAGCCTTCTAGCCCCTTTGAGGAAGCGCACGATAAGATCGTTCTTTCCCAGTGACAGTCCATTCCCTTGAGTGTGGTACGCTGCTATAGCAGCCACATAAACTTTGAGTGTGGAGGGGGAACGACCCACGTCCAGTAGCTCTTGTAAAAAAGTGAGCACTTCTGACACTTCACAATTATGTGGGGTCAGGCTTCGTGCTTTCCAGCAGCTTTGTGTTTACACCAGCTTTGTGCTCTAGCTTCAGAAATAGTGTTTAATACACTTTCAGAGAGGTTCTCGTGTACCCGTTGATGGGCCAGACATGAAGCGCCCATAGATCGGGACAGGGATGCCAGATCTGCCGTTTCGCCTGCATGAGGAGGTCTCTCCTCAGCGGAATTGGCCACGGAGCTGTATCTGACATCCGACTTAGCAGTGAGAACCATGGTTGATTTCTCCAGAGCGGGGCTATTAAAAGCACAGCGCATTTGCTCTCCCTGATCCTCTCTATGACCTGAGGTAACATTGAGATTGGGGGAAAAGCATAAAGAGGAAGGCTGGGCCATTCATGGGCCAACGCGTCATTGTGCTTGGAGAAATATATTAGGCATTGAGCATTGTCTTGTGAGGCGAAAAGATCCACTTTTGCCTCGCCAAACATGCCCCAAATTGTCTGAATCGTTTTTTTGGTGAAAAGACCACTCTGCTGGGGACACTTTGCCCCTGGACAGGATGTCCAGACCCAGATTCAGAATGCCTGGCACATGAGTCGTCACAGCGAACTCAGGTTGTGCTCCGCCCATATTAGGACTTTTTTCGCCATCGCCCTGGCGATTTATATAGGCTACCACTGACCTGCTGTCTGTTCGGATCAGGACATGGTGGTGCTTTATGTATGGAAGGAAAGCTCTTAGCGATTGTGTGACCACTTTCATCTCTTGACAGTTTATGTGAAGGATCTTTTCCGAGTCTAACCAGAGACCGGAGACTGGCCTTCTCTCGAAGGGCTCCCCAACCTAGGTTGGATCCATCTGTCGAGATAACTTTCCACTTCGTAACAGTGCCCAAACTCACGCCCGTCTGATACCAGACGGGATTTTTCCAAGGAGCCAGAGCCAATACACAGCTGTGGTCTACCTTGATTTGTAATCGGCCCGAGAGCCATGCGTGAGCTGGAACGCGGCAATTCAGCCAGCGTTGGAGAGGGCGCACAATGTGACGTCAGTCGCACGTTCATCTGTTGTGAGTCTAACACTGTTCCCAGAGACGAAATGTTCTGTGTGGGAGACAATGAGCTCTTTGCCACATTGATTCTGAGGCCCAAGCATTTCAAATGGTTGAGAAGCCAAGATCTGTGGTTTAATAATTGTATCTCTGACTGAGCTATTATGAGCCAGTCGTCGAGATAGTTGAGAATTCTCATTCCCTGAAGCCTCAGTGGGGTTAGCGCCGCTTCCATGCACTTCGTAAACGTGCGGGGAGCCAGAGATAGACCAAAGGGTCGCACCCTGTATTGGTAAACTTTCCCCTCGAAGGCGAATCTCAAGAATGGCCTGTGATGAGGGGCTATTTGTATGTGGAAATAGGAATCCTCTAGATCTACAGTGAAGAACCAATCTCCCGGGCGAATGTGCGCGAGGATTTGTTTCATTTTCAACATTTTGAACGGGCGCTTCATAAGGGCCTTGTTCTGATACCTGAGATCTAGAATAGGCCTGAGACCACAGTCCTTTTTTGGTACAAGGAAGTAACAACTGTAAAAGCCTGACTCGCTTTGTGAGGGGTGTATGGCTTCCACCGCCCCTTTCATTAACAGTTTCGATATTTCGGTTCGAAGCACGTGACTTGTGTCGCTTCTCACCGTTGTCCCTACGTCTCGCAAAAGCGCCGTGGTCTGCGAGCAAACTGTAGCGAGTAACCTTGTTCTATTACGTTCAACCCCCATTTTGAAATGCCGGGAATGGCCTGCCAGGCCTTGGTCTTCGAAGCCAGTGGCTGAATTAATTTGTGGGGCGAGTCGCTGAGTAACATGGACTTGGTGGCCCGACAATGTTGTGTTAAAGTGGCGCTTATCAGAACACGTTTGTTCATGGGCTCTTTGACTGCAAGAGAATTGTTTCCCGCCGCCTGAGTGCAGGGGGCTGGGGGACATAGAATTTTGGTGCTTGTGTACAGGCGAGCACATTTGTGCACGGGCTCGTTGACTGTAAGGATAGTGTTTCCAGCCATCTGAGTGCAGGGGGCTGGGGAACATAGGGGAGTGATTGAGTGTAGGGGTACATGTTTTAATGTTGGCACACTGCCTACAGAGAAAAAACCCTTTTTGTGATTCATATGGGTCGCTGTAAAAATGGCGTTTGTGTACAGGCGAGCGCGTTTGTTTGCGGGCTCGTTGGCTGTGTATGTAATGTGCCCAGCCACCTGGTTGAAGGGAGCTGGGGAACGTTTTGGAAGAAAGCGAGGTGGTAAACTGGCCAAAGCGGGTATTATCCACCTTCTCTTTGTGCCTCTGGCTAGGACGGCTTCGGTGGCTCGGGTTTCGACACATTGCTGGGTCGGAGACCTCGACGCTACGGCGGTCTGCTGCGGCTCGTAGAGCGGGAACACTGTCCAGTCTTAGAAGCTGTGCAAGGCTGGGGAGCTGGTGGTGCTGCCTTGGTGGGCTGGGCTGGTCCAGCCTTAGCATGACGGCTAGCGGAGGAGCTGGAATGCTTGGGCAGGAAATGTCGCATTGTCTGTGAGGCCTTTTGCGCCTCAGTGAAGCGTTCTGTGAACCCAACCACAGAGGGACCGAATAATCCTGAAGGCGACATGGGCGCGTCCAGAAAAGCGGTCTTGTCCGAGTCTTTCATCTCGGTTAGGTTGAGCCACAAATGGCACTCCAACACCGTCAAGTTGGCCATGCATCTGCCAATCGCCTGAGCATTGGCCTTGGTCGCGTGTAGGGCCAGGTCAGTGGCGCCGCGCAGGTCCTTCAGGGCCTCGGTATCAGGGACAGACTCATCCAGGGAACGGAGGAGTTTGGCCTGGAAGATCTGAAGCACCGCCATAGAGCCTTTGACTGCCATCCCCTGGCGGAGGGTGAGCAAAGGTGTGCAGCGACGGCTTCCTCGAGATGAGGAAGAGCGTGATTTCCTTTTTCCTGAGCGCCATCGACCACCGAGAGCGCGGGATAAAAAGAGGATTTGGCGCGAGATGAAAATGGCGCCTTCTACGACTTGGATAGTTCCTCGTGGACTTCTGGGAAGAAGGGAGCGGGTTTTTGAGTGGTCAGGTGGCGGCGGTTCTCGAAAAACCACTCGTCCAGCCTGCTTCTCGTGGGCTCCTGGGGTTGAGACCAGTCAATACCGAGGTCGTCCGCGGCCTTAGTGAGCAGGCGCATAAGCTCAGCGTCAACTGAGGTTTTGCCGCCCGAGGCAGTCCGCGTCGAAGTAGCGTGCTCCGAGACGGTGTCCGACCACCTGCTTTCAGATGCAGCAAGCGAAAGGCTGTCATCCTTCTCCTCTTCCGGTCCCGCGAAAGAAACAGTAGCAGCTGCCAGACGAGGGGAGCTGTGCTGTTCCTGACACATGACAGGCGATGGCCAGTCACGCGGGGAAATGGCCGGATCGAAACTGGCGAGCCGAGCCCGAAGGGTCTGCAGCACCACTGAGTGGTTGAGTGCGGCCTGCGCATGGTCTTGTCCGAGACATGAGACGCAGATGATGTGCCGATCCTAGTCCGGGAGAAAGCCTCTACACGAGGCGCAGGAGGAACGAGACATTTGCAACAACGTCTCGGCTCTTTTCGTGAGTGTGTAGCAACGGCAAACACACGGATTGGTATAAAGGATATGTGCCGGATGGCGCAGCTGGAAGGCAGGCTGAAGGAAGAGAGTCCGACGTCCTCAGGCTGCAGAGTTCCGCTGGGTGCATGTCGACGGCAGGCTTCAATCCAGAGCTCAGCGAGGTGATTCACTGAAGAAGAAATAATCTGATGAACCTGGCGAGACAGGGTCTCTTTATACCCTTGGCTATGCAAATTCTGCTGCCCCCTGTGGCGGGAATATTAGAGGGACCTGATTGGTCCTTCCCGCCCAGCGGTCTCGCCATAGGTTCCTGCAGTTGCAGCAACACAGCCAATCAGCACGCAGCTGCTTCCTGCTGCACTGCGTTTTACATGGTATTTTTAGAATAAAAATTTGCTTCAAAATCTCGAGGAAAGGAAATTCCCCTAGCGTTTAGCAAAACGCAATACGAGAGTACTCTCGAAAGGGAACTGTGAAATCGCCCCTTATACATTCATTCACTATTCGCTGCATTACTGCACTAAAATAGTCCACTTTAAGGAGGAGTGAATGAAAACGAGTGAGTGAATTCAGACACTGAGTGCGCTGGAAGGGCTTTTGCAAAGTTTGTTCTTGCTGTTTATTAGGCTAATCATTAAAAAAATTGCAAACTGACAGCTCCATACATCAATGTCATCATTTTGACACATCTATTTGAATTCATATCCAGTGTGTTGTAGCATCTTTGAATATGAAAAATATGCAATATTTTTTAAAAGGTTTCAAATGGATCTTTGGTATGGACTGCCCCATTTGGTAGCACTTTATAATAACTACACGCTATGAAGCATTAGTTAAAGGAACTGTATGTAAGAAATGTATTTCAATTAATCATAAAATGGCCCTAATATGTCAATAGACATTAAGAAATCATGTTAATTTCAAATACTTATATCACTGACAACAGTTGTCCGGCCAAGATATTGTCATTTTAAAATTGAAGTTGCAGCCCTCAACTGATGTTGATGTTGACATGTTGTGTCATGCCTGAAGCGCCGCCCTCCACCTATCTACCAATCACAAAGTCAGTAGTGTTTCTGCATTCGGGTTGCCAGCTCTGCTAGTTACCACAGCTGCAGCTACAAACTTTTTGGATAAACAATGTCTAACTTTACGAAACCTAAACAACCTCGATATGAATCAGAAAAACGTCGTGACAGTGTCCGAAATAAAACAAGGATTTGTATAGGAGATGCCTTTGAAAGATGGAGACGGCTGAAAACGGAGAAGAATTTGAAGAATGATGCCAACGTTGCTAATTTTCTCCTGGACAGGTAAGGTTCATCTATGTTTGGCTAACTTGTACTTAATGAATGTCATGTAATCTTCCACATCACATATTTTAGCGTTATGGACGTGTACCGCAGGGTAAGTAAAAAAATACAGCTGGTCGCTTTCACTTATAGCTTCAGCTAAATGAATAGCTGCATCTTTGAAATCTGTTACACATAGTGACTTAGGCTTGTGCTTCTACCGTTACAAGTTAGACTAACAGCTAACTTACTGTTCTAACAACCCACATGAAAAAAATACTATAGTATATTATAGTAAAATTACTCTAGTAAATACTAGATAGAATTTTGCTAGAATTTTGCTAGAATTTTGAACCGTCCTATAGTAAATATACTACAGTAAATTAACAAAGTGTAGTATATACTATAATATAACGTTACTACAATATACTGTAGCATCTTTACTACAGTATGGTTCAAAAACACTATAGTATTTACTAGATTAATTTTGCTGTAATTTTAATATAATATACTATAGTATTTTTCATGTGGGAATGTACTGTCACATACGAGCGTTCATATTTACGATTATATTTGGCTAATCGCCATTAGTAAATTTTTGCGATTCATAATTACTTCACAAAACATCGCTCTTGAAGCATAAACATAATAAAAGGAAAGAAAAAAAACTTACTGTGTACGACTCGTCACTTACGCAGCCTACGTTCCCGCTGGATTCTGCAGCCTATCTGGCAACCTCGAGTCAGGGGGGAGGGGTAGAGGGATACACCGCACTACAGTAATCCAAGTATGCAGTACCAGTTTTGGCCACAGTCCTACATACAGCTCCTTTAAGCATTAGTAAATAGTTAAATAGTAAATAGTTAATTCATCATTTATACATTTAACATTTCTTTTACATTTTATGCATTTGGCAGACGCTTTTATCCAAAGCGACTTACAGTGCACTTATTACAGGGACAATCCCCCTGGAGCAACATGGAGTAACATGGAGTAAAGTGCCTTGCTCAAGGACACACTGGTGGTGACCGCTGGGATCGAACCAGAAACATTCTGCGTATCAGTTTCATGGTTTAACCCACTGGACCACCATCTCACGTAATAAGTGTCTAAATGCGACTACAGAGTTTGACAATGATGTTAAGCGCTGAATAAGATGGTAAACTCATCTCTTTTTTTTTTAATAAAGCATTAATATACATTAAATGGCAGTTTATAAATACAGCTATAAATGCTTTATTCTTGATTTATAAACATATATATAATGTGTTTAATAATTGTATTTTCATACTTCATAAATGGTCAATTTATCATTTCTAAATTAAGAATTACATTATTTACAAACCAGTTATTTAGGAGTTGTCAGTGGTTCATAAGATAATTTATAAAGTGTAAGTAAAGGATTAATAAACTATGTACATTTATACATCTTATTATTTAGACATATAGTAATAGTTGCTCAGTGTGTTAATACATGCTTTATTAACATGTATTTCCACTGTAATTCATGATTAATTCAGGTAGTTATAAAACATTTAGTATTTGTCAGTTAACTCTTTTTGTGATCTCTTCTAAAGTGAGTACTATTTATTCAAATTCAAATTCAAATTTATTTGTATAGCGCTTTTCACAATACACATTGTTTCAAAGCAGCTTTACAGAAAGTGCATTTCATAGATGTACAGTAAAAAGATATTTATGCCTCGTAAAGCTTTTACAAAGGAGATTTAAAGGCTCAGTTCTCTTCTGAACATAAGGAAACAAACACAACAAAGAGGAATATAGCACATAAAAATATGTATTTAAAAATGCAAAAATGGAGACTGTACAACTAATAACTTAATATAAAATTTTAATTAAACCTCTTCAATGTCATAGAAAATAATATTCCTGGAGACCGCCAGAAAACGTAACTGCAGTCAAATGAAACTAAGCCTCTGCAATCTGATATAAAAATACATTTTTGTAAAGTGTAAACATTATAAAAATGTACCAGTGGATTACACTGGATTACAGGAGTGCCAAATTACAACAAATAACATTTAGATAAAACATAACCCAAAACATAACAAAATATTTTGCAGTGTCAAAACAGTACTAACTTTAAAACATTAGAGAACAGCCGTGCAGAAGAGAACTGAGCCTTTAGATATCCTTTGTACAAGCTTTACAAGGCATAAATAGTCCTCACTTTAGATGAGCTCACAAAAATAGTTAACTGACAACTACTAAATGTTTTATAACTACCTGAATTAATCATGAATTATAGTAGAAATACATGTTAATAAAGCATTTATTAACACACTGAGCAACTATTTATATATGTCTAGTTAATTAGATGTATAAATGTACATAGATTATTAATCCTTTACTTACACTTTCTAAATGATCTGATGAACCACTGACAACTCCTAAATAACTGGTTTGTAAATAATGTAATACTTAATTTAGAAATTATAAATTGATAATTTATGATGTTTGAAAATGCAATTATTAAACACATTATAGATATGCTTATAAATCAAGAATAAAGCATTTATAGCTGTATTTATAAACTGCTTAGTAATGACTATTAATGCTTTATAAATTATGAATTAACTATTTACTAATGCTTAACTAATACTTCATAGTGTGTGGTTATTATAAAGTGTTACCCCTCATTTTTGTGATTTATACGCCAAAATGATGTGCATATGATACTCAGTTTATAACGTGTATGCACGTAACCCACACCACTAAACCTACCCAATGGGGTGACAATGCGTATCATATGCACTTAAAAATTCATTTTGGTGTATAAATTGCATGATAAATACAATCCATGCTATATATACATGAGAACATGTTGAAGTGTTGGACAATAATCCAACCTCAGTTGTCATGAAGGGCAAAATTAGCTGTATAGACCAAAACCACAATTTGTACCAGACTGTAAACATGTTTTTTTTCTGCTGTGAAGTTGGGGATTTTAACATGAGCTCAATGAGATTCTGCTCCCTTCTGGAGCCTGTCTCTAGTGGCCAGTCGATGAATTGCAGTTTAAGTCACTTCCGTATTGCTTCAAGAGAAACTGGGGGAGGTTGCCGCTTGGTTTTGACTGAAAAATACATCGGCGATGACCAACAGCCAATGGGAGAGCAAGATACAGGGCAGCGGGAGGTTCAGGGAAGAGATGTAGACAAGAATATCAGTATTTGAATATATATATTAACTTTTCTATCAAACAGAAACAAAGCGCAAACATTTGCTTGACCAGCAGCAGACACATTGGGTAAATTATTTATTTACCTCAAACTCTTTTTGCAGAACACGCAATCCTTGCTCCCTGTGTCTCCCCAACCATTTCCTCCGCAATAATCGTTTTTCTTTTTCTCCTTTTCACTGCAAATCAGCGCACAGACAATTTGCATCACAAACTTTCTGCAGTTTATCATTTTAATAAATCCAGTCTGGCACGAGAACTCCGGTCTGATGCACGCGTGATAGCCTTAGGCTATACTTGTCACATCTCACGTGTGTTTGGTTGTCAAATGAGGGCTGTGTCCGAAACCTGGAAAATGCTGCCTTCGGAGGATACATTTCAAGGCAGGAAGGCACCAAGGCACGTCCAAATCTAATGTTCCATTTCATAGGTCCACTCAATACTGCGAACCGTCGCCATTGGAACACCTTCGGTGTGACGAATGTCTGAAGCCCTTATACCATCACGCCAATTGATTGGCTAATGACGCTTAGCACCGCCCCGAGAATACGTCACGTATGCTTCATATCAGTGTGTTAGACGTCATATCATCAGATTTTAAAGATGAAGGAAGCTACTACTCGAAGATAGGGAATGGCCGGAATCCCAGTGTCTCGTTCCCTACTCAGGGAACCAAGGTTAAATACTGACCGAGACGTTTCCTTTCATAGGTTCACTCAACACTGCGAACCATCGCCATGGGACCAATATACCATAACGCCTTCTACATATCTGAGAGTAGCTGGGAGACCGTGCAAACGTCCGCTCAAACAGATAACCTGGGAGCCAGGAGCCGTCTTCACGTATTTAACAAAGGTGTTAAGAGAGGGCAAGCCTGTCACAACACAAATTTCCTCCAAAGAATAGCCTCTTTAAAGAGAGCCTTATGACAACGCCATTCTTCTAGTTGAATGAGCATGACACCTTAGAGGCGAAGTGAAGCCACACACCTCATAGGCCGCAGAATAGCCTCAATCACCCAATGAGACATTTTTGCTTGATGACGGCAGCTATTTTGTTTACTGCCAATCACGCAAATAATTGTTCCAATCTATGCCACTGGGATGTACGGCTGACATAGATCTTCAATCCCCGAATCGGGCAAGACCAAGGGGTCATACATCGTCCCCCAATCTATGCGCCAGGAGAGGAAAAATCCTCCAAGACCACTGGCTGGGAATGAAAGGGCGTCGAAGAGACCTTGGGAAGATAACCTGGCCTTAGTCGCAAAAAGACTTTAACCAGCCCTGTGACAAAGTCTATACAAGGACTGATAGAAAAAGCCTACAGATCCCCTATCCTTATAGAGAGGACAGACCAACTCCAATGGCTCAAAGAGCCACCTGTTAGTCCCTCTAGGATGACAGAAGATCCCATGAGGGAACTCAGGCAGAGCAGAAAACCTAAGCTGTCTCGTCCCTTGCAGAAAACCAGGAGACCATGAGGTAACTTCAAAGAATCACCCCCCATCTGTATATACATGGCAGATATAGCTGCCACATAGACCTACAGAATGGTCGGAGCCGTCTCTGCCGAAAACAACTTTGTAAAAACTCCAGTATTGAACCAATGGCAATGAGCTGGATCTAGGTTACATTGTCTACACGGGTAAACGACTTCCACTTAAAGGCATAAGACCCCTCGTCGAGGGGGCTCTTGAGTTAAGAAATTATCTGTAATCTCTTTTAGCCGAGCGACCAGAACACCTTAATGCGCCCCGCTCAGGGCCCACACCCACAACTTCCAAAAAGTCCAGACAGGAGTGCCGGAGTCAGCAGGTTTGGACTGAGGGGAACCTCCCACAGAGGGCCAACTAACAGACTGACCAGGTCTGAAGCCCAAATGCAAGATGGACATTCATCACAAGGTGTTCCCATTTCAATGGTTTGCGGTGTATCGTTCCCTACTCAGGGAACCAAGGTTACATACGAAACCGAGACGTTAGCTTCACTTCCTGTCTCCTGAGATCCCTTCATCTGATTTTTGAAGGGAGCATAAATGTATTTTTTGGTGCCTTTGATATCCCACAATCCTGTGCTTTTCATTCTGTGACAGTTGAGCTGGAAAAAAAACGATGGCGTCCGAAAGTTGCGACATTTTTTTACCAACATTTTCTACTTTTGATATCATTTCTAGTGAGAAATTACTAATGTAGTAATTCAATATTTGTTTAGTTCTCACCAAAGCTCTCTCTATTTTGCTGTAGATCATTAAACTGTTAAACTGCCTCAGAAGTCTGTCCGAAATTAGTTTCGTGAGGTGCCTTCATGCACAAACGCTGCCTCACAAGCCATTGTCTGATAAGGCAGCGAGGCAAGGAGTCAGGCAGTGTGATACCTACTGTCCCCGATTCATCGTGCAGTGTGAACACAGTAGTGACTGAATGCTACTTTGGATAGTCATGCAGTGATCCACCAGTTTGAAAATCGTGCAGTGTGAACTCAGTATTATGTCGTTGTACGGGAAACGTACCCCGTATGTGATCCGATTCACTCATTCAATTCACAAAAAAAAATTGTGTCTATCGATTTTACTAAGGTAAATGTTAATAAAAATGTTTATACAGTATAATAATCACGAATAAAATGAGAATAGATTAATGCCAAGCAACTCTTTATATTTAAAGAATGGAACAACAGGAGTCGTTGAAATTATGATCTTGACAGGATTTTCTGGAGTGCTGGAGAGCTGGGACAGATACTGATCTTGACTCTTGTTCTTGATGATCTGGAGAAGGCCCTGACTCACTCGGTTTTGCTGCTGTTGAATCGTTTCGTGTCGCTGTGTTCAGTCACATACATCCGGTTGACATTGGCGCCCTATTTCACCATTGTAGCTAAAGTCGATATAATCATGAGCAAACCAGTACAACAGATTCAGGTCAGTATCTCAGCTGGGACAGTTAATTCAGGTTGCTCACCATGATGGGTTCCTGTACAAGATAAAGTGCCAATGACAAATATTTAAAGATTTTAAGTAATGAAAGAACTGCTCTATAATAACACGCACTATTGTCCCACAGGTTGTATGTGGGTTTGAACAGAAGCTCATCAGTGTGGAAAAAGAAACTGAACACATTAGAGCAAGTGGGACAGGACATGAATTGTATAATGTCTTACTCAAATTCAGATTTCATATCAAATGTTTAAAAGTATTACATATTTTTATTTATGCACTTGGCAGACTCTTTTATCCAAAGCAACTTACAGTGCCTTTATTACAGGGACAATCCCCCTGGAGCAACATGGAGTAAAGTGCCTTGCTCAAGGACACACTATATGTATATATATATATATATATATATATATATATATATATATATATATATATATATATATATATATATATATATATGAACACCCTGCTGTTTTGCAAGTTCTCCCACTTGGAAATCATGGAGGGGTCTGAAATTGTCATCTTAGGTGCATGTCCACTGTGAGAGACATAATCTTAAAAAAAAAATCCAGAAATCACAATATATGATTTTTTAACTATTTATTTGTATGATACAGCTGCAAATAAGTATTTGAACACCTGTCTATCAGCTAGAATTCTGACTCTCAAAGACCTGTTAATCTGCCTTTAAAATGTCCACCTCCACTCCATTTATTATCCTAAATTAGATGCACCTGTTTGAGGTCGTTAGCTGCATAAAGACACCTGTCCACCCCGAAACGAACTACTAACATGGCCAAGACCAAAGAGCTGTCCAAAAACACTAGAGACAAAATTGTACACCTCCACAAGGCTGGAAAGGGCTACGGGGAAATTGCCAAGCAGCTTGGTGAAAAAAGGTCTACTGTTGGAGTAATCATTAGAAAATGGAAGAAGCTAAACATGACTGTCAATCTCCCTCGAACTGGGGCTCCATGCAAGATCTCACCTCATGGGGTCTCAATGATCCTAAAAAAGGTGAGAAATCAGCCCAGAACTACACGGGAGGAGCTGGTCAATGACCTGAAAAGAGCTGGGACCACCGTTTCCAAGGTTACTGTTGGTAATACACTAAGACATCATGGTTTAAAATCATGCATGGCACGAAAGGTTGCCCTGCTTAAACCAGCACATGTCAAGGCCCGTCTTAAGTTTGCCAATGACCATTTGGATGATCCAGAGGAGTCATGGGAGAAAGTCATGTGGTCAGATGAGACCAAAATAGATCTTTTTGGTCATAATTCCACTAAACGTGTTTGGAGGAAGAAGAATGATGAGTACCATCCCAAGAACACCATCCCTACTGTGAAGCATGGGGGTGGTAGCATCATGCTTTGGGGGTGTTTTTCTGCACATGGGACAGGGCGACTGCACTGTATTAAGGAGAGGATGACCGGGGCCATGTATTGCGAGATTTTGAGGAACAACCTCCTTCCCTCAGTTAGAGCATTGAAGATGGATCGAGGCTGGGTCTTCCAACATGACAATGACCCGAAGCACACAGCCAGGATAACCAAGGAGTGGCTCTGTAAGAAGCATATCAAGGTTCTGGCGTGGCCTAGCCAGTCTCCAGACCTAAACCCAATAGAGAATCTTTGGAGGAGCTCAAACTCTGTGTTTCTCAGCAACAGGCCAGAAACCTGACTGATCTAGAGAAGATCTGTGTGGAGGAGTGGGCCAAAATCCCTCCTGCAGTGTGTGCAAACCTGGTGAAAAACTACAGGAAACGTTTGACCTCTGTAATTGCAAACAAAGGCTACTGTACCAAATATTAACATTGATTTTCTCAGGTGTTCAAATACCTATTTGCAGCTGTATCATACAAAAAAATAGTTCATACATAAAATCATACATATTGATTTCTGGATTTTTTTTTTTAGATTATGTCTCTCACAGTGGACATGCACCTACGATGACAATTTCAGACCCCTCCATGATTTCTAAGTGGGAGAACTTTCAAAATAGCAGGGTGTTCAAATACTTATTTTCCTCACTGTATATATGGCAAAGTAAGACAATTTTACATTGTTAAATAAAAAAACTCCAAACCTCCAAAGGCTGCTTGTCAGTATGAATGATATAAACCAACCCCATGTCTCTATGACATTCAGATGTAAAGATATCCCTCTGTTGATTTGGGTTGCTAGGGTGCTTGATAATGGTTGCTAGGGCATGGCTAGGAAGGGTTGATTGTGATTTGTGATTGGCTGTTGATGCCCCGAGTCAAACAAACCCACCCTCATGTTTCTGTGACACTTCTATCAAAATATACCTCTTTGATGTTTTTTAATGGAAGTCTATGGGATCAGTTGCTAGGGAGCTCTAAATGGTTGCTAGGGCGTGGCTTGATAGCTTCACCATGATCCTGAGATAGTGATTGGCTGTCTGAGTAAATTGAGCCCACCCCCTTGTCTCTGAGACACTGTGAGCCAGAGCTATGGTCAATACAAAATCCCTATGCAAGTTCCCATAGTAAGAGAAACACATGAGTTTAATGGGACGTCCCTCCCCATTATATGTCAATGGGGAAATTTGAGGAAATTTGGGGAGCTCTAGCGCCCCAGGGGTACAACTTATACCCACTTATACAACTTATTGCGATGTGTCTTCTGACAGAGGCTGCCAGCCTCTTCTAATGTGGTGACCCACGAGTTTCTACGAAATCCTCACTCGAAGGTATGACTTGTTAAAGTTCATCACAATGTTAAGTCAATGGGATTTTTCAGCTACTTTTTCGCCCCTGGGGCGAACATCGTACCCCCGATCCCTTAGAAAAGATATAGCATAGATATATTCCCGTATAAGCCAGTCGATTTGACGCCTCATTCATGGGTCTGTGACAAAAAATGTGGGAGGAGAAGCGCACCGAAAAAGTGTCCAGAAGGAAGAATAATAATTATAGTATATAGTATGATTGATCACTTTTGCAAGCATCTCTAATGACCAACAGAATACAGTCCCAAATCGCACAGCAGCATTTCTTACTCGGAGAGGTTTCACTTTCTTCGACATGGCCCATGTTTATGGACTCATGTTCAGGAGGATTCACGAGTTCTCTGAGGAATTTCTGATGGCTCAATTTGTTTGTGTCCTTCATGAGTTCAATGCTAATGCGGTAAGTGTGATTCTGGTCAAATTTCGATTGATTTGAGTGCTGTGTCACATAAATGCTTTCAAATTTTTTCAACCCTGAGTCAAAGGAAACAATGATGCGATCAGTGTTGCTGTTGTCTGAATGTCCTTTGTAATTCTCAGTGACATAAGTTGGCAGTGAGTGAGCTTTGTGCAGGTTGCCCACCTCATAGTATGGTAGTTTAGAGTAAGGAAGAAGACTCTCTCTGTTATTGAATTGGTGGAAGCCATAATCTCCATTTGCAGGGTTGCAGAGAGCATTCATACAACCATTGGAGTCAATCTGAACACATTCATGAACAAACCACCACAGCAAGTTCAGACCGTGTCTGGGAGGCGGCTGACCAAACTTGGAGTCTCTCAGTTGAAAAATATCATTCAGGGTCCTCATGTTCCTGACAAATCTGCTGGAAAAACACAGTGCAATGTAATGCAATATTCAGTATGTTATAATATAATATTAATATATTATTTTCAATATAAAATATGCAATTACTGAAAAACTGCACAATCATTCCTTTAAAGCTACAGGTCATCATTTCTTTTTATTAAAAATTATCCAAAATAAATGTTTGAGCAAGTACATAACCAGCCAGTGTTCAAAACGATCTCCTTCCCTAATCTCGATTCACAACAGTAAGCTTGTAATAATGTGTTATAATTTGAGTGGTACGGTCGTCTTTTCATCATTTCGTCACGTCTGTATACATAAAGGAGTCCGGGCTTGTAGGCTATATCGTGTGTGTGGATGCTGCAGGTGGCGGATCGTTTGTGCTCTCTTCTTACAGCAGATGGCGGCTTGTATTCCAGAAAGTTCAAAACGACAATCATCGTTGATAACTGGTGTGTTGATAGACAACCCACACATAAAACATTAGATTCATCCGCGCTGAGGAGCCGTGCCGATGCACAACCCACGTAAAGAAGATAACTCTGCAAATAACTGCAATTTCAGGGTTCAAACAGAGATGGGGTCAAAAGAGTAAAACTTACAAACTGCAGCTTTAAATCAGTTCATTTCATCATTAGTTAAGTCTGCAGAATTGATGCACCTGTTCTTCATCCCCTGGGGCCTAATATATAATTATATATTTGAACTTGAAGTGAGCATTCCCTAAAATCCACGCCAATGTAATTTTTTTAAATAAAAAATCAGTTATGAAAACATAAAAAAAAAACATTAAAAAAGTGCTTAGCACCCCATCCTTGTGGCAGAGAATCAGAAGCAATTCTTGCCGCTCAACATTTGGTCGTTGACTGGTGCTCTTTTATATGGCAAGCCATTTTGACTTTATTCATTCCCAGGATATGAATTCTTGATATCAACAATTCAATTTTCACAAGTTAAAATGCTAATTGTTGATTTCAGAAATCGGTTATTAGTAACAGGCAATTTTTTACATCAGGATTTACATTTCCACTAGTAAAAATGGGAATTCTAGATACCAACAATGACGTAATTATTTACAGAAATACAAATTCTTGATATCAAGAATTCAATTTCAACTAGTAAAAATGACTAGGTTACTAATGTAACCCCCGTTCCCTGAAGAAGGAAATCGAGATGTTATGTCAGGTGACTGACGAATTGGGATCTCTCCTGAGAATGTGTTAAGTGTCGCCCAGCCCGCAGCTCTATTAATGTCAGTCAGCGAGGCGTTGTGCGCTGACCAGGTGTGGAGCTAGGGGGTGGCCTAAGCTTGGCCATCCCTTCAGCCACCCCGCTGACAACTGCTGTGTCTGTATCTTTTTCTCTTTTTTTACTTTTTACAAGAATTGCGTTTATAAAAAACGCAGAACCGTCTCTTTAAGACCACAAAAAAACGGGAGACTTTTTATACGTGCACACCAACTTCGCCTCAGAGCCAGATGCAAGGCAAATGAGTGAAGGTGTCGAATGAGCTTCAGCAGAACAACAGTGAACTGTGAACAGTATATATAGCCTATACGTTAATATTTCTCAACTGGTGAGTTGCAAGACTGTTTTGAGTGAGTCACATTGTGTGCAGTCAAAGAAACAATAACAAATGTAATTCTCTGTTCTTCCGATGCCACTTTAATTTTGAAAGACGTGTGTGAAAACTCATGACACTTCTATCAGATGCTGAGAGAAACGTGCAAAAATTGTGTTTTCACTAGTTAAATGTCACTATATATGCTGACATTCAAATTCAGTTGTTGAAATCAATAATTGATTTCTTACTAGTTGAAATTCCTATTTCACATATCAGGAATACATGATAAAGTAAAAACCTATAATTTTGATATCAATAATTAATCAATAATAATTATGTGGTTACTAGTGCAAATGTCTATTGATATCAATAATTTGATTGTCACTAGTGACAATGTTAATTTCTGATATCAGGAATGTGATTGTTACTAGATATCTGAAATTATATTGATATCAGAAATGCTGATTGTTGAATTTGAAGGGCAGCCTATGGTGATATTTCACTAGTGAAAATGTAATTGTTGATAATTCATATCCTGGGAATGAATAAAAGTCAAAAAGGCTTGCCATACAAATGTCTGTTCTTGATATCAACAATTTAATTGCTACTAGTAAAAACATACATTTTTCAATATCAATAATTAGATTGTCACTAGTGACAAATGTTAATTTCTGATATGAATATGATTGTTACTAGTAACAAAAGCCTTTTTAGGTCTCTGAAATTATTCTCCTAATTATTGATCATGCATTTTACAATTTTTGAAATACATTTTCAGATATCAGAAATAACAAATGTAATATTTTGAAATACATTTACAGAAATCAAGATGTAATATTTCAACTAGTTAAAAACTGAGTTCTTGATATCACAAATTTATGTTTTTCACTAGTTGAACACACACACATATAAACACATTAAAAATGATACGCCTTACCTTGTAGTGATGCACCTTACTTAGATATTTGGCACTGTCTGCCTCGTTTATATGACATGACAGCAATGCTTATGTGCTGATGTCACTGCACTCATGACAGGAACTACTCTATTGTAAGTAACAAACATTAGTTGTCCTACAGGTTGTACATTTGTTTCTATTTTGACTAACAAAAACTCATAATACGGAAAGTGAAACTTATGCAGAAACACATTAGGGACCGCTCATGACATGATTTACATTAAAGCTACTTTATAATAAACTATAATGACTCATAATCAGATTTCATATTATAGTTTTACCTTATGTCTCCCTAAATATTCATCTACATCATTGTAATAAATCATTAAGAGAATCAAGTGATAAACATGCAAAGCTCAACACCATATCTTACATTTATAGAATAATTATATTCATTTAATTCATTCATTATATAATTAATTAAGCATATATTTATTATATTTAAACATACTTATCATAGATTATGTTCATTTAGAAACCTAATAAGCCATTTGTCCAAATGAAGACAAGCTGCAATACACAGCTTCATAATAATCACAATAAAAAAATAATTAAAAAAACAAACAGCATGAAAACTGTCTGTCACCCCTTATACCCTCATTCACTATTCGCTGCATTACTGCACTAATATAGTCCACTTGTAGGAGTGAATGAAAACGAGAGAGTGAATTCAGACACTGAGTGCGCTGGAAGGGCTGCCGCTTTTGCATAGTTTGTTCTTGTTTTAACAGGCTAATCATTTGAAAATGTGCAAACTGGCAGCTCCAGTAGTAATGAAAAGATTTATCTTGAACTCTGTCATGGAAACTAGTATCTTTAAACCTTAATTAAACTATTTAATAATCAATTAAAAAGCAATTTATACTTGTGTATGATTTTACGCTGTACCCACAGTGGACCAGCGGTTTGGGAAATGGATGGATGATTCAGCTGTAGGCGCCATTTGCAGGGTTGCAGCATACAATTATATGTCCATTGGAGTCATTTTAAACACAAACAAACCACCACAGCAAATTCAGCCCGTTTCTGGGAGGAGGCTGGCCAAACCTGGACTCTCTCAGATCTGACAAATTATACTGGGTTCTCATCATGATCTTGACAATTCTGCTAAAAATATGTAAAGAACAGAACGTCTCGGTTACGTATGTAATCCTGGGAGAGGTTACGTCAGTGACTAACAAATGGGGGTTTCGCTTAGAAGCCTATCATCTTCGAGTATTAGAAAACGAGCCATTGACAATGAAATGCCATGCGTCTGCGGAATTTGCATAGCGTAGCTCCACCCCACCTCGTCGGTGTATAAGTAAGTACACTGGCAATCTCGCATTGTTACCTGCTGAGGAGCCAGCGGTACTGCAGAAGTGGCAGAGGGACGTAACGTCTCCGTTCCCTTTCGTTCAGTCACTCCGAGTAACGTCAGTAACTAACGAATGGGGGTCCAATCTAATCACGCCACTCAGCTGTCTTCCAGTGCCCTGCGTAAGTGTGAGTTCCCTGTCATAAGACTAGTACGGACGAAGGACTCCTACTTAACACAGGAATACAAAGGTACACTGGGAAGCATATTCCACGTGGAAACATGTACCACTGCACCTGCCCGCAGGGAGGACTTATGATGTACGCTACTGTGGGCGTGTTGTCTGACCGGACTAGCACGTGTTGACCCCTGAGCAACGCTCGGAAGCGGTCCAGGACGAACTGTACTGCCAGCAACTCGAGGCAAGAGGCGCTGGGGTCCTGTCCAGGAGCCTGCGGCAGCATGTCCATTGCATATGGCACCCCAGCCCGTGGCAGAGGCATCTGTTGATACAACAATATGCCTGGAAACTCGTTCTAAGGGCACTCCGGCCCGTAGAAAGGTGATATTCGACCACAGGGTGACGGTCTGACAGCAGGCCGAGTCACTGGGACCTGGAGCATGCCTGACTGCCTTGCCCATCTCGGGACTTGATCGTGAAGCCAGTGCTAAAGCGGTCTCATATGAAGCAATCCAAGCGACATGAACGCAGCTGCTGATGCCATATGCCCCAAGAGCCTCTGAAACAACTTCAGTGGAACCGCACTCTTGCTCTTGATTTGACAGAGGCAAGTCAGCAGTGACTGTGCGTGCGCTCGTGAGCTGCGCGTACATGGCGACCGAGTCGATTTCCATACAGAGAAAAGAGATCCTCTGCACTGGGGAGAGTTTGCTCTTTTCCCAGTTGACATGAAGGCCCAGACGGGCAAGGTGCTGGAGCACCAGGTCCCTGTGTTTGCACACCTGATCTTGAGAGTGACTCAGAATCACCCAGTCGTCGAGATAGTTTAGAATGTGAATCCTGTGTTGCCGGAGTGGCACAAGGGCTGCCTTGACGACCTTCGTAAAGACCCGAGGAGACAGGGCTAACCCGAATGGTAGAACCATGTACTGTATGCTGCCCCTCGAAAGCAAACCGTAGGAACGGTCTGTGTCGAGGATGAATGGAGACATGAAAGTACACATCCTTCAGGTCGATTGCTGCAAACCAATCTGCTGGACGAACGCATTCGAAAAGGCGTTTGGCTGTGAACATCTTGAACGGAAGCCTGTGAAGGGATCGGGTCCAGGATTGACCGTAACCCACTGGTTTTCTTGGGTACAATGAAGTAGGGGCTGTAGAAGATGGACTTAATTTCAGCTGGAGGGACAGTCTCAATTGCACCCTTTGCCAGTAAGGTAGCAACCTCATGACAGGGGCATTGCCACCCACCATGATATAGCGGATTCCCCGGAAGCGGGGAGGAGACCGTGCAAACTGAATCGCATAGCCGAGTCTGATGGTTCTTGCGAGCAGGACAACTTAAAACTCAGCTCTTCCGTGAGCACTTAACCTCATAAAAAAAAACACACTTTCCTTTCCTCTTTCTCTTCCTTCTTCCCTCCCTACTCTAGCCTGTGCTACACTGAGCAATGTACACGGTCTCAGAATTTCAGGCTCTTATTGCGCTTCTCGACTCTTCATGACCAATCGCTTCATGTACCCCCAAGTTGTAAGTCGCTTTGGATAAAAGCGTCTGCTAAATGCATAAATGTAAATGTAAATGTTTCCTAGCAACATATTTTCTAAATGAAAAAACGTCAACCAAAAAAGGTAGTGTGGTGCGCCTCACGTTTTCGAACCTGAAAAACGCGTTCTGTGTGATCGGGGCCTAACAATGCACAATGGTGCATTTGTAATGCAAAGAAGGATATTTTTAATATCAAACATACAATTACAGAAAAACTGCAAAAAGCAAATCCAAGAATGAACGTAACAAGCACTAAAACCAGCCGAACTTCAGTTGAATCAGCTCATTTCCTCCTTGAACTCTGCAGAATTCAAGATTTGAGTGAATTTGATGGGGTTTATGATGGGGGTTTGATGGGGAGCTCAGCTCACAACTAGCATATTTAAATCCATTCAGCAGATTTTCTCTCAAAACCAGCAGAATAAAATGTTTTGGGTCCTAGACTAAAACACATCTGCAGACATTGATCACTTACACAGAAATACAAGTAGAAAGATCACTGATATTATATTCTGTGTATCACTGTTCATACTCTGATAGTGCCTTTTGAGGGTGGAGCAAAGATCTGGAAACAGAAACTGATGCTGCTCAAAATCAGATAAATGCATGAGCAGAAGAACTCTGACAGGCTAAAGTGAGTTAAGTGGAATTAGTTTGGTTTAAAATTTGCATTTTAAATCTTTTATGTTCGTTGCTTCCCTTTTAACACTAAAATCATAGTTTGTCCCATTAGAAATACTCAATAAAGAACCAGCCCCGGTCTCCCTCACAATCTTTTTAGGCATACCTGTTTTCAAAGGCATCTGATACACTATATTGCCAAAAGTTTTGGGACGCCTGGCTTTACATGCACATTAACTTTAATGACATCCCATTCTTAATCCGTAGAGTTTAATATGGAGTTGGCCCACCCTTTGCTGCTATAACAGCTTCAACTCTTCTGGGAAGGCTTTCCACAAGGTTTAGGAGTGTGTTTATGGGAATTTCTGACCATTCTTCTAGAAACGCATTTGTGAGGTCAGGCTCTGATGTTGGACGAGAAGGCCTGGCTCGCAGTCTCCGCTCTAATTCATCCCAAAGGTTTTCTATCGTGTTGAGGTCTGGACTCTGTGCAGGCCAGTCAAGTTCCTCCACACCAAACTCGCTGTCTTTATGGACCGACGCTTTGTGCACTGGGGCGCTGTCATATTGGAACAGGAAGGGGCCATCCCCAAACTGTTCCCACAAAGTTGGGAGCATGAAATTGTCCAAAATGTCTTGGTATGCAGAAGCATTACAGTTTTTCTCCATTGGTTTGGCTCATTTCTTGAAACAGAAATTACATTCTCAAAATTGTAAGATAATTTGGCAAAACAGTCTTACAGTTCAGCACAACACTATAGCTCACTTGCAAAAGCTAATATCTCTCCCAAAACTGTTCACTCATGCTTCAGAACTAAATTAATTTCCCATATAAATAGTCAGTGCCACGAAAATGGCAAAGATCCTTCTCAATTGCTTTGGCTCATTTCTTGAAACAGACCGGACGTTCTCAACACTCTTGGTGCTTTTGCCAAAATAACGTGGATGGTTCGGCACAACACCATGGTTCACCTGCAAAAGCTCATACCTCTCCCAAAACAGTTCACTCATGTGTCAAAACTAAATTTCCTTCTCATTTAAACAGTCAGTGCCCCCAAAATGCTTCGTCC
Organism: Romanogobio albipinnatus; assembly: GCA_023566225.1. Classification (NCBI taxonomy): domain Eukaryota; kingdom Metazoa; phylum Chordata; class Actinopteri; order Cypriniformes; family Gobionidae; genus Romanogobio; species Romanogobio albipinnatus. The sequence goes on along the minus strand of CM042241.1, from coordinate 63,061,886 downwards.
CTTTGGCAATGTGTAAGTACTGCAAGTCAAAATGTTTAGATGTTTTGTCACTATGGCAGAGGACCATTGAAATATCCCTCATGTCCACCTTTCAGTCTTATTTCAGTTTTTTGTCTAGCTAACAGAATACAATTGTGTATAAAACTGAAAAAAAGAAATAGGATTTTAGGGTAAGAGTAGCCTCCAAGCTTTGACATCACACATTGCACTCATACTGCCAAGGAAATTGTAACTATTATTATTCACACACATAAAGTAACTTCCATACATCAGAGTAAAAAGAAAATGTATACAGCGTAATATACTGTAATATAAACACACAAACAAAAAAACAATGAAAATTACCATCCTCACCCTCCTGGCCATCCACACGCTGCTGTTCTCAATCTTACTATAAACACTTGTAAAATTTCTGCTTTTCTAATGATATAATCTGGGTTTTATTTTTTTTCAGAGATATTGTTAGAGTAAAGTATATGAATATATTGACCAAACAGTACACACAAGACAAGTACTGCATATTGATGAAAATATTTATTTCTCTCCACATTTGTAAAATCATTCGATTCATTCATGCATTTTCAAAGGTTTGTTTTTTATATCTGCTGAGGTTGGGCTGAAGTCTCTGTCCAGCCTCTCTCAATGTTAACCCATGGGTACTCAGTAGAATCGCATCTGATAAATTTGGTCCCCGTCTTCTTTGGCCACATCCTCCTCCAGGTCTACCTCTTCCCCTCTCTACCCCTCTCTTCCCCTCTCTACCCCTCTCTACCCCTCTCATCCCCCCTTCCCCTCTCTACCCCTCTCATCCCCCCTTCCCCTCTCTACCCCTCTATTCCCCTCTTTACCCCTCTCATCCCCCCTTCCCCTCTCTTCCCCGATCTACCCCTCTCATCCCCCCTTCCCCTCTCTTCCCCTCTCTACCCCTCTATTCCCCTCTCTACCACTCTTCCTCCATGGACTCCCCCTCTCATCCTCACTCTTCCTCTTCCTCAAGCAGGCAGTTGCCCTTGTTCATTTACTTGGCCAGGTGCCTCCATGTACAGAAATTGTACTGGTCCTGCATGGTCAAGCTCTTTACATATATGTTTGGTAGCATTCACAGTCATGGACAGCACCTGTCTGGTAACTAAACATACCATTTGATTGGTCATCTGAGATATGTGAAAGTCCTCCTTCGTTAGTCAAGTTCTAGTTTCACCTGACTGTCAATTGCTGTAATAAATTTATCAAATGTTCCAAGGGATTCATATATGGTATTCGTGGTATTATGTTCTTGACTAATTTTGACAATTGAACAGACTATTTTGCATGTGATGACTTATACAATGAAATGACACTGATACGTTTTGGAGAGAACGACCATTAGACTGAGAATCAAACAATCAGTTTAGATCAACAAGATCTATTCACTTGCAAACTGTGTTAAATGTAGGCTACCTGTACTTAATCATTTGCAAAGATTTACATTGAGACATGTACTTAGACATTTGCAATTTGATGAAATTAATGAGAAATGCTATTCTGTTGTGAACAATTGCCAAGTGGTTTGGAGATTTGTCCATGTTGTTTTGAGAATGTAATTTCTGTTTCAAGAAATGAGCCAAACCAATGGAGAAAAACTGTAAGAGTTCCTGTCACTGGTACTAAGGGGCCAAGCCCAACCTCTGAAAAACAACCCCACACCATAATCCCCCCTCCACCAAACTTTACACTAGGCACAATGCAGTCAGGCAAGTCTTGTTCTCTTGGCAACCGCCAAACCCAGACTCGTCCATCGGATTGCCAGACAGAGAAGCGTGATTGGTCACTCCAGAGAACACGTCTCCACTGCTCTATAGTCCAGTGGCGGCGTGCTTTACCCCACTGCATCCCACCCTCTGGTGTTGTTGACCGCACATCACGCTTGGCATCGTGAGCCACTGGTTACACCCAGTACAAAAAGGTTCAGGTCAGTATCTCAGCTGGGACAGTTCATTCAGGGTGCTCACCATGATGGGCGATTGTCTGAGAGAAAGAGCCAATGATGAAATATTTAAAGATTTAAATAGTAAAACATAAATGGATCCAGTAATGAAAGAACTGCTCTACAGTAACACGCACTGTTGTCCCACAGGTTTGAATGAGTTTTGAACAGAATCTCATCAGTGTAGAAAAAGAAAGTGATGCAGGAACACATTAGAGCAGGTGGGACAGGTCATGAATTGTATGTCTTACTCATATTCAGATTTCATATTAAATATTTAATTCCATTATACATTATTCACATTAAAACATATTATAATGTATTAAGATTTAAAGTTCACAATATTAAACATATTGTTGGCACTTTTGGCAAAGTAAAAGACAAGTTTACATTGTTAAATTTAAACAACTAAATCACACAAACACAAGTCAATGGTTTTTGGAGTTTTAATACTACGCAAGGTAATACATTTTCTGTTTGTATATCAAAGAATAAGCACATCAAATATGAAATTAAATTACTATAAATCAGGTCGTAACCACTGAAGACATGATTGGAGTGTCACCCAGTATTCAGAGTAATATCAACATTAAGATTTATTCCTATAGTTTTACATTCGGTCCTTCTAAATCATGAATATTTATTTACATTGTAGCAATGAATCATTAAAAAGAATGCAGTGATAAACATGCAACGCTCAACATTGCATTTTGTTCTATATAATAATAAACATGTAAATGTATTGAATTTCTTTCATTCCAATAATAAACTGACCCCAAAGGAAACAAACTGCAACATGCAATCTCAAAATGAGCTAGAATAACAAACAGCAGTGGACGAAAACTATTTCATTTGAAACCATAAAAAGAAAATAGCAGCAATAATGACCAACAGTACAATTAAGGCACAAATTAGCGCGCAGCAGCATTTCTTACTCAGACAGGTTTTCCTCTGCACTGGCTGAGGTGTGCGTGAGGGACATGGTCTTGTTTGGACATGATCTGTGTTAAATATGTTTATGGACACTTGTTTAGGAGGATTTACGGGAATCCTTGGAAGGATGGGTTCTCCAAGGAATTCCTGACGACTCAAATTTTTAATGTCCTTCATGAGTTCAATGCTAATGCAGTAAGTGTGATTCTGGTCAAAATGAACTTTATCTGAGTGCTGTGTCACATAAATGCTTTCAAATCTGTTCCACCTTGAGTTAAATAAAACAATGATGCGATCAGTGTTGCTGTTGTCTATATATCCTGTGTAATGCACAGTGACATAAGGTGGCAGTGAGCCAGTGGTGTTCAGGTTGCCCACCTCATAATAGCAGAGTTTAGAGTAAGGAAGAAGTCGGTCCCAATTATAGAATCGGTGGAAGCCAAAAGCTCTATTTACAGGGTCGCAGAGAGCATTCATACAACCATTGGAGTCAATCTGAACACATTCATGAACAAACCACCACAGCAAGATCAGACCGTGTCTGGGAGGCGGACGACCAAACCTGGACTCTTTCAGATCAGACAATTTATTCAGGGTCCTCATCATGTTTCAAATCTGCTGAAAAAAAAAAATCAATCAATTAATAAAGAACAAAATCAATAAGACAAAATACAACTTCTCCCGTGACTTGGCCAGGATGAGCCAGTTGTCGAGGTAGTTGAGAATGCGAACACAGAGCTCCCTCAGAGGAGTTCTCAGCAACCTTCGTGAAGACGCAAGGCGACAGGGACAGCCCGAAGGGGAGGACCTTGTACTGATATACCTGTCCCTCAAACATAAAGTGTAGGAACGGTCTGTGTCGAGGGTGAATTGAAACATGAAAGTACTCATCCTTCATATCGATCGCTGCAAACCAATCTTGGGGACGAATACATTCGAAGATGCGTCTCCACAAAAACATGAGTTTGTGAAGGGCCCGACTGACACGCAGGTCCAAGATTGGCCATAACTCACCGCCTTTCTTGTGTACAATAAAGTATGGGCAGAGATGTATAGTAACGAAGTAGAACTACTTCACTACTGTACTTAATTACTAAAAGGCGGTATCTGTACTTTACTAGAGTATTATTTTTTTCTCCTACTTCCACTTTTACTTCAGTACATATTTTCGATGAGTTTAATACTTTTACTCCGATATTTTTTTTATGTGCTGCATCGTTACTTGTTACAATTATAAAAATCATTCCATTCCAAAACCACATTAGCCTACCACTGCCAGAACGGTAGATGGCAGTTTGATGAAGCTGGCACATCATTGAGCGAATCAAGCGATTAAGAAGACCGCGCGTGCTCCCGTTCTGCCTTTTGATCAGCTTAAAAGATGGACGAACCAAAAACACCACCTTCCACCCCTTCAACTTCAAGTGATCGTGGCTGTGAGAGTGAGGAAGGAGACCACCCCTGGCCCTACTTAGAGTCCATGTTCTTATATATCGGAGTGAAAGATAATTCATATAGAATGAAGTGCTTACTCTGCCGCCCGAAAGGTTGTGAAAAAATAATGGCCTTCAAAAATTCACCGTCAAATTTGAAAAAACATATCAAGGTATGTTACAAATATCATCACAAATCACACCAGCTTGAGCTATAAGTAAACCCTTTTGCTAACTAGCGACATGCTGCGGTGTTCACATAACGTTAACTAGCTGGCTATCATAAAGGCTGTCACGCAGCGCGTTAAATGGTGTTTTTGACCCATCATCACTAATGTCAACTTTCTCTTATTTTATGACATAGCCTACTGTTGCCAAAAATAAATCGTAGAGCATGTCTCCTTTGGAGCTGCTTAATCACACGGCCGTTTTTATAGTGTAGTAATGTTTTATAGGTTAATGGTAGTATAGATTGACACTGACAACTAATGCAGGAGTTTTCCTGCATTGAAATGAACACCTCTTGAAATGAGAATATAAGTGTGCTTACCCCATTTTTTTAAGTAAGAGTGGTTAGTAAGATTTAATCTTGATGAACTACAATATTTTCAGGTTATTTATATGACAATGTGTAGAAAAATTACCTAAAATCACCTAACAACATTGTGATTGTCATTTAGGTTAATCATTTAAAATAATAAAAACAATATGATGTTCAAACTTTTGACTACTTTCTTTAATAACTACATAACACAATACTTGTACTTTTACTTTCAGTACTTGAGTAGTACATTTTAAAATAAAATTTAAAATAAACTACTTGCAATACTTAAGTATAAAAAATGTTGAATACTTTAGTACTTCTACCTAAGTGTGGTGCTTAAAGAGCACTACAACTTCTACTCAAGTCTGGGTCTCTAGTACTTTATTCATCTCTGAGTACGGGCTGTAAAACCGTCTTCATATCGGCTGGTGGGACCAGCTCTATCGCATCCTTCGCCACTGCGATTTCTGCACGCAGGACAGGAGCATCCTTGTCCGGAGGGACTCTGGTCAAACTGAATCGCATAGCCATGCCAGATAGTCCAAATGAGCCAGCAAGACAGACTGGAAAGCACTATCCAGGGTTCCAGATGCCGGACAAGCGGGGTCAGCAGGACTTCCAATGTACCTGCAGTGGGGCAGCGTGGTGGAGCACAGGGGTCCAACCCGGAAGACACAGTGTCCCGGAGTGGGGACTGAGTGTGCAGTGGAACACTTACCTGGTTCCACGAGTTTGCAGGGGGTGCGCGAGAAGGCATCGCGTCTTCAAACTTCACACCACTACTTGATGGCGATCAGAAAGGGGGATGAGAGTGGCAAGGCACAGCTTTGCACACTGCCATCCGCACCCTCTTGGGACATCCTCTGGTCGTTCTCAGGTACACCCGCTGCACAGCCTTACTGTGACCGGCTCCACGCTGCCGCTTAGGTGGAGGCTGCAGCTGAGGCCATGCTGGAGCGGAGGTGGAAGTCGCAGGGGGTGCCCTCAGCGACGAGCAGGCCCGGGACAGGATGTGCTTGATAGCCTCCATCTTCTTTTGTGTTGCAGAGAACTTCTGGGCAAAGTTTTTGACTGCGTCGTCAAAGGGAGAGCTTTTTCCAGGTTTGTAGAACACTCGTAGTAGATGATTGCAGGTCAGAATCAACTAAACGCTTGGCTCCAAAGCAAAAGCTTAAATGACCGCATGCTGCATGCTACCTTATAAACCCGCTTTGCGGGCATGGTTCGCAATGTAAATCTTGCTCGCCAATGTCCATTGGCTTGTTTTGTTTACACTCATAGGAAATTGGGCTCTCAGGCGTGATCTAAATTCGTCAGTCACCTGATGTAACGCCGAACGTGACTGACTGATAGGGAACTATAATTCTTGATATCTGTATGTGACGAGCAGCGAGGCTGAGGGACCGTGAGAGCGGGAGGAGGCCGCGGTCATTAGTGATGATGAGCGCCAGCTGCGTGCCGTCGGCCTCGTGTCACACGGAGGATCATTTATTTTATTAAAGACTGATGAATGTTTGCCGGTTCCCGCCTCCTTCTTCCCTGAACCTACATACTCTGTTACATTGTAATTGTATTTTCACCAGTTAAATGTCATTATAGACTGCCATTCAAATTCAATTGATTCAATTCAATCAATAGAATTTACTAGTTTCAAATATCAGAAATACAATTCTTACTAGTAATTTTTTTTTTATTTTGATATCAATAATGACTTACAAAGAACTGAGAAAAACTGATCCTCCAAAATTATTGCAGCGAGACGAAGGGTTAATCTGTAGTACACTGATCTACCGTTTCTGTAAAAGTGTAAACACAGTTCAAAATCAATAAACACACACACACAAATATGTACTGTATATAAAGTATATATAAACACATTAAAAATGATACGTCTTACCTTGTAGTGATACACCACTTAGATATTTGGCACTGACTGCCTCATTTATCTGACATGTCACTGCACTCATGACAGGAACTACTCTATTGTAAGTAACAAACATTAGTTGTCCTACAGGTTGTACATTTGTTTCTTTTTTGACTAACAGAAACTCAAAATGCGGAAAGTGAAACTTATGCAGAAACACATTAGGGACTGCTCATGACATGATTTGCATTAAAGCTACTTTATATTAAACTATATTTTCTTTTATTATTTATTATTAAAAGTCTCACTCATATTCTTGTTCAAGTTTTACCTTATGTCTCCCTAAATATTCATCTACATCATTGTAATAAATAAAGAAAATCAAGTGATAAACATGCAAAGCTCATCACCATATCTTACATTTATAGAATGATGAGCATATATTTATTATTACATTTAAACAACTTATCATAGACTATATATTTATTTAACATCCAAATAAGCCATTTGTCCAAATGAAGACAAGCTGCAATACACAGCTTCATAATTAAAAACAAACAGCATGAAAACTGTCTGTATTTGATATTGCCCCTTAAACCCTCATTCACTATTCACTTCATTACTGCACTAATATAGTCTTGAAGGAGTGAATGAATTCAGACACTGAGTTCGCTCGAAAGGCTTTGGCATAGTTTGTCCTTGCTGTTTTAACAGGCTAATCATTTGAAAATTTGCAAACTGGCAGCTCCAGTAGTAATGAAAAGATTTATCTTGACCTCTGTCATGGAAACTAGTATCTTTAAACCTTAATTAAACTATTTAATAATCATTTAAAAAGCAATTTATACTTGTGTATGATTTTACGCTGTACCCACAGCGGACCAGCGGTTTGGGAAATGGATGGATGATTCAGCTGCAGGCGCCATTAGCAGGGTTGCCAAAAGCTCCATTTGCAGGGTTGCAGCATACAATTATATGTCCATTGGATTCATTTTAAACACAAACAAACCACCACAGAAAATTCAGCCCGTTTCTGGGAGGAGGCTGGCCAAACCTGGACTCTCTCAGATCTGACAAATTATACTGGGTTCTTATCATGATCTTGACAATTCTGCTGAGAAAAAAAAAAGAAAAGAACTGGAACAATGGTGCACTTGTAATGCAAAGAAAGATATTTTTAATATAAAACAACTGCAAAATGCAAAACCAAGAAGGAACATAATGAGCACTAAAAGCAGCTGGACTTCAGTTAAATCAGCTCATTTCCTCATTGGTGAACTCATAATTTTATGGGGTTTTCAGCTCAGCTCACAACTGACATATTTACATCCATTCAGTAGACTATCTCTCAAAACCAGAATAAAGTTTGTTTGGTCCTAGAATATGACCAAAACACATCTACAGACATTGAGAATCACAGAAATCTTACACAGAAATATAAGTGGAACGATTACTGCATCTGCACAAAAACTGAACCTCTGAATCTTATAGTGAGTTGAGTGAGATAAACGGTTAGTCTGAGTAGGAGTAAAATGTCATACACTCTAAAAAAAAAAGGTTCCACATGGCACCAAAAATGGTTCTTCGTTGTAATCATAGAGGAACCACTTTTGGTGCTATATAGCACCATATCTTAACATGTTCCGTATATGGTAGCGGTGCTACATAGCACCTTAGTTGGCGGTGCTATATAGCACCTTAGTTAAAGAACCGGTGAAGAACCGGTGAAGAACCGGTGAAGAACCTCTGAAGAACCACCAAAGCACCAAAATTGGTGCTATATAGCACTTAAAAAGGTTCCCCTATGATTACGAGCCAAGAACCATTTTTGGTGCCATATAGATATACCTTTTTTTTTTAGAGTGTATCATCCGAGTAAAAGTCCAGATCGCTATTATGGCTAATTTGATTCTAATTCATAATTTATGTTTTTAAATAAATAAAAAGGTCTCTCAATAGGGATTATTCAATGCTCTCACCGTGTCTCTGCTTTTGAAAAAGATTGTTGTATCCAGCAGTTCCTTGCATGGAGCAGCTTCCACAGTGTCTCGTGTGAGTTCAAAGTCACTATAGACGCTCCTAATCTGGTTTTGTAACTAGAAAGCAATAACAATCAGCTATATGAACGCATAACATGAATCCACCCTTCCCTGCAGAAGTGATGGGAGCATTCATACTCTGATAATGCCTTTTGAGGGTGGAGCAAAGATCTGTAAACAGAAACTGATGCTGCTTCATATCCGATAAATACATGAGTAGAAGAACTCTGACAGGCTAATGTGAGTTAAGTGGAATTAGTTTGGTTAGCATTTTAATATTTTCTGTTTGATGCTTCCCTTTTAATCATATTGTTTGTTTTATCAGAAATACTCAATAAAGAATGAAAATTCTGTCAACCAGCCCCAGTCTCGCTCTAACTGTATCATTGTAGGTATAACTGTTTTCAAGGGCATCTGATATTACATAGCCATCCGAAAGAGATGCATTTACACACATATGCACACGCACACACAACATTTTGAGGTATGAGTTTCCAAAGTCATTTTATTTCAAACCAAGCCAGATAAATCACATATTAGAAATGAAAGGAAATCAGCAAGTGAATCAAAATGTGTGATTATAACAGAAAACAAAACCTCATTTGCTGAAATCACATGACTTGGGCAAGTATGTGATCTGATTCACTCACTCGATTCACTCGATTCACTAATGCATATTTTAATCAGCTCAAGGTAAAATATTTTACAAATATTTATACAATAATCACAAATAAAATGAGAGTAGATTAATAGCAAGCAGCTCTTTATATTTAAAGGAGTCGTTAGACGGCGTCTGATAATGACTCTGAAATGGGACATGATTGTCTGGAGTGTAGAAGGGCTGGGACCGATCTAGACTCTGTAATCTGACATGATTTTCTCGAGTGTTGGAGAGCTGGGACAGATACTGATCTCGACTCTTGTTCTTGATGATCTGGAGGAGGCCCTGACTCACTCGGAAGGTTTTGCTGCTGCTGGTTAATCGCTTCGTGTCGCTGTGTTCAGTCACATACACCCTGTTGAATCTGCCATTGGCGTCCAGACCCACAATAATGCGATCCTTGTTACTGTCGGGAGTATTGCGACTGTAATTGGCCCTGACATAATTTGGGAGCTTGTCTGCTCCTCGGTTGCCCTTCTCATAGTATGGGAGATTTTGAATGGGCACAATGTGATGTTTTGTAAAGCCAAATTCTCCATTCTGAGGCCTGAACCTGGGGACGATTTCACTATTGTAGCTGAAGTGGGGTTTTTTTGTTTGTTTTTTTGATTGAAGTTTATTTCGAGCAAAAAAAAATAAAAATAAAAAATAAATATATATATATATATATATATATATATATATATACATAGAAAAATATAATAGCTTAAGGGAGTGGAAGTACGAACTTATTTACTTCCACCCCCAATTAATTTATATTACACCATATAGCTGCTGTCATTGTCTGTTAAATTACTAATCATTTATGTGTTATTATAATATTTTATATACAAAATACCAAATTACATTATGACTATCTCAATAAACACAATAATGCAATGTAATAATCCTGATTAACATAATATACAAATATATCCCGGTATTATAATAATCATGGAATACTATATAAAGTATACCCACATCGTATTATATTGTTAAATCACAGTTATATAATAACAATAATAACATTAATAACAATAATGACAAAAATAGTAATTACAATCTCCACTACATCACAATAACAATAACATTATTACCGGTGCATAAGTCTATGTATATGAGCAAACCAGTACAACTGGTCCTGTCCTGTCTTGTGTAGCACATGGGTGTTTTGTTATCTCATTATTGGTTTCATTTGCCCCACCTGTTGTTCCCTCATTACCTGCCTGATTTGTCCCCTTTATAAGTTCCTTTGTGTGTCAGTCTTGGGTGGATCATTGTATTGTCTACGTCTCCTGTGAGTTTCCCTTTTTGGTATGTTTAAGTTCTATTTGTTATTTGGATTGTGGTTTTTGTGTTTGTTTCTTTTTGTAAATGAATCACTTTTTCCTCTGCACATGAGTCCTCCCCTCCATTTTCTTTCATTTGTATGTGACAAATTCATTCAGGGTGCTCACCATGATGGAAGTATAATTATATTATAATTATACAATATAATGAATTGAATAATGTCTTACCCAAATTCAGATTTCATATGAAATATTTAATAGTATATATTATTCATATTAAAACTATTATAATTTATTAATATTTATAGTTCACAATATTAAATATATGTATGACACTTATGGCAAAGTAAGACCATTTTAATATTGTTAAACAAAATCACAAGGTTTTTATTTTTTAGTTGTAATACGTTCTTTGTTTGTATATGTCAAAGAATAAGCACAACAAATATTAAATTACTATAAATCAGGTCGTAACCAAAGAAAGACATTGATTGGAGTGTCACCCAATAATCAGATTAATATCAATATTGATTCTTATAGTTTTACATCTGGTCCTTCTAAATCTTGAATATTTATAAATAATGCAGTGATAAAAATGCAACGCTCAACATTGTATTTTGTTCTATATAATAATAAACATGTAAATGTAGTTAATTTCTTTCATTCCAAAAATAAACTGATACAAAGGAAACAAACTGCAACATGCAGCTTCAAAATGAGCTAGAATAACAAACAGCAGTGGATGAAAACTATTTAATTTTAAACAATGAAAAGACAATAGCAGCAATAATGACCAACAGTAAAATCAAGACCCAAATCAGCACACAGCAGCATTTCTTGCTCAAACAGGTTTTCCTCTGCACTGGCTGAGGTGTGTGTGGCGGCCTTTCTTGGACATGGTCTTCGTTAAATATGTCAATGGACACATATTCAGAAGGATTCACGAGAATCCTAGGAAGGACAGGTTCTCTGAGGAATTCCTGACGGCTCAAATTTTTAATGTCCTTCATGAGTTCAATGCTAATGCAGTAAGTGTGATTCTGGTCAAAATGAACTTTATCTGAGTGCTGTGTCACATAAATGCTTTCAAATCTGTTCCACCTCGAGTTAAAGGAAACAATGATGCGATCAGTTTTGCTGTTGTCTATATATCCTGTGTAATGCACAGTGACATAAAGTGGCAGTGAGCCAGTGGTGTTCAGGTTGCCCACCTCATAGTAGCAGAGTTTAGAGTAAGGAAGAAGTCGGTCCCAATTATAGAATCGGTGGAAGCCAAAAGCTCCATTTACAGGGTCGCAGAGAGCATTCATACAACCATTGGAGTCAATCTGAACACATTCATGAACAAACCACCACAGCAAGATCAGACCGTGTCTGGGAGGCGGACGACCAAACCTGGACTCTTTCAGATCAGACAAATTATACAGGGTCCTCATGTTCCTGACAAATCTGCTGAAAAAAAAGTGCACTTGTAATACAATAAATGTTATAATATTATGTTATTTAATATAAAATATACAATTACAGAAGAATAGCCAAATGTAATACCAAGAAGGAATATAACTCAGTTTGTCATCATTCAGATAATTTCATCATTAGTTAAGTCTGCAGAATTGGAACGCTTGAACGTCTCCAGATCAGCTGGACCACCTGGGGATGGATTCTCCACTCTACGGGAAGTGCAGGCTATTGTGAGAGCTCAAAGTGGCACGAAGTGTGGCGCCTCAGATGCTTCAGACTTCATAGGAGATGGCGGGTGAGTTGTGACATGCAACAGGAGCATAGAACACCTTTCCAGTTGATGTACACAATAGTCGCAGTGTTGTCCTTATGGACCAAATACATTTGCTTTTTTTAGGCGGCCCAGCGCAAGATGTACTGCTAACAACTCGAGGCAATTGATGTGCAAATGAAGTTGGGGACACGTCCAAATCCCTGAAATTGCCTGCCTGTTGTACGTGGCCCCCCCAGCCGATGGTGGAGGCATTCGTGAAGACAACAGCATGCCACGGCACTCCTGCCCTTAGAAAAGAAGGGTCCATCCACAGGCTGAAAGTTTGGCGACAGGTGATTGTCACCCAATGTGTGCCGCGTTGCCACACCCATCTCAGGACTCGGTAGTGACTCATATGAAGCAAACCTTGCAGTATGCACAACATATGCACAACATAAACTATTTCAGTGAGGCCGCTGTCCTGCCTTTGAACAAAGTCCCGACTGGCTGAGGTGACTGAGCACTTTTGCACTTTTGAATTTTGCAAGTCCCTGTGTTTGCACAACTGCTCTCATGAATGGGCCAGTATAAGCAAGTCGTCGATATAGTTGAGAATGCGTACACCGTGTTCTCTCAGGGGAACAAGGGCTGACGATGTGACACAGGGAGATAGGGACAGCCCGAAGGGGAGGACCTTGTACTGATATACTCAACCCTCGAATGAAAAGCATAGTAACGGCCTGTGCAGAGGGAGAATTGAGGCATGAAAGTACGTGTCCTTCAGGTCGATCACTGCAAACCAAACCAATTGAAAATTTGTTTCCGCGTCAACATTCGGAGTCTGTGAAGGGCCAGATTCGGAACTCACAGGTCCAAGATTGTCCATAACCCACCTATTTTCTAGGGAACAATGAAGTTGGGTCTGTAGAATCCTGCCTTCATATTGGCTGGAGGGACCAGCTCAATCGTGTCCTCCACTAGCAGGACTGCGATCTCGGTCCATAAGACAGGAACATCGCTGCTCTGCACAGAGAGGAACTTGATGCCCATGAACTTGGGGGATCACTGGGCGAACTGATGGCATAGGGTTAGGTTAGTCTGATGGTATGAATGAGCCAGCAGGACGGGCTGGGGAGTGCTATCCAGGCCCCAAGAAACCGTACCAACAGAGTCAAAGGAACCACAGATGTACCCGCAGTGGGGTAGCGTGTTGGAACCCAGGAATCCAAATCGGGAGGCTCCATGGCAGCCAGCAGTGGGGTTTGAGTGTGCAGTGCAACATTTACCTGGTTTTGGTTGGGCAGAGGGAGTGTGAAAAGGCTTGGTTGCGTCCTCAAACCGCCCACTGCTGTCCACTAGCGAATGAGAGTGGTGAGGCTTTTCACCACCCACTGCTCCCTGAACCCTTTTGGGGCCTAGAAATGGAGCAAACTGTTTCCTTATTGACAATTTGGGAACAGAAATAAATCAAAACAAAACATTCTTCACCCGGCCCTCCTCCAGGGGAGGGAGTGATGTGGACACCATCTCCCGAAGAGCTGCTCCCTCCATCTCTAGGTTGCCGATCTCAGGACTTGCTCTTACATTTGCCACCTGGTTTGGCGGGAGCCTGTCTGTGACCGGCTCCATGCCGCTGCTTGTGTGGAGGCTGCTGCTGAAGCTGGGTGGGAATGGGGGAAGTCGCAGGGGGGCGCCCTTGGCGACGAGCAGACTGGGGGCTGCAGCCAGCAGTCAGGTGAAGGCAGCTGCTGTCTGCCAGGGCAGGATGTGTTTTATTTAGCCTGGGAGACTGGGTTATCCCAAATATCGGCCAGGCACAGCCAGAGATTGTGTTCCTGGACCACAAAAGTGGACATCGCCTGATCCAGAGAGTGCGCAGTGACTTTAGTCACCCATAAGGGGATGTCGGTCACTGCTTGCAGCTCTTGCATGAGGCCTGGGTCAGAACCACCCTCGCCCACCAGGTGGAATCGAGGGTGTGATAGGGGAAGCAATACCAGGTCGGTTTCTGGCAGTAAAAGGTGTCATCATGACCTAGTAAGCTCCTCATGCATTTCCGAGAAGAATGGAACCGGGGTGGGACGCTGAGAACCAGTCATCCGACACTGCAGCCCAGGAAAGCATAGCCATCAGCTCTGGGTCCGACTCGAACAACGCTACCATCCCCGTAGGGGGCAACACGGCCTTATCCCCGGAGAATCTAGGCTCACCCTTCAATGCAGCGATCAACATCTAGTCATCGTGCAGAGCCCCGAAGGATACGGCTGGTACACATATTTTAGACAGTGTGCTAGAGGGGGGGAGGGGCCCATGGAGGTTGGTTCCTTGGGGGGAAGCCTTCACTGTAATCCTCAGGTCCCCCACGCTATTTACCTGGTGGTCAGGAAGGGTAGATCAAGGAATAGGCAAGGGGACTCCACCCTGTCAGAGGTATTTGAGTCTGGACCGCAACACGAGATGCAGTGTGCACTGTCTCATTGAAGACTCAACTCTTACACAGGGTGAATGAACAGCAACTCAATAGCTGTGAAAACAGCTGTTTTTATAATGCTCTTAGAGAATACGACCACAGCTGTAGTGCCATCACCCCAACATCGACCAAGCGGCTTCTTCCCTGAAGAACTGGCTCATTGAACTCACTCACAGTAGATCAGCAGAGCAGAAACAAATGAGCCGTTGTGGGGCGGAATATCAGATGCAAATCTTGCATGCCAATGTGCATTGGCTTGTTTAGTTACTCTTGAAGTAGAATCTTTTCTTCATTCATCATAGAAGAAATCGATTGCAACTTCAACACCATCGACTCACAGAACCGTCAATACTGCATCCGGATGCTCGTTCAATGGCTGAGGCATTGCAAGTATCGTACAATTAACTAACTAAACAGAGGTTTAGTATAAGCTACAGAACCCTTTTAATAAGGTGCTTTGAACTAAGAAACTTGTGGTTCTGTGTTCAGATGGTTGAATGAGTCTTTTCATAGCTTCATTCCTCTGTTCTGTTTCCGGATTCATTCACTTTCAATTTTATCCATTTATGCGTGATTGCGTGTACGTGTTCGGGATTTAGTTAAATAAATCTTTTGTGCACATTTTACACAAGTTTTTGATTCTGGTCCCTGCTTGTAAATTAACGTCCCTTTAACGATGAGATCATGCTATTGCTACATGCTAAGAGCCATTTTTCTGAATTATTCAAGATTTGAGCTTATTTGATTGGTTTTCAGCTCAGCTCACAACTGACATATTTACATCCATTCAGAAGACTATCTCTCGAAACCAAAATAAAGTTTGTTTGGTCCTAGACTATGACCAAAACACATCTACAGACATTGAGAATCACAGAAATCTTACACAGAAATATAAGTAGAATGATTACTGCATCTGTACAAAGACTGAACCTCTGAATCTTGTAGTGAGTTGAGTGAGATAAACGGTTAAAACGAGTTGGAGTAAAATTTCTAATTCATAATTTATGTTTTTAAATAAATAAAAAGGTCTCTCAATAGGGATTATTCAATGCTCTCACCGTGTCTCTGCTTTTGAAAAAGATTGTTGAATCCAGCAGTTCCTTGCATGTAGCAGCTTCCACAGTGTCTCGTGTAAAAAGTTCAAAGTCACTATAGACGCTCCCCTGGTTTATGTAACTAGACAGCAATAGCAATCAGCAATATAAACATAAACGAATACACCTGACCCTGCAGAAGAGATGGGAGCTTTCATACTCTGATAATGCCTTTTGAGGGTGGAGCAAAGATCTGTAAACAGAAACTGATGCTGCTTCATATCTGATAAATGCATGAGCAAAAGAACTCTGACAGGCTAATGTGAGTTAAGTGGAATTAGTTTAGTAAGCATTTGAAATTTTATCATTTTCTGTTCCTTTTAACACAATCCTATTGTCTGTTCCATCAGAAATATTCAATAAAGAATGGAAATTCTGTCAACCAGCCCCAGTCTCGCTCACATTCTTTGTAGGCATAGGGGGAGAGTGGGGTAAGATAAGCCATTTTTTTTACTTGCATGGTCCTGGAGAAAATTAGGCGGAAGTACTTTAGATATTTTCATTGTATCATTTTAAATGATCAGAATAAATCTATGACAAAGTGTTCTAAAAATATGGCCTGTGACTCAATTTACCCTACTTTAGGGGTATGTTGATCTGAGTCAGTGGGTAAGTTACACCATCTGGGTGTAAACGGACCAATCGGAATCAAACCCATGTGAAATTTTAAAGATAATTTACCTCTTTAAAAAACTAATGTAACAATCAAATTACCTTTTATATTTTCATAAAGCTTAGCGTAAAACCAACCAAATGAAGTTGGAATTTCAACATCTTTAATTGTTTGCATTTCTGAAACAATATGAACACCAAAGTTGTGAACTTCCAAAAAACAGACTAAACAGAGAATTTGGTGAGTAAAATTAAATAAAAACTGAATAAATGTCACTGAAACTAATGTCAAAGTTTCGTTTTTCTGCAATGTCGAACATGTTAGGCCATTAGGGACTACAGATGGAAATTTTTATATATATATATATATATATATGATATGATTAAGCATCTTATGATTCATATCAGATAAGGATTTGGTGTACCTGTGCATTGTTATCAGATAAAATATTTAAAAAAATGATAAACTAAACCAGTTTCATTACATTGAAATGATTCCAGTTTATAGAGATTTAACTTAAATTAAATCGATGGCTCAATTTACCGCACAGCATTTGGCTCACTTTGCCCATAGCTGACATTTTGAACAAAACTAGCTAGCTTTCCAATTCAGGCTAATATTTAGCGATAATACTATTTTAGCGATATGCTTTGCATGGTTTTATACATTGCTAAATCATCAATTTTTTTTAGACCTGGACAAATATGCTTTGATGTATCAGCATTAAATCTGTTATGCTAATATTTTACTTTTAAAAGATACAAACACAGTTTTTAAAGTAAATGGTTGCTTTCCACTCATCCCATGTGTTTCTCCTTTTCACATTCTGGCAGAAATGATGGTTGGTTCCAAAATATATGGTCACATGACAATAAAAGTGTACAGTTGCCAGGATAAAGAGGGTGAGTCAACTTACCCACTGGCTCATCTTACACCACTCTACCCCTAGCTGTTTTCAAGGGCATCTGATATTAGGCTATACATACCGAAATGCATTTACACAAACAAAAAAGAACAGTCCGAAGTATGAGTTTCCAAAGCCATTTTATTTCAAACCAAGCCAGAGAAATCACGTTTAATAAGAATGAAAGGAAATCAGCAAATGAATCAGAATTTGTGATTAGCTATAACAGGAGACATAACATAACAGTGAGAAGTAGCTTTTTGAAACTTTGAGTCAACTGAACCAATTGCTTCGCAAAATGAATCTTCGGAGTGCTCGAAACTTAGCTGGTTAAAGTCATGTAAATGCTTTCTAATCAACTTTCATAAACTTACATTTTAAAAATGTCTCGAGATTCATTTACAATCACATGTTTAATACATTTAATGCCACCCCATCCTCACACAACTGACATTTCAAAACAGCAGGATCATAGGATGTAACAAAGCCTTGTTTGCTGACCCGATTCACTCACTGGATTCGATTCACTCAATCGATTTGATTCACTCCCTCGAAAGATTAATAAAAGATTTCCCACACATCACTAATACATATATTATTCAGTTAAAGGTAAAATATTATATAAATACTTTTATAATAATCACAAGTAAAATGAGAGTAGATTAATAGCAAGCAGCTCTTTATATTTAAAGAATGGCACACCAAGAGTCGTTAGACGGCGTCTGATTATGACTCTGAAATGGGACATGATTTTCTGGAGTGTAGAAGGGCTGGGACCGATCTAGACTCTGTAATCTGACATGATTTTCTAGAGTGTTGGAGAGCTGGGACAGATACTGATCTCGACTCATGTTCTTGATGATCTGGAGAAGGCCCTGACTCACTCGGAAGGTTTTGCTGCTGTCGAATTGCTTCGTGTCGCTGTGTTCAGTCACATACACCCTGTTGAAGTTGCCATTGGCGTCCAGACGCACAATAATGCGATCCTTGTTACTGTCGGGAGTATTGCGGCTGTAATTGGCCCTGACATAATTTGGGAGCTTGTCTGCTCCTCGATAGTTCAGGTTGCCCACCTCATAGTATGGGAGATTCTGATCGGGCACAATGTGCTCATCATCTTCAATTCTGTTTTGGAACTTGTGAAAGCCAAAGTCTCCATTCTGAGGCGTAAACTTGGGGACGATTTCACCATTGTAGCTGAGGTCTATGCAGTCATGAGCAAACCAGTACAACAGGTTCTGGCCATGTCTCGGCGGCTGACCGAAGCCGGAGGCACTCAGCCGGGACAGTTCATTCAGGGTGATCACCATGATGGACGACTGTGTGAGAGAAAGAGCCAATGATGAAATATTTAACTAATAATAAAACATACAAGGAGCCAATAATAAAAAGTAAAAAAAAAAAAAAAAAATACTGTGCTTTCATTTCAGTAGTCATGCTATGACCATCGGGTGTAATGCATTATGTAATTTTTGCTGTAATTTAATATTTTCCCTTGAAAAAGTAAGGGATTATTTTTATTTATTAGGCTACTTCTCCAAAAGTTACTTCTGATGTAATTGCATTGAATACTGTATAGAACAATTATATATATAAAACAATAGTGGATTTAACAAAAATGTAACCGTGTTAATTGCAACATCACGTTTTATTTGAAAGAGCCGTTTCATGTCTATCCTTGTATTGTTCAACTGTTGAGGTTGATATGGGATTGAGGAAGTAATTAGTAATACAATACTTAAGAGAGTAATTAGTACAGTAATCTAATTACACCATTGTAATTAGTAGCTAGTAATAATAATTAGAGTAACGCCCTTAACGTGAATTTTACAAGTAAAAAATATTAAAATATTCCATGTAGACTCATTTAATACAATTGAGTGCTTTTTTACAATTTAATACAATGCACTATACAAAACCATAGTAAATTGTTATTTTCTACATACAATACAACTTTTTTTTTGTTTATATTGCATCATTAAAATTTAGACATTGTTGAAAATATTCTCTATCATGAAATTCTTTATTTAATGTGATCTTTTAAAATTTTAACTTTAATGATAACTAGAGCAGAAAATGTGAAAAGTCATTATTATGCGTGAAGGTTTATTTTCCTGCAGATGCAGAGGTGATATGTCTGCTTCTCAAAGTATATCCAAAGTGGAAGAGAAGCAGATGGGTATTAAGCATCACAAGCATTATAAATGTTTGAAAATAAGTTGTACCTTGTATGGTGAAGACTGATCCTCCAGATGTGTTGCAGTGCTCTGGTTATTGAGTTCAGAGGTGGTGAGGAGTTGAGGTGCTGCAGTTCATTTTAAAATCATTCCTTCAAGACACGCCCCATTTGAAAACGTCACAGCTGGGAAATAGAAACTTAACGTGTACTAGGTTTGTGGAAAACAGTATGTCGGATAATATTAGTATGCTATATGTCATATGACCCCACTGTATTGTGTTTAGTGCAACGCGAGGGATCTTGGAAAAAAGTAATTTTGCATTTTAAAAAAAAAAATTTTATGTACATTTGCACTATACTCTTTACTACAGACAATAAGAGCATATGCTATAGCAAACAGATCTTGTGTCAGTGTTATTGCACAAATAAAACACATTTACGTTAATAATATCGCTCAGAAAAATTGGCATTAGCTATGACAAATGCATCTGAATATATAGCCTATATAAATATATATTTTTTTAATAAAATATTAAAAAGCAGTTAATTGCAGAGGCAACATTTCGATAGCAATTTTAGTTTGTTTAAAAATTATAAAATTAATCAAACTAATAAATACATATTTAAAAGAAAAATAATAAAACTGACAAAAATATAAAAACATTCTATTTAAACTCAAATGAAAAAGTAATGTAAAAATGTGTTCTTAAGATGATAAAAATTACGTTCAAATCAATTCAAAACATACTTATTACTAATATAATAATAATAACTTGTGTGCATTGAGTTAAATGTTGTAAACTGTCAGCAGTCAGACAAAAAGAAATCTGTCAGGTTTAACTGTAAATGTGCAAGAGAATCATTCATGAGCAGATTATAAATGTATTTTACACTAATATGAGGAGTTTCAGAGTTAAAAATAAAGAAACTAAAAGGTGTTCAACACATTTTGACCAATGAACTTCAAAGACTTTTCCAGACACTCTCAATTAAAACTCATTTTATAGAGAATATGGGCAGTTTTCCACTGGTACGATACTGGTTCTTGAAATTAACTGATTTAAATAATTATACTTCTTATTGTAAACATTTCTCAAGGATGACAAAGTTGATGAATGTCTACCAATATTTATCCAATGAAATACTTTAAACAAAATAAAAAAATTCAGCTGCCTTTCTTGAGGAGGAAAACGTGTGTTTTCCTGTAAAAAGGGTGGCGGTCCTCCAGAGCACAAGGCAGGAAACCGAAACTTAGTATCCGCCATTCATGACCTCTAAGAAAAATATGCGAAATATGTAAAATGTGGCGCTTCATAATGACAGGCGTGAGAGACCTTTGAGTGTTTGACCGGTTCCTTTTCAAACCAGCTTTTATTATCAGCATCATCTGCACCACGACGACAGTCAAGAGCAATGATCTGAGCCGTCACACACAATGATCGGAGACCAAGAGAGGGACAACACGAACAGGACAAGGAAGAACGAAAACTTCAGGAATGACAGCCAAAGAAAAGAAATCAAATGACGACAGTTGTACAAATAAAAAGAGACTGCAAACAAAGAAAATAGAATCTGTAACGGCAGGAAGACTGTGAAATTAACCGTGAAACTGCCGTTTTAACGGAACAGGATGATGGGATACATGTATATAAAATTTCATTCAAGGACAATGAGCAAAACGCATCGTCTTTAGTATGGGAGAAAACAGATGAGTCGACGCTTCCCATATCAACAAAAAACAAAGATAAAAAGTCAAAATAATTGTGTTGAACCCTCAAACTACATCAAAATTACCATCATAATTATAACTCTAACTCTGTCAGTGTCATTAGAAGAATTGGTATTATTAGTATGAATATCTTACTTCATTATTTGATATATATACACAAATATCTGCAATGCTTTTGCATTGCTGTATCCTTGCCGTTTTCCCCACGCATGTGTTTAAGTACACTTGAAAATAAAATGCGATTTTTTTTCTTTTTTGTTTCACTGGAATATACAACAAACCCCAAATACGTTACTCATGATCACGCACGCACGCACACACACACACAGAGTAGTTTGAGAGTTCTCCCTTGACCTCACATGCCCATTTGAATACACTCACACACACGTTCACGCACTTGAGCGCCTCAGTTTGTGGACTGTGTTTTTATTGACACTTTCTTTTCCGTGGCTCTCCTGAAAGGCCAGCACAGTCCCTTGTGAGGATCAACAGATGCTGTTCTGGAGGTTAGAAACACACTCTTGTCAGTTAAAGTGATTTTAGCAGTGTTAGTACGGACATCAGGATGATGCTGACACAGTCCTCTCAGCTTCTAATGAGGACAATCCAAGTGTGATTGGTTTCAAAGCACAGAAATTATGAAAATTGCCATTATCTACTTGCCCTCGGGATATTAAAAAACCCATGATGTTGACTTTCTGTAGAACATAGGCTGTCAAAATGACAACTCAAAAGCACCATAAAAGTGATGCATACGACTTATATTTCATTATATCAGTAATACGCCATTTTACTGTGAGGAAGACACTGAAATTTACGCTGCTATCCAGTGATCGTCTTCTTTAAAAAAAAATGACTGAACGCCACTGGTTCTTGCGCCGTAATTCCTCACATCGTATAGATTCAGAAAGCTTGGAATATATAGCGTCACAAATCACATTCATGATACTTTTATCATGTGACAAAAGAGCTGCATGTTGTGCAAAGCAAACGAGGCTGCGAGTAAGCAACGGCAGATCTTTCATATTTATGCAAACTATTTCTTTAAAATCCACAAACCAAGGCGAGCTCTTAAACTATGTCTCTCACACAAAGAGCACTACAGCGCTTCTCTAGACTCGCTCACGCATTCGCTAATTCACACACTCACACACACGCACCAAACAGGCCTCTATATCCCCGGGATGTTTAAGAAGGTGACGTCCACAGCCTGAGGAAGACGTGAGGCGCGGGAAAGGGATTTGGAAAGTTGTGTTTTCCTAATGCTAATGTTTACTGAAACCCTATGAACCCTATGCTTTAATAATCCCGTGAACATGAGGAATCAAGAGCGACACACAGTGGGGCGGTGGTGGGAGAGCGTTCCTGAACCAATTTGGTGTGTCCCTTATTGTCCACTGAGTAGAGCACAGCTGGCGAAAGTGTGTCTTGATGTACTACAATACGGAAAAGAGAAGGGGGCAGCTGACTGAGCTTTCGTTTGTTTTGTTTTTTTCTGGGAAACAGGGAAAGTGAGGGTGTTGTGGGGCATGTGCGTGATTTGGATCAGAAGATATCCGGGCAGGAGTCCCAGCTGCCCTGTTCCTTGGCCTCCCAATATCCCCCTCTGTAGATGTTTGTGGGCTCTCCCGTCGCGGGGTCGACGCGTCTCTCGAACCACATCGCCTTGTAGTTGTCCTGGTGTCCGCCTGATCGAACACGGACATACAAAAGCAAACAAACAATCAATTAAAGAATAGTAGGGACACAAGGGTGCAAGTAACTCAACACAGCCTTTTCTACAGAACAGACGACTATTAGAAACTATTTCTAATGTAGCCAGGAGATTACAAGACAAACGTTGACTAAACTATCAAATCTAAACTTACACAAATCACCTACAATCTCTGATCTCTCAATCTACATTTACACAGCAGGCTGATAAACAGAGCTAAGGACAGTACATGGTCAACAGAAGAGAAAAAATACAGTGAAGAGGGAAACAAATAGCGGTAGAGTTTAGAGGTGGGTGGTATGACCAACATTTTCATCTCATGGTCCAAGTTATACAGTACAATGAAATATTATAGCAATTGTAGGATATATAACAATGCAGTTTTGATGGACATTGCATGATTGTGTTCATATACAGTGAGGAAAATAAGTATTTGAACTTATTTCCATTATTATCCTAAATTAGATGCACCTGTTTGAGGTCGTTAGCTGCATAAAGACACCTGTCCACCCCATACAATCAGTAAGAATCCAACTACTAACATGGCCAAGACCAAAGAGCTGTCAAAAGACACTAGAGACAAAATTGTACACCTCCACAAGGCTGGAAAGAGCTACGGGGAAATTGCCAAGCAGCTTGGAGAAAAAAGGTCCACTGTTGGAGCAATCATTAGAAAATGGAAGAAACTAAACATGACTGTCAATCTCCCTCGGACTGGGGCTCCATGCAAGATCTCACCTCGTGGAGTCTCAATGATCCTAAGAACGGTGAGAAATCAGCCCAGAACTACACGGGAGGAGCTGGTCAATGACCTGAAAAGAGCTGGGACCACCGTTTCCAAGGTTACTGTTGGTAATACACTAAGACGTCATTGTTTGAAATCATGCATGGCACGGAAGGTTCCCCTGCTTAAACCAGCACATGTCAAGGCCCGTCTTAAGTTTGCCAATGACCATTTGGATGATCCAGAGGAGTCATGGGAGAAAGTCATGTGGTCAGATGAGACCAAAATAGAACTTTTTGGTCATAATTCCACTAAACGTGTTTGGAGGAAGAAGAATGATGAGTACCATCCCAAGAACACTATCCCTACTGTGAAGCATGGGGGTGGTAGCATCATGCTTTGAGGGTGATTTTCTGCACATGGGACAGGGCGACTGCACTGTATTAAGGAGAGGATGACTGTGGCCATGTATTGTGAGATTTTGGGGAACAACCTCCTTCCCTCAGTTAGAGCATTGAAGATGGGTCGAGGCTGGGTCTTCCAACATGACAATGACCCGAAGCACACAGCCAGGATAACTAAGGAGTGGCTCTGTAAGAAGCATATCAAGGTTCTGGCGTGGCCTAGCCAGTCTCCAGACCTAAACCCAATAGAGAATCTTTGGAGGGAGCTCAAACTCTGTGTTTCTCAGTGACAGGCCAGAAACCTGACTGATCTAGAGAAGATCTGTGTGGAGGAGTGGGCCAAAATCCCTCCTGCAGTGTGTGCAAACCTGGTGAAAAACTACAGGAAACGTTTGACCTCTGTAATTGCAAACAAAGGCTACTGTACCAAATATTAACATTGATTTTCTCAGGTGTTCAAATACTTATTTGCAGCTGTATAATACAAATAAATAGTTAAAAAATCATACATTGTGATTTCTGGATTTTTTTTTTTTAGATTATGGCTCTCACAGTGGACATGCACCTACGATGACAATTTCAGACCCATCCATGATTCCCAAGTGGGAGAACTTGCAAAATAGCAGGGTGTTCAAATACTTATTTTCCTCACTGTATGTATGTATATATATATATATATATATATATATATATATATATATATATATATATATATATATATATATATACACACATATACATAATTAATTAATTATGTTATACATGTGTACATTAACAATTATATGAATACAAATACATACAAATATAAAGTTTTTAAACTAAATTACATATTTTTAAATAGTTATAGATTATAGCCAGTGCTCGATCACACTGCCCAGCTCTACTAGAGGTGAGAGATGGAGGGGCTGGAAGGGTTTTGGGTGGATGTTACTTGCTTTTGACCGGAGCTCCAAAAGGACCCTCCACTAGAGCGAGACAGAGCAGAAAGTGAGACAGTGCTCACAAATGCACAAGTCAAACACTGACCACACGACTGCCATTTTATAATGTGTGCGAGATGATATGGGTGGGTGTGTAATGTGTGCGCGATAATATGGGTGGGTGGGTGTGTAATGTGTGCGGTTTTATGAGATAATACAGTTTATCAGTGTATAAACCTTGCGTTTGTAATTGTTAACATTTATTAACACAAATTGTGGTTCTTGTGTTGATCGCAACAAAAAAAAAGGTTTTATTCTATATAGGCCATGAAGAAATATTGGTAGAGTTTAGAAGAACAAAGCAGAAGAATTGAGAAGTTTTTGGTGCCAATTACATTTACAATTTTAAAGAAATGTATGATCTGACCCCTTTAAACATGCAGCCCTAACAACGTTTTCACTTTATTGCGAACGATCTGGCTTTGTAACGATCAGCGTGAACTGTGTGGTACTTGCTTGAGTACGCCGGCGGATGTGAGCCGTGCAGTGTTTCAGCTGAAGTTGAAGATGGAGGGATGCAGGCAAAGAGAAGAGGAGTGAGAGACATGTTAGCATGCACCGGAGGAGTGAACTGAAGAAATGAAAGATTCATGGGGAATGGACTTCAACACTGACTGCAGTAATTTATGCATTCACACTGCCCACTAGTGGAAGTTAAATGTATGAATCTGATTGGATGTGCTTGTTTAAAGACCTATTATGCCCTTTTACAATGTCTTAATTTTGCTGTGAAGTCGACTAGAATAAGTTTTCATGCTTGAATGTACACAAACACATTATTTTTCATATATTCTCCATTGTTGCAGCTCCTCTCATCTAACCCCCTACTCCCGAATCCTACTCCCGTCAGAGTAGTCTCGCATAGCCAGATCTTCAGACTGACGGCAAAAGGTCTGGACTCCCTCGCAGCTTTCATTGGTCAAGGACCGCCCAAGAGGACATTTGACTGACATGTAAAGCAACCAATCACAGCTCGTTTTGTTCCGCATCATGTTTAGGTGTAAAAATGTAAAGTCCCTGCAATAACAGACCAGTGTGCATCTATAGATTATTAATTCAGGAACATTGTGCAAGTTTGCTGCCACAATGGAGTCACGAACTTCACATACTTTTGAAAATCCAGCGTTTGGATGATCGTGGAAAGCACTCATTGTCACGTGTGTAAACGCAACAGTTAAAAAACAGTTAAAAACGCAACACGCACGTCTCACGGACATCCTGTAGAATTCAACCAATCAGATGACGACTTTGAAACTCCTGAAGTGTTTCCAGATAAGTGTGCCATAGGGATCAGGCGTTCAGCCAACGGTCCATGGGCATCTGAGGCTGAGACTACACCTACCCCAACTCCACCCCCTGGATATTTCAGTGACTTTGTGTTTTGTAACTTTGCAGACCTTTTTAACGCTTAATCAGAGACATTACACACTAAAGAAAGATGAACATGTAAAAAAGCATAATAGGTGCAAGGAGAAGAAATTCAAATAAAAACTAAGCAATCAAACTAAGCTTAAACGACACTACGCAGCTATGGAATGTGTTGATTCTGCTACTTGCTTGAGAGCGAAAGATCGGAGGAAGTTTCGTCCGTGTCAGCTGATGGAGGGATAGAAAGATGGAAAATGAAGATGATTGGATGATAAACGTGAGAGACAAGAGTGATTAGGGAGAGGGATGGGATGGTACTTGCTTTTGTAAGTGGTCTCAGAGGGCTCACTGGCAATCTCGACTTCTTCAGCTGATCAGAGTTGAGAGACGAGCAGCCAAAAATTAAAAGAGGGGATGCAAATTAAGACAAAAACAAGAAAAGAAAGAATACAATGAGTGAATGGCATAATGGAGGCGGGGAAAGTGCTCCTATTAAAGGGATAGTTCACCCAAAATAAAAATCCTGTCATCATTTACTCACCCTCATACTCACCGCTCCATACCTCGGTATGACTTTTTCTTTAATACGTGGTACATAAAGAGTGCATTTTTAAAGAAAAAAAGCATTACAAAACTAGTTTGTCATAAAACTATATTATATATGTATATATAAAAAAATATTCTAATTACAATAAAATAAACGTTAAATAAACCTATTTTATTTCAGCTAGTTGACAGGGCAACATTTCCAAATTTCATGTAGTTTATAAAGTACTGAAATGTCAAAAGATGTACTAAAATAACCAATTTAACTTACTAAAATAGAAAATAAAGATACAAATTAATTTTGAATGTAAAAATAAAAACTATTATTTCAAAAATAATAGTATTTTACTGATACTAAAAACTAACACTGTTCAGTCCCTTTCACTGATTATATGGAAAAGCTCCACGAAAAAAAAAGAAAAAAAAAAAGTATTTAGAACAAAATGACAAAATATTCATTTTTAGGTGAACTACTACTTTAATAATATGCAAATAAGCACTATTACAGTGTGTGTTTGTGTGAGATGTGAGAAAACGCAGAAGACGACAATTAAAAAGAGCAAAGATAAAGGGAAAACGAAGTAGAACAGGAGTACTTGCTTTTTAGAGGCGAGTCAGATATGGAGTCCTCAATGAGAGCTTGAGGGAAAGACAGAGACAGGCACACGGGAGTGAACGAGAGACGCCGAGAAGGCGGAAGAAACGAGGAGAGACGTGTAGAAGGATAAATAAAAGTAGACTTTACCCCCATCTGCTGGCTCCTTGCCTTCTTCTGAAGGGCTTGCGGAGCGGTTGGCCTCTCGTTCTCTCTCTCGGCGGACGGTGCGCTGCTTCTCCTCCAGTCTTTGTTTCTCAGCGTTGGCCTCCTCCCAGCGGCCCTGCTCCATCAGACGCTGGTCCGGCCGCCTCCTGCTGTCTGTGGGAGCAACGCCCTCCTCTGACTCGTTCAACGTCAACGCCAGTGTTGAGAAGTAGTACATGTTTTCAGCGCCATCCCTGCATACACAGTAGAGAGAGAGGGCAGAGAATGATGGAGGAAATTGAGAAATTCCAGCTGAATTCAAACTTGAGCTCAAAAGAACACACACTAAATACTAAACCAAGGCTGCAACTTCACACGAATATTAATTAGGCAATGGCGAAGTTACTTTGTAACCTTCTTTGGAAGTCCGGTCATGTATTCAAACTAATATTCATTAAAGGAATAATGCATGCTCAACACAAGTTAAGCACAACTGTCAGGCAAAATGTTAATTACGACAAAAAATATATTTTTAATTGATTTTAAGGCAGAAAGGGGAAGCATATAATTTAAAAAAAGCATTTACATTATTCGGGAAAGTAATCAAACAAGAAAGAAAACCAGTTTTTCCCTGAAATTTGAATATAAAATAATAATAATTGCAAAATATTTATATTTCTAATTATTTTTTTTACTATTGCAATACTACAGTACTATAAAATAAAAAAACAGTATTTAATAATAATAATTTATTTTACTGAACAGTAAAATTATACAACAAGAGTCTGTAATTTCTAACCTAAAAGTTTCTGTTTTTGACAACAGATTTATAAACAATTCTCATAAAAAATTTTGACATTAAAAGTTCCAAGTTCGCAGCGCTTGCAGAGAAGAGTGTGTGTGTGTTTTAAATCTATTTGAAAATAGCATTTTCCTCCCTCAGATTTACAGAATTCATATGGGTCATACAGACATCTATATAAATACATAAAAATCAGATTCCTGATTAATGTTCTGTTAAATGTGTCTATTATTTGAGCAGTCATTTTTAGGGTTTTAGGTTTAATGGCATTACGCTGCCATGACAGCAAAGCAGTAAAATTGGACAACTTCCCAGAGAAAAGGTTGTGATTTCGCACTTAAATAATGTTATCATATTTTTTACATCTTGAGGCTATAATTTTGAAACATTCATTTTAGGGCTGTCACTAATGATTATTTTGGTAATTGAGTAATCAGTCAATTGTTTTGATTAATCAGACATTTTTTTTGTGGTAATAAAAATAGACCCAAGCAAACAACCTTTAAAATGACTTAAAAAAAATAAAAATTAATAATAATAAATATTATCTATATCTACACTCACCTAAAGGATTATTAGGAACACCATACTAAAACTGTGTTTGACCCCCTTTCGCCTTCAGAACTGCCTTAATTCTACGTGGCATTGATTCAACAAGGTGCTGAAAGCATTCTTTAGAAATGTTGGCCCATATTGATAGGATAGCATCTTGCAGTTGATGGAGATTTGTGGGATGCACATCCAGGGCACGAAGCTCCCGTTCCACCACATCCCAAAGATGCTCTATTGGGTTGAGATCTGGTGACTGTGGGGGCCATTTTAGTACAGTGAACTCATTGTCATGTTCAAGAAACCAATTTGAAATGATTCGAGCTTTGTGACATGGTGCATTATCCTGCTGGAAATAGCCATCAGAGGATAATAATAATATGTTACATTTATATAGCGCTTTTCAAGGCACTCAAAGCGCTTTACATAGAAGGGGGGGAATCTCCTCAACCACCACCAATGTGCAGCATCCACCTGGATGATGCGACGGCAGCCATTTTGCGCCAGTACGCCCACCACACACCAGCTGATTGGTGGAGAGGAGACTGAGGGATGATGCCAATCATATATATATGGGGATGATTAGGAGGCCATGATGGACAGGGGCCAATGGGCAAATTTGGCCAGGATACCGGGGTTACACCCCTACTCTTTATCGATGGGCATCCTGGGATTTTTAATGACCACAGAGAGTCAGGACCTCTGTTTAACGTCTCATCCGAAGGACGGTGCTTGTTACAGTATAGTGTCCCCATCACTACACTGGGGTGTTAGGACCCACACAGACCACAGGGTGAGCACCCCCTGCTGGCCTCACTAACACCTCTACCAGCAGCAACCTAGTTTTCCCAGTTGGTCTCCCATCCAGGTACTGACCAGGCTCAGCCCTGCTTAACTTCAGTGGGAAACCAGTCTTGGGCTACAGGGTGATATGGCTGCTGGTTGGGCAGAAACAATGCTCAGGTAGGCCGTGGCATCTAAACGATGCCCAATTGGCACTAAGGGGCCTAAAGTTTGCCAAGAAAACATCCCCCACACCATTACACCACCACCACCAGCCTGCACAGTGGTAACAAGGCATGATGGATCCATGTTCTCATTCTGTTTACGCCAAATTCTGACTCTACCATCTGAATGTCTCAACAGAAATCGACACTCATCAGACCAGGCAACATTTTTCCAGTCTTCAACTGTCCAATTTTGGTGAGCTCGTGCAAATTGTAGCCTCTTTTTCCTATTTGTAGTGGAGATGAATGGTACCCGGTGGGGTCTTCTGCTGTTGTAGCCCATCCGCCTCAAGGTTGTGCGTGTTGTGGCTTCACAAATGCTTTGCTGCATACCTCGGTTGTAACGAGTGGCTCTTCTATCAGCTTGAATCAGTCGGCCCATTCTCCTCTGACCTCTAGCATCAACAAGGCATTTTCGCCCACAGGACTGCCGCATACTGGATGTTTTTCCCTTTTCACACCATTCTTTGTAAACCCTAGAAATGGTTGTGCGTGAAAATCCCAGTAACTGAGCAGATTGTGAAATACTCAGAACGGCCCATCTGGCACCAACAACCATGCCACGTTCAAAATTTCTTAAATCACCTTTCTTTCCCATTCTGACATTCAGTTTGGAGTTCAAGAGATTGTCTTGATCAGGACCACACCCCTAAATGCATTGAAGCAACTGCCATGTGATTGGTTGATTAGATAATTGCATTAATGAGAAATTGAACAGGTGTTCCTAATAATCCTTTAGGTGAGTGTAAATATATATTTAAATAATAAGGCAATAAAATTTGGTTCAAATAAAGTATCAAAATTAATAATCATATGGTTTCATAGAAAAACTGTTAAAATACATAAATATGCATAATATTGACAATCAACTTATGTACATTATGTATTTTAACAAATGCCTGCAGAGGGTGCCAACAGGTGTTGTTATACTTTACAGCAGATCAAATCCTAAACGCAAAAAAGTATAACGCCTCTTGCAGTTCAAACCGTTTACGCTATGTCCAACGTCATTGTCGCCCCAGTTTAGCTTTTTTGTTAGTTGAATCAAATGGCGGTCAACCGGAAGCTAGATATTTTACTTTATAAAGTTTTAAATATGGATGTTTTTCTTACAAAAGTTTCAGAAGGCCTTTATTAACCCCCTGGAGCCGTGTGGAGTACTTTTATGATGGATGGATGCACTTTTTTGGGCTCCCATTCACTGCCATCATAAAGCTTGGATTAGACAGGACATTTTTTTTTATATAACTCCAATTGTGTTCATCTGAAAGAATAAATGTCATATACACCTAGGATGGCTTGAGGGTGAGTAAATTATGGGTTAATTTTCATTTTTGGGTGAACTATGCCTTTAATACTGGCCAGGCCACATTTAATTCAAATTCAAAACTTAATCTTTAATATTTGGCCACTTTTTTACAATAGAAATGCTACAGCCACTGTAATTTCTGGAACAGGAATATGTGGACATCAAAACAGGCAAACTCAGAGCGAAGGTTTAAAAAAGGTTTAAGAAAGGTTTATTTATCTGTGTTGGCGTAGGTTTAAAAATGATTTACCTTACAAATCTGATGAAATGGCGTCCATTGTGTTCCCAGTTGAACGTTATAAGCAACCCAAACTCACAGCGTATGCAGAGATGGAGTTTGAGATGTGTTGCACGGATGTAAATGATTATAGTTAATGTGGAGCAGCATGTACTGTACGGATGACGGAGACGCTCTGAGACTCACGTAACCTACACGCATGTAAATAATTAAAGTGCATATATATTAAAACAGGGCACACATTTATTTAATTCACAGCCTTTTTTAATGCACAACAGCAGTATGCTATTGTATGGTTTTTAAACGGTTAATACATTTTATTGCAGCCTTAGACTATCTAATAATGCGGTTCATAGATTCTCATCCACCACTTACGGTATTTTGCTGGTTAATCGACACGGCTAAATTGCAATCTAGGAATTTTTTATTTAATTGAGTAATCGTGACAGCCCTAATTAATATAATGTTTATGAATTGGCACCATTCAATTCCATTGCCTTACTGTAACCCAGATTTTTGCTTTTTTTTTTTAAGAAAAGGAGGGGTAAATGCTGTTCATTGAGCTCAATAGAATATTCTTTTAAATGTGCGTGTTTGGGAATATCTTACGGGAGCGGAGTCTTCCTCCACAGCTCTTTGGCTTTGAGTGTCTGATAGACGGTTTTCTGTCGGCCCTCGGCACCGTTCTCCCCCCCTCTGCTGCTCTGCATCACACGAGAGCATTCCATCTTCTCGTCCCACGTCCCAGACAGAACGTAGTGCGCTTTCCCATCTTTATCCGTCACAACCCCTGTGACCTACAGAGAGGAATTGTACAAGGAGGAAGTGAAAGCAGACATCAATTAGAGAAGGCAAAAAAAAAAATAAAGCAAGAAAATGTACAAAGGTGACGAAAGAAAGGGGACAAAACTGACACGTCTGCATTCTGGGAGGAAGAAGTCAGTGGAACAGCTGCTGACTCACCTTTCTGGCCACGTCTCTGGAGAAGTAGCTGTACGGGGCGAATTTGAGATGACAGCGATCGCCTGTTTTGTGGTTCACAACGTCTATTTCTCCTGACTGAATCGAGACAAAGACACAACTGAGCTTGTGTATAAAATGAAATGCCACACTATGGATATTGCAATTTAAGGGTAACATTTGTATAATAAAAATTAATTCTAGTGGCTGAAAAAACATGTATATTTTAAATGACAGATGAAAACATATAATTATCCACTGACAAGACCATCAGTTGATTTTGTAACCAACATAAATAGCCCGGCAGTCAAAGACTGATGCTGAGAATATGAAAATATATATGCCTAATTAAGTAGACTGTGTTCTCAACCTGATCTATCCAGAGTTTCCCAACAATGATATTGTGCACTGTGGTTGTGACTTTCTTCCAGGTGTAGTGATTGTTACTCTTCTCAAAGACACAATGAATAGAACCTGGAGAAACATACAAGCAGTTCAAAATGAGCTCTCAAACTCTTGCTTGAAGACACATTTGCAAGCATAAGACATTCAAGCATCCATCTTTTTATATGAACAAAGTATCATCAACTCATAAACCTCAGTATAGTAACTAGGGATGCGCCGATCAGCTCCGATACCGCCATTATTTGCCGGATCGGGTAACGGTCAGACAGGACCGATCCAAATCTGATACTGTGCGTATAATATTCTGTTACTGTTAAGCCCCAGTGCACCACAAAAACATTATAAAGCATTATCAACACTTCGTGCACTTTATTAAGTGTTCTGAAGCCATTCCATAGTTTAATGTGAGGTGCAGATGAATATTTAAGGCATTCAATTCAAGTTCACGTGAGCGCTTCCCTCCGCTGCGGCTGTCAGTCATTCTCCATTCAGCTTTAAACTGTGTCGTGTTCAGTTACGACCATGAACAAGATGAAACGCTCTCCAAGATGATTCAGTGTTCCTGTTATTATGCTTGATCTGTAGATAACGCTCTATGGTCACATAAAATGACTTTATCTGGCAGGAGTTTATTGCGGTTTCTAAATCGTGTGACTTTCTACCGGGTGTCTGTTAGATCACAACATAAGACTGGAGATTGTATTGTTCTTCACATGCACGGTGACTGAAATTTTAAAATGTTAAAAGAAAAGGCTCAATAAAATATTGCTTAGATACACTACGCATCGATATCTCTTCCCTTGTGTTTTGAACTTTTCAATGCGGACGGAGTGACTCCATGATGCTTCAAGCGCACAGGATGGGCATACGTGCTTTGTGCCGTTCCTTTCGTATTATAACACTTTTGCGCAATGAAAGATTATTAATAGCCTTTCTTGTTCTGCCATATCTATAATATGTTGCTGCCTCATTAAAAAAGCTGCGCTATACATTTAAAATAAATGTTTTTAATTTCTTTGCATATAAGCCCTATTTCTAGAAGTATATGTACTTGTTTTTCGTGAATGTATTTAGGGCTGCAACTAACGATTATTTTAATAATCAATTAATCTGTCGATTATTTTTTCGATGAATCGGATTAAAAAACCCCATTAATTTCCAATCCTTTATTCAGAAACAGAAATGAGTGCAAATTCACAGTGCAAAAAAATCTGCTACAATTGTGAAAGTGCACAGGTTGCTACAATAAATCTATACATCTTTTTTTTTTTTTTTTTTTTATTTAAATAAAGAAAAATACTAATCAGAAAACTTAACAGGATGCTAGAACTTGTGCTCTACACTACACTCAGACGCACACACTCAAACAAAATTTAATGGGTTTAGTTAAATTGTAATGCATTAAGAATTTCTCTAAAATGTCCAAACCCATTATATACTCCTGGAGAAAACATCTACTGTATTAACCTATTAATATGAATGATATTAAAGTTTAAACATGCAATATAGACAGATTTAACTGCTGTGACATATAAACAAATATTATGTAACAATTAAATAAAACTACTCCTCCTAAAGAAGAACACAATGTCTTATTTTCAATGAATGATATGCATTCTTTATAACAACATTCCTTATAGATGAAATAATTAATGTATAATAAATATAATGAATTCTTATTAAAACTAAAGAGGTGATTTTCTCTGTCTTTTGTTTAATTCTATGACTCTATGGCATCCTTCTGTCTCTAGAGACAATGGAGTCTGCACCTGAGTATTTATTTAATTGTGGGGCAATTGTTTTGATTTTCTGTATATATTATATATATATTAATTGTTTTGATTTTCGTCTCGTTTTTGTCTGTGAAAAATGTTTTTGATATTGTTGAATATTGACAAATTATTTGTCAACGAAATTAACATAGCAACAGATTGAAAAATTAATGGGCCAAAAAAGGCAAGTGAATAAAAACGTGTCTTTAGACTTGCAAACTATACCACCCCTGCTTTACTATTGTTATTAACAAGCTAACGCTAACTTGTCAAGCTGGATAACGAGTAAACAAGCACCAGAAGAGCTACTGGAGGGACATCACGCTCCTCAATTTCGAAACGGAACAAAAGTGGGATTTTGTAGTGACTTAACGTTCCCCTGCTGTTGAACTCCCTTCCTCCTCATTAAGGACTCCAAGATGTTTTCTATTTAGGTGCTGAATCACCACTGTGGTGCTCCCGTGCCATGCCATGTCGCGTCGCTTTTGCTGCAATTAACACACCTTTTTGATTTATTAATGGCGCTTTTCGACTGGTACGGCTCGGCTCGGTTTGCTTTTCCGCTGCGTGGTACGACGGGTACAGCACGGCTCGCCCACTTCCACTCTGCTTTGCGCTCAACCGTGCTTTTTTATACTCAAACATCTCCGCGTCTTATTGAGGGGCATAATAGTCGCGCGACACAACAAATAGATAATGAAATTCGTTGCCAACTCTTTTTACCAGATTCAGTGCGACACTTATTCACTTTTATTTGTTCCCCACTAAATGTTTTTTTTCACTAAATGTTTAGATTTTATACAATTATGAACAAGTGAGAAAAACATGAACATGGTCCAAAAAAGCATAAATAGTTACCCAGGGGCATAATGGAGAGATATTTGCCCCTGAACTTGCTGGCCAGGGCAATCTCCTGTCTCAGGGTCCAGCCTCGCTCGGAGATTGCGTGATGAGCCGCAGCCGGAGGGTGATGGCTTACCTGAAGAGAGAGATTGTGTTTCAAAATCAACTCGTTCATTTCAGTAAGCTCTTCCTCTATCTCAGGATACACATAGGCGGATGTCCCCTCACCTGCTCACAGAGGGACCTGTAGCCGCTCTCCTGGAGACGGTCCAGCTCAAATGTTTCTCCCAGCAGAGGGTTGAAGGGTTTGCCCGTGCGGTGAACTGTAGTAGAGTATGAGGAAACGGTGAAAGCTGCCACGTAGCACATCTGCTCCAGGGAGTTGTGGCACTTGGCCGCCCGGTCCAGCAGTTCGTAGTACTCGAGATCCTCTGAGAGACGCTGCAGCATGGACAGGGGCTCGTTGAAGTTCACCTGGGAAAAGAAAAGATGCGTTAAAAGCAAAGCAATGAATCCGGGCTGCTCGGGATTCTCATAAAGACACTGATGAGCGTACAGGCATAGGGATTTTGGAGAGTTCTTTTCCGATACAGTTCTTCAT
This sequence comes from Romanogobio albipinnatus, assembly GCA_023566225.1. Taxonomy (NCBI): domain Eukaryota; kingdom Metazoa; phylum Chordata; class Actinopteri; order Cypriniformes; family Gobionidae; genus Romanogobio; species Romanogobio albipinnatus. The sequence continues at coordinate 63,025,511 of CM042241.1, read as the reverse complement.
GATGCTCCACAGATTGAGAGAGTAATTCGGTTTATCTGGGATTCGGGTCCGTCTCTTCCTCACAGGCACCATCTCCTGGGACTGCGGAGACTCGGGATTGGATGCTAGAGACTGCTCGTCCAGCTGTGAGAGATGAAAAAATTTGCTTCAGACATCAAAGGAGGTTTTTCTCTACCTATTTTTATGAACATTGTAGGATATTGCATACAAAAAACAACCAAAATGATGGAAACTAGTGTTAATTCCATCAGCTATTTTTAAATGTCTTAATTGTAGTCATGTGTACTTTTTAGTTATCATCATATTTAGTCAACCTTGTCCTGTTTTTGTTTAATCAAGTTTTAGTCGACTAAATGTCTGAGCATTTTAGTCTAGTTTTCGTCATGCTGCATAATAGTTCAATTGATAGCCGTGATTATTTTGCTCAAAATTATAAAAATCACAATGATTTTTGTCATTTGGGAAATGCATTTTGACATTTCAGAACTATTGCACTTCTACCTATAAGCACAAATCAAGAGAATGTCAACCCATACGCATGGTTTCCTTATTTATTATAGGTAAAAATTAAAACGCTATTAAAACAACAGCAAAAAAGACTATCACCACACAAAGGTTGTCGAAGAGCATTTATTCAGGCACCACAAATCGCCAGTATAGTTGAGATTCATGCTTGGATTTATTACAGTTCATCACTGAGAAGGTTTTATCGCAGATTTAGCCACAGCAAACAGTGAAAGCGGCTTGTGACAGAACACAGGCCGACTGAAAGACACTTTCATTTAAGCAGAAAATCTCAAATGGAGATTGCTAAACTGCAGCTTACTTGTTTGTGTGTGTTTTGCCCCCATTTCAGCAACTTCCATTTTTATTACAGATATTTTTCGCCAATGTTCCAGGATTTTTTTCTTTTGAACACATGGGACAGAAATGGTGCTTTATTCGCTAATGTTTTATGTGATATTCCAATTTTGTGCACAAGTTAAAATCACAAATTTGGATGGAAACGCAGCCATGACATTTTTTTTATATTTGACAAATCGAATTGGCAAAAACTCTACAAACATAATGCCTTACCGACGTCGTCCCGTCGTCCATTCCCAGCTCGCTACTGATTCCGCTGACATTACTGCCAGATCTCCTGAGAGAAATGGAAAGAGAGTATGAGAGAGCCAGAGGGTGTGAGAGAGAGGAAGAAGGGGAAGGGAAAGCATAGGACACACACTTAGGTCCAGTAACACTTATATGAGAAGTGAGTTAAGGGACAGAGAGGGATGAGAGTAAACAACAGGAGCGAGGGAGTAAATAAAGACCTGTGATATTTGGGGTCTGCTGGAACTGTGATAAACTCTTGAACGTCCTCGCACGCGTCGAAGAATTCGTTCTCATCATCCTCGTCACTGGCGTCGCCCTTTACTTGAGCTGAGCCTACAGGACGGAGAATGCAGGAAGTATAATATATACAGGAAATCTGTATATGTCATATCCAAATACATAGCTAGTTTTCAAAAATATAGAAATGAGTGTTAGAGATCCCAGGATTTCATCTTTCTGGGTGATATAAATATCCAATACTGCAAGCATCGCAAAGGATACATTACAATTTTTAATTGGCCAATATGTTTCTTAAAGACTAGAAAAGGGCATTTGAATCAGTTCTAATTCTACATTATACATAAAATGCATTAAAATAAATAAATAAAATAAAATCTGATTCAATGACTCATTTGTATTGGCCAAACATTTTTCAGTTATTAAAATGTTTTAGTAAAATATACTACCGTATCTTACCAAAAGTTTGGAGTCTGTAAGATTTTTTTAAAGGAATCAATATTTTTATTCAGCAAAAATGTCTTCAATTGATCAAATTGTGACAGTACAGACATTTATAATGTTACAAAAGATTACCATTTCATATAAATGCTGTTGCTTTGAACGTTCTATTCATCAAATAATATTGAGGAAAAAATAAGTTTCCATAAAAATATTAAGTGTTTTCAACATTTATAATGATCATAAATGTTTCTTGAGCATCAAATCATCATATTAGAATGATTTCTGAAGGATCATGTGACACTGAAGACTGTAATGATGCTGAAAATTCAGCTTTGATCACAGGAATAAATTAGTTTTTACTATATATTTGTAATTGTACTGTTTTTACAGTATTTTTGATCAAATAAAAGCAGCCTTGGTGAGCAGAAGAGACTTCTTTCAGAAAACATCTGACCCCAAACTTGAGTGGTAGTGTATATTTAATATTGTTGTTAATTATGTAAAAAAAAGATTCAATATTATTCTCCCACGTGTTAATTTACTGAAAACAGTGTGTGTTGTGACTGACTTGTGAAACAATCTGACTGATTCATTCAAAAGGATTTGCTCATAAGGGTCATTCGATTTGGAGTCGGACATCACTAGTTGTCTTCTCGTTGTGCAACTAGTGAAGACAATGCGTTAAAAAGCTGTGTTATATATTAGTCTATATATTATTTTGTGGCGTCCGGTCTTTCTGTGACAGTGACTCTGTACCTTTGTTATCTATGGCAGGGTTGCTCTGGGAAGGAGGCAGTACAGTCGCTCCTCTGAAGGCTCGCTCCAGATGGTTGTGTTGTTTGGCGAGCTGCTCCAGTGTTTCCTCCAGTCGGACTCTCTGCTCTCTCTCGGCCTGCAGGGCTTTCTGCCAGCGCTTACTGTGAGCCTGAGCCAACGATAGGAAGTCCCGGCAGGCCTGGGTATCAGATTGTTAGAGAATCGTTAAGAATACGTTTAACAGAGTGGTTTCTGTGTGGGGAAAAAGACAACCGCAAAGCAAATTCTCTAAAGAAAATATACTGCCTGGTTGTCTTACGTTGATCATGGCGTTGGAGGTAATCCGGAAGAGTGTGGCTCGCTCCGTCACCTGCCGAATCTTTTCACTCGTCTGTCCTTCCAGCCGAACTCCCTCCAGCTCAGACAAGGACCTGAAAGAAAACATAAGAATCAACAAATTGGACGTCACATAGACACTTTATATGAGCACAAAGGCCAAATCTGAGTGGGGAATGTATTTTAATTGTTAATTAAAGTTGAAATAAAATAATTCATACATATGAATACATTTTTTGTATTGTTTGTTTATAATTTTATATACTAATAATAATATGAATGAACTTTTTTGTAATTGTAATTTTTATGTTTTAAAGGGGTGGTAAACCACGATTTCACTTTTCTAACTTTAGCTAGTGTGTAATGTTGCTGTTTGAGCATAAACAACATCTGCAAAGTTACAACGTTCAAAGTTTAAAGCAAAGGGAGATATTTGCTTTTAAAGAAATCAATTTCTAAGGACTACAGCAAACAGCCGGTAGGGACTACTACACATTCCTCCAGGGTTTCCGACATCACCAGCCCCAATATTTACATAAACCACTCCTCCGAGAATATGAAATAAAGGGGGGCGAGGCCATTTTGTATCGCTGCGGGGGATAGTTGTTGTGGTAGGCTAGTTAGTAGGCTGGAGTGTTGTTGCCAATGCCGACGAAACGCTGTTATTTTCATCCGGATTGCAGGTCCACTTTGTTCAGCCTTCCTAAGGACGGGGGTGCGTTGCAGTGCGTTTAACATACAACTTTGTATGCATGTGTGAATGAGACAGAGGGGAACACGGTCGCATTTGCAGCAGATATATGCTGCCCATCATAAATCAAAACACGAGACAGACAGGGGTCAGAGGAGAAGGCCGGAAAATGTGACATAATGGACAATATTCGTCTGTATTTGCAATACACGAGTCGCGGTTCAGCTGCGCGAGACAGGCGGGCGCGTGCGGCTCCCGCTGCACATTTCACGGAGGAAAGCTTCCACAATCTTCGCGAGTTCAATGCAGGATTCTTACAACGGCTTGTCCTGAAAGATGGATTTAAAAACAGAAGCTGTTTACGGGCCACAACCTGTAAGTATGATTTATTTTTCGTCGATGTGTTTTCCTGTAATAGTTTGTGTTGTTAATTGTACGTTGTAACAATGCCGTTTGGCTCTGCAAACCAGTTTGTTAAATGCTCATTCATACTTAACGTTATCCGACAAACACCTAACGTTACAAACTTTTTAAAATCTCAACAGCGAATTTGGCATTAGTGTAAATTATTCTTTGATTAGAGCTTTTATGTATTGTTTATCTACAGGCATGCTAAACATGGTTCTGTGTTTGATTTGGATACTATAGTAAAGCCAATGTTTAGTGTTCGTTCTTGCGACAGATATTTGGCTATAATCGTTCTAAAAATACAAAAGTAACGGTGCCATTCAGTAGCGATCACTATAGATCCGCAGTCTTTACTCTTGAGGACTGAACAGGTTCTGCTCGATCATCTTCACTAAAATTATCTGGGTCTGATTCGGGCTCAAATTGGTATGGTTTTATTGACACCATTGTACTACCCAAAGCACAGGCTAGTAGCCTGAGGCTACCGGTAAAGGTAAGGGGCGTGACGTTTCCGACAAACGTGCACTAGGCGGTTAGCGAATCACAACACACTGGGCCAGCTAACCAATCTGAGCCCATTGCGTATTTTTGAGGGACTGGCTTCATACAACCCGGAAACCATCAGACTGTTTTTACAAGGAGGGACAGAGCAGTGTAGAATAAAGGTAAAATATATGAAAAATAATGCAATTTTTAAAAAACGAAGCATGAACACATGTTACAGTGTAACACAATCAAGCCTTCGAAAGAATGTGTTTTACCACCCCTTTAATCATTATTTTATGTTTGTCATGTTTTATTATTAGTCATTTTTAATACATATTTAAAGCCCTTACTGCTTCCATGGGAATTAAGAGGGAAGGTAACGGTCAGGTGCTGCTAATCAAGTGCCTTTGATTAATTGAGCATCAGCAAGTGTGATAACCTCTATAAAAGCAGAAGTTTTGTCAGATTGCTGGTCTGGAGCAATCAGGTGTGTGTTATCACGATGCCAAGGAGGAAAGACCTCAGCAATGATCTTAGAGAAGCAATTGTAAATCTGAGAAGGTTTATACAGACATTTCCAAACAATTCGAAGACCATCATTGTACAGTGAGGAAGTGGAAAACAGACAAGACAGTTACCAATCTTCCCAAGAGGGGACGTCCCAGCAAACTGACCCAAAGATCAGACCGTGCAATGCTCAGAGAAATTGCAGACAACCCAAAAGCTACACCTCAGACTCTACAGGCATCAGTTAACATGTTAAACGTAAAAGTACAAGTATGTAAAAAAAAAATTATTATTTATATACGCATTATATACTAGAATGATAGTCAAGTGTATCCAATCTGGTAGAGAAAGAAAGACTGACCGCTGAAGTGCAGAGCCGTGTTTGGCGATGAGGTCGTTGCAGGTGCTCAGATCCTCCACCTTGCTGCCCAGGGTCCGGAGGGTGGACTGCACCTCTGAGTTGCGCGAGCCTCCACCCTGTCCTGCCGCAGGAGGACTGGACTCGTCCCCGGAATCATCTGCAGAGAAAGAAGAGGAACAGAAACTGTGAAACGCCTTTCACCCCAAACAGTATGAGTGTGCAATTGTGCTAATCTTGAATGTGGTTTCACGTTCCTTTCCCAGTATTAGTAAGGGGCGTGACTGACCCGATTCAGCTTGCATGCGGAAAGCTTTGGCTTTGGCCAGCTCCAGTGCTGTGATCCACCGCTGCCGTTCCACCTCTGAGCTGGCCTTCAGGTGATACGTCTGCGTGCCGCCATTAGAGATGACGAAATTGCACGAGTCCTCCACCGCGATATTGGCTGTGGCCAGGTTTATGGTGCCCCGACACGTGTGACCCATCTCCGCCTGGGTTCTGGAAGAGTAAGAGGGATGGAGATGAGATGATGTGTTCAAGGTGAAATCCTTCATTTGGTCAGTTATATCCAATTTTAGATTTAAACATGGTTCACATGACGTTCAGGAGGCCCTAGGGATGCCAGAATAAGACGCAATGGGCCTCATTTATCAATAGAAACGAGCGCAAATCCGAGCACAGAAATCATCTTACGACAGGGTTCACGAGTGATTCATGAAACATTCGTATGCCGCCAATCCCATCGTACGAATAATTGTACGTTGATAAATGTGGCAGCTGAAAACAATCAGTACCCTCATCTTACTCCAAAAACACCTGTGAACCTCGTAATTGCAAACTATTACATTAATTTATATGTATAGCCTATTACATAACGGTAAATAAAACTAAACATTTACAAATGTATTTCATTTCCCCTCACTCCACAACAAATCCTTTAAATGTAACGGTTTTCAGAACAGTAGCATGAATGAAAATTACGTAGCTATAAAAAAATATATAAATACAAATTAGTTAATAAGTAAGGTAACAGTGGCATTCATTATATACAACACACGTCAAGCCAAAATTGATTTATTTAAAGTGAAAATTAAACAGTATTAGGCTAGTCCAGGGGTCTCCAACCTTTTTGTGAGTGAGGGCTCCCTGAAGGGATAAAAAAGTCTTGAGGGCTACTTGTTTGACAGACGCTCACACACACACACACACACACACACACACACACACACACACACACACACACACACACACACACACACACAAAGTTTTAAGTTTTGAAAAATACAACAACAAACAGTAATATTGTTAAATATTATGACAATTGAATTTATAATTACCGTATATACCCGAATATAAGAGGAGTTTTTTTGTCCTAAAAATATAGGCTGAAAAATGGGGGGTCGTCTTATATTTGCGATATAGACAAAATCACGGGGGGAAAGGGAGAAAGAACAACGGCATAACATGAAATAGTGACTGAATGATTTTAGCTATACTTGCATGTAAAATTAGAAAAGCAACATAATATCTGTGTTTAACTAAATTAAAACGCTGCTCCTCTGCCGTGCGAGACGCAGAGAGAACAAGAGAGGTGCGCGCACGAGACGCAGGGCGAGCGAGAGAGAGAGAGAGAGAGAGAGAGAGAGAGAGAGAGAGAGAGAGAGAGAGAGAGAGAGAGAGAGAGAGAGAGAGAGAGAGAGAGAGAGAGAGAGAGAGAGATTCTTATCTTATATTCAGGGTCGGGTATTATTAGGGGTGTAACGGTTCACAAAATTCAATACGATACAATAGTGACACCCCAGCAAACACAGAACGTTGGCACAACGTAGCCAACCTTCTAACAACGTTTTAACAACATGGCCAAAAAGTTGCTATGTTGTGTGGTGAAGGTTGTTACAGCGTTGTCAATGTTGACATTAAACCGCCGTTCAGGGCCATTGCTTAAGGTTGTGCCAACGGTGACAACCACTGGACTACATAATGTACTCCTCACTACCCTGAAGCGGGAAAATCAGCATTAAATTCCAACCACCTGTTGGGTTCGTTGTGTTCTCATTCATCATCGAGCAAGGATACGTGAGTATTGCGTTTAGCCTACCAGCTATCAAACACAACCTACAACTTTAATTTCTACTGTAATTAATGTAGCATCGCTCACACTGTTAAATTTATGACTTGGAAGTGCAATTTGATTATATGCAGTTTTAATAAAGTTGAAATTAATGAAAGCTTCTGTCATTTTTACTCTTCAAAGTGTAGGCTACACTTGCAGGTGTTGATAGCCACATTAAATAATAATATAGATAATAATATAGATAAATAATAAACGATAAAAAGTATATAATTATCTAACAAAATACACCATATAAAAATATTGTCAAAACGTCGTCTCAGTTGCTGAATGTTGCGCAACAACGTTGCTACAGCCCTGTCACTGCCACTCCTCGTTGAAATAATGTCTTCTTTTTTGCATGACTTGCATCATCAGCCATAATTAATCTTTTTTTTTTTTATAGTTCAATTTATCTCATGTAGAGTATGTACCGTCTGCCCGCGACCAACTCAACTCACAGAAGTGACGTTTTTTTGTTTTTTTTTTGCACAACGTAATTGCCTATGGCAACGTATGTTGACTCAACGTGCAGATTCAAATATTTTAAATTATTTAATTATTTTATTATGTTTTAATGGTATATGAAATGTCACCAATAGTTATTTTCTCATTTTATGCCATTATCATAAAAAAAAGAGAAGAAAGATTACAATTCAGGCTATTTATAGAACGTGCTGCGCGGGCGACTCAGAGACTCCACGCGGGCTACCAGGTGCCCGCGGGCACCATGTTGGAGACCACTGGGCTAGTCTGTCATTATAAGTATCAGTATTAGGCCGGCAAGAATCCAAATATGCTTCCATATTTGGCAAAAAACTAATATATTTTGACATTCTACTCTTAACGGTTAATAGTCGACTAATGAGCTTTGGTTGTTAGTCAGGAAAATAACCTAAATGATCAAAATGCTCTCATTTCAATTCTCCGCCAGACTTGCTATGCTGCACAGTGCACACAAGTTCAGGCTAACTCAAAAACTTGCATACACAAGCTGAGACCTGACGTGAGATTGGATCATAGTCACGCTCACGTCCACATTGATAAATGCCAAGTTTTGCATGGAAACTATTGTACGTTAATTTCATAAATAACAAATTCATAAGGCTCTCTTTAAACTCTGCGGGCAAAAACTTGAACAAAAGCCCCCTGGCAGCTGTTTTTCGGCATCTGATGCAATATTCATGAATCAGCACTGAAAGGCAAACATTCGAGAAATGGCTTCAGCTAGAGTTTCTTTCACTCTTGAGCATTTATGTGACAGAAGATCCGTTACCGATGCTATCGCAGTATCTGATATCAGATTGAAAAAGAGCCCCATGTTTACGATTGTAGCAAATTCTTGTTCGATAATTCTGAGACATGAATCAATCCAACCAGCTCCAAAATGATGAATAAATCAAATGAGAAACAGCACAAAATGCTATACATTACATAGGGATGTCAACTAGGCATCTACAGCAGAGCTTTATAGCCGACCGCATGACAGTGTGCAAACGCTTACAAAACACCATGCTCCTCACCAAATCAATGGGAAGGGTTCTAAGGGTCTAAATAAAAGGCTATAGGATTGTAAAATTAATTAATGTGATTGATAATTTAATTAAGATTACTTATTTAATAATCAAATATGAGTAATACGTGTCACCAACTCCACCTCAGATGCGTGCTCTTCAGAATGTGTGGACGCGCTCTTCCTGAAACAACGTGCTGAAAACGCCAACTAGACCCAGTAAATTCACAACAATGTATTACAATATTGTTCTCTTTTTAACGATGCGTAACATGACAGTCCCAATCATAGTCATTATAAATTGTGCATTGCTGTTGGAGCTGCATGCGCTGAAGCGGATCACCAGCACACTTCACTACTGCATTCATTCTTAACCAGATGCATCCTATGAGAAATATCCGCTATAGATAGGCCCACACAAAATAAACACAATATTACAACTTACATTTGCACAAACCAAAAGGCTGCAAATGCACATGCAAACTTGTAGTCAAGATGAAGGTGTAACTCTAGCTGTAAAATGGTCCAAAACAGAGATCATTAAGCCCCGGGTATATCTTCCCGGGAAGAAACACTGAAGAATCAAAAACGATGGAGAAGGATATCCTTCTAAGTTTACTCGTCTTGGAAGAAGAAGTGTGTTGTTTTTAAACCGGTCTTTTCACACTCTTCTTCGACGGCTGAACACTGTGCTCAATACTGTGCGTATTGCCACCTAGTGGACTCTTCTGTACTGCTGGCGCATGCGCTGTTGCACAAAATTTCTAAATTTGGGCTGCGCGCGGACGGGGTGTGCCGAAGTATACCCGGGCCTTAAACAAGGCTTTATTCCTCGTGCCTGATTTACATGTTTTGCGGTTGAGCAGCACGCACGCACATGACCCTGATTAATTGATGATCGATAGGTTGTCGTTTAAATGTATTATCGCCAATGAATCGATCATCGATTAATCATTAACATCTCTAATATTACATGTTCAATAAACTCAATTCATATTCACAGGGTTCATACACATTTCTACCGATATATTTCCATGACTTTTCCATAACTTTTAAGAAAATATTCAGGACCTAACCTTCCATGAAAGTCTGTGTATACATATAAAATAAGAAAAATCCATGTTCAAATGTCAAATCATAGCCTATCTTAACTAATTAAGGTAAATCTATATGGTACAAAATAAATACAGACACACCAGTAAAATGGTTAGATAAAATACTGTCTGTGCCTAGCAATGGATTAACACGCATCAATGGGAGGCAACAACGATAAATAAGTGAATAAAAATGTCCAGTGACACTGACAGGAACTTTACATTTACATTTATGCATTTGGCAGACGCTTTTATCCAAAGCGACTTACAGTGCCCTTATTACAGGGACAATCCCCCTGGAGCAACATGGAGTAAAGGGTCTTGCTCAAGGACACACTGGTGGTGACCGCTGGGATCGAACCAGCAACCTTCTGCATATCAGTTCCATGGTTTAACCCACTGGACCACCATCTCACATTGTAAGCAGAATATGACGTGCAGTTTCCCCAAACACAATTTTTTTATGGATCTATTAATCGACAAATCATTATTAGCCTACAATATCAAGAGCATATCAATAACTGACAATGACTCTGTAAAGAGTTCCTGTTCATTTTATACTTTGAGTAACATTAAACAGTCTGTGTAAATAAACATTTAAGCTCTTTCAGATGCAGCTTTACAATTTTCTGGTTTATTTATTTTTCCAAACCTTTTCCAGGCCTGGAAATTGCTACTTTAAAATTCAATGACCGTACGAACCCTGTATTCATAATGAGACAAGTTGTTTGACAATGAAAACATAAAAATAAAAGCCAATTCAAAACAGTAATAAATACTATAATACAAATATTCCTAAAATAGTACTGTTGTAGTAATCCTGGTAAGCCGCTCATATGTAAACAGCACCAAATATATCACATATAAATAAAGTTTCCATCTTTAACTGTAATTTGCCAACACAGATGAATCACCAGTTCTCAGGATTTTCCATACTCGGCAGGAAAAACCAGACCAGTTTGGACGGTCTACAACATGGCACAAGACACATGCCAGGCGATTGAACAGAGGCACAAGCAGGGCTTGACATTAACTTTTTTGCTCACTAGTAGCCACTCAGTATTTTCACTGGCCACAATTTTGACACTGATACCATGGGGGAAAACTGCCATATATTTTGGTAACACTTTACAATAATGTTCATTAGTTAGAGTGTGAACTAACATGAACAAACCATGAACAGCTGTAATTTTATTAAAGGGGGCGGTGAAATGCTGTTTCATGCATACTGAGCTTTTTACACTGTTAAAGACTTGGATTCCTATCCCTAACATTGACAAAGTTGTAAAAAAAAAAGTTGGACGTTTGATGGAGTATTTCTGTGCCAAAAATACTCCTTCCGGTTTCTCACAAGTTTCGTAAAGTTTTTTTAGAGTGTGGGTATGTGTGACGTCAGATGCGGCGGAATGTCCTTGTATGGGCCGCACGGGCTCTTCTCCCAGAAGGGCGCAAACGCTTTAGGGAAGCCGGCTGCGCTGCAGTCACAGGACTTCACACAAAATCAACAATGTCACCAAAGATGTGTGTTTTTGGTTTTCATGGCAAGACAAACATGTTTTTCTGGAGCAGGAGTTGTGCAAGTGTTTGTTTGTTCCCTGAATTTTGGCGACAATGGTTTATAAACAAGGTACAGTTCAACTCCGGATTTGTAGCTTGTCTAATGCTGAAAGATGGAGCAATCCCAGCGATTAAGGTTCACGTCGTGCATTGGTAGCAGGCGGTGAGTAAAACTGCTTCAAATGTCTTTGTGTTGTTAGCTATCGATTCCATTGTTTTTCTATGTAACGTAAACATGCATAGCTCAACGCAAAAGCTGCACGCGCTCGTCATTCTTTAGCTCCGTCCGAACGATACGCCCCCCAGCCGCTCTGCATTTTTCGGAAAGACTCTGTACAGCGCATCTTTCTTTTATAAATATAATAAAACTAAAAACTTTTCGGAGATATGAAAGATGCAATACTACTCTATAGGTACTCAAGATTGACTGAAAATGAGTGTTTCACCCCCCTTTAACTAACATTAACAAAGATGAACAAATACAGAAACAAATGTACTGCTCATGGTAAGTTCATGTTAGATAATGTATTAAACTTATTGTAAAGTGTTACCAATATTTTAAATACCATCTCATAATTTGGTAGCATGAAAACTAGGCTGCTGTCACTTTAAGACTTGACGCACGGATCCATTATACTGTTACACGTGTTTTTCACTTAATACATAACTAACCTTGGTTTACACGAATACTCGCCAAGACTGGCATTTTAACATTATTTTGTCTTTATTTTAGGGATGCACAGATACCGATACCAGTACTCAGGTGTCGGTCCGATACTGTTGTCAAGTACTCGTACTCGTAAAACTACCCTGATACAAGCGCACCCGATACCACTTTATGGCAACGCATCTTCGGATGCAGAGCCGTGCGGAAAGTTACATAATTCGGCGTGCACACCGCGGCGCCAAGCGCAAAGAGGTCTCGCGCTCTCAAAGCGCACGACTGCCATAGTATGGCGTCATTTTTGCTGCGCGCACCCGAGCGCTATTGCGGACGTGGCGAGTATAAACCAAGCTTAACCGCTCGTGAGGCAGATAGCTCTCGGTAGTGAGTGCTGAAAGTGAAGGGCTGTTTAGTAGGGATGTGCGCAATGACTAGCCTAACCCCTGGGTAGTATAACAAGCCTAAGCAAGCTTAATTGTTATACTAGTTTGACATGACATGGAAAATGGAAAAGTTTTGTGAAAGCTTTCAAAATCCTCCTTCACCCGAGTGGAGATTTATCTGAAGCCTCCGCGAGCGCCAGAGAAAACCAACGCATGCAAATGTAAATGATTTTGTTTTGCTGCAGATATACACTTTTCAAAATAATATATTAATTTCAAGATATAACATTAACACGACAGTAATTTAAACATAGCCTTTGTAAAAAATATATATTTAAAGCTAAACCTTAAATGTGCCAAAGAAAAGTAAACGGCTAGTATTTTCCAAGTCGTCTTGCAGCAGCACTAACGTTTAATCGACTAGTCTCGCACATCCCTAGCTCAGTGTCACACATTGTAGATGAAAACAGAAAGAGAGAGTGAGAGTGAGTGAGTGAGTGAGTGAGTGAGTGAGTGAGTGAGTGAGAGAGAAGAGAGAGAGTGTGAGTGTGTGAGTGAGAGAGTGAGTGAGTGAGTGAGAAAGAGAGCGAGCGAGAGAGAGAGAATTTGAGTGAGTGTGTGAGTGAGAGAGAAGAGAGAGTGTGAGTGAGTGAGTGAGTGAGTGAGTGAGTGAGTGAGTGAGTGAGTGAGTGAGTGAGTGAGTGAGTGAGTGAGTGAGTGAGAGACTGCGTTACACACCACTGCTGAAATTAACACCTGCCAAATGCGTGTATATGTCAAGCCCTGGGCACAAGAGTCCAGAGCATGTAACCTGTGAAACTGAAATCTCTTACTCTCCCTCTACATTTCCTGATGAATCTCACACACACACACACACACACACACACACACACACACAACGAGAGTGATGAGAAACTGGTAAGGACTGCCTGCAGAATCAGAGGAAGTGCTGAAATCAAGTCTTAAGTAGAGCGTGTGATCCTCCTGAACAGAGATGACCTGTTAAGTCAGTCACGTGACCCAAACTCACTCAGCCAATCAAAATGGTCATGCGGAGGAGGAAAAGACAATATGCACTTGTGCCTTTTATTTACACTGTAAAGCTAGTCAGACTTCCCACACCGTTTGACTCATGAATTTCCATGACTTTAACAGTTAGTGATTAATGTATTTACGAATTATTTAGTCTGCAATCACAAAGAACTATTTCTAGCCAGTATCTATAAATAATATAGAAATCAGAACCTGATGTTGGAAACGGCGCTTAATGCCTTCACATTATCACTTTGGTAACTGTATTATATATGATTGATAATAATAATAACTAAATCAGTTTCAATTTCAATTCAGTATTTAAATTCGATGCACATGTAACAGATTGTATGACAAACATTTTAATGCAACAAGTGTGCAATATACTGCTTAAATTAAATACACGTTTCACACTACGCATTTGAGATTAAGAAAGGTTACTTCATTGAAAGTAAATCAAATTTGATGAGGGGTTTTTTTTTTTTTTACATCCACTAGTGATTTTAATGAATTTTCAGCGTCATTACTCCACTCTTCACATGACCCTTCAGAAATCATTCTAAAAGAAAAGAATGATTTGCTGCTCAAGAAACATTTCTAATATCAACATTTTTGTGGAAAATATGATACAGGATTTTTTTGATGGACAGAAAGTTCATGTGTTTACTGTCACTTTTGATCTATGTAATGCATCCTTGCTGAATAAAAGTTACTTACTGGCCCCAATTTTCTGAACGGTTGTGTTTCCATTCACAAAGAGCCAGTAAGTATCATAGTGGTGATGCATCTGGAGCCTGTTAGATCATCAAATGTCTGATAATTCACCATATATGTGTCACTGTGAGAAACTGGATGCTTCCGCGCCACACACAGCACGTTTTGTTCATATTCAGCTCGATCTGAATGAAGCACTAACGTAAAACAAATTTGCTTTGGCGTGGCTTTAACACAGCATTCAATGACATTTACATTACATTTCCGTATTCATGTACAAACACAACATAATAAGAAAAGCAAAAACAGTGCAGATACACTCATTAGCCAACTGGACCTTGATAGGTTATCGTACATTTACAGAGTTAAACATCAGATGATGAGGGTGGATTTTAAAGAATGTGTTTATCCTCTCATCTCAAACTGTTGAGCAAACAGTGAGGATCGCACGAGCAAACAGACAACATTCTGGTGCTCCTGCACGCTCTCTCATGCAGTATTAATAATTGACAGAGCCCAATACAGCTTTACCACTAGATCAACTCAAATCTAATTACGGAAAATGGCATCATCTTACAGACAGACAGCAGAAGGTGTTGAGTTTTTTTTAGCATCCACAAGTCTTTGGCTTCTAAGTTGTATGACTTGGGACATTATCAATTCATCACAGACAATATGGGATGGGTTATGTACATAAGCCTAAAGAGGACCTATTATGCTTCCTTTACAACGTTCTTTAGTGTGTAATGTTGCTTTCTGAACATGAAAAAGCTCTGCAAAGTTACAAAGCAAAAAGAGTCATTCTCTATATCAGTGCACACTGTTTCTGAACTCCCTGAAACGCCTCAATTGTAGCCTTGAGTTTCTACCGGGAACGAACATGTGACAGTATCCCTCATTTAAATAATTCCCGCCCAAGGCATACGAAAAAAAATGGGCTGAGGCCTTGTTGTGTTAGTTAGTAATGTGTTACACTCGCCGTATGTTAAGAGGCGGGACATTTGCCAAACACACTTGAAGAATCACAACACACTGGTCCAGCCGACCAATCAGAGCACATTGTGCTTTCAGAAGGAGGGGCTTCTTAGAGACAGGAACTAAACACAGCGTTACTGATAGACTGAGATGAGCTGCAATAATGTGAAATGAATGTTGTGCATTCACGCATGAAAACTTCTAGTCGACTCTAACAACAAAATCAAGGCTTTGTAAAAGAGCATAAGTCCTCTTTAATACTCAGGGTTAGAGGTTTGTATGAGCAATCAGCAATGGCAACGCTTGCCATACCAAGAATGTCATGTAATTTCGCTATCTAAATCTTTGCACCTTATCAGATATAGGTGAAAGGCCAAAGAACACTTGACAGCGTCACAAAGGGTTCATAAGCACATCAGACGTTCCTATTAGCCATTGGGAGACCTGTTGTCTGACGGAAACGATACCGGAGACATTTTCTTTTGTCTCTAGAGTGTGCTAATCCACAACAACACACCACAAACTCTCACCTGTAGTAAGACAGCAAGCCATTGCTCAGGACGAACCATCGCCTTTGGTATCCCTTGATGTAATTCGTCCATTTAAAGAGCCAGCCTTTATAGGTGTCTCCAGGGGCCGGGGTGGGCGCTTTGGGCTCCGACATCACGACAGCCCGTGGCTTCACAGTGTCTGACAGGGGTCTGGGTAAACACAAAAGGTTAAACGGGTTAGTTGACACAAATGCCTGTGTGATTCACACCATGATGGGTAAACTCACTGCCTTTCTCTATGCCAGGGGACCTGAAATGTTTACATACACACCTAAGTTGTGTTGTTCCCCGCCCAGACAGCATTTTTGTACTGCCTAAAGGGTTCTGTGGGGTTTGACAGCACCTTAGGCTTTGACACAAATCTCAAATCTAGCTAAATAACGTGGGTTATACTTAGTGGATATCATGTCAGTGAGCTCGTTTCGCTTACGTGTCACTCAGTGAACCTACTTCATTTCATTTACAGACACGAATTAAAACAAAATCCTATAAACAACAGTGTTTATGACCGTGATAAACAAACACAAACATATCTCGGGCTAGTTTAAACTTTGTTTAGATAAACGAGGCCTGTAGGAGTCATTCACACACTACGAGTCCAAACGACCTTAAAATGTCAAAGTTCATTAACACCACTATGAAATACATAACAAACACTCTTAATGTTTTAATCAAAATCCAGTTTGCTTATACGCATGTGCACAAATGCAATCGTAAAATGACTTTGACGGCTAATTCAGCTAACGGCTAATAAAATTGACGCGCTATCGCGAGACATGGACGAGTACAGTCAAAAACACGAATATATGTGTAAATGAAACACTTACGTGATAATAAATCACCTATCAACCATTCAAATACGCGTTTAACCTCTACAAGACCTGTAATATTGTTAGCGTGCGGGGGAATGTGTGTTAAACTGAAGCTAACTAGCCTGTGCTAACCTTCAAAGCTCTGTATAATGAGAGAAATCCCGTCAATTAATGCAAAACATCAGATGAAACCTCCGGAAAACAACCGAAAACAACATGACAAGACAGGGAAATGTGAAATGCCCGGTGTTGACATGATTTAAAGTGTGTTAGAGCAGGCCAGCTCTTACCTGATCTCTCAATGATCCCCTCTGAAGAAGGAAGTCACTGACATGAGATCACAGGAGTGAGCGAGTTACTCACACAACTCGCATAAAAGTCACTTTATCGCATCTTTCCCAGTTCACAGAATACAGACACCGTCCTGATTCTGGTCAACACACGTGTATACGTGATTTGACTTACTCGTTTATGACATTTTAGTTGAAATTGATTTGTTTTTAATGAGTAAATGTGATAAAATTGTAGCCTAATATAAAGCTGATCGAGTGACAGTGATTTTACAAGATGCTGATTGTAGTAAAATAAGTGCTCGGGTGGTTCATTGTCTTTATACAACGATGGCAACAGTAATATGATGAAAACACAAATGTTTAATAATAATAAACACTTGTAGTCTATATACTTGTAATGATCGAAATACAGTTCTTAAGTAATTTAATTCATTATTACATTTTATTAAACCTCTTTAAATAGCCTAACAAATAGACATTATCATTGTTAAACGCAAATTAAATAATTCCAAGCAGCATATGGCCTACAGAAAGAGAAAATAAATAAATAAAAACAAATAATAATGGTGTGTTAAATCATCCTGGGGATTCGTATTTAAGTTGGGAAGTCATGTTTGCGAGTTGTGAAGTCGTGTTTACGAGCTGGGAAGTCGTTTATTAGTTGGGAAGTCATGTTTACATGTTGGGAAGTTGTATGTACGAGTTGGGAAGTCATGTTTACAAGTTGGGAAGTCATATTTACGAGTTTGTGTTTAGAAGTTGGGAAGTCGTTTATGAGTTGGGAAATCATGTTTAGGCTACATGTTGGAAAGTCATGTTTATGAGTTGGGAAGTTGTATATTCGAGTTGGGAAGTCATGTTTACGAGTTGGGAAGTCATATTTACGAGTTGGGAAGTTGTATGTATGAGTTGGGAAGTCGTGTTTAGTAGTTGGGAAGTCATGTTTACGTGTTGGGAAGTCATGTTTACGAGTTGGGAAGTCATATTTACGAGTTGGGAAGTTGTATGTATGAGTTGGGAAGTCGTGTTTAGTAGTTGGGAAGTTGTTTATGAGTTGGGAAGTCATGTTTACGTGTTGGGAAGTCGTGTTTACGAGTTGGGAAGTCGTTTATTAGTTGGGAAGTCATATTTACGAGTTGGAAAGTCATATTTATGAGTTGGGAAGTTGTATGTATGAGTTGGGAAGTCGTGTTTAGTAGTTGGGAAGTCGTTTATGAGTTGGGAAGTCATGTTTACGTGTTGGGAAGTCGTGTTTAGTAGTTGGGAAGTCATATTTACGAGTTGGGAAGTTGTATGTATGAGTTGGGAAGTCGTGTTTAGTAGTTGGGAAGTCGTTTATGAGTTGGGAAGTCATGTTTACGTGTTGGGAAGTCGTGTTTAGTAGTTGGGAAGTCGTTTATGAGTTGGGAAGTCATGTTTACGTGTTGGGAAGTCATGTTTAGTAGTTGGGAAGTTGTTTATGAGTTGGGAAGTCATATTTACGTGTTGGGAAGTCGTGTTTACGAGTTGGGAAGTCGTTTATTAGTTGGGAAGTCATATTTACGAGTTGGGAACTCATATTTACGAGTTGGGAAGTTGTATGTATGAGTTGGGAAGTCGTGTTTAGTAGTTGGGAAGTTGTTTATGAGTTGGGAAGTCATGTTTATGTGTTGGGAAGTCGTGTTTACGAGTTGGGAACTCGTTTATTAGTTGGGAAGTCATATTTACGTGCTGGGAAGTTGTGTTTACGAGATGGGAAGTCGTTTATGAGTTGGGAAGTCGTGTTTATGACTTCAGGTGTGTTCAAGTCACTTTCGTCACAGAAAGATGGCGGTGTACCTTCTCTTAATTAACTTAAAATAGCATTTAATTAATTATTTAAATTACCATAGTTAATCAACTTAATTAACTTAAATACATGGATTTACTTCTAGAAAATCAAGAACAAAGAGTTTGCATCAGGTGTGTTTAGCTTTTTTGTGTTTTTGTTTAAAGCCACTGTAAACTGTGTTACATATTATATTGTTATAGGTTAATGATATTATATTTGTATGGGCAATAAGCTTATTTTTTTGTACATAAAAAGCCTGACATGCACCTAAATTGTAAAATAGGGGTTTAAATCCAGAGCTTCCGCTCATTTTTACGAATTTATGATGCCGTTCATCTTTCCGACATTATTTGAACGCACCATAAATATTTAAAAGCAAAAGCTTATGTTAATCAATATTGTAAGTCATTCTGAGGTTTTTAAGGCATTCCTGTTTTTAGCTGCTTTAAGGATTGAAATCAAATTTATGCTACAAAAGTTGGAGCAGCTTTAACAAATTACAAAATTGGTTTAATAAAACTTATAGGCTATAATCAAAATGTTATTACACCCAAATTCAACTCTGTTTTGCATAAAAAACAACCTTAACAATGTGATATTCATTCAAAAGCACACATTCTTTCTAACTGACCATTCATACATTCTGTCCCAAGAGTGCATAAAAATAATACAACATGTTATTGAGACTCAAACCTGGTGTAGTAACAGGTGTATAATTAAAGCAATAAGCTAATATGTTTCATTAATCATTCGGTTTTAGTCATTTTCTTTGACTTGCCCATGCACTGTAAATAATTTAGGCTATAAACAAAACAAAAAAACAGTGTAGCCTAAAATGTTACAGTGAAAACCTGTTAACTGTATACTTTTTTATTATATATAATAACATGATATAACATTGTGTGTTTTAAATTAGTTAAAGGATATTTGACCACAAACTGCTCAAATCTTTCTTCTTGACCATTGTAATGTGAGGTCATAGCGTCCGGTAGGTGGCAGTATGCGCGCGTCCGCCTGCGTGTTTGTTTTGTTGGTGTCCATGAAGAAGACCGTGTGCGTCATGTGCTGCACTTCCCAGTGTTTTGTTTTCAACTACAACACTTTCTGCTGTAGATAGCCTATATTACACCAGCAGCAGGGTAAGTGATGAATATATGTGGACTTTAGACAGAGTCTGCTGTACATTCACGAATCAGCCCATATGTGTTATAAACGGTTATATCAAAATGTTTTCAGAGAGATGCCAGTGTGCTTACTAGTAAGTGAAGATGGCTCACATAAACCCATTCAGCTTCATCATCAGCAAGCTGTGACTTTGGGTCGAGGACCAGAAACTAAGATAAAAGACAAAAAGTGCTCAAGAGAACAAGGTAGTGTACCATAAGAGCCAGTGTGAAGTAAAGAAATGCAGGCTTTATTCATTTAATGTTTTTTTTTCTTGCAGTTGAATTGAGAGCTGATTGCAACAGAGGATTTATCTCTGTTAAACAGGTATGCTGGAATATTATAATATTAAAGAAAATGTAATATATTATGGCATAATAGATATTATAATATAATATTTGGTCCATTTAACAGTTGGGTGTGAATCCTACAAATGTGGACAATGTGGTTGTGGGCAAAGACAATCAGGTACAGTGTCATCAAAATAGCAGTTTGTGTTTATTCTGTCATCGTCTATCAAACTCAGTATGTCCATAAATGCCCAGTTCTCTTGTAATTGAGGCTGTATTGCACAGGTTACTGGTCTTAACATCCTACAAACCACATGTCGCCCACGTCTACAACCAGGTGACCATAAAGCCGGGCCAGAGACTTTACATGGTCAACCAGCTGTATCCATATACAGTGAAGTTCACACCCAGCCCCGCTGCAGAGGGGGGCAAAGCCTCCAAAAGAGCCCATGGGATGAGCTCTGAGGGGAACGGAGAAAAGATCAAGAGCCCTGCAAATGCAACATCAACATCCGACAGTTCACCTCCACTGAAAAAGACACCACCGCCTGGACATGATAAATCTGTGAGTTTCTTCTGCAAGTTGGTTTGTTTTTAATGAATAAATGTGATAAAATAGTAGCCTAATAAAGCTGCCCGAGTTTTGATTTTGCAATAATTTGCAATAAAATTCAAATATAAGATGTTTTACACTTGTAATTAAGGATTTTTAGGCAGTAGTTTTATATTGTACTGATACTTTTTCCAACTTTCATACACTATTTACTTTAAAGCCAAGTTTCCGAGCTTTGGAGAAACAGTGTAGTTTTTTTTTTTTTTTTTTAAATGGCAACCTCTTTTATTACATTTTGAGTTATGACTTTGGACTAAGACACTGAAAACATTCTTGTTTCCCAGGAATTTGCTGGCCATTGGAGCCAAGGGCTTAAAGTGTCAATGCAGGACCCCAAAATGCAGGTATGAGTTGTTCATTTCTATTGAAACTTATCTTGATGAATTAAGAAGACACATACACACACACACACACACATATATATATATATTAGAGCTGCACAATTAATCATTAAAAGATCACGATCTTCGAAAACCCACGTGATATTATTTTACATTACATTGTTACAATTAAATGTATTTGTCATTAAATCAATCGTTCAAAACACGCTGAATCATCCGGTAATGAGACAAGTGAAGGTGAGTCATTGAATCATTCATTCAATCCGATTAAAAATGAATAAATCAATAATTCAGATTAAACATTTTAAAGCAATTAACATTTTGTCAGAACCTCTAGTAAATTACATGTTTTGTTTAGTTGTCTGTTCAGAATCGTGGGAGAGTTATGAACTCTATTTGAAACAAAAAAAATAGTGATTCTCAATTTATCCATAATTGTGCAGCTCTAATATACGTATATATTTTATTACAAATTTGTTAAAGATTTTGTAAGCATATTGCATAGTTGTGCTTGGAGTCAGTTGTTTTAATTGTGATAATGCTACGAAACATGCCAAATTGTGCCAAATTAATCATTTTTGGACAAGCGGCCATACAAAGAAATTATAAACGCATGCAAAAACAAGAGAGAACCAGCTAAATATTAATAGCTGATTATGTTGTAGACAGTGTATGTTTTTTCTTGTGAGCTTTTTGGTATTCTATGCATTTTGTTTGTATAGTAAAATAAAACCTCTAGCTGTAGTTTGCCAAATAATTTTGTCAGATGAATATCCTACCCATGTTTAAAAATATAGAATATTCTTTCCTCATATATGATGATTTAATTGAACCTGTAGGGTCATTAAAAACAATATGTCCCCTCTAGATATATATCAAGTGACGTGAAGTCATTTTTACAAAAGGTTTCTATCTCAAACAAATGCTGTTCCTCTGAACTTTCTTCATCAAAGAATCCTGCAAAAGTACAGTATCACAGTTTCCACAGAAATATGAAGGAGCACAACTGTATTCAGCATTGATAATAATCAGAAATATTTCTTGAGGATCAAATCATCATATCAGAATGATTTCTGAAGGATCATGTGACACTGAAGACTGGAGTAATGATGCTGAAAATACAGCTTTGATCACAGGAATAAATTACACTTTACAATAATTTCACATAGTAAACAGTTCTTTTAAATGGTAATATTATTTCACAATATTTCTGTTTTTACTATATTTCTGATCAAATAAATGCAGCCTTGGTGAGCAGAAGAGAAAATCTTACTCAGTAGTGTGTATAAAACCATAAACCATTTATTGTTGTCAGGTGTACAAAGATGATAGGGTGGTGGTCATCAAGGACAAGTACCCGAAGGCGCGTTACCATTGGCTGGTATTGCCGTGGGACTCTATCTCCAGTCTGAAGGCTCTGCGGCCGGAGCACGTGGACCTGCTCAAGCACATGCAGCGTGTGGGAGATCAGATGGTGCAGCAGTGCCATGATGCAGACAAACCGCGCTTCCGTCTGGGCTATCATGCCATCCCCAGCATGAGGTACACATGTCTGTGCCCCGATTGGCTGCTGATGTGGGGAGGGCGGGGCTTGTCATTAATTAAATGTTTTATTTCCTCTCATAGTCACGTCCACTTGCATGTAATCAGCCAAGACTTCGACTCGCAGTGTTTGAAGAACAAGAAGCACTGGAATTCCTTCACTACTGACTATTTTGTTGAGTCTAAAGGTGAGTGGAAGAAAAACAAAATCTGTATGAAAACATTTTTGTACATTTCATTATAACTTTTGCCCTGAAACTTTTTGAGTACCATCAAGGCATGGTGCCGAAAACACATACAGAACCCCCCCCCCCCACATAAAATATAGCATTTTACGACAAAATTAAAAAGCCGTTTTGGGAAAAATTGGCATTGTTTAACTAGGCATGCAGTTTCATATCTCCTGACCACTAGGTGTCCTGGTTGTTATAACACACACCAAATTTGGTCAGGATACACTAAAGCATTGCGGTGACTAGGGATGCAACAATACAGTTAGTATTGTACAGTTAGTCCACGGTTCAATACATACCTTGGTTTTTAACCACGGTTTTCGGTTCAGTTCGGTTCTAATGGCTAGTCACATCAGTTTTTTACTATTCTATTCTTAGGCAACAGGAACAGCAAGAGGTTAAGGAGAAAAAAAGACTCTTTCTTTATTTTACTTAAAATAATTGAAAACCTCACTTAAACTTAGAACTTTACTTTAAAAAAAAACCCTTGTACACATTCCTATTGTATTGTATAATATACAATAAATATACACTCACCTAAAGGATTATTAGGAACACCATATTAATACTGTGTTTGACCGCCTTTCGCCTTCAGAACTGCCTTAATTCTACGTGGCATTGATTCAACAAGGTGCTGAAAGCATTCTTTAGAAATGTTGGCCCATATTGATAGGATAGCATCTTGCAGTTGATGGAGATTTGTGGGATGCACATCCAGGGCACGAAGCTCCCGTTCCACCACATCCCAAAGAAGCTCTATTGGGTTGAGATCTGGTGACTGTGGGGGCCATTTTAGTACAGTGAACTCATTGTCATGTTCAAGAAACCAATTTGAAATGATTTGAGCTTTGTGACATGGTGCATTATCCTGCTGGAAGTAGCCATCAGAGGATGGGTACATGGTGGTCATAAAGGGATGGACATGGTCAGAAACAATACTCAGGTAGGCCGTGGCATTTAAACGATGCCCAATTGGCACCAAGCGGCCTAAAGTGTGCCAAGAAAACATCCCCCACACCATTACACCACCACCACCAGCCTGCACAGTGGTAACAAGGCATGATGGATCCATGTTCTCATTCTGTTTACGCCAAATTCTGACTCTACCATCTGAATGTCTCAACAGAAATCGAGACTCATCAGACCAGGCAACATTTTTCCAGTCTTCAACTGTCCAATTTTGGTGAGCTTGTGCAAATTGTAGCCTCTTTTTCCTATTTGTAGTGGAGATGAGTGGTACCCGGTAGGGTCTTCTGCTGTTGTAGCCCATCCGCCTCAAGGTTGTGCGTGTTGTGGCTTCACAAATGCTTTGCTGCATACCTCGGTTGTAACGAGTGGTTATTTCAGTCAAAGTTGCTCTTCTATCAGCTTGAATCAGTCGGCCCATTCTCCTCTGACCTCTAGCATCAACAAGGCATTTTCGCCCACAGGACTGCCGCATACTGGATGTTTTTCCCTTTTCACACCATTCTTTGTAAACCTTAGAAATAGTTGTGTGTGAAAATCCCAGTAACTGAGCAGATTGTGAAATACTCAGACCAGCCCGTCTGGCACCAACAACCATGCCACGCTCAAAATTGCTTAAATCACCTTTCTTTCCCATTCTGACATTCAGTTTGGAGTTCAGGAGTTGATTAGATAATTGCATTAATGAGAAATTAAACAGGTGTTCCTAATAATCCTTTAGGTGAGTGTACATAAAGATTTAAGTGGTCAAGTAGCATTTAAGTATGAAATTGAATGAATAATTGTAAAAATAAAACACTACATAAGACTTCACTATAAAATATATATTGCTACTGTATTAAAGTTTTTTCAGTCAAGAGCAGCGAGTGATTTTCTCTTTGTCTTTTGTTGTTGTATTAACATTAAAGGGATCGTTCACTCAAAAATGAAAATTCTAACATCGAGAAATGAATACAGGTTTGGAACAACATTAGAGTGAGTAAATAATGACATAATTTTAGAGGGGAACTGTCCCTTTAAGGACAGCGTGTTCACTAGGCTGCAATGCTGTCAATTTAAGACCTGTGTGCATCTAATATACAGACACACGCCGATTTTACTTTCACTTTAGACATAACCGACTTTGTTTATGTTAACCTTGTGTGTATTTGACTGTATTAGCGCAGACAGGCTTTTAGTGTGCGCGCTCGGAAAAGCGCATGTTAAAACTGCATAAGCACGCGAATGACCGGCAAGGCTTTAAAACGCATGCAAATAATGAACTTTGGTGATTGTGAATAACTATAGTGTTCCGTGAACTCTACCACTAACCTGTGATGTGAATGTATGTCGCATTGTTCAGTATATTGGGATGGAGGCAAATGATAGAATTTGTAGAAAATTAATTAGGCCTATTTAAATGCAAAACCGAAAAAAAAACGCAATTCACAAGCACGTATTGAACCGTGAATGCCGTACCGAACGGTTCAATATTATATTGAGAATTGTGGCATCCCTAGCGGTAGCCTTCGGGCACTTCGTCAAATTTGTTTGCATGTTATACGAGTGAATTGAATTCCATAACTTTTTGTCAGCATAGTCTGAAGATGATCTGGTTCAATTGTTGCGAAAAGTTCGAAAAAGTAAGTTTTCGGGAAAATAATTGTGTTTCTAGCCCTTACTCTTCAAAAGTTATAAGCATAAACGTGGGTGCAAATTTGGACAGTTTGTGGCGCTAGAGGGATTGAGTTAGAGACTCCAAATTTGCCATGGTGACAGTTCAGACGGTCTTCTATCTTTGTGTCAAATATCTTAACTTTCCCACAAGAGGTTCTATGAGCTGCCATAGACTAGACTGGAAGAAGAAGAACGCCAGCGGATACAATAGGTGCCTTCGCACCTAAAAATTAAAGGTCCCGTTCTTCGTGATCTCATTGTTCAAACTTTAGTTAGTGTGTAATGTTGCTGTTAGAGCATAAATAATACCTGTAAAATTATAAAGCTCAAAGTTCAAGCGAGATATTTTATTTAACAGAAGTTCCCTTTCAAAGCCTACAGCGAACGGCCGGCTTGGACTACATCCTGGTACTTCCTTCATAAATGACGTCAGTAGAACAGTAGAACAGACTAACCTCCGCCCACAAGAATACGCGAAAAAGGGGGCGTGGTCTTGTTGCTGTCCCACGTGGAGAAGAGGAAGTGTCGCGTGGAGAAAAGGAAGTGTTGCGTTTGAGTGTGTTTGTCGCCATGTCGCCGAGACGCTGTTATTTTCATCCCGGAGTCAAATTACCTTTGTTTGGCTTTCCCAGGGACGCTGTAGAGATCATTGAGCATATATCTCCCGTTAAGAGGCGTGACCTTTCCGTGCGCTAAGCTGCTGTCGAATCACAACACAGGAACCGCTGGCACAATCAGAACTCGTTACGTATTTCTGAAGGAGGGACTTCATAGAACAAGGAACTCATCAGCCCGTTTTTAGGAGAGTGAAAACAGCGGTATACAGATAAGTAAATTGTGTGAAAAAATACTGTTTTTTTACAAGCAAAACATGAACACGTGTTATATTGCACACTGTAAACACAATCAAAGCTTAAAAAAAAACATGAAGAACGGGACCTTTAACAAGCATTCTAGTGTAATCAAGTAAAGAGTTCATGCTCCTCTTCCCACAGACGTTGTTGCGATGCTGGAGTGTGATGGGAAAGTGACGGTGAAGGAAGGTGCTAGTGAACTACTGAAGCTGCCTCTGCGATGCCACGTGTGTCATAAAGAGCAGCCGACGATTCCCAAACTAAAAGAACATCTCAAAACTCACCTGCCTGCTTAAAGACACTACAGCTCCCGGGACACGGGACAGCCACAGTTATTCTATCTTTGTTAAAAGTTTGTCACAATTACAATTTGTTTTGTAAACATCCCTTTATTAAATTGAATTTGTTTAATTAAATATCTGATGTTCATTCAATCCTCACTTCATGAAAACTGATGTAATAATGAATCAATAGCCCTTTGCTTGTCTCTTTGGCTTTTATTGAATGGAGTGTCTGAACATGGTAGTTAAAAGTAAATTGTCTTCTTTCACGCACACACACAACTTTCACACTAAAGCACTAGATTAAAGCTGCAGTGTGTAATTTCTGCATCAAATGGAAACTCTTGATTGATGGGATAAACCCGCTGTCAACAGTTCAAATTTGGCTGACGTTGCCAAGTCGGGCTCCTTAAACAAATAGACTGCATTTCCATTTGGTGTTGCTAGTGGTTGATAAATTACACACTTCAGCTCATTGGCACGAGGGAAATGACAATCAGTGTTATGCTGTTGATTTAAAAGTTGAGAGTCTCGTATAATATATTTGCTTGTAACATAATCCTGTATAAATTAAATAAACAATGCAAATATAAAATGGAACTACTCTATTTATAATATTAAAATAAGACTCTCAAGGACGATCTGAAACGAATCAATGAGAAGATCCTATATTATCGCTTGCATAGAAAAACATCAGCAGTTTAAGTCTTTCAAAGTCAAATGATACAAACAAGATAAAATACAAAAAGCACCTTTAAAAAAATAGGACTACATTATTAGCTTTTTTTTTAAACCAAAAATATCCTAAAAATGAATGCCGCTACTGCTAGGTAATAACACCTGTATACATTTTAGTATCCTAATAAAACTGAAATAAAAATGCAGAGGCAAACTGTTTGAATAAAACTTAAGGAGCAGAAATATTTGTGTGTGGGCGACATCTTCCAGCTTGTGCATGTACCCGGCTCACTGTCCTTGAGCTTCTCTAATGTAAAATGCCCTTTAAATCGTGATGACCGATGTCTGTCACATTATAATCCCTGAAGAGAAGCTTTTGTGCATCTCGATAGCACTTTTTTGGAGTGTCAGATGATGTAATACCACACAGGTCTTCATCAAGCCACTGTACCTCCAGTCTGAAACATAATACATGACAAGTCAGCGGCGCTGGTTTTGAAAGTATTTGCTCTATTCATTTTCCCCAGAGAGATTAAACAACAATAGGCCATGAACCAAACAAACCAGGTACAAGGTGAATCACAACATTATAAACTTTGATACGAAGCAAAACATATTAGAAACTCGGATAGTTTACCAAGCGGCTTTAAAAAGGGAAAGAACTACAATCCCATGAAGCATTGCGAACAGCATAATTGAATTCAAATCAACTGTTGTTGATTAGATCTATAGAAACAACTTTATATATGAATGTTTTGCAATAAACTAACTGTATATACAAATATTTTAGTATTTTGACAGCATAGCGACAACTCGATAACATTTTTACAGTGCTTCATTTTAAAAATAAGTACCAGGGTTTCTGCTGGGTCTTAAAGTCTAAAAAAGTCTAGAATTTCAAAATCAAAATTGAATTTGTTACATTTATATAGCGCTTTTCTGGGTACTCAAAGCGCTGTACATTGAAGGGGGGAATCTCCTCAACCACCACCAATGTGCAGCACCACCTGGATGATGCGACAGCAGCCATATTGCACCAGAACGCCCACCACACACACACCAGCTGATTGGTGGAGAGGAGACCGAGTGATGAAGCCAATCAGTGTATGGGGATGATTAGGAGGCCATGATGGACAGAGGCCAATGGGCAAATTTGGCCAGGATTTTAAAAATAAGTACCAGGGTTTCTGCTGGGTCTTAAAAAGTCTAGAATTTCAAAATCAGGCCTTAAAAAGTATTAATCTCACTGAAGTATTGAATTCTAGGTCTTAAATAATTTTAAACAGGTCTTAAATTTTCCTACTTCCATGTAACACTAACTCTAATGTTCATTGAAATGCTCCCGCAGCACTTAATGTTTTTTTAATTCTGGGTGTTGTAGTTCTTTCTTTCGCTAGTCCAAATATAATTTGCTATATTACGACTACAAATGAGACAAACACGCATCTTATATTCGCAGCCAATCATCTTTCGTGTTATTGCTACGAGTCTCTTTCGGATTGTACCACAGACACATAACAGATTTTATTCTTCAGCTAATAGTCCTCCAGCTTTTCGCATTTCCACGATTACTCAATACAACGAAAAACCAACAATGCATTTTTTGAGATCCTGCATAATTCGTAATTTCACCGCGAAATAATGCCAAGATACCAAAATAAACAAGATTTATGCACTTTGTTTATTCTATTGTCATGTGTGACTATTGTGAATCTAACATAATACAGTAAATGTGGTATCCTAATTATGAAAAAAAAAAACCTTGCAAATTTCTGGAAATTACCACCACAAATTCAGTCATTTTGATCTAAAATATATATATATATATATATATATATATATATATATATATACAGGTCCTTCTCAAAAAATTTGCATATTGTGATAAAGTTCATTATTTTCCATAATGTAATGATAAAAATTAAACTTTCATATATTTTAGATTCATTGCACACCAACTGAAATATTTCAGGTCTTTTATTGTTTTAATACTGATGATTTTGGCATACAGCTCATAAAAACCCCAAATTCCTATCTCAAAAAATTAGCATATTATGAAAAGGTTCTCTAAACGAGCTATTAACCTAATCATCTGAATCAAAATTACACCTGCAAAAGATTCCTGAGGCTTTTAAAAACTCCCAGCCTGGTTCATTACTCAAAACCGCAATCATGGGTAAGACTGCCGACCTGACTGCTGTCCAGAAGGCCATCATTGACACCCTCAAGCAAGAGGGTAAGACACAGAAAGAAATTTCTGAACGAATAGGCTGTTCCCAGAGTGCTGTATCAAGGCACCTCAGTGGGAAGTCTGTGGGAAGGAAAAAGTGTGGCAAAAAACTCTGCACAACGAGAAGAGGTGACCGGACCCTGAGGAAGATTGTGGAGAAGGACCGATTCCAGACCTTGGGGGACCTGCGGAAGCAGTGGACTGAGTCTGGAGGAGAAACATCCAGAGCCACCGTGCACAGGCGTGTGAAGGAAATGGGCTACAGGTGCCGCATTCCCCAGGTCAAGCCACTTTTGACCCAGAAACAGCGGCAGAAGCGCCTGACCTGGGCTACAGAGAAGCAGCACTGGACTGTTGCTCAGTGGTCCAAAGTACTTTTTTCGGATGAAAGCAAATTTTGCATGTCATTCGGAAATCAAGGTGTCAGAGTCTGGAGGAAGACTGGGGAGAAGGAAATGCCAAAATACGTCCGGTGTCAAGTACCCAGAGTCAGTGATGGTCTGGGGTGCCATGTCAGCTGCTGGTGTTGGTCCACTGTGTTTTATCAAGGGCAGGGTCAATGCAGCTAGCTATCAGGAGATTTTGGAGCACTTCATGCTTCCATCTGCTGAAAAGCTTTATGGAGATGAAGATTTCATTTTTCAGCACGACCTGGCACCTGTTCACAGTGCCAAAACCACCTGTTAAATGGTTTACTGACCATGGTATTACTGTGCTCAATTGGCCTGCCAACTCTCCTGACCTGAACCCCATAGAGAATATGTGGGATATTGTGAAGAGAAAGTTGAGAGACTCAAGACCCAACACTCTGGATGAGCTTAAGGCCGCTATCGAAGCATCCTGGGCCTCCATAACACCTCAGCAGTGCCACAGGCTGATCGCCTCCATGCCACGCCGCATTGAAGCAGTCATTTCTGCAAAAGGATTCCCGACCAAGTATTGAGTGCATAACTGAACATAATTATTTGAAGGTTGACTTTTTTTTGTATTAAAAACACATTTCATCCAACCAACAAAAGAAAAATGCAAATTTTTTGAGATCGAAATTTTGGGTTTTCATGAGCTGTATGCCAAAATCATCAGTATTAAAACAATAAAAGACCTGAAATATTTCAGTTGGTGTGCAATGAATCTAAAATATATGAAAGTTTAATTTTTATCATTACATTATGGAAAATAATGAACTTTATCACAATATGCTAATTTTTTGAGAGGGCCCTATATATATATATATATCCTGGTGGGATTGAGCTATGGGAAAGTGCAAGTTTATCGATAAAAGTTTATCGATTTGTTCAATTTTAATAAATTAATTTACTTTGTAAAATTTCCTTTATAGGTCTTAAATTTAATTCATAATGGTCTTAAAAATGTCTTAAAAAGTCTTAAATTTGACTTGGGGAAACCTGCAGAAGTACAAATTGTGCAAATGGATTACTTCAACTGAAGGATTACATTCTCGGAGCTCACAGTAGGTCTGTCTTTAAAAGCTACGAGTTATCATTAAAAATCGTTTTCCCTATGGAGAGTTTTTACTACAGGAACCCAGCTGTTGTGCTCTAAACAAACATATTTAATCTTGTGCTTGTATTGTTTATATATTCATTACAATTCTGTAACTAATGTTGCATTTCGACCTCACAGAATGTTGGAATTTCCAACTTCCTACTAGGAAAAGTGCAAA
The DNA here is from genome assembly GCA_023566225.1 of Romanogobio albipinnatus. Lineage (NCBI taxonomy): Eukaryota > Metazoa > Chordata > Actinopteri > Cypriniformes > Gobionidae > Romanogobio > Romanogobio albipinnatus. Next base: position 62,994,153 of record CM042241.1, on the reverse strand, counting down.
TAAAAAACTTTAATACGAGCTTACAACTTGTGCAAAATCAAACTTAAATGTAAAAGGTGTTTATGACAAGAAATCTGTGATCAATTGAAAATAAAACAATATTAAAGTGGTCATGAACTGAGAAATCTAAATTTTCCTTGAGCTTTTGACATTCAAGCGAGGTCATCATACTATAAGAATATCCTGTGCATTTCAGAACTAAAAACTTCCTTGTTAGTCTAACGACTCAATTTGCTTATAATAGATAATCAAAGAAAATCTACTTCATTATTGCAACTTTGCCCACTGGTGTGTTAGTGAGATGACGAGGAGAGAAGAGCGATACAGGATCACTGGACTACAAATAACATTACCTTCCAAAGGATCCCAATGCTATTTATTTTCAACAATGTGAATGTCTCAGTTGAGCATTATTTATTTGTATTCGGAACATTTGACTGTGGATTCTTTGGTAAAGCAGTCGATTTTACGATATGGACTCGACAATAATGCCACAACATGCATGTAACCGTGTTAATTCTAATGCCTGATCTGTGATCAGTGGTTTCTGATATGTAATGATTCATGTAAAGTCAGATGTTCTTTGTCTGTGTCAGTAAATCAAACCAGTGACTAAACGGTCAACTTCACATTGTTTCTCGAAGTAAGATGAAAATAACCTATTATAGAAAGCGATCAAAGAACATTCCCATTACAATCGCTGGAGCTGTCAATCAAACAGCATGAGTTTATAAGCGACTGAGTTCTGGACTTGCGGCAAAACTCCCGTAATAATCAACGAATCTCTTATTTACATAGTGTTTGCACTATGAAAGCATTCATGAGTGTGCAGAAATTGAGTTGCAATGACGAGATCACTGCATTCATGCGCTCGACATGTCTGTGATCGCCTACAATGATCATCACTGCAACCTTTCATGCCACAATCTAAATATAATGCCATAGATCTAAATATAATGCTATAATCAATACTTTTCACATTTAGTTAGCCTTGAGAGCTGTAATATAAAAACATGCTAAATGATTTCGAGAGAGTACTTATTTCATATGCAAAGACATTAGCCAATCACAGCAGTGGGCGTTTACACTGACGTCTCACAGCAGACACACCCCTTCCAACAGAGCGTTCAATTCAGGGTAGAAAATGGCCTTTTATTTCTAAATTATGACTATTTTTTATGTAAAAATCTTACTAACATCATAAGTGCACCCCAGGAAACATAAAACTGCAGATCATGACCCCTTTAAACTCACCATTGATTTCATTTCCCGACTGTCTCCTTCTGCTTTGCCATACCGCTCTGTCGCTTTCTTGGCGTTCTCTACGAACTCCTACATGAACGATTGCAAAGAGACACCGAAAGCATGTTTAATCTGCTATACAACAACACAAGGCTATTATAAATGACTCTTGTTGGGTTTAACTGAAACTGAGGTAAAAGAAAATGAACGGGAAAATTTCTCACCATAAGGTTCTTGTCCATGTAGTACTCGCTGCCCGGGCTGCCATCGTTGTACTTGGTGTCGATGGCGAAGCAGAGGAAGAGTACGTCTACTACGATCTCAAAGATGGAGAGGAAACAGTGGGCCACCAGGAAGGCGAACACGCACACGATGATGAGCGGCAGCACCCAGACGGTGTACTCTCGCTGGTAGTTCAGCGCAAGGACGCCCGCAAACGCCGTGCATGACACAATCAACACCTGCAGATGGAAAAAATTTAAACCGCCAATCAAAGCTGTTTTATTGCTTATAGCTTAGTAATCTTTAGCACATAAATCTGAATACTGTACCTCGGATCAAAAAGGTTAAATATAATCTTTGTTAAATGAAATTAAGCTGAAATATATATTTCAGCTATATAAAATATTAGATAAAAATGTAAACAAAAATATATAAATATATTGTCTTGTCAACAAACTGCAATATATACACCAATCAGGTATAACATTATGACCTAATATTGTGTTGGTTCCCCTTTTGCTGCCAAACCAGCCCTGACCCATCGAGGCATGTACTCCACTAGACCCCTGAACAGGGTTTCTGCAGGTTTCACCAAGTCAAATTTAAGACTTTTTAAGACCATTATGAATTAAATTTAAGACCTATATCACGCAATAAAAAAAACGCAATAAAGTAAATGCAGAATCACAAAATTACTTGCAAAGCAAATTAATTTATTTAAATTGAACAAAGTATTAGTAAACTTGCACTTCCTCATTGCTCAGGATTTCACTATATATAGTGAGGAAAATAAGTTTTTGAACACCCTGCTCTTTTGCAAGTTCTCCCACTTGGAAATCATGGAGAGGTCGGAAATTGTCATCGTAGGTGCATGTCCACTGTGAGAGACATAATCTAAAAAAAATCAAATCCAGAAATCACAATATATGATTTTTTAACTATTTATTTGTATGATACAGCTGCAAATAAGTATTTGAACACCTGTCTATCAGCTAGAATTCTGACCCTCAAAGACTTGCTAGTCTGCCTTTAAAATGTCCACCTCCACTCCATTTATTATCCTAAATTAGATGCACCTGTTTGAGGTCGTTAGCTGCATAAAGACACCTGTCCACCCCATACAATCAGTAAGAATCCAACTACTAACATGGCCAAGACCAAAGAGCTGTCCAAAGACACTGGAGACAAAATTGTACACCTCCACAAGGCTGGAAAGGGCTCGGGTAAATTGCCAAGCAGCTTGGTGAAAAAAGGTCCACTGTTGGAGCAATCATTAGAAAATGGAAGAAGCTAAACATAATCTTCCTCGGACTGGAGCTCCATGCAAGATCTCACCTCGTGGGGTCTCAATGATCCTAAGAAAGGTGAGAAATCAGCCCAGAACTACACGGGAGGAGCTGGTCAATGACCTGAAAAGAGCTGGGACCACCGTTTCCAAGGTTACTGTTGGCAATACACTAAGACATCATGGTTTGAAATCATACATGGCACGGAAGGTTCCCCTGCTTAAACCAGCACATGTCAAGGCCCGTCTTAAGTTTGCCAATGACCATTTGGATGATCCAGAGGAGTCATGGGAGAAAGTCATGTGGTCAGATGAGACTAAAATAGAACTTTTTGGTCATAATTCCACTAAACGTGTTTGGAGGAAGAAGAATGATGAGTACCATCCCAAGAACACCATCCCTACTGTGAAGCATGGGGGTGGTAGCATCATGCTTTGGGGGTGTTTTTCTGCACATGGGACAGGGCGACTGCACTGTATTAAGGAGAGGATGACCGGGGCCATGTATTGCGAGATTTTGGGGAACAACCTCCTTCCCTCAGTTAGAGCATTGAAGATGGGTCGAGGCTGGGTCTTCCAACACGACATGTTTTTTTCATAGGATGCCACATTTACCATATTAGATGCACAATAGTCACACATGACAATAAAACAAACAAAATGCATGAATCTTGTTTGGTATTACAAAAAAAGGCTGGTCCAGTGGTGTGCTATCTAGCTTTAATAACATTATCGCTTAGGGAAATATGGCCAAAATCTTACAAGTAAGTAATTGCTTAATATAGGTAAAAAGTTCATTAATAAAACGGTCATTAATAAAATAAGAACTTATTAACCAATTACAATAGGACAAATAAATACAACCTAAAGATACGGAGACAAACAGTGCTTTTAAGTTGAAGTACCGTTTTTTTCCCTGTTGTTGTTGTTGTTGTTGTTTGTTTAACATTAACACACAGACAGGAGAGGTTATAAGCTATATTAGTATGCTTTCACTTTAAGAACTACAGTAATGTGCAGATCCAATACTGACACACGTCCCAAACTTTTTTACTCAGGAGTCAAGACATAACCGCCAATAAGAACATGGGGATATGAATGTGTGTATGATCGTTTAAGAGTAAGCCACATTCAGTACACTTGCGCAAGCTGACAGGCGGCAAACGCGTGCACAAAATCCACAGCCATTCTATTAACTCTTTTTAGTGCTATCGGACGTATAATTTTTATTTGGTCATTATGCGAGATGGCTGGTGAGAAAGTTTCGTCTTTCCTTTGACGATCGCGTGAACTGGAACTGAAGAATAAAATCCGTTTTCAGTTCTGATGCTCACGTGCCACTGTTGGCGCTTTCGGCGGTGGACAGGGGTCAGCATGGGCACTCTGACTGGTCAGCGGCTATACCGCTCCACACGCAACAAACTGTGATGCTCTGTGTATTCTGACACCTTTCTATCAGAACCAGCATTAACTTCTTGAGCAACTTGAGCTCCAGTAGCTCATCTGTTTGAACGGACCACACGGGCCAGCCTTCACTCCCCACGTGCATCAATGAGCCTTGGCCGCCCATGACCCTGTCGCCGGTTCTCCACTGTTCCTTCCTTGGAGCACTTTTGATAGAGACTGACCACTGCAGACCGGGAACACCCCACAAGAGCTGCAGTTTTGGAGATGCTCTGACCCAGTCGTCTAGCCATCACAATTTGGCCCTTGTCAAACTCGCTCAAATCCTTACGCGTGCCCATTTTTCCTGCTTCTAACACATCAACTTTGAGGACAAAATGTTCACTTGCTGCCTAATACATCCCACCCACTAACAGGTGCCGTGATGAAGAGACAATCAGTGCTATTCACTTCATAATGTTATGCCTGATCGGTGTATATAAATGTTAATAAAATAAAAACTGAATTCTCTGCAGTATAATGGGAAGTATAAATACCTTTCCCAAAAACAGGACAAAGTCCCCGACACTGTTGATAGCCGCCACACGGAGAACGTTTTCCACAAGGATCAAGAAAGCGTCTCGTGCAGATGTGCAGAAGTTGGTGCTGTTAATGGCTGTTGCTGTATATGCGTTCTGAAGAAAAGCCACATGATTAAAGCATCAAACTAACATGAATTCATCTTTCTGCACAATATGCACACGCATGACTCACCATGTTCAAGTAAGTGAGGCACTTTTCTAGACACCATAGACAGCAGATACACGCCTTCAGCATGCAGCGGGCACAGGCGTTTTCCTGCAGGAACAAAATTACTTCATTTTAATATTATCTGTTTATGGTTAGACGTGAACATGGATCAGCGGATAGTGACGGGACTCACTTTTCCTTTGAGCTGACTGTGGATGTAGGTAAGGATGAGGCGAGGAATCTCCACTAGAGTGATGATGAAGGCTCCTTTAGCTACAGTGCCCAAATGATAGCGCATCAGACACAGGACAGACGACACTATGGGCGTGAAGGGCATCTGAGACTTATCTCTACAGTGACAGAAGAAGAAAAAGAAAATAAATCACAACGATTGCCCTTCATAGACAAAGTGGAAGCATCACAAATAAAATGTCTTAACGTTTTTTTTTTTTTTTTAAATGACTTTGACCTCTGACCTGGTGAAGTAGTATGTGACCACAGCGCCAGCTACGGTCATCTGCTGACAGGCGAGGATGAACTCGCTGATCCAGATGAGACCCACGGCGTGGTACCACACCATGTACTGCAGCGGGCCGTCCATACGGAACTCCACCAGATCCGTCTGGTTATTCTTCACTGGACTTCCTGTAGGGGAAAAAAATCATGTTATGCTAGTTTCCATGCAACTGCGTGACACTACTGTACAGAAATCTAAAATGCTGTTCCTAGTGAAACTTTGACATAATAACAATAAAATCAGTGGATTAGGACTAGACAATATATTGAATATTTATGACACATTTATTTCGATTTTTCTTCTGGAAAAAAAAGCACATTTGTAAAGATAGCAATCATTATGGTCATCAAGTTTTCATGTATGAGACGGAGATGTTTTAATTGCATTTCAGATTTAAACTTCAGAAAAATGGTATGGAAAAAAATTACGAGTTTATAATCACACACCGATCGGTAAGCCCCGCGAACGCAAATGAGCCAATTGCAATCGAGTATCAGCTGCGCTGGGACCGGAACTCGGACATCTTTAGGTTTCAGCGCCATAGAGAAACATCGGAAAATCCGAAGCTCTCATCGGTTTGATGGTGTTTATGCTACAGAAATGGTTCAACGATGTGCCTGGGGTTCTGTAACACGTATTCCAGGTATCCTGAGAGGATTTTCTGTTTGTCATACTCTCATTAAGTTACGATTAAAGTTAATGAGTCCCTGCTAACATACAAACCGAAATAACTAACTGTTCTCATGTCATGTAACGGGTGTAGGTCAAAACCACAAAAAACGAAGGTCTACATTTCAGTGCCTCGCTATATTAAACTGGTTAAATGTTAGGGATGCACCGAATCCAGGATTCGGGTTCGGCCGAATATTGGGCTTTTTGACGGGGTTCAGTTTCTGCCAAACCTCAGAACCCGAGGCTTGCACTATGCGCGCACGCTGGTCGAACGTAATGATGCAGCCGTTGAAAGTGAAAATGGAACTCATGAACAGAAAACATGGCAGATGCTACTTTAAGTCAAAAGAAGGCAAGTCAGAAGTCAAGCTACATGTTCAATTTGCAATGCCGATTTGTCTCGTGATGACAAGGACCCTAAACAACAGCCGATGTTAAAACATTTGCGTATGAAGGAATCTACAGACAGCAGCCAAAATGTATTTTATTTGACCGTGCAAATTGGCCGCATATAGATCAGATAAAATATAAATAAAAATAATAAAATAAATAGGCCTACACTAAATATTTTTCACTTAAATAATTACCAAATTAAGATGACAAAACGAAAATACACTGAATCCGTAAGCTTGGAAGAACCGGAATCGTTTTTTTAATTTTTTTTTATAAAAATAGAAGGCCTAGGCTACCTCAATCCACACCTTGTATGTTTTTTGTTTGTTTTTTAAGTAACATGTCTAAGTGATGTGGGTTAGTCTGGACTCTGGAGCGCAGCCTATTGACAGTTAAACCCCCGGCAGAAAACAACCTCAATACTTCCGTCTCCGCAGCTAACCAAAACCACACTATTAAAAGCCTTAAACAAGGCTTCAGATGGACCTGATGTCCCGGGAATACAGAGATAACGCCTCGCTAGAGTGGCCAGGCTCGGGAAGCGCCGTTCATTTGCTTTCCACCAGTCAGGAGCTTGTACTACTGCTGTATTTTTCTGTCGAAATGGTCCCACACAGTAAGCTTTTCAATCGCTTCGTTTTGCGAGATGTATCTGGTTTGTGGTTGCACATGTCGACTTGCTCCGTGAGTGAACAAATAACGCTATACAGCATATTTGTCTTAACCATTCATCAAAAAACAAACAAAAAATCGTTAAAAACATTTAAACCGTTTAACTGGTAGTATTAATCTGTCAAAGTTCTTACTTTCGGTTAACGGTTAAATGGTCAATAGCATCCCTACACTGCTGTGGACGTTGTTTACTTCGTTAATGTGTTTACTGTGATAATGGACTGAGGATGGGAGAAGGATTCGGTATTCGGTTTCGGATTCGGCCGAATCTTAACCAGTGGATTCGGTATTCAACCGAACCCCAAAAAACTGGATTCGGTGCATCCCTATTAAATGTAAATTAATTCAATTTGACCCTGCAGTACATGAACAGTGTTGATCCTGGATGTTGATCATCTGTGATCGTGACGAGCGTAACACGAGGCTAGAGAACCCTAGCTTTCAAAAGCTGGGAAGAGCCAGGATATATTTTATAATGTCATATACACCTAGGTAGGGCTGGGTATTGTTCAAAATTTTGTGTTTCGATACCGGTTCCTAACAATACTTTTTTCGATGCAATATGTTTTAAAATACATTTCAACATCAACAAAAATGCATTAAACAAAAAAAACTTTTATTTTTCACCTTAATTAAAACAAATTCTGGTAACACTTCTCACTCAGGGTAACATTATTAATAAAACTGGTTGTGCTTTTTGTAAGGGTGCTCCGATCAGGATATTTGGAGCCGATCGTCGATCACAGGAAGCAGTATCTGCCGATACGATCACCGATACCGATCTATTTGAAGCCTTCTTTTTATCATGTAGAATTATTTATAGGGAATTTTACAGACATTCATTCAGGGCCTGAATTTTATTTCTGACAATGGGGGAATCCCCCGCATAGGTGACTCTTGTCATATAAATGTATATAATTATCTCACCTAAATATTTGATCATGCAGTGCATTTTTGACAAATTTTCAGGTAGGTCTAACATTAGTATTGAGGTAAGAAATACTAAAGACATTTAATAAGAAATCAAATGTAAATTAATATTGGTCTTCCCTGAAAATCCTTTCACTTAAGGTTGAAAAAGTTAGTCATTCAAGAGCAGTGGGTGTCATAAAGGCTAATCAAACAACACAAGACAAAAGAGAGACAGCAGCAGTTTATTCGACTGCTGTCACTTTAAGAGCAAACACAGATACGGTTACATGCAGCTGCACAAATATTCACTCGCGAGTCACGACGGGGTTTACGTGCATACTCGTCAAGATGGTAATTTAGTACATACATTTGTGTGTATTTGACCATTTCACCGCAATTTGTTCTCGCAAGCTTTTTGTGAGATGGCGCGTGTGTGTGTGTGCGCTGAGCGGTTTGAACACTGGCAAGACTTAAAAATAAATGCAAATGGTAAACTTTAGTGGTGATGGGACACTGTCTCGATTGTGCAAGTGGCAAATCCTGTGTCAACTGTGCAGCTCGATTTTAGTGCAGATGCGATGCGCTGATGTGAAGCCATTTGAGCATTATGAAAGAGAGAGAGAGAGCGCGCACGCAGTGATTCACTCGCGCTGTTTGCGAACTTGCGTCTCAAAGAAAGTTTTCCTTTTGCGCCTTTGGTTGCAATACTTATCGCATATGTTGCACTTTGCTGACTCGGCATCCACTTTTATAAGTGTTTAAAAGCCGCTTGGCTTTTGGAACAGAGTTTTTCGTTCGATACCATAAAAGTATCGCCGTTCGGTGCCCAGCCCTACACCTAGGATGGATTGAGGGCGAGTAAATCATGGGGTAATTTTCATTTTTGGGTGAACTATCCCTTTAAGCCTTTTGAATGTTCTTCACAGGAACAGAAACTTAACTATCAAGTTTAATATATCTGAAAATATACATCTACACTTAAGCAATATTGTCCAGCCCTGCGATCAACTACCTGAAATGCCGCCCACCCCAGACCTTCATTTGTTAGTGCTGACAAACCTGCGCTGCCGAGGAAGAGGAGCACAGTGATCCAGTAAACCCAGAAGAGCATGAGCGTGAGGAAGGTCCAGAAAGGCTGCAGGGCCAGCAGGGGCATATGGGTGAAGACTTTACCGGCCACATGGAACAGAGCGATGGTGAGCGCCACGCGCTTCCTCATGAAGAACATCAGCAGGAGCAGAATCACCTGAGGCGTACAGTTATATTTAACATTCTTGCCATTTGGTAGTCCATATAGCTGTATGAGATTCTAAACGTAGCTTCAATTCATACCGTGAAAACCGTGGCAGCGATGGCGTAGACGAGCAGGGCTTGTTGGTTGTCATTGGCCACCTGCAGTTCATGAGCCGGTACAGTGACGTTCAATGCTTTCCTCTGATCCACATACAGCCACCACAGAATACCAGTTCCACCTGCCACAAACACAGCGCTGTCTCTCAGATCATGGGCTCTTTATGACTTTCAGCTAGTGACAGTCAGTGCTGGTCGCTTCATTCATTTCAATGTGAAACTAAGGCCTCACCGATTGACCCGACCACCACAACAGCTGTAAGAATCCAGACCAGAAGCATGGATATGTAGCGGATCACGACCATCAGAATCAGAGACAGAACTGCAGCGGAAAGCAAAGACATAACAGTGCGTTAATTCGACCACTGACACTTCATCTTAACTCATTAAGATTAAGATGACTTTAACAGATGGCATTACAGATAACTTTAAACTAACACTACAATAAGGTCTTGTTGGTTGACATTAGTTAATGCATTAACTAACAATAAGCAACAGTATTTATTCATCTTTGTTAAAGTGCAACTTGTGCAGCGCAAGTCTGTCATAAAGGCTAGGGATGCACTGAATCCAGGATTCGGCTTCGGTCGAATTTTGGGCTTTTTGACGGGGTTCGGGTTCTGCTGAACTTTAGAATTTTTTTTCCACCGAACCGAACCCTAGGCTTGCGCTATGCTGTTCGACGTAATGATGCCGCCGTTGATTGAACTCGTGAGCAGAAAAAGTGTTGCTTGGGAGTACTTTCAGTCAAAAGGAATGCGATTCAAGTCAAGCTACATGTTCAATTTGCAATGGCAATTTGTTTCGTGGTGACAAGGACCCTAAACAATAGCCGCTGTTAAAACATCTGATAGAATACGACAGCAGCCAAAACGCAGCAACTTCAGGTACGGCGGGAAGGACAGTCATCCTGGCATAATGTTGCCTATTCTTTTTTTTTTTTTACAGTTAAAATGAAATAAAATAAAAAATACACTGCTGTGGACTTTGTTTACTTCATTAATGTGTTTACTGTGATAAATGGACTGAGGATGGGAGTATAATTCGGTATTCGGCAGAATCTTAATCAGTGGACTCGGTATTCGGCCGAACCCCAAAAATCTGGATTTGGTGCATCCCTAATAAAGGCTACATAAAATTATAATGAGAACATTATAATTGTGTGCTTGGGACATGGCTTTTAATGGTGAGCCTTTTGTTTTTGTAATCAGGTCTCAAAAATGATTAAAACATTTTTTTTGTATTTGTAGATGTAGATTTATTTGCCAATATATCGGTCATCAGCTTTCAAATATAAAGAATTATCGGTTATCGGCCACAATTTTCATATCGGTGCATCCCTAATAAAAATACAACTGTTCATTAGTTCATGTGAACTCAGATCCATTAAATAATAGATACAACATTTGATTTTAATAGTGTATTAGTGAATGTTAAACTAAGATTAATACATTTAGAAGTATTTTTCATTGTTAGTTCATGTTAAGTGAAGTTAAAGGAGAACTCCGGTGAATTTTTAAGTTAATCTTGTTAATCTTGTGAGTACTGTCTATAGAAAAAAAACGAACCGGATTGGTGCTTGCAACACGGAGCTGTTACAGTTAATGCCCAGAGCTCCCACTCAGCTAACACGGCAGCTATGGGGGCATATACATAAAGAGTGTCTTTGTGCCTCTGACACAAGATGCAATTAAAATGTCTGTCCAACATGAACAGGGCCCTTACATGGCAACGAGATGCGTTTAGCAACTTAGCCATTGTTTAAACTCACCGAGATAGTGTTTTAGACGGCAAGCTGTAGTCTCAGCTCCGTGTTGCAAGCACCAATCCGGTTCGTTTTTTTTTTCTATAGACGGTACTCACAAAAGGTATAACGATCAAGATTAACTTAAAAATTCACCAGAGTTCTCCTTTAACAAAAGTCATTGCAAAGTATTGTCAGTATAACCATAAAAAAATTGAATTGCTTGAAATTAAATAGAAAATAAAACTTACTTGTTTTTAGGAAACATTTCTCCTTTTCATTTAGTTTAACTTTAATGTACTAAAATAACTAAAACTGAAATCAAAATGAATAAAAACGATATAGACTATAGATAATAATAACAATGACAAAAACACACAATAAAAGTACTTTAACTAAAATTAAAAAATAAAAACTAATTGAAAATATCAATAAAAACTATAATAGAATCTCAACCAGTGTTGGGAAAAGTAACTTTTAAATGTAATGCATTACAAAATTGCGTTACTCCCTAAAAAAGTAACTGATTGCATTACTTAGTTACTTTTTATGGAAAGTAATCCATTACAGTACTGTTGAGTTACTTTTTACGCTGGGCTTGCTTGTTTGTTTTTTTAATAACAAAAAAAGTTTAGCAACTTTTTCAAGTTACTAGTTACTTGAAAAAGTAATCTGATTACATCACTTGCGTTACTTGTAATGCGTAACCCCAAACATTGATCGCAATGATACTAAAATAACACTGATGCAAACCAGGTTTTATATTTATAAAAATACGTTATTGGAAGTTTTCAAAAATATAATTTGTATTCACGTTGGTTTCATAAGTGTTCATGAGTGGTTTGACAGTAGGCTTTGTTACAGTCCCAATGAATGCGCTCACCGAGAGCTAGCAGACACAGGCCCATGATGATCTCTTTGGATACCATCACTCCAGCGATGACCCGGTGCACCACGCTGTTGTCGCTGACGAAGGTGATGAACGCCTCAGCAAACTTGGCGTAGCAGGAAATGTCAACGGGCATACAGCGGTGAAACACTGGTAAAGATGCACTGCACCAAGAAATGACAAATAATGAGCTTTCATAAAATATCAACCTAATGTTTTCTGAATGTATAAGCAGGAATTCATACAGAAAAGTTTTCTTTGCGGTGTTGACATATTTGACCAGCACCTGTATATCTACTCAAACATAATTTAGCCAATTTTTAGGAGCAAACTGGCATACAAATGACCTCAAGTCGAACACACATGGGCCCTGTCCCAAATGGCACCCTAAACCCTCACGGTCTTCCTCTGAGTCTGCACTTTCCGTAATGCCGCTTTGACTGCCGGGTAGAAGTCCGCTGCGTAACCAGTGCGGGCTCGGCAGAAGTGCGCATCGAGGGCGCATATTGACCTCAAAGGGGGGCGCTCTCCTTCTGAGACCTAAAATGACAGATGGGACACCCTGCGGTCTCGTGGACTTAACGGACACGTGCACACAGCGGCCATTGTAAGTCCACAAGACCGAAAGTGCCCATTAAGTGTGCCATTTGGGACAGGGCCATGGACTAAAAGGAACAAAACTTATGGGGTTTATAAAGTTTCTACCTTGGATGGACAGGAAGTGTTGGACATTTTGTAGCTTTATTAGGGTGAGATGAATATTGGTCTGGTTGTAAGTCATAGGTGCATAAATCAGACCCTAGAGACAACAATATGGAGAAACAAAACATTAGTTATAAAATTCCATTTACATTTCACTATAATCAGCCGAGCTCACCATTATTTCTTGAGAACTTTGTGAGATCCTCGTAAGACTTCAGCTCAGTCTCTGGGCACTTTGAGACACACAAAGCCACAGATTTGATCTTTCTTCTCATTATGTCAATGTTGCAGGGGTCCAGGAAAAACACATACCTGTGACAAAACCATTGAAAGAAATGGTCATTCAATCTTCCTACTGCATTGATTGTTTGCATATAGAATCAGGCAAGCGATCAATAATAACTGTTTCAGCTTCACTCAATGCTTTGTTTCACACACTTTCTGGAGATGTGGTCCAGGCCGCTGAGCTCTATTCCTGGGATTTTGGCATTCTTCTGACCGCAGGTGTTCCCATAGCTGTCATACCCTGATATGAGTCTTGAGGCGGCGCCTGTTGCTATGGCGAAGCCACAGATGCAGAGCTGCCATAGAAACATAAGATGATGATTATAATGGGATACAACCAGTAGCAGAA